>OX451739.1:387454472-388054472 GCA_948472305.1 Vicia faba | reverse complement strand
GTTGTTGTTATTGTTTATTTGACGTTGTTGTTGTTGTTTATTTGACGTAGTTGTTGTTGTTGACGTTGTTGTAGTTGTTGTTTATTTGATGTTTTTGTTGTTGTTGATGTTGTTGTTGTTGTTTATTTGACGTTGTTGTTTTTGTTTATTTGACGTTGTTGTTGTTGACAGTGTTGTTGTTGTTATTTATTTGACGTTGTTGTTGTTGTTGTTTATTTGACGTTGTTGTTGTTGACGTTGTTGTTGTTGTTTATTTGACGTTGTTGTTATTGTTGACATAGTTGTTGTTGTTGTTGTTGTTGTCGTTGTTGTTTATTTGACGTTTTTGTTGTTGTTGATGTTGTTGTTGTTTTCGTTGTTGTTTATTTGACGTTGTTGTAGTTGTTTAACTGACGTTGTTGTTGTTGTTGTTGTTGTTTATTTGACGTTGTTGTTGTTGTTTATTTGACATTGTTGTTGTTGTTGACGTTGTTGTTGTTGTTGTTGTTTATTTGACATTGTTGTTGTTGTTGTTGTTGTTGTTGTTCACGTTGTTGTTGTTGTTTATTTGACGTTGTTGTTGTTGTTGTTGTTGTTTATTTGACGTTGTTGTTGTTGTTGTTGTTGACGGTGTTGTTGTTGTTGTTTATTTGACATTGTTGTTGTTGTTGTTGTTGTTGACGTTGTTGTTGTTTATTTGATGTTGTTGTTGTTATTGTTCTTTATTTGACGTTGTTATTGTTTATTTGACGTTGTTGTTGTTGTTTATTTAACGTTGTTGTTGTTGACATTGTTGTTGTTGTTATTGTTTATTTGACGTTGTTGTTGTTGTTTATTTGACGTAGTTGTTATTGTTGACGTTGTTGTGGTTGTTGTTTATTTGACGTTTTTGTTGTTGATGTTGTTGTTGTTGTTTATTTGACATTGTTATTGTTGTTGTTGTTTATTTGACGTTGTTGTTGTTGACGTTGTTGTTGTTGTTATTTATTTGACGTTGTTGTTGTTGTTGTTGTTTATTTGACGTTGTTGTTGTTGACGTTGTTGTTGTTGTTGTTGTTGTTTATTTGACGTTGTTGTTGTTGACATAGTTGTTGTTGTTGTTGTTTATTTGACGTTTTTGTTGTTGTTGATATTGTTGTTGTTTTCGTTGTTGTTTATTTGACGTTGTTGTTGTTGTTTAATTGATGTTGTTGTTGTTGTTGTTTATTTAACGTTGTTGTTGTTGTTGTTATTGTTGTTGTTGTTGTTGTTTATTTGACGTTGTTGTTGTTGTTCTTTATTTGACGTTGTTGTCGTTGTTGTTGTTTATTTGACGTTGTTGTTGTTGACGTTGTTGTTGTTGTTGTTTATTTGACGTTGTTGTTGTTGTTGTTATTGTTAATTTGACGTTGTTGTTGTTGTTGTTTATTTGGCGTTGTTGTTGTTGTATTTGACGTTGTTGTTGTTTATTTGACGTTGTTGTTGTTGTTAACGTTGTTTTTCTTGTTGTTTATTTGACGTTGTTGTTGTTGTTGTTGTTGTTTAGTTGACGTTGTTGGTTTTGTTTATTTGACGTTGTTGTTGTTGTTGTTGTTGTTGTTTATTTGACGTTGTTGTTGTTTATTTGACGTTGTTGTTATTGACGGTGTTGTTGTTGTTTATTTGACATTGTTGTTGTTGTTGTTTATTTGACGTTGTTGTTGTTGTTGTTTATTAGACATTGTTGTTGTTGTTAACATAGTTGTTGTTGTTGTTTATTTGACGTTGTTGTTGTTGTTGACGTTGTTGTTGTTGTTTATTTGCCGTTGTTGTTGTTGTTGACATAGTTGTTGTTGTTGTTGTTTATTTGACGTTGTTGTTGTTGTTGACGTTGTTGTTGTTGTTGTTGTTTATTTGACGTTGTTGTTGTTGTTGTTTATTTGACATTGTTGTTTTTGTTGATGTTGTTGTTGTTGTTTATTTGACATTGTTGTTGTTGTTGTTGATGTTGTTGTTGTTGTTTATTTGACTTTGTTGTTGTTGTTGTTTATTTGACGATGTTGTTGTTGTTGACTTAGTTGTTGTTGTTATTTATTTGACGTTGTTGTTGTTGTTGTTGACGGTGTTGTTTATTTGACGGATTTGTTGTTGTTTATTTGACGTTGTTGTTGTTGTTGACGTTGTTGTTGTTGTTGACGTTGTTGTTGTTTTTTATTTGACGTTGTTGTTGTTATTTATTTGACATTGTTGTTGTTGTTGACGTTGTTGTTGTTGTTTATTTGACATTGTTGTTGTTGTTGTTGATGTTGTTGTTGTTGTTGTTGTTGTTGTTGTTGTTTATTTGACATTGTTTTAGTATTAATGTTTATTTGACATTGTTGTTGTTATTTATTTGACGTTGTTGTGGGTGACATTGTTGTTGTTGTTGTTTATTTGACGTTGTTGTTGTTGTTGTTTATTTGACGTAGTTGTTGTTGTTGACGTTGTTGTTGTTGTTGTTGTTGTTGTTTATTTGACGTTTTTGTTGTTGTTGATGTTGTTGTTGTTGTATATTTGACGTTGTTGTAGTTGTTATTGTTCTTGTTGTTTATTTGACATTATTGGTGTTGTTGTTGTTTATTTGACGTTGTTGTTGTTGTTGTTTATTTGACGTTGTTGTTGTTGTTTATTTGACGTTGTTGTTGTTCACGGTGTTGTTGTTGTTGTTTATTTGACATTGTTGTTGTTCTTGTTATTGACGTTGTTGTTGTTTATTTGACGTTGTTGTTGTTGTTCTTTATTTGACGTTGTTATTGTTTATTTGACGTTGTTGTTGTTGTTTATTTAACGTTGTTGTTGTTGACATTGTTGTTGTTGTTATTGTTTATTTGACATTGTTTTTGTTGTTGTTGTTGTTTATTTGACGTTTTTGTTGTTGTTGATGTTGTTGTTGTTGTTTATTTGACGTTGTTGTTGTTGTTGTTTATTTGATGTTGTTGTTGTTGACGTTGTTGTTGTTGTTGTTTATTTGACGTTGTTGTTGTTGACATAGTTGTTGTTGTTGTTGTTTATTTGATGTTTTTGTTGTTGTTGATGTTTTTGTTGTTTTCGTTGTTGTTTATTTGACGTTGTTGTAGTTGTTTAATTGACGTTGTTGTTGTTGTTGTTTATTTGACGTTGTTGTTGTTGTTGTTGTTGTTTATTTGACGTTGCTGTTGTTGTTGTTTATTTGACGTTGTTGTTGTTATTTATTTGACGTTGTTGTGGGTAACATTGTTGTTGTTGTTTATTTGACGTTGTTGTTGTTGTTTATTTGACGTAGTTGTTGTTGTTGACGTTGTTGTTGTTGTTGTTGTTGTTTATTTGACGTTTTTGTTGTTGTTGATGTTGTTGTTGTTGTTGTATATTTGACATTGTTGTAGTTGTTATTGTTGTTGTTCTTTATTTGACATTGTTGTTGTTGTTGTTGTTTATTTGACGTTGTTGTTGTTGTTTATTTGACGTTGTTGTTGTTGACGGTGTTGTTGTTGTTGTTTATTTGACATTGTTGTTGTTGTTGACGTTGTTGTTGTTTATTTGACGTTGTTGTTGTTGGTCTTCTTCTTCTTTATTTGACGTTGTTATTGTTTATTTGACGTTGTTGTTGTTGTTGTTTATTTAACGTTGTTGTTGTTGACATTGTTGTTGTTGTTATTGTTTATTTGACGTTGTTGTTGTTGTTTATTTGACGTAGTTGTTGTTGTTGACGTTGTTGTAGTTGTTGTTTATTTGATGTTTTTGTTGTTGTTGATGTTGTTGTTGTTGTTTATTTGACGTTGTTGTTTTTGTTTATTTGACGTTGTTGTTGTTGACAGTGTTGTTGTTGTTATTTATTTGACGTTGTTGTTGTTGTTGTTTATTTGACGTTGTTGTTGTTGATGTTGTTGTTGTTGTTGTTTATTTGACGTTGTTGTTATTGTTGACATAGTTGTTGTTGTTGTTGTTGTTGTCGTTGTTGTTTATTTGACGTTTTTGTTGTTGTTGATGTTGTTGTTGTTTTCGTTGTTGTTTATTTGACGTTGTTGTAGTTGTTTAACTGACGTTGTTGTTGTTGTTGTTGTTTATTTGACGTTGTTGTTGTTGTTTATTTGACATTGTTGTTGTTGTTGACGTTGTTGTTGTTGTTGTTTATTTGACATTGTTGTTGTTGTTGTTGTTGTTGTTCACGTTGTTGTTGTTGTTTATTTGACGTTGTTGTTGTTGTTGTTGTTGTTTATTTGACGTTGTTGTTGTTGTTGTTGTTGACGGTGTTGTTGTTGTTGTTTATTTGTCATTGTTGTTGTTGTTGTTGTTGTTGACGTTGTTGTTGTTTATTTGATGTTGTTGTTGTTATTGTTCTTTATTTGACGTTGTTATTGTTTATTTGACGTTGTTGTTGTTGTTTATTTAACGTTGTTGTTGTTGACATTGTTGTTGTTGTTATTGTTTATTTGACGTTGTTGTTGTTGTTTATTTGACGTAGTTGTTATTGTTGACGTTGTTGTTGTTGTTGTTTATTTGACGTTTTTGTTGTTGATGTTGTTGTTGTTGTTTATTTGACATTGTTATTGTTGTTGTTGTTTATTTGACGTTGTTGTTGTTGACGTTGTTGTTGTTGTTATTTATTTGATGTTGTTGTTGTTGTTGTTGTTTATTTGACGTTGTTGTTGTTGACGTTGTTGTTGTTGTTGTTGTTTATTTGACGTTGTTGTTGTTGACATAGTTGTTGTTGTTGTTGTTTATTTGACGTTTTTGTTGTTGTTGATGTTGTTGTTGTTTTCGTTGTTGTTTATTTGACGTTGTTGTAGTTGTTTAATTGACGTTGTTATTGTTGTTGTTTATTTAACGTTGTTGTTGTTGTTGTTATTGTTGTTGTTGTTGTTTATTTGACGTTGTTGTTGTTGTTGTTCTTTATTTGACGTTGTTGTCGTTGTTGTTGTTTATTTGACGTTGTTGTTGTTGACGTTGTTGTTGTTGTTGTTTATTTGACATTGTTGTTGTTGTTGTTGTTAATTTGACGTTGTTGTTGTTGTTGTTTATTTGGCGTTGTTGTTGTTGTATTTGACGTTGTTGTTGTTTATTTGACGTTGTTGTTGTTGTTAACGTTGTTTTTCTTGTTGTTTATTTGACGTTGTTGTTGTTGTTGTTGTTGTTTAGTTGACGTTGTTGGTTTTGTTTATTTGACGTTGTTGTTGTTGTTGTTGTTGTTGTTTATTTGACGTTGTTGTTGTTTATTTGACATTGTTGTTATTGACGGTGTTGTTGTTGTTTATTTGACATTGTTGTTGTTGTTGTTTATTTGACGTTGTTGTTGTTGTTGTTTATTAGACATTGTTGTTGTTGTTAACATAGTTGTTGTTGTTGTTGTTTATTTGACGTTGTTGTTGTTGTTGACGTTGTTGTTGTTGTTGTTTATTTGCCGTTGTTGTTGTTGTTGACATAGTTGTTGTTGTTGTTGATTTGACGTTGTTGTTGTTGTTGTTTATTTGACATTGTTGTTGTTGACGTTGTTGTTGTTGTTGTTGTTTATTTGACGTTGTTGTTGTTGACATAGTTGTTATTGTTGTTGTTTATTTGACGTTGTTGTTGTTGACGTTGTTGTTGTTGTTGTTGTTTATTTGACGTTGTTGTTGTAGTTGACATAGTTGTTGTTGTTGTTGTTTATTTGACGTTGTTGTTGTTGACGTTGTTGTTGTTGTTGTTGTTTATTTTACGTTGTTGTTGTTGTTTATTTGACATTGTTGTTGTTGTTGACGTTGTTGTTGTTGTTGTTTATTTGACATTGTTGTTGTTGACGTTGTTGTTGTTGTTGTTGTTTATTTGACTTTGTTGTTGTTGTTTATTTGACGTTGTTGTTGTTGTTGTTGACTTAGTTGTTGTTGTTGTTTATTTGACGTTGTTATTGTTGTTGACGTTGTTGTTTATTTGACATTGTTGTTGTTGTTTATTTGACGTTGTTGTTGTTGTTGACGTTGTTGTTGTTGTTTATTTGACATTGTTGTTGTTATTTATTTGACATTGTTGTTGTTGTTGACTTTGTTGTTGTTGTTGTTGTTGTTTATTTGACATTGTTGTTGTTGTTGTTGTTTATTTGACGTCGTTTTAGTATTGTTGTTTATTTGACATTGTTGTTGTTATTTATTTGACGTTGTTGTGGGTGACATTGTTGTTGTTGTTTATTTGACGTTGTTGTTGTTGTTTATTTGACGTAGTTGTTGTTGTTGACGTTGTTGTTGTTGTTGTTTATTTGACGTTTTTGTTGTTGTTGATGTTGTTGTTGTATATTTGACGTTGTTGTAGTTGTTATTGTTGTTGTTGTTTATTTGACATTGTTGTTGTTGTTGTTTATTTGACGTTGTTGTTGTTGTGTATTTGACGTTGTTGTTGTTGTTTATTTGATGTTGTTGTTGTTGACGGTGTTGTTGTTGTTGTTTATTTGACATTGTTGTTGTTGTTGTTGTTGTTGTTGACGTTGTTGTTGTTTATTTGATGTTGTTGTTGTTATTGTTCTTTATTTGACGTTGTTATTGTTTATTTGACGTTGTTGTTGTTGTTTATTTAACGTTGTTGTTGTTGACATTGTTGTTGTTGTTATTGTTTATTTGACGTTGTTGTTGTTGTTTATTTGACGTAGTTGTTATTGTTGACGTTGTTGTTGTTGTTGTTTATTTGACGTTTTTGTTGTTGATGTTGTTGTTGTTGTTTATTTGACATTGTTATTGTTGTTGTTGTTTATTTGACGTTGTTGTTGTTGACGTTGTTGTTGTTGTTATTTATTTGACGTTGTTGTTGTTGTTGTTTATTTGACGTTGTTGTTGTTGACGTTGTTGTTGTTGTTGTTGTTGTTGTTTATTTGACGTTGTTGTTGTTGACATAGTTGTTGTTGTTGTTGTTTATTTGACGTTTTTGTTGTTGTTGATGTTGTTGTTGTTTTCGTTGTTGTTTATTTGACGTTGTTGTTGTTGTTTAATTGACGTTGTTGTTGTTGTTGTTTATTTAACGTTGTTGTTGTTGTTGTTGTTATTGTTGTTGTTGTTGTTTATTTGACGTTGTTGTTGTTGTTCTTTATTTGACGTTGTTGTCGTTGTTGTTGTTTATTTGACGTTGTTGTTGTTGACGTTGTTGTTGTTGTTGTTTATTTGACATTGTTGTTGTTGTTGTTATTGTTAATTTGACGTTGTTGTTGTTGTTGTTTATTTGGCGTTGTTGTTGTTGTATTTGACGTTGTTGTTGTTTATTTGACGTTGTTGTTGTTGTTAAGGTTGTTTTTCTTGTTGTTTATTTGACGTTGTTGTTGTTGTTGTTTAGTTGACGTTGTTGGTTTTGTTTATTTGACGTTGTTGTTGTTGTTGTTGTTGTTGTTGTTGTTGTTTATTTGACGTTGTTGTTGTTTATTTGACATTGTTGTTATTGACGGTGTTGTTGTTGTTTATTTGACATTGTTGTTGTTGTTGTTTATTTGACGTTGTTGTTGTTGTTGTTTATTAGACATTGTTGTTGTTGTTAACATAGTTGTTGTTGTTGTTGTTTATTTGACGTTGTTGTTGTTGTTGACGTTGTTGTTGTTGTTGTTTATTTGCCGTTGTTGTTGTTGTTGACATAGTTGTTGTTGTTGTTGTTTATTTGACGTTGTTGTTGTTGTTGACGTTGTTGTTGTTGTTGTTGTTTATTTGACGTTGTTGTTGTTGTTGTTTATTTGACATTGTTGTTTTTGTTGATGTTGTTGTTTTTGTTGTTTATTTGACATTGTTGTTGTTGTTGTTGATGTTGTTGTTGTTGTTTATTTGACTTTGTTGTTGTTGTTGTTGTTGTTGTTGACTTAGTTGTTGTTGTTATTTATTTGACGTTGTTGTTGTTGTTGTTGACGGTGTTGTTTATTTGACGTTGTTGTTGTTGTTTATTTGACGTTGTTGTTGTTGTTGACGTTGTTGTTGTTGTTGACGTTGTTGTTGTTGTTGACGTTGTTGTTGTTTTTTATTTGACGTTGTTGTTGTTATTTATTTGACATTGTTGTTGTTGTTGACGTTGTTGTTGTTGTTTATTTGACATTGTTGTTGTTGTTGTTGATGTTGTTGTTGTTGTTGTTGTTGTTGTTGTTGTTGTTTATTTGACATTGTTTTAGTATTAATGTTTATTTGACATTGTTGTTGTTATTTATTTGACGTTGTTGTGGGTGACATTGTTGTTGTTGTTGTTTATTTGACGTTGTTGTTGTTGTTGTTTATTTGACGTAGTTGTTGTTGTTGACGTTGTTGTTGTTGTTGTTGTTGTTTATTTGACGTTTTTGTTGTTGTTGATGTTGTTGTTGTTGTATATTTGACGTTGTTGTAGTTGTTATTGTTGTTGTTGTTTATTTGACATTATTGTTGTTGTTGTTGTTTATTTGACGTTGTTGTTGTTGTTGTTTATTTGACGTTGTTGTTGTTGTTTATTTGACGTTGTTGTTGTTCACGATGTTGTTGTTGTTGTTTATTTGACATTGTTGTTGTTCTTGTTATTGACGTTGTTGTTGTTTATTTGACGTTGTTGTTGTTGTTCTTTATTTGACGTTGTTGTTTTTTATTTGACGTTGTTGTTGTTGTTTATTTAACGTTGTTGTTGTTGACATTGTTGTTGTTGTTATTGTTTATTTGACATTGTTTTTGTTGTTGTTGTTGTTTATTTGACGTTTTTGTTGTTGTTGATGTTGTTGTTGTTTTTTATTTGACGTTGTTGTTGTTGTTGTTTATTTGATGTTGTTGTTGTTGTTTTTTATTTGACGTTGTTGTTGTTGACATAGTTGTTGTTGTTGTTGTTTATTTGATGTTTTTGTTGTTGTTGATGTTTTTGTTGTTTTCGTTGTTGTTTATTTGACGTTGTTGTAGTTGTTTAATTGACGTTGTTGTTGTTGTTGTTTATTTGACGTTGTTGTTGTTGTTGTTGTTTATTTGACGTTGCTGTTGTTGTTGTTTATTTGACGTTGTTGTTGTTATTTATTTGACGTTGTTGTGGGTAACATTGTTGTTGTTGTTTATTTGACGTTGTTGTTGTTGTTTATTTGACGTAGTTGTTGTTGTTGACGTTGTTGTTGTTGTTGTTGTTGTTTATTTGACGTTTTTGTTGTTGTTGATGTTGTTGTTGTTGTTGTTGTATATTTGACATTGTTGTAGTTGTTATTGTTGTTGTTCTTTATTTGACATTGTTGTTGTTGTTGTTGTTTATTTGACGTTGTTGTTGTTGTTTATTTGACGTTGTTGTTGTTGACGGTGTTGTTGTTGTTGTTTATTTGACATTGTTGTTGTTGTTGACGTTGTTGTTGTTTATTTGACGTTGTTGTTGTTGGTCTTCTTCTTTTTTATTTGACGTTGTTATTGTTTATTTGACGTTGTTGTTGTTGTTGTTTATTTAACGTTGTTGTTGTTGACATTGTTGTTGTTGTTATTGTTTATTTGACGTTGTTGTTGTTGTTTATTTGACGTAGTTGTTGTTGTTGACGTTGTTGTAGTTGTTGTTTATTTGATGTTTTTGTTGTTGTTGATGTTGTTGTTGTTGTTTATTTGACGTTGTTGTTTTTGTTTATTTGACGTTGTTGTTGTTGACAGTGTTGTTGTTGTTATTTATTTGACGTTGTTGTTGTTGTTGTTTATTTGACGTTGTTGTTGTTGACGTTGTTGTTGTTGTTTATTTGACGTTGTTGTTATTGTTGACATAGTTGTTGTTGTTGTTGTTGTTGTTGTCGTTGTTGTTTATTTGACGTTTTTGTTGTTGTTGATGTTGTTGTTGTTTTCGTTGTTGTTTATTTGACGTTGTTGTAGTTGTTTAACTGACGTTGTTGTT
Source organism: Vicia faba (assembly GCA_948472305.1). NCBI lineage: Eukaryota > Viridiplantae > Streptophyta > Magnoliopsida > Fabales > Fabaceae > Vicia > Vicia faba. Next base: position 388,044,722 of record OX451739.1, on the reverse strand, counting down.
GTTGTTGTTGTTTATTTGACGTTGTTGTTGTTGTTTATTTGACATTGTTGTTGTTGTTGACGTTGTTGTTGTTGTTGTTGTTTATTTGACATTGTTGTTGTTGTTGTTGTTGTTGTTGTTCACGTTGTTGTTGTTGTTTATTTGACGTTGTTGTTGTTGTTGTTGTTGTTGTTTATTTGACGTTGTTGTTGTTGTTGTTGTTGACGGTGTTGTTGTTGTTGTTTATTTGACATTGTTGTTGTTGTTGTTGTTGACGTTGTTGTTGTTTATTTGATGTTGTTGTTGTTATTGTTCTTTATTTGACGTTGTTATTGTTTATTTGACGTTGTTGTTGTTGTTTATTTAACGTTGTTGTTGTTGACATTGTTGTTGTTGTTATTGTTTATTTGACGTTGTTGTTGTTGTTTATTTGACGTAGTTGTTATTGTTGACGTTGTTGTTGTTGTTGTTTATTTGACGTTTTTGTTGTTGATGTTGTTGTTGTTGTTTATTTGACATTGTTATTGTTGTTGTTGTTTATTTGACGTTGTTGTTGTTGACGTTGTTGTTGTTGTTATTTATTTGACGTTGTTGTTGTTGTTGTTGTTTATTTGACGTTGTTGTTGTTGACGTTGTTGTTGTTGTTGTTGTTTATTTGACGTTGTTGTTGTTGACATAGTTGTTGTTGTTGTTGTTTATTTGACGTTTTTGTTGTTGTTGATGTTGTTGTTGTTTTCGTTGTTGTTTATTTGACGTTGTTGTTGTTGTTTAATTGACGTTGTTGTTGTTGTTGTTTATTTAACGTTGTTGTTGTTGTTGTTATTGTTGTTGTTGTTGTTTATTTGACGTTGTTGTTGTTGTTCTTTATTTGACGTTGTTGTCGTTGTTGTTGTTTATTTGACGTTGTTGTTGTTGACGTTGTTGTTGTTGTTGTTTATTTGACATTGTTGTTGTTGTTGTTATTGTTAATTTGACGTTGTTGTTGTTGTTGTTTATTTGGCGTTGTTGTTGTTGTATTTGACGTTGTTGTTGTTTATTTGACGTTGTTGTTGTTGTTAACGTTGTTTTTCTTGTTGTTTATTTGACGTTGTTGTTGTTGTTGTTTAGTTGACGTTGTTGGTTTTGTTTATTTGACGTTGTTGTTGTTGTTGTTGTTGTTGTTGTTGTTTATTTGACGTTGTTGTTGTTTATTTGACATTGTTGTTATTGACGGTGTTGTTGTTGTTTATTTGACATTGTTGTTGTTGTTGTTTATTTGACGTTGTTGTTGTTGTTGTTTATTAGACATTGTTGTTGTTGTTAACATAGTTGTTGTTGTTGTTGTTTATTTGACGTTGTTGTTGTTGTTGACGTTGTTGTTGTTGTTGTTTATTTGTCGTTGTTGTTGTTGTTGACATAGTTGTTGTTGTTGTTTATTTGACGTTGTTGTTGTTGTTGACGTTGTTGTTGTTGTTGTTGTTTATTTGACGTTGTTGTTGTTGTTGTTTATTTGACATTGTTGTTTTTGTTGATGTTGTTGTTGTTGTTTTTTATTTGACATTGTTGTTGTTGTTGTTGATGTTGTTGTTGTTGTTTATTTGACTTTGTTGTTGTTGTTGTTGTTTATTTGACGTTGTTGTTGTTGTTGACTTAGTTGTTGTTGTTATTTATTTGACGTTGTTGTTGTTGTTGTTGACGGTGTTGTTTATTTGACGTTGTTGTTGTTGTTTATTTGACGTTGTTGTTGTTGTTGACGTTGTTGTTGTTGTTGACGTTGTTGTTGTTTTTTATTTGACGTTGTTGTTGTTATTTATTTGACATTGTTGTTGTTGTTGACGTTGTTGTTGTTGTTTATTTGACATTGTTGTTGTTGTTGTTGATGTTGTTGTTGTTGTTGTTGTTGTTGTTGTTGTTTATTTGACATTGTTTTAGTATTAATGTTTATTTGACATTGTTGTTGTTATTTATTTGACGTTGTTGTGGGTGACATTGTTGTTGTTGTTGTTTATTTGACGTTGTTGTTGTTGTTGTTTATTTGACGTAGTTGTTGTTGTTGACGTTGTTGTTGTTGTTGTTGTTTATTTGACGTTTTTGTTGTTGTTGATGTTGTTGTTGTTGTATATTTCACGTTGTTGTAGTTGTTATTGTTGTTGTTGTTTATTTGACATTATTGTTGTTGTTGTTGTTTATTTGACGTTGTTGTTGTTGTTGTTTATTTGACGTTGTTGTTGTTGTTTATTTGACGTTGTTGTTGTTCACGGTGTTGTTGTTGTTGTTTATTTGACATTGTTGTTGTTCTTGTTATTGACGTTGTTGTTGTTTATTTGACGTTGTTGTTGTTGTTCTTTATTTGACGTTGTTGTTTTTTATTTGACGTTGTTGTTGTTGTTTATTTAACGTTGTTGTTGTTGACATTGTTGTTGTTGTTATTGTTTATTTGACATTGTTTTTGTTGTTGTTGTTGTTTATTTGACGTTTTTGTTGTTGTTGATGTTGTTGTTGTTTTTTATTTGACGTTGTTGTTGTTGTTGTTTATTTGATGTTGTTGTTGTTGACGTTGTTGTTGTTGTTGTTTATTTGACGTTGTTGTTGTTGACATAGTTGTTGTTGTTGTTGTTTATTTGATGTTTTTGTTGTTGTTGATGTTTTTGTTGTTTTCGTTGTTGTTTATTTGACGTTGTTGTAGTTGTTTAATTGACGTTGTTGTTGTTGTTGTTTATTTGACGTTGTTGTTGTTGTTGTTGTTTATTTGACGTTGCTGTTGTTGTTGTTTATTTGACGTTGTTGTTGTTATTTATTTGACGTTGTTGTGGGTAACATTGTTGTTGTTGTTTATTTGACGTTGTTGTTGTTGTTTATTTGACGTAGTTGTTGTTGTTGACGTTGTTGTTGTTGTTGTTGTTGTTTATTTGACGTTTTTGTTGTTGTTGATGTTGTTGTTGTTGTTGTTGTATATTTGACATTGTTGTAGTTGTTATTGTTGTTGTTCTTTATTTGACATTGTTGTTGTTGTTGTTGTTTATTTGACGTTGTTGTTGTTGTTTATTTGACGTTGTTGTTGTTGACGGTGTTGTTGTTGTTGTTTATTTGACATTGTTGTTGTTGTTGACGTTGTTGTTGTTTATTTGACGTTGTTGTTGTTGGTCTTCTTCTTCTTTATTTGACGTTGTTATTGTTTATTTGACGTTGTTGTTGTTGTTGTTTATTTAACGTTGTTGTTGTTGACATTGTTGTTGTTGTTATTGTTTATTTGACGTTGTTGTTGTTGTTTATTTGACGTAGTTGTTGTTGTTGACGTTGTTGTAGTTGTTGTTTATTTGATGTTTTTGTTGTTGTTGATGTTGTTGTTGTTGTTTATTTGACGTTGTTGTTTTTGTTTATTTGACGTTGTTGTTGTTGACAGTGTTGTTGTTGTTATTTATTTGACGTTGTTGTTGTTGTTGTTTATTTGACGTTGTTGTTGTTGACGTTGTTGTTGTTGTTTATTTGACGTTGTTGTTATTGTTGACATAGTTGTTGTTGTTGTTGTTGTTGTCGTTGTTGTTTATTTGACGTTTTTGTTGTTGTTGATGTTGTTGTTGTTTTCGTTGTTGTTTATTTGACGTTGTTGTAGTTGTTTAACTGACGTTGTTGTTGTTGTTGTTGTTTATTTGACGTTGTTGTTGTTGTTTATTTGACATTGTTGTTGTTGTTGACGTTGTTGTTGTTGTTGTTGTTGTTTATTTGACATTGTTGTTGTTGTTGTTGTTGTTGTTCACGTTGTTGTTGTTGTTTATTTGACGTTGTTGTTGTTGTTGTTGTTGTTTATTTGACGTTGTTGTTGTTGTTGTTGTTGACGGTGTTGTTGTTGTTGTTTATTTGACATTGTTGTTGTTGTTGTTGTTGTTGACGTTGTTGTTGTTTATTTGATGTTGTTGTTGTTATTGTTCTTTATTTGACGTTGTTATTGTTTATTTGACGTTGTTGTTGTTGTTTATTTAACGTTGTTGTTGTTGACATTGTTGTTGTTGTTATTGTTTATTTGACGTTGTTGTTGTTGTTTATTTGACGTAGTTGTTATTGTTGACGTTGTTGTTGTTGTTTATTTGACGTTTTTGTTGTTGATGTTGTTGTTGTTGTTTATTTGACATTGTTATTGTTGTTGTTGTTTATTTGACGTTGTTGTTGTTGACGTTGTTGTTGTTGTTATTTATTTGACGTTGTTGTTGTTGTTGTTGTTTATTTGACGTTGTTGTTGTTGACGTTGTTGTTGTTGTTGTTGTTGTTTATTTGACGTTGTTGTTGTTGACATAGTTGTTGTTGTTGTTGTTTATTTGACGTTTTTGTTGTTGTTGATATTGTTGTTGTTTTCGTTGTTGTTTATTTGACGTTGTTGTTGTTGTTTAATTGATGTTGTTGTTGTTGTTGTTTATTTAACGTTGTTGTTGTTGTTGTTATTGTTGTTGTTGTTGTTGTTTATTTGACGTTGTTGTTGTTGTTCTTTATTTGACGTTGTTGTCGTTGTTGTTGTTTACTTGACGTTGTTGTTGTTGACGTTGTTGTTGTTGTTGTTTATTTGACGTTGTTGTTGTTGTTGTTATTGTTAATTTGACGTTGTTGTTGTTGTTGTTTATTTGGCGTTGTTGTTGTTGTATTTGACGTTGTTGTTGTTTATTTGACGTTGTTGTTGTTGTTAACGTTGTTTTTCTTGTTGTTTATTTGACGTTGTTGTTGTTGTTGTTGTTTAGTTGACGTTGTTGGTTTTGTTTATTTGACGTTGTTGTTGTTGTTGTTGTTGTTGTTTATTTGACGTTGTTGTTGTTTATTTGACGTTGTTGTTATTGACGGTGTTGTTGTTGTTTATTTGACATTGTTGTTGTTGTTGTTTATTTGACGTTGTTGTTGTTGTTGTTTATTAGACATTGTTGTTGTTGTTAACATAGTTGTTGTTGTTGTTTATTTGACGTTGTTGTTGTTGTTGACGTTGTTGTTGTTGTTTATTTGCCGTTGTTGTTGTTGTTGTTGACATAGTTGTTGTTGTTGTTGTTTATTTGACGTTGTTGTTGTTGTTGACGTTGTTGTTGTTGTTGTTGTTTATTTGACGTTGTTGTTGTTGTTGTTTATTTGACATTGTTGTTTTTGTTGATGTTGTTGTTGTTGTTTATTTGACATTGTTGTTGTTGTTGTTGATGTTGTTGTTGTTGTTTATTTGACTTTGTTGTTGTTGTTGTTTATTTGACGATGTTGTTGTTGTTGACTTAGTTGTTGTTGTTATTTATTTGACGTTGTTGTTGTTGTTGTTGACGGTGTTGTTTATTTGACGGATTTGTTGTTGTTTATTTGACGTTGTTGTTGTTGTTGACGTTGTTGTTGTTGTTGACGTTGTTGTTGTTTTTTATTTGACGTTGTTGTTGTTATTTATTTGACATTGTTGTTGTTGTTGACGTTGTTGTTGTTGTTTATTTGACATTGTTGTTGTTGTTGTTGATGTTGTTGTTGTTGTTGTTGTTGTTGTTGTTGTTTATTTGACATTGTTTTAGTATTAATGTTTATTTGACATTGTTGTTGTTATTTATTTGACGTTGTTGTGGGTGACATTGTTGTTGTTGTTGTTTATTTGACGTTGTTGTTGTTGTTGTTTATTTGACGTAGTTGTTGTTGTTGACGTTGTTGTTGTTGTTGTTGTTGTTGTTTATTTGACGTTTTTGTTGTTGTTGATGTTGTTGTTGTTGTATATTTGACGTTGTTGTAGTTGTTATTGTTGTTGTTGTTTATTTGACATTATTGTTGTTGTTGTTGTTTATTTGACGTTGTTGTTGTTGTTGTTTATTTGACGTTGTTGTTGTTGTTTATTTGACGTTGTTGTTGTTCACGGTGTTGTTGTTGTTGTTTATTTGACATTGTTGTTGTTCTTGTTATTGACGTTGTTGTTGTTTATTTGACGTTGTTGTTGTTGTTCTTTATTTGACGTTGTTATTGTTTATTTGACGTTGTTGTTGTTGTTTATTTAACGTTGTTGTTGTTGACATTGTTGTTGTTGTTATTGTTTATTTGACATTGTTTTTGTTGTTGTTGTTGTTTATTTGACGTTTTTGTTGTTGTTGATGTTGTTGTTGTTGTTTATTTGACGTTGTTGTTGTTGTTGTTTATTTGATGTTGTTGTTGTTGACGTTGTTGTTGTTGTTGTTTATTTGACTTTGTTGTTGTTGACATAGTTGTTGTTGTTGTTGTTTATTTGATGTTTTTGTTGTTGTTGATGTTTTTGTTGTTTTCGTTGTTGTTTATTTGACGTTGTTGTAGTTGTTTAATTGACGTTGTTGTTGTTGTTGTTTATTTGACATTGTTGTTGTTGTTGTTGTTGTTGTTTATTTGACGTTGCTGTTGTTGTTGTTTATTTGACGTTGTTGTTGTTATTTATTTGACGTTGTTGTGGGTAACATTGTTGTTGTTGTTTATTTGACGTTGTTGTTGTTGTTTATTTGACGTAGTTGTTGTTGTTGACGTTGTTGTTGTTGTTGTTGTTGTTTATTTGACGTTTTTGTTGTTGTTGATGTTGTTGTTGTTGTTGTATATTTGACATTGTTGTAGTTGTTATTGTTGTTGTTCTTTATTTGACATTGTTGTTGTTGTTGTTGTTTATTTGACGTTGTTGTTGTTGTTTATTTGACGTTGTTGTTGTTGACGGTGTTGTTGTTGTTGTTTATTTGACATTGTTGTTGTTGTTGACGTTGTTGTTGTTTATTTGACGTTGTTGTTGTTGGTCTTCTTCTTCTTTATTTGACGTTGTTATTGTTTATTTGACGTTGTTGTTGTTGTTGTTTATTTAACGCTGTTGTTGTTGACATTGTTGTTGTTGTTATTGTTTATTTGACGTTGTTGTTGTTGTTTATTTGACGTAGTTGTTGTTGTTGACGTTGTTGTAGTTGTTGTTTATTTGATGTTTTTGTTGTTGTTGATGTTGTTGTTGTTGTTTATTTGACGTTGTTGTTTTTGTTTATTTGACGTTGTTGTTGTTGACAGTGTTGTTGTTGTTATTTATTTGACGTTGTTGTTGTTGTTGTTTATTTGACGTTGTTGTTGTTGATGTTGTTGTTGTTGTTGTTTATTTGACGTTGTTGTTATTGTTGACATAGTTGTTGTTGTTGTTGTTGTTGTCGTTGTTGTTTATTTGACGTTTTTGTTGTTGTTGATGTTGTTGTTGTTTTCGTTGTTGTTTATTTGACGTTGTTGTAGTTGTTTAACTGACGTTGTTGTTGTTGTTGTTGTTTATTTGACGTTGTTGTTGTTGTTTATTTGACATTGTTGTTGTTGTTGACGTTGTTGTTGTTGTTATTTATTTGACATTGTTGTTGTTGTTGTTGTTGTTGTTCACGTTGTTGTTGTTGTTTATTTGACGTTGTTGTTGTTGTTGTTGTTGTTTATTTGACGTTGTTGTTGTTGTTGTTGTTGTTTATTTGACGTTGTTGTTGTTGTTGTTGTTGACGGTGTTGTTGTTGTTGTTTATTTGTCATTGTTGTTGTTGTTGTTGTTGTTGACGTTGTTGTTGTTTATTTGATGTTGTTGTTGTTATTGTTCTTTATTTGACGTTGTTATTGTTTATTTGACGTTGTTGTTGTTGTTTATTTAACGTTGTTGTTGTTGACATTGTTGTTGTTGTTATTGTTTATTTGACGTTGTTGTTGTTGTTTATTTGACGTAGTTGTTATTGTTGACGTTGTTGTTGTTGTTGTTTATTTGACGTTTTTGTTGTTGATGTTGTTGTTGTTGTTTATTTGACATTGTTATTGTTGTTGTTGTTTATTTGACGTTGTTGTTGTTGACGTTGTTGTTGTTGTTATTTATTTGATGTTGTTGTTGTTGTTGTTGTTTATTTGACGTTGTTGTTGTTGACGTTGTTGTTGTTGTTGTTGTTTATTTGACGTTGTTGTTGTTGACATAGTTGTTGTTGTTGTTGTTTATTTGACGTTTTTGTTGTTGTTGATGTTGTTGTTGTTTTCGTTGTTGTTTATTTGACGTTGTTGTAGTTGTTTAATTGACGTTGTTATTGTTGTTGTTTATTTAACGTTGTTGTTGTTGTTGTTATTGTTGTTGTTGTTGTTTATTTGACGTTGTTGTTGTTGTTGTTCTTTATTTGACGTTGTTGTCGTTGTTGTTGTTTATTTGACGTTGTTGTTGTTGACGTTGTTGTTGTTGTTGTTTATTTGACATTGTTGTTGTTGTTGTTGTTGTTAATTTGACGTTGTTGTTGTTGTTGTTTATTTGGCGTTGTTGTTGTTGTATTTGACGTTGTTGTTGTTTATTTGACGTTGTTGTTGTTGTTAACGTTGTTTTTCTTGTTGTTTATTTGACGTTGTTGTTGTTGTTGTTGTTGTTTAGTTGACGTTGTTGGTTTTGTTTATTTGACGTTGTTGTTGTTGTTGTTGTTGTTGTTGTTTATTTGACGTTGTTGTTGTTTATTTGACATTGTTGTTATTGACGGTGTTGTTGTTGTTTATTTGACATTGTTGTTGTTGTTGTTTATTTGACGTTGTTGTTGTTGTTGTTTATTAGACATTGTTGTTGTTGTTAACATAGTTGTTGTTGTTGTTGTTTATTTGACGTTGTTGTTGTTGTTGACGTTGTTGTTGTTGTTGACGTTGTTGTTGTTGTTGTTTATTTGCCGTTGTTGTTGTTGTTGACATAGTTGTTGTTGTTGTTGTTTATTTGACGTTGTTGTTGTTGTTGACGTTGTTGTTGTTGTTGTTGTTTATTTGACGTTGTTGTTGTTGTTGTTTATTTGACATTGTTGTTTTTGTTGATGTTGTTGTTGTTGTTGTTTATTTGACATTGTTGTTGTTGTTGTTGATGTTGTTGTTGTTGTTTATTTGACTTTGTTGTTGTTGTTGTTGTTTATTTGACGTTGTTGTTGTTGTTGACTTAGTTGTTGTTGTTATTTATTTGACGTTGTTGTTGTTGTTGTTGACGGTGTTGTTTATTTGACGTTGTTGTTATTGTTTATTTGACGTTGTTGTTGTTGTTGACGTTGTTGTTGTTGTTGACGTTGTTGTTGTTTTTTATTTGACGTTGTTGTTGTTATTTATTTGACATTGTTGTTGTTGTTGACGTTGTTGTTGTTGTTTATTTGACATTGTTGTTGTTGTTGTTGATGTTGTTGTTGTTGTTGTTGTTGTTGTTTATTTGACATTGTTTTAGTATTAATGTTTATTTGACGTTGTTGTTGTTGTTTATTTGACGTTGTTGTTGTTGTTGTTTATTTGACGTTGTTGTTGTTGTTGTTTATTTGACGTTGTTGTTATTGACGGTGTTGTTGTTGTTTATTTGACGTTGTTGTTGTTGTTGTTGTTTATAAGACATTGTTGTTGTTGTTGACATTGTTGTTGTTGTTGTTGTTTATTTGATGTTGTTGTTGTTGTTGACGTTGAAGTTGTTGTTGTTGACGTTGTTGTTGTTGTTGTTTATTTGCCGTTGCTGTTGTTGTTGACATAGTTGTTGTTGTTGTTGTTTATTTGACGTTGTTGTTGTTGTTGACGTTGTTGTTGTTGTTGTTTATTTGACGTTGTTGTTGTTGTTGTTTATTTGACATTGTTGTTTTTGTTGACGTTGTTGTTGTTGTTGTTGTTTATTTGACATTGTTATTGTTGTTGTTGACGTTGTTGTTGTTATTTATTTGACTTTGTTGTTGTTGTTGTTTATTTGACGTTGTTGTTGTTGTTGACTTAGTTGTTGTTGTTGTTTATTTGACGTTGTTGTTGTTGTTGACGGTGTTGTTTATTTGACGTTGTTGTTGTTGTTTATTTGACGTTGTTGTTGTTGTTGACGTTGTTGTTGTTGTTTATTTGACGTTGTTGTTGTTATTTATTTGACATTGTTGTTGTTGTTGACGTTGTTGTTGTTGTTGTTGTTGTTTATTTGACATTGTTGTTGTTGTTGTTGTTGTTGACGTTGTTGTTGTTGTTGTTGTTTATTTGACGTTGTTTTAGTATTATTGTTTATTTGACATTGTTGTTGTTATTTTTTTGACGTTGTTGTGGGTGACATTGTTGTTGTTGTTGTTTATTTGACGTTGTTGTTGTTTATTTGACGTAGTTGTTGTTGTTGACGTTGTTGTTGTTGTTGTTTATTTGACATTTTTGTTGTTGATGTTGTTATTGTTGTTGTTTATTTGACATTATTGTTGTTGTTGTTGTTTATTTGACGTTGTTGTTGTTGACGGTGTTGTTGTTGTTATTTATTTGACGTTGTTGTTGTTGTTGTTGTTGTTGTTGTTGTTTATTTGACGTTGTTGTTGTTGTTTATTTGACGTTGTTGTTGTTGTTTATTTGACGTTGTTGTTGTTGACGGTGTTGTTGTTGTTGTTGTTGTTTATTTGACATTGTTGTTGTTCTTGTTATTGACGTTGTTGTTGTTTATTTGACGTTGTTGTTGTTCTTTATTTGACGTTGTTATTGTTTATTTGACGTTGTTGTTGTTGTTTATTTAACGTTGTTGTTGTTATTGTTTATTTGACATTGTTGTTGTTGTTGTTTATTTGACGTAATTTTTGTTGTTGACGTTGTTGTTGTTGTTGTTGTTTATTTGACGTTGTTGTTGTTGTTGTTGTTTATTTGACGTTGTTGTTGTTGACGGTGTTGTTGTTGTTATTTATTTGACGTTGTTGTTGTTGTTGTTGTTTATTTGACGTTGTTGTTGTTGACGTTGTTGTTGTTGTTGTTTATTTGACGTTGTTGTTGTTGTTGACATAGTTGTTGTTATTGTTGTTTATTTGACGTTTTTGTTGTTGTTGATGTTGTTGTTGTTTTCGTTGTTATTTATTTGACGTTGTTGTAGTTGTTTAATTGACGTTGTTGTTGTTGTTGTTGTTGTTGATTTGACGTTGTTGTTGTTGTTTATTTAACATTGTTGTTGTTGTTGACGTTGTTGTTGTTGTTGTTTATTTGACATTGATGTTGTTGTTGTTGTTGTTCACGTTGTTGTTGTTGTTGTTTATTTGACATTGTTGTTGTTGTTGTTGTTTATTTTTGCTGTTGTTGTTGACTTAGTTGTTGTTGTTGTTGTTTATTTGACGTTGTAGTTGTTGTTGACGTTGTTGTTTATTTGACGTTGTTGCCGTTGTTAATTTGACGTTGTTGTTGTTGTTGACGTTGTTGTTGTTGTTTATTTGACGTTGTTGTTGTTATTTATTTGACATTGTTGTTGTTGTTGACGTTGTTGTTTTTGTTGTTGTTGTTGTTGTTGTTTATTTGACATTGTTGTTGTTGTTGTTGACGTTGTTGTTGTTGTTGTTTTTGTTTATTTGACGTTGTTTTAGTATTGTTGTTTATTTGACATTGTTGTTGTTATTTATTTGACGTTGTTGTGGGTGACATTGTTGTTGTTGTTTATTTGACGTTGTTGTTGTTGTTTATTTGACGTAGTTGTTGTTGTTGACGTTGTTGTTGTTGTTGTTTATTTGATGTTTTTGTTGTTGTTGATGTTGTTGTTGTTGTTGTTGTATATTTGACGTTGTTGTAGTTGTCATTGTTGTTGTTGTTTATTTGACATTGTTGTTATTGTTGTTATTTATTTGACGTTGTTGTTGTTGTTTACTTGACGTTGTTGTTGTTGTTTATTTAACGTTGTTGTTGTTGACGGTGTTGTTGTTGTTGTTGTTTATTTGACATTGTTGTTGTTGTTGTTGTTTATTTGACGTTGTTGTTGTTGTTGTTCTTTATTTGACGTTGTTATTGTTTATTTGACGTTGTTGTTGTTGTTTATTTAACGTTGTTGTTGTTGATGTTGTTGTTGTTGTTATTGTTTATTTGACGTTGTTGTTGTTGTTTATTTGACGTAGTTGTTGTTGTTGACGTTGTTGTTGTTGTTGTTGTTTATTTGACATTTTTGTTGTTGATGTTGTTGTTGTTGTTGTTGTTTATTTGACATTGTTGTTGTTGTTGTTGTTTATTTGACGTTGTTGTTGTTGACGGTGTTGTTGTTGTTATTTGTTTGACGTTGTTGTTGTTGTTGTTGTTTATTTGACGTTGTAGTTGTTGTTGTTTATTTGACGTTTTTGTTATTGTTGACATAGTTGTTGTTGTTGTTGTTGTTTATTTGACGTTTTTGTTGTTGTTGATGTTGTTGTTGTTTTCGTTGTTGTTTATTTGACGTTGTTGTAGTTGTTTAATTGACGTTGTTGTTGTAATTGTTTATTTAACGTTGTTGTTGTTGTTGTTATTGTTGTTGTTGTTGTTTATTTGACATTGATGTTGTGGTTCTTTATTTGACGTTGTTATCGTTGTTGTTGTTTATTTGACGTTGTTGTTGTTGACGTTGTTGTTGTTGTTGTTTATTTGACATTGTTGTTGTTGTTGTTGTTATTGTTTATTTGACGTTGTTGTTGTTGTTGTTGTTTATTTGGCGTTGTTGTTGTTGTATTTGACGTTGTTGTTGTTTATTTGACGTTGTTGTTGTTGTTAACGTTGTTTTTGTTGCCCTTTATTTGACGTTGTTGTTGTTGTTGTTTATTTGACGTTGTTGTTGTTGTTGTTTATTTGACGTTGTTGTTGTTGTTTATTTGACGTTATTGTTGTTGTTGTTTATTTGACGTTGTTGTTATTGACGGTGTTGTTGTTGTTTATTTGACGTTGTTGTTGTTGTTGTTGTTTATTTAACGTTGTTGTTGTTGTGTATAAGACATTGTTGTTGTTGTTGACATAGTTGTTGTTGTTGTTGTTTATTTGACGTTGTTGTTGTTGTCGACGTTGTTGTTGTTGTTGACGTTGTTGTTGTTGTTGTTTATTTGCTGTTGCTGTTGTTGTTGACATAGTTGTTGTTGTTGTTGTTTATTTGACGTTGTTGTTGTTGTTGACGTTGTTGTTGTTGTTGTTTATTTGACGTTGTTGTTGTTGTTGTTTATTTGACATTGTTGTTTTTGTTGACGTTGTTGTTGGTTTTGTTGTTTATTTGACATTGTTATTGTTGTTGTTGACGTTGTTGTTGTTGTTTATTTGACTTTGTTGTTGTTGTTGTTGTTGTTGTTGTTGTTTATTTGACGTTGTTGTTGTTGTTGACTTAGTTGTTGTTGTTGTTTATTTGACGTTGTTGTTGTCGTTGACGGTGTTATTTATTTGACGTTGTTGTTGTTGTTTATTTGACGTTGTTGTTGTTATTTATTTGACATTGTTGTTGTTGTTTATTTGACGTTGTTGTTGTTATTTATTTGACATTGTTGTTGTTGTTAACGTTGTTGTTGTTGTTGTTGTTTATTTGACATTGTTGTTGTTGTTGTTGTTGTTGTTGACGTTGTTGTTGTTGTTGTTTATTTGACATTGTTGTTGTTGTTGTTGTTGTTGACGTTGTTGTTGTTGTTGTTGTTTATTTGACGTTGTTTTAGTATTATTGTTTATTTGTCATTGTTGTTGTTATTTATTTGACGTTGTTGTGGGTGACATTGTTGTTGTTGTTGTTTATTTGACGTTGTTGTTGTTTATTTGACGTAGTTGTTGTTGTTGACGTTGTTGTTGTTGTTGTTGTTTATTTGACGTTTTTGTTGTTGTTGATGTTGTTGTTGTTGTATATTTGACGTTGTTGTAGTTGTTATTGTTGTTGTTGTTTATTTGACATTATTGTTGTTGTTGTTGTTGTTTATTTGACATTGTTGTTGTTGTTTATTTGACGTTGTTGTTGTTGTTTATTTGACGTTGTTGTTGTTGACGGTGTTGTTGTTGTTGTTGTTGTTTATTTGACATTGTTGTTGTTCTTGTTATTGACGTTGTTGTTGTTTATTTGACGTTGTTGTTGTTCTTTATTTGACGTTGTTATTGTTTATTTGACGTTGTTGTTGTTGTTTATTTAACGTTGTTGTTGTTGACATTGTTGTTGTTGTTATTGTTTATTTGACATTGTTGTTGTTGTTGTTTATTTGACGTAATTTTTGTTGTTGACGTTGTTGTTGTTGTTGTTGTTGTTGATTTGACGTTGTTGTTGTTGTTTATTTGACGTTGTTGTTGTTGACGGTGTTGTTGTTGTTATTTATTTGACGTTGTTGTTGTTGTTGTTTATTTGACGTTGTTGTTGTTGACGTTGTTGTTGTTGTTGTTGTTTATTTGACGTTGTTGTTGTTGTTGACATAGTTGTTGTTATTGTTGTCAATTTGACGTTTTTGTTGTTGTTGATGTTGTTGTTGTTTTCGTTGTTATTTATTTGACGTTGTTATAGTTGTTTAATTGACGTTGTTGTTGTTGTTTATTTGACGTTGTTGTTGTTGTTTATTTAACATTGTTGTTGTTGTTGACGTTGTTGTTGTTTATTTGGCATTGATGTTGTTGTTGTTGTTGTTCACGTTGTTGTTGTTGTTGTTTATTTGACATTGTTGTTGTTGTTGTTGTTTATTTGACGTTGTTGTTGTTGTTGACTTAGTTGTTGTTGTTGTTTATTTGACGTTGTAGTTGTTGTTGACGTTGTTGTTTATTTGACATTGTTGCTGTTGTTAATTTGACGTTGTTGTTGTTGTTGACGTTGTTGTTGTTGTTTATTTGACGTTGTTGTTGTTATTTATTTGACATTGTTGTTGTTGTTGACGTTGTTGTTGTTGTTGTTGTTGTTGTTGTTGTTGTTTATTTGACATTGTTGTTGTTGTTGTTGACGTTGTTGTTGTTGTTGTTTTTGTTTATTTGACGATGTTTTAGTATTGTTGTTTATTTGACATTGTTGTTGTTATTTATTTGACGTTGTTGTGGGTGACATTGTTGTTGTTGTTTATTTGACGTTGTTGTTGTTGTTTATTTGACGTAGTTGTTGTTGTTGACGTTGTTGTTGTTGTTGTTTATTTAACGTTTTTGTTGTTGTTGATGTTGTTGTTGTTGTTGTTGTATATTTGATGTTGTTGTAGTTGTCATTGTTGTTGTTGTTTATTTGACATTGTTGTTGTTGTTGTTGTTTATTTGACGTTGTTGATGTTGTTTACTTGACGTTGTTGTTGTTGTTTATTTAACGTTGTTGTTGTTGACGGTGTTGTTGTTGTTGTTGTTGTTGTTGTTGTTGTTGTTGTTTATTTGACGTTGTTGTTGTTGTTGTTTATTTGACGTTTTTGTTATTGTTGACATAGTTGTTGTTGTTGTTGTTGTTTATTTGACGTTTTTGTTGTTGTTGATGTTGTTGTTGTTTTCGTTGTTGTTTATTTGACGTTGTTGTAGTTGTTTAATTGACGTTGTTGTTGTAATTGTTTATTTAACGTTGTTGTTGTTGTTGTTATTGTTGTTGTTGTTGTTTATTTGACGTTGATGTTGTTGTTCTTTATTTGACGTTGTTGTCGTTGTTGTTGTTTATTTGACGTTGTTGTTGTTGACGTTGTTGTTGTTGTTGTTTATTTGACATTGTTGTTGTTGTTGTTGTTATTGTTTATTTGACGTTGTTGTTGTTGTTGTTGTTTATTTGGCGTTGTTGTTGTTGTATTTGACGTTGTTGTTGTTTATTTGACGTTGTTGTTGTTGTTAACGTTGTTTTTGTTGTCCTTTATTTGACGTTGTTGTTGTTGTTGTTGTTTATTTGACGTTGTTGTTGTTGTTTATTTGACGTTGTTGTTGTTGTGTATTTGACGTTGTTGTTGTTGTTGTTTATTTGACGTTGTTGTTATTGACGGTGTTGTTGTTGTTTATTTGACGTTGTTGTTGTTGTTGTTGTTTATTTGACGTTGTTGTTGTTGTTTATAAGACATTGTTGTTGTTGTTGACATAGTTGTTGTTTTTGTTGTTTATTTGACGTTGTTGTTGTTGTTGTTGACGTTGTTGTTGTTGTTGACGTTGTTGTTGTTGTTGTTTATTTTCTGTTGCTGTTGTTGTTGACATAGTTGTTGTTGTTGTTGTTTATTTGACGTTGTTGTTGTTGTTGACGTTGTTGTTGTTGTTGACGTTGTTGTTGTTGTTGTTTATTTGACGTTGTTGTTGTTGTTGTTTATTTGACATTGTTGTTTTTGTTGACGTTGTTGTTGGTTTTGTTGTTTATTTGACATTGTTATTATTGTTGTTGACGTTGTTGTTGTTGTTTATTTGACTTTGTTGTTGTTGTTGTTGTTGTTGTTTATTTGACGTTGTTGTTGTTGTTGACTTAGTTGTTGTTGTTGTTTATTTGACGTTGTTGTTGTCGTTGACGGTGTTGTTTATTTGACGTTGTTGTTGTTGTTTATTTGACGTTGTTGTTGTTATTTATTTGACATTGTTGTTGTTGTTTATTTGACGTTGTTGTTGTTATTTATTTGACATTGTTGTTGTTGTTGACGTTGTTGTTGTTGTTGTTGTTTATTTGACATTGTTGTTGTTGTTGTTGTTGTTGACGTTGTTGTTGTTGTTGTTGTTTATTTGACATTGTTGTTGTTGTTGTTGTTGACGTTGTTGTTGTTGTTGTTGTTGTTTATTTGACGTTGTTTTAGTATTATTGTTTATTTGACATTGTTGTTGTTATTTATTTGACGTTGTTGTGGGTGACATTGTTGTTGTTGTTGTTGTTTATTTGACGTTGTTGTTGTTTATTTGACGTAGTTGTTGTTGTTGACGTTGTTGTTGTTGTTGTTTATTTGACGTTTTTGTTGTTGTTGATGTTGTTGTTGTTGTATATTTGACGTTGTTGTAGTTGTTATTGTTGTTGTTGTTTATTTGACATTATTGTTGTTGTTGTTGTTTATTTGACATTGTTGTTGTTGTTTATTTGACGTTGTTGTTGTTGTTTATTTGACGTTGTTGTTGTTGACGGTGTTGTTGTTGTTGTTGTTGTTTATTTGACATTGTTGTTGTTCTTGTTATTGACGTTGTTGTTGTTTATTTGACGTTGTTGTTGTTCTTTATTTGACGTTGTTATTGTTTATTTGACGTTGTTGTTGTTGTTTATTTAACGTTGTTGTTGTTGACATTGTTGTTGTTGTTATTGTTTATTTGACATTGTTGTTGTTGTTGTTTATTTGACGTAATTTTTGTTGTTGACGTTGTTGTTGTTGTTGTTGTTGATTTGACGTTGTTGTTGTTGTTGTTTATTTGACGTTATTGTTGTTGACGGTGTTGTTGTTGTTATTTATTTGACGTTGTTGTTGTTGTTGTTTATTTGACGTTGTTGTTGTTGACGTTGTTGTTGTTGACGTTGTTGTTGTTGTTGTTTATTTGATGTTGTTGTTGTTGTTGACATAGTTGTTGTTATTGTTGTCAATTTGACGTTTTTGTTGTTGTTGATGTTGTTGTTGTTTTCGTTGTTATTTATTTGACGTTGTTATAGATGTTTAATTGACGTTGTTGTTGTTGTTTATTTAAAATTGTTGTTGTTGTTGACGTTGTTGTTGTTGTTGTTGTTGTTTATTTGACATTGATGTTGTTGTTGTTGTTGTTCACATTGTTGTTGTTGTTGTTTATTTGACATTGTTGTTGTTGTTGTTGTTTATTTGACGTTGTTGTTGTTGTTGACTTAGTTGTTGTTGTTGTTTATTTGACGTTGTAGTTGTTGTTGACGTTGTTGTTTATTTGACGTTGTTGCTGTTGTTAATTTGACGTTGTTGTTGTTGTTGACGTTGTTGTTGTTGTTTATTTGACGTTGTTGTTGTTATTTATTTGACATTGTTGTTGTTCTTGACGTTGTTGTTGTCGTTGTTGTTGTTGTTGTTTATTTGACATTGTTGTTGTTGTTGTTGACGTTGTTGTTGTTGTTGTTTTTGTTTATTTGACGATGTTTTAGTATTGTTGTTTATTTGACATTGTTGTTGTTATTTATTTGACGTTGTTGTGGGTGACATTGTTGTTGTTGTTTATTTGACGTTGTTGTTGTTGTTTATTTGACGTAGTTGTTGTTGTTGACGTTGTTGTTGTTGTTTATTTGACGTTTTTGTTGTTGTTGATGTTGTTGTTGTTGTTGTTGTATATTTGATGTTGTTGTAGTTGTCATTGTTGTTGTTGTTTATTTGACATTGTTGTTGTTGTTGTTGTTTATTTGACGTTGTTGATGTTGTTTACTTGACGTTGTTGTTGTTGTTGTTTATTTAACGTTGTTGTTGTTGACGATGTTGTTGTTGTTGTTGTTTATTTGACATTGTTGCTGTTGTTGTTGTTTATTTGACGTTGTTGTTGTTGTTGTTGTTGTTCTTTATTTGACGTTGTTATTGTTTATTTGACGTTGTTGTTGTTGTTTATTTAACGTTGTTGTTGTTGACGTTGTTGTTGTTGTTATTGTTTATTTGACGTTGTTGTTGTTGTTGTTTATTTGACGTAGTTGTTGTTGTTGACGTTGTTGTTGTTGTTGTTTATTTGACATTTTTGTTGTTGATGTTGTTGTTGTTGTTGTTCTTGTTTATTTGACATTGTTGTTGTTGTTGTTGTTTATTTGACGTTGTTGTTGTTGACGGTGTTGTTGTTGTTATTTATTTGACGTTGTTGTTGTTGTTGTTGTTGTTTATTTGACGTTGTTGTTGTTGTTGTTTATTTGACGTTTTTGTTATTGTTGACATAGTTGTTGTTGTTGTTGTTGTTGTTGTTTATTTGACGTTTTTGTTGTTGTTGATGTTGTTGTTGTTTTCGTTGTTGTTTATTTGACGTTGTTGTAGTTGTTTAATTGACGTTGTTGTTGTAATTTTTTATTTAACGTTGTTGTTGTTGTTGTTATTGTTGTTGTTGTTGTTTATTTGACGTTGATGTTGTTGTTCTTTATTTGACGTTGTTGTCGTTGTTGTTGTTTATTTGACGTTGTTGTTGTTGACGTTGTTGTTGTTGTTGTTTATTTGACATTGTTGTTGTTGTTGTTATTGTTTATTTGACGTTGTTGTTGTTGTTTATTTAGCGTTGTTGTTGTTGTATTTGACATTGTTGTTGTTTATTTGACGTTGTTGTTGTTGTTGACGTTGTTTTTGTTGTTGTTTATTTGACGTTGTTGTTGTTGTTGTTTATTTGACGTTGTTGTTGTTGTTTATTTGACGTTGTTGTTATTGACGGTGTTGTTGTTGTTTATTTGACGTTGTTGTTGTTGTTGTTTATTTGACGTTGTTGTTGTTGTTGTTTATAAGACATTGTTGTTGTTGTTGACATAGTTGTTGTTGTTGTTGTTGTTTATTTGACGTTGTTGTTGTTGTTGACGTTGTTGTTGTTGTTGACGTTGTTGTTGTTGTTGACGTTGTTGTTGTTGTTGTTTATTTGCCGTTGCTGTTGTTGTTGACATAGTTGTTGTTGTTGTTGTTTATTTGACGTTGTTGTTGTTGTTGACGTTGTTGTTGTTGTTTATTTGACGTTGTTGTTGTTGACGTTGTTGTTGTTGTTGTTGTTGTTTATTTGACGTTGTTGTTGTTGTTGACATAGTTGTTGTTGTTGTTGTTTATTTGACGTTTTTGTTGTTGTTGATGTTGTTGTTGTTTTTGTTGTTGTTTATTTGACGTTGTTGTAGTTGTTTAATTGACGTTGTTGTTGTTGTTGTTTATTTAACGTTGTTGTTGTTGTTGTTGTTATTGTTGTTGTTGTTGTTGTTTATTTGACGTTGTTGTTGTTGTTCTTTATTTGACGTTGTTGTCGTTGTTGTTGTTTATTTGACGTTGTTGTTGTTGACGTTGTTGTTGTTGTTGTTTATTTGACATTGTTGTTGTTGTTGTTATTGTTAATTTGACGTTATTGTTGTTGTTGTTTATTTGGCGTTGTTGTTGTATTTGACGTTGTTGTTGTTTATTTGACGTTGTTGTTGTTGTTGACGTTGTTTTTCTTGTTGTTTATTGTACGTTGTTGTTGTTGTTGTTTATTTGACGTTGTTGTTGTTGTTTATTTGACGTTGTTGTTGTTGTTGTTTATTTGACATTGTTTTTGTTGTTGTTTATTTGACATTGTTGTTATTGACGGTGTTGTTGTTGTTTATTTGACGTTGTTGTTGTTGTTGTTTATTTGACGTTGTTGTTGTTGTTGTTTATTAGACATTGTTGTTGTTGTTAACATAGTTGTTGTTGTTGTTGTTTATTTGACGTTGTTGTTGTTGTTGACGTTGTTGTTGTTGTTGACGTTGTTGTTGTTGTTGTTTATTTGCCGTTGTTGTTGTTGTTGACATAGTTGTTGCTGTTGTTTATTTGACGTTGTTGTTGGTGTTGACGTTGTTGTTGTTGTTGTTTATTTGACGTTGTTGTTGTTGTTTATTTGACATTGTTGTTTTTGTTGACGTTGTTGTTGTTGTTGTTTATTTGACATTGTTATTGTTGTTGTTGACGTTGTTGTTGTTGTTTATTTGACTTTGTTGTTGTTGTTGTTGTTGTTTATTTGACATTGTTGTTGTTGTTGACTTAGTTGTTGTTGTTGTTTATTTGACGTTGTTGTTGTTGTTGTTGACGGTGTTGTTTATTTGACGTTGTTGTTGTTGTTTATTTGACGTTGTTGTTGTTGTTGACGTTGTTGTTGTTGTTGACGTTGTTGTTGTTGTTTATTTGACGTTGTTGTTGTTATTTATTTGACATTGTTGTTGTTGTTGACGTTGTTGTTGTTGTTGTTGTTGTTTATTTGACATTGTTGTTGTTGTTGTTGACGTTGTTGTTGTTCTTGTTCTTGTTTATTTGACATTGTTTTAGTATTGTTGTTTATTTGACATTGTTGTTGTTATTTATTTGACGTTGTTGTGGGTGACATTGTTGTTGTTATTGTTGTTTATTTGACGCTGTTGTTGTTGTTTATTTGACGTAGTTGTTGTTGTTGACGTTGTTGTTGTTGTTGTTGTTGTTGTTGTTGTTGTTGTTTATTTAACGTTGTTATTGTTTATTTGACGTTGTTGTTGTTGTTTATTTAACGTTGTTGTTGTTGACATTGTTGTTGTTGTTATTGTTTATTTGACATTGTTG
Source organism: Vicia faba (assembly GCA_948472305.1). Taxonomy (NCBI): domain Eukaryota; kingdom Viridiplantae; phylum Streptophyta; class Magnoliopsida; order Fabales; family Fabaceae; genus Vicia; species Vicia faba. The sequence goes on along the minus strand of OX451739.1, from coordinate 388,023,982 downwards.
TTGTTGTTGTTGTTTATTTGACGTTTTTGTTGTTGTTGATGTTGTTGTTGTTGTTGTTTATTTGACGTTGTTGTTGTTGTTGTTTATTTGATGTTGTTGTTGTTGTTGACATAGTTGTTGTTGTTGTTGTTTATTTGACGTTTTTGTTGTTGTTGATGTTGTTGTTATTTTCGTTGTTGTTTATTTGACGTTGTTGTAGTTGTTTAATTGACGTTGTTGTTGTTGTTGTTTATTTGACGTTGTTGTTGTTGTTGTTATTGTTGTTGTTGTTGTTTATTTGACGTTGTTGTTGTTGTTTATTTGACATTGTTGTTGTTGTTGACGGTGTTGTTGTTGTTGTTTATTTGACATTGTTGTTGTTGTTGTTGACGTTGTTGTTGTTGTTTATTTGACATTGTTGTTGTTGTTGTTTATTTGACGTTGTTGTTGTTTATTTGACGTTGTTGTTGTTGTTTATTTGACGTTTTTGTTGACGTTGTTGTTGTTGTTGTTGTTGTTATTGTTTATTTGACGTGGTTGTTGTTGTTTATTTGACGTAGTTGTTGTTGTTGATGTTGTTGTTGTTGTTTATTTGACGTTTTTGTTGTTTATGTTGTTGTTGTTTTCGTTGTTGTTTATTTGACGTTGTTGTAGTTGTTTAATTGACGTTGTTGTTGTTGTTGTTGTTTATTTGACGTTGTTGTTGTTGTTGTTATTGTTGTTGTTGTTGTTGTTTATTTGACGTTGTTGTTGTTGTTTATTTGACACTGTTGTTGTTGTTGTTGTTTATTTGACGTTGTTGTTGTTGTTGACGTTGTTGTTGTTGTTGTTTATTTGACGTTGTTGTTGTTGTTTATTTGACATTGTTGTTGTTGTTGTTAGTGTTTATTTGACGTTGTTGTTGTTGTTGTTTTTTTTGGCATTGTTGTTGTTGTTGTTGACGTTGTTGTTGTTGTTGTTTATTTGACGTTGTTGTTATTGATGTAGTTTTTGTTGTTGTTTATTTGACGTTGTTGTTGTTGTTGTTTATTTGACGTTGTTGTCGTTGTTGTTTATTTGACGTTGTTGTTGTTGTTGTTTATTTGACGTTGTTGTTGTTGTTGTTGTTTATTTGACATTGTTGTTGTTAATGGTGTTGTTGTTGTTGTTTATTTGACGTTGTTGTTGTTGACGTTGTTGTTGTTGTTGTTTATTTGACGTTGTTGTTGTTGACATATTTGTTATTGTTGTTGTTTATTTGACGTTGTTGTTGTTGACGTTGTTGTTGTTGTCGTTGTTTATTTGACGTTGTTGTTGTAGTTGACATAGTTGTTGTTGTTGTTGTTTATTTGACGTTGTTGTTGTTGTTGACGTTGTTGTTGTTGTTGTTTATTTGACGTTGTTGTTGTTGTTTATTTGACATTGTTGTTGTTGTTGACGTTGTTGTTGTTGTTGTTGTTTTTTGACATTGTTGTTGTTGTTGTTGTTGACGTTGTTGTTGTTGTTGTTTATTTGACTTTGTTGTTGTTGTTGTTTATTTGACGTTGTTGTTATTGTTGTTGACTTAGTTGTTGTTGTTGTTTATTTGACGTTGTTGTTGTTGTTGACGTTGTTGTTTATTTGACGTTGTTGTTGTTGTTTATTTGACGTTGTTGTTGTTGTTGACGTTGTTGTTGTTGTTTATTTGACGTTGTTGTTGTTATTTATTTGACATTGTTGTTGTTGTTGACGTTGTTGTTGTTGTTGTTGTTGTTGTTTATTTGACATTGTTGTTGTTGTTGTTGTTGACGTTGTTGTTGTTGTTGTTGTTGTTTATTTGACGTTGTTTTAGTATTGTTGTTAATTTGACATTGTTGTTGTTATTTATTTGACGTTGTTGTGGGTGACATTGTTGTTGTTGTTTATTTGACGTTGTTGTTGTTGTTTATTTGACGTAGTTGTTGTTGTTGACGTTGTTGTTGTTGTTGTTGTTTATTTGACGTTTTTGTTGTTTTTGATGTTGTTGTTGTATATTTGACGTTGTTGTAGTTGTTATTGTTGTTGTTGTTTATTTGACATTGTTGTTGTTGTTGTTTATTTGACGTTGTTGTTATTGTTTATTTGACGTTGTTGTTGTTGTTGTTTATTTGACGTTGTTGTTATTGACGGTGTTGTTGTTGTTGTTGTTGTTTATTTGACATTGTTGTTGTTGTTGTTGTTGTTGACGTTGTTGTTGTTTATTTGACGTTGTTGTTGTTGTTGTTCTTTATTTGACGTTGTTATTGTTTATTTGACGTTGTTGTTGTTTATTTAACGTTGTTGTTGTTGACACTATTGTTGTTGTTATTGTTTATTTGACGTTGTTGTTGTTTATTTGACGTAGTTGTTGTTGTTGACGTTGTTGTTGTTGTTGTTTATTTGACGTTTTTGTTGTTGATGTTGTTGTTGTTGTTGTTGTTGTTTATTTGACATTGTTGTTGTTGTTGTTGCTTATTTGACGTTGTTGTTGTTGACGGTGTTGTTGTTGTTATTTATTTGACGTTGTTGTTGTTGTTGTTATTGTTTATTTGACGTTGTTGTTGTTGACGTTGTTGTTGTTGTTGTTGTTGTTGTTGTTGTTTATTTGACGTTGTTGTTGTTGTTGACATAGTTGTTGTTGTTGTTGTTTATTTGACGTTTTTGTTGTTGTTGATGTTGTTGTTGTTTTCGTTGTTGTTTATTTGACGTTGTTGTAGTTGTTTAATTGACGTTGTTGTTGTTGTTGTTTATTTAACGTTGTTGTTGTTGTTGTTGTTGTTATTGTTGTTGTTGTTGTTGTTTATTTGACGTTGTTGTTGTTGTTCTTTATTTGACGTTGTTGTCGTTGTTGTTGTTGACGTTGTTGTTGTTGTTGTTTATTTGACATTGTTGTTGTTGTTGTTATTGTTAATTTGACGTTGTTGTTGTTGTTGTTTATTTGGCGTTGTTGTTGTATTTGACGTTGTTGTTGTTTATTTGACGTTGTTGTTGTTGTTGACGTTGTTTTTCTTGTTGTTTATTTGACGTTGTTGTTGTTGTTGTTTATTTGACGTTGTTGTTGTTGTTGTTTATTTGACGTTGTTGTTGTTGTTGTTTATTAGACATTGTTGTTGTTGTTAACATAGTTGTTGTTGTTGTTGTTGTTTATTTGACGTTGTTGTTGTTGTTGACGTTGTTGTTGTTGTTGACGTTGTTGTTGTTGTTGTTTATTTGCCGTTGTTGTTGTTGTTGACATAGTTGTTGTTGTTGTTTATTTGACGTTGTTGTTGGTGTTGACATTGTTGTTGTTGTTGTTGTTTATTTGACGTTGTTGTTGTTGTTGTTTATTTGACATTGTTGTTTTTGTTGACGTTGTTGTTGTTGTTGTTTATTTGACATTGTTATTGTTGTTGTTGACGTTGTTGTTGTTGTTTATTTGACTTTGTTGTTGTTGTTGTTGTTGTTGTTGTTGTTGTTGTTGTTGTTGTTTATTTGACGTTGTTGTTGTTGTTGACTTAGTTATTGTTGTTGTTTATTTGATGTTGTTGTTGTTGTTGCTGTTGATGGTGTTGTTTATTTGACGTTGTTGTTGTTGTTTATTTGACGTTGTTGTTGTTGACGTTGTTGTTGTTGTTGACGTTGTTGTTGTTGTTTATTTGACGTTGTTGTTGTTATTTATTTGACATTGTTGTTGTTGTTGTTGACGTTGTTATTGTTGTTGTTGTTGTTTATTTGACATTGTTTTAGTATTGTTGTTTATTTGACATTGTTGTTGTTATTTATTTGACGTTGTTGTGGGTGACATTGTTGTTGTTGTTGTTTATTTGACGTTGTTGTTGATGTTGTTTATTTGACGTAGTTGTTGTTGTTGTTGTTGTTGTTGTTTATTTGACGTTTTTGTTGTTGTTGTTGTTGTTGTTGTATATTTGACGTTGTTGTAGTTGTTATTGTTGTTGTTGTTTATTTGACATCATTGTTGTTGTTGTTGTTTATTTGACGTTGTTGTTGTTGACGTTGTTGTTGTTGTTGTTTATTTGACGTTGTTGTTGTTGACATATTTGTTATTGTTGTTGTTTATTTGACGTTGTTGTTGTTGACGTTGTTGTTGTTGTTGTTGTTGTTGTTTATTTGACGTTGTTGTTGTAGTTGACATAGTTGTTGTTGTTGTTGTTTATTTGACGTTGTTGTTGTTGTTGACGTTGTTGTTGTTGTTGTTTATTTGACGTTGTTGTTGTTGTTTATTTGACATTGTTGTTGTTGTTGACGTTGTTGTTGTTGTTGTTTTTTGACATTGTTGTTGTTGTTGTTGTTGACGTTGTTGTTGTTGTTGTTTATTTGACTTTGTTGTTGTTGTTGTTGTTTATTTGACGTTGTTGTTATTGTTGTTGACTTAGTTGTTGTTGTTGTTTATTTGACGTTGTTGTTGTTGTTGACGTTGTTGTTTATTTGACGTTGTTGTTGTTGTTGTTTATTTGACGTTGTTGTTGTTGTTGACGTTGTTGTTGTTGTTTATTTGACGTTGTTGTTGTTATTTATTTGACATTGTTGTTGTTGTTGACGTTGTTGTTGTTGTTGTTGTTGTTGTTGTTTATTTGACATTGTTGTTGTTGTTGTTGACGTTATTGTTGTTGTTGTTGTTGTTTATTTGACGTTGTTTTAGTATTGTTGTTAATTTGACATTGTTGTTGTTATTTATTTGACGTTGTTGTGGGTGACATTGTTGTTGTTGTTTATTTGACGTTGTTGTTGTTGTTTATTTGACGTAGTTGTTGTTGTTGACGTTGTTGTTGTTGTTGTTTATTTGACGTTTTTGTTGTTTTTGATGTTGTTGTTGTATATTTGACGTTGTTGTAGTTGTTATTGTTGTTGTTGTTTATTTGACATTGTTGTTGTTGTTGTTTATTTGACGTTGTTGTTATTGTTTATTTGACGTTGTTGTTGTTGTTGTTTATTTGACGTTGTTGTTATTGACGGTGTTGTTGTTGTTGTTTATTTGACGTTGTTGTTATTGACGGTGTTGTTGTTGTTGTTGTTGTTGTTTATTTGACATTGTTGTTGTTGTTGTTGTTGTTGACGTTGTTGTTGTTTATTTGACGTTGTTGTTGTTGTTGTTCTTTATTTGACGTTGTTATTGTTTATTTGACGTTGTTGTTGTTTATTTAACGTTGTTGTTGTTGACACTGTTGTTGTTGTTATTGTTTATTTGACGTTGTTGTTGTTGTTTATTTGACGTAGTTGTTGTTGTTGACGTTGTTGTTGTTGTTGTTTATTTGACGTTTTTGTTGTTGATGTTGTTGTTGTTGTTGTTGTTTATTTGACATTGTTGTTGTTGTTGTTGTTTATTTGACGTTGTTGTTGTTGACGGTGTTGTTGTTGTTATTTATTTGACGTTGTTGTTGTTGTTGTTATTGTTTATTTGACGTTGTTGTTGTTGACGTTGTTCTTGTTGTTGTTGTTGTTGTTGTTGTTTATTTGACGTTGTTGTTGTTGTTGACATAGTTGTTGTTGTTGTTGTTGTTTATTTGACGTTTTTGTTGTTGTTGATGTTGTTGTTGTTTTCGTTGTTGTTTATTTGACGTTGTTGTAGTTGTTTAATTGACGTTGTTGTTGTTGTTGTTTATTTAACGTTGTTGTTGTTGTTGTTGTTATTGTTGTTGTTGTTGTTGTTTATTTGACGTTGTTGTTGTTGTTCTTTATTTGACGTTGTTGTCGTTGTTGTTGTTTATTTGACGTTGTTGTTGTTGACGTTGTTGTTGTTGTTGTTTATTTGACATTGTTGTTGTTGTTGTTATTGTTAATTTGACGTTGTTGTTGTTGTTGTTTATTTGGCGTTGTTGTTGTATTTGACGTTGTTGTTGTTTATTTGACGTTGTTGTTGTTGTTGACGTTGTTTTTCTTGTTGTTTATTTGACGTTGTTGTTGTTGTTGTTTATTTGACGTTGTTGTTGTTGTTTATTTGACGTTGTTGTTGTTGTTGTTTATTTGACATTGTTTTTGTTGTTGTTTATTTGACATTGTTGTTATTGACGGTGTTGTTGTTGTTTATTTGACGTTGTTGTTGTTGTTGTTTATTTGACGTTGTTGTTGTTGTTGTTTATTAGACATTGTTGTTGTTGTTAACATAGTTGTTGTTGTTGTTGTTTATTTGACGTTGTTGTTGTTGTTGACGTTGTTGTTGTTGTTGACGTTGTTGTTGTTGTTGTTTATTTGCCGTTGTTGTTGTTGACATAGTTGTTGTTGTTGTTTATTTGACGTTGTTGTTGGTGTTGACATTGTTGTTGTTGTTGTTGTTTATTTGACGTTGTTGTTGTTGTTGTTTATTTGACATTGTTGTTTTTGTTGACGTTGTTGTTGTTGTTGTTTATTTGACATTGTTATTGTTGTTGTTGACGTTGTTGTTGTTGTTTATTTGACTTTGTTGTTGTTGTTGTTGTTGTTGTTGTTGTTTATTTGACGTTGTTGTTGTTGTTGACTTAGTTATTGTTGTTGTTTATTTGATGTTGTTGTTGTTGTTGCTGTTGATTGTGTTGTTTATTTGACGTTGTTGTTGTTGTTGTTTATTTGACGTTGTTGTTGTTGACGTTGTTGTTGTTGTTGACGTTGTTGTTGTTGTTTATTTGACGTTGTTGTTGTTATTTATTTGACATTGTTGTTGTTGTTGACGTTGTTGTTGTTGTTGTTGTTGTTTATTTGACATTGTTGTTGTTGTTGTTGACGTTGTTGTTGTTGTTGTTGTTGTTTATTTGACATTGTTTTAGTATTGTTGTTTATTTGACATTGTTGTTGTTATTTATTTGACGTTGTTGTGGGTGACATTGTTGTTGTTGTTGTTTATTTGACGTTGTTGTTGATGTTGTTTATTTGACGTAGTTGTTGTTGTTGACGTTGTTGTTGTTGTTGTTGTTGTTGTTTATTTGACGTTTTTGTTGTTGTTGTTGTTGTTGTATATTTGACGTTGTTGTAGTTGTTATTGTTGTTGTTGTTTATTTGACATTATTGTTGTTGTTGTTGTTTATTTGACATTGTTGTTGTTGTTGTTTATTTGACGTTGTTGTTGTTGTTTATTTGACGTTGTTGTTGTTGTTGTTTATTTGACGTTGTTGTTATTGACGGTGTTGTTGTTGTTGTTGTTGTTTATTTGACATTGTTGTTGTTGTTGTTGTTGACGTTGTTGTTGTTTATTTGACGTTGTTGTTGTTGTTGTTCTTTATTTGACGTTGTTATTGTTTATTTGACGTTGTTGTTGTTGTTTATTTAACGTTGTTGTTGTTGACACTGTTGTTGTTGTTATTGTTTATTTGACGTTGTTGTTGTTGTTTATTTGACGTAGTTGTTGTTGTTGACGTTGTTGTTGTTGTTGTTTATTTGACGTTTTTGTTGTTGATGTTGTTGTTGTTGTTGTTGTTGTTTATTTGACATTGTTGTTGTTGTTGTTTATTTGACGTTGTTGTTGTTGACGGTGTTGTTGTTGTTATTTATTTGACGTTGTTGTTGTTGTTGTTGTTTATTTGACGTTGTTGTTGTTGTTGTTGTTGTTTATTTGACGTTGTTGTTGTTGTTGACATAGTTGTTGTTGTTGTTGTTGTTTATTTGACGTTTTTGTTGTTGTTGATGTTGTTGTTGTTTTCGTTGTTGTTTATTTGACGTTGTTGTAGTTGTTTAATTGACGTTGTTGTTGTTGTTGTTTATTTAACGTTGTTGTTGTTGTTGTTGTTGTTGTTATTGTTGTTGTTGTTGTTGTTTATTTGACGTTGTTGTTGTTGTTCTTTATTTGATGTTGTTGTCGTTGTTGTTGTTTATTTGACGTTGTTGTTGTTGACGTTGTTGTTGTTGTTGTTTATTTGACATTGTTGTTGTTGTTGTTATTGTTAATTTGACGTTGTTGTTGTTGTTGTTGTTTATTTGGCGTTGTTGTTGTATTTGACGTTGTTGTTATTTATTTGACGTTGTTGTTGTTGTTGACGTTGTTTTTCTTGTTGTTTATTTGACGTTGTTGTTGTTGTTTATTTGACGTTGTTGTTGTTGTTTATTTGACGTTGTTGTTGTTGTTGTTTATTTGACATTGTTGTTGTTGTTGTTTATTTGACATTGTTGTTATTGACGGTGTTGTTGTTGTTTATTTGACGTTGTTGTTGTTGTTTATTTGACGTTGTTGTTGTTGTTGTTTATTAGACATTGTTGTTGTTGTTAACATAGTTGTTGTTGTTGTTGTTTATTTGACGTTGTTGTTGTTGTTGACGTTGTTGTTGTTGTTGACGTTGTTGTTGTTGTTGTTTATTTGCCGTTGTTGTTGTTGTTGACATAGTTGTTGTTGTTGTTTATTTGACGTTGTTGTTGGTGTTGACGTTGTTGTTGTTGTTGTTGTTTATTTGACGTTGTTGTTGTTGTTGTTGTTTATTTGACATTGTTGTTTTTGTTGACGTTGTTGTTGTTGTTGTTGTTTATTTGACATTGTTATTGTTGTTGTTGACGTTGTTGTTGTTGTTTATTTGACTTTGTTGTTGTTGTTGTTGTTGTTGTTTATTTGACGTTGTTGTTGTTGTTGACTTATTTGTTGTTGTTGTTTATTTTATGTTGTTGTTGTTGTTGTTGTTGTTGATGGTGTTGTTTATTTGACGTTGTTGTTGTTGTTTATTTGACGTTGTTGTTGTTGTTGACGTTGTTGTTGTTGTTTATTTGACGTTGTTGTTGTTATTTATTTGACATTGTTATTGTTGTTGACGTTGTTGTTGTTGTTGTTTATTTGACATTGTTGTTGTTGTTGTTGACGTTGTTGTTGTTGTTGTTGTTTATTTGACATTGTTTTAGTATTGTTGTTTATTTGACATTGTTGTTGTTATTTATTTGACGTTGTTGTGGGTGACATTGTTGTTGTTGTTTATTTGACGTTGTTGTTGTTGTTGTTTATTTGACGTAGTTGTTGTTGTTGACGTTGTTGTTGTTGTTGTTGTTGTTTATTTGACGTTTTTGTTGTTGTTGTTGTTGTATATTTGACGTTGTTGTAGTTGTTATTGTTGTTGTTGTTTATTTGACATTATTGTTGTTGTTGTTGTTTATTTGACGTTGTTGTTGTTGTTTATTTGACGTTGTTGTTGTTGTTTATTTGACGTTGTTGTTGTTTACGGTGTTGTTGTTGTTGTTGTTTATTTGACATCGTTGTTGTTCTTGTTATTGACGTTGTTGTTGTTTATTTGACGTTGTTGTTGTTGTTCTTTATTTGACGTTGTTATTGTTTATTTGACGTTGTTGTTGTTGTTTATTTAACGTTGTTGTTATTGCCATTGTTGTTGTTGTTATTGTTTATTTGACATTGTTGTTGTTGTTGTTTATTTGACGTTTTTGTTGTTGTTGATGTTGTTGTTGTTGTTGTTGTTTATTTGACGTTGTTGTTGTTGTTGTTGTTTATTTGACGTTGTTGTTGTTGACGGTGTTGTTGTTGTTATTTATTTGACGTTGTTGTTGTTGTTGTTTATTTGATGTTGTTGTTGTTGACGTTGTTGTAGTTGTTGTTTATTTGACGTTGTTGTTGTTGTTGACATAGTTCTTGTTGTTTATTTGACGTTGTTGTAGTTGTTTAATTGACGTTGTTGTTGTTGTTGTTGTTGTTTATTTGACGTTGTTGTTGTTGTTGTTATTGTTGTTGTTGTTGTTTATTTGACGTTGTTGTTGTTGTTAATTTGACATTGTTGTTGTTGTTGACGGTGTTGTTGTTGTTGTTTATTTGACATTGTTGTTGTTGTTGTTGTTGACGTTGTTGTTGTTGTTTATTTGACATTGTTGTTGTTGTTTATTTGACGTTGTTGTTGTTTATTTGACGTTGTTGTTGTTGTTTATTTGACGTTTTTGTTGACGTTGTTGTTGTTGTTGTTATTGTTTATTTGACGTTGTTGTTGTTGTTTATTTGACGTAGTTGTTGTCGTTGATGTTGTTGTTGTTGTTTATTTGACGTTTTTGTTGTTGATGTTGTTGTTGTTTTCGTTGTTGTTTATTTGACGTTGTTGTAGTTGTTTAATTGACGTTGTTGTTGTTGTTGTTTATTTGACGTTGTTGTTGTTGTTGTTATTGTTGTTGTTGTTGTTTATTTGACGTTGTTGTTGTTGTTTATTTGACGCTGTTGTTGTTGTTGTTGTTTATTTGACGTTGTTGTTGTTGTTTATTTGACGTTGTTGTTGTTGTTTATTTGACGTTTTTGTTGACGTTGTTGTTGTTGTTGTTATTGTTTATTTGACGTTGTTGTTGTTGTTTATTTGACGTAGTTGTTGTCGTTGATGTTGTTGTTGTTGTTTATTTGACGTTTTTGTTGTTGATGTTGTTGTTGTTTTCGTTGTTGTTTATTTGACGTTGTTGTAGTTGTTTAATTGACGTTGTTGTTGTTGTTGTTTATTTGACGTTGTTGTTGTTGTTGTTGTTGTTATTGTTGTTGTTGTTGTTGTTTATTTGACGTTGTTGTTATTGTTTATTTGACGCTGTTGTTGTTGTTGTTGTTTATTTGACGTTGTTGTTGTTGTTGACGTTGTTGTTGTTGTTTATTTGACGTTGTTGTTGTTGTTTATTTGACATTGTTGTTGTTGTTGTTATTGTTTATTTGACGTTGTTGTTGTTGTTTTTTTTGGCATTGTTGTTGTTGTTGACGTTATTGTTGTTGTTGTTTATTTGACGTTGTTGTTATTGATGTTGTTTTTGTTGTTGTTTATTTGACGTTGTTGTTGTTGTTGTTTATTTGACGTTGTTGTTGTTGTTGTTTATTTGACGTTGTTGTTGTTGTTGTTTATTTGACATTGTTGTTGTTAACGGTGTTGTTGTTGTTGTTTATTTGACGTTGTTGTTGTTGTTGTTGTTTATTTGACATTGTTGTTGTTGACGTTGTTGTTGTTGTTGTTGTTTATTTGACGTTGTTGTTGTTGACATAGTTGTTATTGTTGTTGTTTATTTGACGTTGTTGTTGTTGACGTTGTTGTTGTTGTTGTTGTTTATTTGACGTTGTTGTTGTAGTTGACATAGTTGTTGTTGTTGTTGTTTATTTGACGTTGTTGTTGTTGTTGACGTTATTGTTATTGTTGTTTATTTTACGTTGTTGTTGTTGTTTATTTGACATTGTTGTTGTTGTTGACGTTGTTGTTGTTGTTGTTTATTTGACATTGTTGTTGTTGCTGTTGTTGACGTTGTTGTTGTTGTTTATTTGACTTTGTTGTTGTTGTTTATTTGACGTTGTTGTTTTTGTTGACTTAGTTGTTGTTGTTGTTTATTTGACGTTGTTGTTGTTGTTGTTGACGTTGTTGTTTATTTGACATTGTTGTTGTTGTTGTTTATTTGACGTTGTTGTTGTTGTTGACGTTGTTGTTGTTGTTTATTTGACGTTGTTGTTGTTATTTATTTGACATTGTTGTTGTTGTTGACTTTGTTGTTGTTGTTGTTGTTGTTGTTTATTTGACATTGTTGTTGTTGTTGTTGTTTATTTGACGTTGTTTTAGTATTGTTGTTTATTTGACATTGTTGTTGTTATTTATTTGACGTTATTGTGGGTGACATTGTTGTTGTTGTTTATTTGACGTTGTTGTTGTTGTTTATTTGACGTAGTTGTTGTTGTTGACGTTGTTGTTGTTGTTGTTTATTTGACCTTTTTGTTGTTGTTGTATATTTGACGTTGTTGTAGTTGTTATTGTTGTTGTTGTTTATTTGACATTGTTGTTGTTGTTGTTTATTTGACGTTGTTGTTGTTGTTGTGTATTTGACGTTGTTGTTGTTGTTTATTTGACGTTGTTGTTGTTGACGGTGTTGTTGTTGTTTTTTATTTGACATTGTTGTTGTTGTTGTTGTTGTTGACGTTGTTGTTGTTTATTTGACGTTGTTGTTGTTATTGTTCTTTATTTGACGTTGTTATTGTTTATTTGACGTTGTTGTTGTTGTTTATTTAACGTTGTTGTTGTTGACATTGTTGTTGTTGTTATTGTTTATTTGACGTTGTTGTTGTTGTTTATTTGACGTAGTTGTTATTGTTGACGTTGTTGTTGTTGTTGTTTATTTGACGTTTTTGTTGTTGATGTTGTTGTTGTTGTTTATTTGACATTGTTATTGTTGTTGTTGTTTATTTGACGTTGTTGTTGTTGACGTTGTTGTTGTTGTTATTTATTTGACGTTGTTGTTGTTGTTGTTATTGTTTATTTGACGTTGTTGTTGTTGACGTTGTTGTTATTGTTGTTGTTTATTTGACGTTGTTGTTGTTGACATAGTTGTTGTTGTTGTTGTTGTTTATTTGACGTTTTTGTTGTTGTTGATGTTGTTGTTGTTTTCGTTGTTGTTTATTTGACGTTGTTGTAGTTGTTTAATTGACGTTGTTGTTGTTGTTGTTTATTTAACGTTGTTGTTGTTGTTGTTGTTATTGTTGTTGTTGTTGTTTATTTGACGTTGTTGTTGTTGTTCTTTATTTGACGTTGTTGTCGTTGTTGTTGTTTATTTGACGTTGTTGTTGTTGACGTTGTTGTTGTTGTTGTTTATTTGACATTGTTGTTGTTGTTGTTATTGTTAATTTGACGTTGTTGTTGTTGTTGTTTATTTGGCGTTGTTGTTGTTGTATTTGACGTTGTTGTTGTTTATTTGACGTTGTTGTTGTTGTTAACGTTGTTTTTCTTGTTGTTTATTTGACGTTGTTGTTGTTGTTGTTTATTTGACGTTGTTGTTGTTGTTTATTTGACGTTGTTGTTGTTGTTTATTTGACGTTGTTGTTGTTGTTGACGTTGTTGTTGTTGTTTATTTGACGTTGTTGTTGTTGTTTATTTGACATTGTTGTTGTTGTTGTTATTGTTTATTTGACGTTGTTGTTGTTGTTTTTTTGTGGCATTGTTGTTGTTTTTGTTGACGTTGTTGTTGTTGTTGTTTATTTGTCGTTGTTGTTATGGATGTTGTTTTTGTTGTTGTTTATTTGACGTTGTTGTTGTTGTTATTTATTTGACGTTGTTGTTGTTGTTGTTTATTTGACGTTGTTGTTGTTGTTGTTTATTTGACATTGTTGTTGTTAACGGTGTTGTTGTTGTTGTTGTTTATTTGACGTTGTTGTTGTTGTTGTTTATTTGACATTGTTGTTGTTGACGTTGTTGTTGTTGTTGTTGTTTATTTGACGTTGTTGTTGTTGACATAGTTGTTATTATTGTTGTTTATTTGACGTTGTTGTTGTTGACGTTGTTGTTGTTGTTGTTGTTTATTTGACGTTGTTGTTGTAGTTGACATAGTTGTTGTTGTTGTTGTTTATTTGACGTTGTTGTTGTTGTTGACGTTGTTGTTGTTGTTGTTTATTTTACGTTGTTGTTGTTGTTTATTTGACATTGTTGTTGTTGTTGACGTTGTTGTTGTTGTTGTTTATTTGACATTGTTGTTGTTGTTGTTGTTGACGTTGTTGTTGTTGTTGTTGTTGTTTATTTGACTTTGTTGTTGTTGTTTATTTGACGTTGTTGTTGTTGTTGATTTAGTTGTTGTTGTTGTTTATTTGACGTTGTTGTTGTTGTTGACGTTGTTGTTTATTTGACATTGTTGTTGTTGTTTATTTGACGTTGTTGTTGTTGTTGTTGACGTTGTTGTTGTTGTTTATTTGACGTTGTTGTTGTTATTTATTTGACATTGTTGTTGTTGTTGACTTTGTTGTTGTTGTTGTTGTTGTTGTTGTTTATTTGACATTGTTGTTGTTGTTGTTTATTTGACGTTGTTTTAGTATTGTTGTTTATTTGACATTGTTGTTGTTATTTATTTGACGTTGTTGTGGGTGACATTGTTGTTGTTGTTTATTTGACATTGTTGTTGTTGTTGTTTATTTGACGTTGTTGTTGTTGTTGTTTATTTGACGTTGTTGTTGTTGTTGTTTATTTGACATTGTTGTTGTTAATGGTGTTGTTGTTGTTGTTTGTTTGACGTTGTTGTTGTTGTTGTTGTTTATTTGACATTGTTGTTGTTGACGTTGTTGTTGTTGTTGTTGTTTATTTGACGTTGTTGTTGTTGACATAGTTGTTATTGTTGTTGTTTATTTGACGTTGTTGTTGTTGACGTTGTTGTTGTTGTTGTTTATTTGACGTTGTTGTTGTAGTTGACATAGTTGTTGTTGTTGTTGTTTATTTGACGTTGTTGTTGTTGTTGACGTTATTGTTATTGTTATTTATTTTACGTTGTTGTTGTTGTTTATTTGACATTGTTGTTGTTGTTGACGTTGTTGTTGTTGTTGTTTATTTGACATTGTTGTTGTTGCTGTTGTTAACGTTGTTGTTGTTGTTTATTTGACTTTGTTGTTGTTGTTTATTTGACGTTGTTGTTGTTGTTGACTTAGTTGTTGTTGTTGTTTATTTGACGTTGTTGTTGTTGTTGTTGACGTTGTTGTTTATTTGACATTGTTGTTGTTGTTGTTTATTTGACGTTGTTGTTGTTGTTGACGTTGTTGTTGTTGTTTATTTGACGTTGTTGTTGTTATTTATTTGACATTGTTGTTGTTGTTGACTTTGTTGTTGTTGTTGTTGTTGTTTATTTGACATTGTTGTTGTTGTTGTTGTTGTTTATTTGACGTTGTTTTAGTATTGTTGTTTATTTGACATTGTTGTTGTTATTTATTTGACGTTATTGTGGGTGACATTGTTGTTGTTGTTTATTTGACGTTGTTGTTGTTGTTTATTTGACGTAGTTGTTGTTGTTGACGTTGTTGTTGTTGTTGTTTATTTGACGTTTTTGTTGTTGTTGATGTTGTTGTTGTATATTTGACGTTGTTGTAGTTGTTATTGTTGTTGTTGTTTATTTGACATTGTTGTTGTTGTTGTTTATTTGACGTTGTTGTTGTTGTTGTGTATTTGACGTTGTTGTTGTTGTTTATTTGACGTTGTTGTTGTTGACGGTGTTGTTCTTGTTTTTTATTTGACATTGTTGTTGTTGTTGTTGTTGTTGACGTTGTTGTTGTTTATTTGACGTTGTTGTTGTTATTGTTCTTTATTTGACGTTGTTATTGTTTATTTGACGTTGTTGTTGTTGTTTATTTAACGTTGTTGTTGTTGACATTGTTGTTGTTGTTATTGTTTATTTGACGTTGTTGTTGTTGTTTATTTGACGTAGTTGTTATTGTTGACGTTGTTGTTGTTGTTGTTTATTTGACGTTTTTGTTGTTGATGTTGTTGTTGTTGTTTATTTGACATTGTTATTGTTGTTGTTGTTTATTTGACGTTGTTGTTGTTGACGTTGTTGTTGTTGTTATTTATTTGACGTTGTTGTTGTTGTTGTTATTGTTTATTTGACGTTGTTGTTGTTGACGTTGTTGTTATTGTTGTTGTTTATTTGACGTTGTTGTTGTTGACATAGTTGTTGTTGTTGTTGTTGTTTATTTGACGTTTTTGTTGTTGTTGATGTTGTTGTTGTTTTCGTTGTTGTTTATTTGACGTTGTTGTAGTTGTTTAATTGACGTTGTTGTTGTTGTTGTTTATTTAACGTTGTTGTTGTTGTTGTTGTTATTGTTGTTGTTGTTGTTTATTTGACGTTGTTGTTGTTGTTCTTTATTTGACGTTGTTGTCGTTGTTGTTGTTTATTTGACGTTGTTGTTGTTGACGTTGTTGTTGTTGTTGTTTATTTGACATTGTTGTTGTTGTTGTTATTGTTAATTTGACGTTGTTGTTGTTGTTGTTTATTTGGCGTTGTTGTTGTTGTATTTGACGTTGTTGTTGTTTATTTGACGTTGTTGTTGTTGTTAACGTTGTTTTTCTTGTTGTTTATTTGACGTTGTTGTTGTTGTTGTTTATTTGACGTTGTTGTTGTTGTTTATTTGACGTTGTTGTTGTTGTTTATTTGACGTTGTTGTTGTTGTTGACGTTGTTGTTGTTGTTTATTTGACGTTGTTGTTGTTGTTTATTTGACATTGTTGTTGTTGTTGTTATTGTTTATTTGACGTTGTTGTTGTTGTTTTTTTGTGGCATTGTTGTTGTTTTTGTTGACGTTGTTGTTGTTGTTGTTTATTTGTCGTTGTTGTTATGGATGTTGTTTTTGTTGTTTATTTGACGTTGTTGTTGTTGTTATTTATTTGACGTTGTTGTTGTTGTTGTTGTTTATTTGACGTTGTTGTTGTTGTTGTTTATTTGACATTGTTGTTGTTAACGGTGTTGTTGTTGTTGTTGTTTATTTGACGTTGTTGTTGTTGTTGTTGTTGTTTATTTGACATTGTTGTTGTTGACGTTGTTGTTGTTGTTGTTGTTTATTTGACGTTGTTGTTGTTGACATAGTTGTTATTATTGTTGTTTATTTGACGTTGTTGTTGTTGACGTTGTTGTTGTTGTTTATTTGACGTTGTTGTTGTTGACGTTGTTGTTGTTTATTTGACGTTGTTGTTGTTATTGTTCTTTATTTGACGTTGTTATTGTTTATTTGACGTTGTTGTTGTTGTTTATTTAACGTTGTTGTTGTTGACATTGTTGTTGTTGTTATTGTTTATTTGACGTTGTTGTTGTTGTTTATTTGACGTAGTTGTTATTGTTGACGTTGTTGTTGTTGTTGTTTATTTGACGTTTTTGTTGTTGATGTTGTTGTTGTTGTTTATTTGACATTGTTATTGTTGTTGTTGTTTATTTGACGTTGTTGTTGTTGACGTTGTTGTTGTTGTTATTTATTTGACGTTGTTGTTGTTGTTGTTATTGTTTATTTGACGTTGTTGTTGTTGACGTTGTTGTTATTGTTGTTGTTTATTTGACGTTGTTGTTGTTGACATAGTTGTTGTTGTTGTTGTTGTTTATTTGACGTTTTTGTTGTTGTTGATGTTGTTGTTGTTTTCGTTGTTGTTTATTTGACGTTGTTGTAGTTGTTTAATTGACGTTGTTGTTGTTGTTGTTTATTTAACGTTGTTGTTGTTGTTGTTGTTGTTATTGTTGTTGTTGTTGTTTATTTGACGTTGTTGTTGTTGTTCTTTATTTGACGTTGTTGTCGTTGTTGTTGTTTATTTGACGTTGTTGTTGTTGACGTTGTTGTTGTTGTTGTTTATTTGACATTGTTGTTGTTGTTGTTATTGTTAATTTGACGTTGTTGTTGTTGTTGTTTATTTGGCGTTGTTGTTGTTGTATTTGACGTTGTTGTTGTTTATTTGACGTTGTTGTTGTTGTTAACGTTGTTTTTCTTGTTGTTTATTTGACGTTGTTGTTGTTGTTGTTTATTTGACGTTGTTGTTGTTGTTTATTTGACGTTGTTGTTGTTGTTTATTTGACGTTGTTGTTGTTGTTGACGTTGTTGTTGTTGTTTATTTGACGTTGTTGTTGTTGTTTATTTGACATTGTTGTTGTTGTTGTTATTGTTTATTTGACGTTGTTGTTGTTGTTTTTTTGTGGCATTGTTGTTGTTTTTGTTGACGTTGTTGTTGTTGTTGTTTATTTGTCGTTGTTGTTATGGATGTTGTTTTTGTTGTTGTTTATTTGACGTTGTTGTTGTTGTTATTTATTTGACGTTGTTGTTGTTGTTGTTTATTTGACGTTGTTGTTGTTGTTGTTTATTTGACATTGTTGTTGTTAACGGTGTTGTTGTTGTTGTTGTTTATTTGACGTTGTTGTTGTTGTTTATTTGACATTGTTGTTGTTGACGTTGTTGTTGTTGTTGTTGTTTATTTGACGTTGTTGTTGTTGACATAGTTGTTATTATTGTTGTTTATTTGACGTTGTTGTTGTTGACGTTGTTGTTGTTGTTGTTGTTTATTTGACGTTGTTGTTGTAGTTGACATAGTTGTTGTTGTTGTTGTTTATTTGACGTTGTTGTTGTTGTTGACGTTGTTGTTGTTGTTGTTTATTTTACGTTGTTGTTGTTGTTTATTTGACATTGTTGTTGTTGTTGACGTTGTTGTTGTTGTTGTTTATTTGACATTGTTGTTGTTGTTGTTGTTGTTGACGTTGTTGTTGTTGTTGTTGTTTATTTGACTTTGTTGTTGTTGTTTATTTGACGTTGTTGTTGTTGTTGATTTAGTTGTTGTTGTTGTTTATTTGACGTTGTTGTTGTTGTTGACGTTGTTGTTTATTTGACATTGTTGTTGTTGTTTATTTGACGTTGTTGTTGTTGTTGTTGACGTTGTTGTTGTTGTTTATTTGACGTTGTTGTTGTTATTTATTTGACATTGTTGTTGTTGTTGACTTTGTTGTTGTTGTTGTTGTTGTTGTTTATTTGACATTGTTGTTGTTGTTGTTGTTTATTTGACGTTGTTTTAGTATTGTTGTTTATTTGACATTGTTGTTGTTATTTATTTGACGTTGTTGTGGGTGACATTGTTGTTGTTGTTTATTTGACATTGTTGTTGTTGTTGTTTATTTGACGTTGTTGTTGTTGTTGTTTATTTGACGTTGTTGTTGTTGTTGTTTATTTGACATTGTTGTTGTTAATGGTGTTGTTGTTGTTGTTTGTTTGACGTTGTTGTTGTTGTTGTTGTTTATTTGACATTGTTGTTGTTGACGTTGTTGTTGTTGTTGTTGTTTATTTGACGTTGTTGTTGTTGACATAGTTGTTATTGTTGTTGTTTATTTGACGTTGTTGTTGTTGACGTTGTTGTTGTTGTTGTTTATTTGACGTTGTTGTTGTAGTTGACATAGTTGTTGTTGTTGTTGTTTATTTGACGTTGTTGTTGTTGTTGACGTTATTGTTATTGTTATTTATTTTACGTTGTTGTTGTTGTTTATTTGACATTGTTGTTGTTGTTGACGTTGTTGTTGTTGTTGTTTATTTGACATTGTTGTTGTTGCTGTTGTTGACGTTGTTGTTGTTGTTTATTTGACTTTGTTGTTGTTGTTTATTTGACGTTGTTGTTGTTGTTGACTTAGTTGTTGTTGTTGTTTATTTGACGTTGTTGTTGTTGTTGTTGACGTTGTTGTTTATTTGACATTGTTGTTGTTGTTGTTTATTTGACGTTGTTGTTGTTGTTGACGTTGTTGTTGTTGTTTATTTGACGTTGTTGTTGTTATTTATTTGACATTGTTGTTGTTGTTGACTTTGTTGTTGTTGTTGTTGTTGTTGTTTATTTGACATTGTTGTTGTTGTTGTTGTTGTTTATTTGACGTTGTTTTAGTATTGTTGTTTATTTGACATTGTTGTTGTTATTTATTTGACGTTATTGTGGGTGACATTGTTGTTGTTGTTTATTTGACGTTGTTGTTGTTGTTTATTTGACGTAGTTGTTGTTGTTGACGTTGTTGTTGTTGTTGTTTATTTGACGTTTTTGTTGTTGTTGATGTTGTTGTTGTATATTTGACGTTGTTGTAGTTGTTATTGTTGTTGTTGTTTATTTGACATTGTTGTTGTTGTTGTTTATTTGACGTTGTTGTTGTTGTTGTGTATTTGACGTTGTTGTTGTTGTTTATTTGACGTTGTTGTTGTTGACGGTGTTGTTCTTGTTTTTTATTTGACATTGTTGTTGTTGTTGTTGTTGTTGACGTTGTTGTTGTTTATTTGACGTTGTTGTTGTTATTGTTCTTTATTTGACGTTGTTATTGTTTATTTGACGTTGTTGTTGTTGTTTATTTAACGTTGTTGTTGTTGACATTGTTGTTGTTGTTATTGTTTATTTGACGTTGTTGTTGTTGTTTATTTGACGTAGTTGTTATTGTTGACGTTGTTGTTGTTGTTGTTTATTTGACATTTTTGTTGTTGATGTTGTTGTTGTTGTTTATTTGACATTGTTATTGTTGTTGTTGTTTATTTGACGTTGTTGTTGTTGACGTTGTTGTTGTTGTTATTTATTTGACGTTGTTGTTGTTGTTGTTATTGTTTATTTGACGTTGTTGTTGTTGACGTTGTTGTTATTGTTGTTGTTTATTTGACGTTGTTGTTGTTGACATAGTTGTTGTTGTTGTTGTTGTTTATTTGACGTTTTTGTTGTTGTTGATGTTGTTGTTGTTTTCGTTGTTGTTTATTTGACGTTGTTGTAGTTGTTTAATTGACGTTGTTGTTGTTGTTGTTTATTTAACGTTGTTGTTGTTGTTGTTGTTATTGTTGTTGTTGTTGTTTATTTGACGTTGTTGTTGTTGTTCTTTATTTGACGTTGTTGTCGTTGTTGTTGTTTATTTGACGTTGTTGTTGTTGACGTTGTTGTTGTTGTTGTTTATTTGACATTGTTGTTGTTGTTGTTATTGTTAATTTGACGTTGTTGTTGTTGTTGTTTATTTGGCGTTGTTGTTGTTGTATTTGACGTTGTTGTTGTTTATTTGACGTTGTTGTTGTTGTTAACGTTGTTTTTCTTGTTGTTTATTTGACGTTGTTGTTGTTGTTGTTTATTTGACGTTGTTATTGTTGTTTATTTGACGTTGTTGTTGTTGTTTATTTGACGTTGTTGTTGTTGTTGACGTTGTTGTTGTTGTTTATTTGACGTTGTTGTTGTTGTTTATTTGACATTGTTGTTGTTGTTGTTATTGTTTATTTGACGTTGTTGTTGTTGTTTTTTTGTGGCATTGTTGTTGTTTTTGTTGACGTTGTTGTTGTTGTTGTTTATTTGTCGTTGTTGTTATGGATGTTGTTTTTGTTGTTTATTTGACGTTGTTGTTGTTGTTATTTATTTGACGTTGTTGTTGTTGTTGTTGTTTATTTGACGTTGTTGTTGTTGTTGTTTATTTGACATTGTTGTTGTTAACGGTGTTGTTGTTGTTGTTGTTTATTTGACGTTGTTGTTGTTGTTGTTGTTGTTTATTTGACATTGTTGTTGTTGACGTTGTTGTTGTTGTTGTTGTTTATTTGACGTTGTTGTTGTTGACATAGTTGTTATTATTGTTGTTTATTTGACGTTGTTGTTGTTGACGTTGTTGTTGTTGTTTATTTGACGTTGTTGTTGTAGTTGACATAGTTGTTGTTGTTGTTCTTTATTTGACGTTGTTGTTGTTGTTGACGTTGTTGTTGTTGTTGTTTATTTTACGTTGTTGTTGTTGTTTATTTGACATTGTTGTTGTTGTTGACGTTGTTGTTGTTGTTGTTTATTTGACATTGTTGTTGTTGTTGTTGTTGTTGACGTTGTTGTTGTTGTTGTTGTTGTTTATTTGACTTTGTTGTTGTTGTTTATTTGACGTTGTTGTTGTTGTTGTTGATTTAGTTGTTGTTGTTGTTTATTTGACGTTGTTGTTGTTGTTGACGTTGTTGTTTATTTGACATTGTTGTTGTTGTTTATTTGACGTTGTTGTTGTTGTTGTTGACGTTGTTGTTGTTGTTTATTTGACGTTGTTGTTGTTATTTATTTGACATTGTTGTTGTTGTTGACTTTGTTGTTGTTGTTGTTGTTGTTTATTTGACATTGTTGTTGTTGTTGTTGTTTATTTGACGTTGTTTTAGTATTGTTGTTTATTTGACATTGTTGTTGTTATTTATTTGACGTTGTTGTTGTTGTTTATTTGACGTTGTTGTTGTTGTTTATTTGACGTAGTTGTTGTTGTTGACGTTGTTGTTGTTGTTGTTTATTTGACGTTTTTATTGTTGTTGATGTTGTTGTTGTATATTTGACGTTGTTGTAGTTGTTATTGTTGTTGTTGTTTATTTGACATTGTTGTTGTTGTTGTTTATTTGACGTTGTTGTTGTTGTGTATTTGACGTTGTTGTTGTTGTTTATTTGACGTTGTTGTTGTTGACGGTGTTGTTGTTGTTGTTTATTTGACATTGTTGTTGTTGTTGTTGTTGACGTTGTTGTTGTTTATTTGACGTTGTTGTTGTTATTGTTCTTTATTTGACGTTGTTATTGTTTATTTGACGTTGTTGTTGTTGTTTATTTAACGTTGTTGTTGTTGACATTGTTGTTGTTGTTATTGTTTATTTGACGTTGTTGTTGTTGTTTATTTGACGTAGTTGTTATTGTTGACGTTGTTGTTGTTGTTTATTTGACGTTTTTGTTGTTGATGTTGTTGTTGTTGTTGTTGTTTATTTGACATTGTTATTGTTGTTGTTGTTTATTTCACGTTGTTGTTGTTGACGTTGTTGTTGTTGTTATTTATTTGACGTTGTTGTTGTTGTTGTAGTTGTTGTTTATTTGACGTTGTTGTTATTGACGTTGTTGTTGTTGTTGTTGTTGTTTATTTGACGTTGTAGTTGTTGACATAGTTGTTGTTGTTGTTGTTTATTTGACGTTTTTGTTGTTGTTGATGTTGTTGTTGTTTTCGTTGTTGTTTATTTGACGTTGTTGTAGTTGTTTAATTGACGTTGTTGTTGTTGTTGTTTATTTAACGTTGTTGTTGTTGTTGTTGTTATTGTTGTTGTTGTTGTTTATTTGACGTTGTTGTTGTTGTTCTTTATTTGACGTTGTTGTCGTTGACGTTGTTGTTGTTGTTGTTGTTTATTTGACGTTGTTGTTGTAGTTGACATAGTTGTTGTTGTTGTTGTTTATTTGACGTTGTTGTTGTTGTTGACGTTGTTGTTGTTGTTTATTTTACGTTGTTGTTGTTGTTTATTTGACTTTGTTGTTGTTGTTTATTTGACGTTGTTGTTGTTGTTGTTGACTTAGTTGTTGTTGTTTTTTATTTGACGTTGTTGTTGTTGTTGACGTTGTTGTTTATTTGACATTGTTGTTGTTGTTTATTTGACGTTGTTGTTGTTGTTGACGTTGTTGTTGTTGTTTATTTGACGTTGTTGTTGTTATTTATTTGACATTGTTGTTGTTGTTGACTTTGTTGTTGTTGTTGTTGTTGTTTATTTGACATTGTTGTTGTTGTTGTTGTTGTTTATTTGACGTTGTTTTAGTATTGTTGTTTATTTGACATTGTTGTTGTTATTTATTTGACGTTATTGTGGGTGACATTGTTGTTGTTGTTTATTTGACGTTGTTGTTGTTGTTTATTTGACGTAGTTGTTGTTGTTGACGTTGTTGTTGTTGTTGTTGTTTATTTGACGTTTTTGTTGTTGTTGATGTTGTTGTTGTATATTTGACGTTGTTGTAGTTGTTATTGTTGTTGTTGTTTATTTGACATTGTTGTTGTTGTTGTTTATTTGACGTTGTTGTTGTTGTGTATTTGACGTTGTTGTTGTTGTTTATTTGACGTTGTTGTTGTTGACGGTGTTGTTGTTGTTGTTTATTTGACATTGTTGTTGTTGTTGTTGTTGACGTTGTTGTTGTTTATTTGATGTTGTTGTTGTTATTGTTCTTTATTTGACGTTGTTATTGTTTATTTGACGTTGTTGTTGTTGTTTATTTAACGTTGTTGTTGTTGACATTGTTGTTGTTGTTATTGTTTATTTGACATTGTTGTTGTTGTTTATTTGACGTAGTTGTTATTGTTGACGTTGTTGTTGTTGTTGTTTATTTGACGTTTTTGTTGTTGATGTTGTTGTTGTTGTTTATTTGACATTGTTATTGTTGTTGTTGTTTATTTGACGTTGTTGTTGTTGACGTTGTTGTTGTTATTTATTTGACGTTGTTGTTGTTGTTGTTGTTGTTGTTTATTTGACGTTGTTGTTGTTGACGTTGTTGTTGTTGTTGTTGTTTATTTGACGTTGTTGTTGTTGACATAGTTGTTGTTGTTGTTGTTTATTTGACGTTTTTGTTGTTGTTGATGTTGTTGTTGTTTTCGTTGTTGTTTATTTGACGTTGTTGTAGTTGTTTAATTGACGTTGTTGTTGTTGTTTATTTAACGTTGTTGTTGTTGTTGTTATTGTTGTTGTTGTTGTTTATTTGACGTTGTTGTTGTTGTTCTTTATTTGACGTTGTTGTCGTTGTTGTTGTTTATTTGACGTTGTTGTTGTTGACGTTGTTGTTGTTGTTGTTTATTTGACATTGTTGTTGTTGTTGTTATTGTTAATTTGACGTTGTTGTTGTTGTTGTTGTTTATTTGGCGTTGTTGTTGGTTTATTTGACGTTGTTGTTGTTTATTTGACGTTGTTGTTGTTGTTAACGTTGTTTTTCTTGTTGTTTATTTGACGTTGTTGTTGTTGTTGTCTATTTGACGTTGTTGTTGTTGTTTATTTGACGTTGTTGTTGTTGTTTATTTGACGCTGTTGTTGTTGTTGACGTTGTTGTTGTTGTTTATTTGACATTGTTGTTGTTGTTTATTTGACATTGTTGTTGTTGTTGTTATTGTTTATTTGACGTTGTTGTTGTTGTTTTTTTTGGCATTGTTGTTGTTGTTGTTGACGTTGTTGTTGTTGTTGTTTATTTGACGTTGTTGTTATTGATGTTGTTTTTGTTGTTGTTTATTTGACGTTGTTGTTGTTGTTGTTTATTTGACGTTGTTGTTGTTGTTGTTGTTTATTTGACATTGTTGTTGTTAACGGTGTTGTTGTTGTTGTTGATTTGACGTTGTTGTTGTTGTTGTTGTTGTTTATTTGACATTGTTGTTGTTGACGTTGTTGTTGTTGTTGTTGTTTATTTGACGTTGTTGTTGTTGACATAGTTGTTATTGTTGTTGTTTATTTGACGTTGTTGTTGTTGACGTTGTTGTTGTTGTTGTTGTTTATTTGACGTTGTTGTTGTAGTTGACATAGTTGTTGTTGTTGTTGTTTATTTGACGTTGTTGTTGTTGTTGACGTTGTTGTTGTTGTTGTTTATTTTACATTGTTGTTGTTGTTTATTTGACACTGTTGTTGTTGTTGTTGACGTTGTTGTTGTTGTTGTTTATTTGACATTGTTGTTGTTATTGTTGTTGACGTTGTTGTTGTTGTTGTTTATTTGACTTTGTTGTTGTTGTTTATTTGACGTTGTTGTTGTTGTTGTTTATTTGACGTTGTTATTGTTGTTGACGTTGTTGTTTATTTGACATTGTTGTTGTTGTTTATTTGACGTTGTTGTTGTTGTTGACGTTGTTGTTGTTGTTTATTTGACGTTGTTGTTGTTATTTATTTGACATTGTTGTTGTTGTTGACTTTGTTGTTGTTGTTGTTGTTGTTGTTGTTGTTTATTTGACATTGTTGTTGTTGTTGTTGTTTATTTGACGTTGTTTTAGTATTGTTGTTTATTTGACATTGTTGTTGTTATTTATTTGACGTTGTTGTGGGTGACATTGTTGTTGTTGTTTATTTGACGTTGTTGTTGTTGTTTATTTGACGTAGTTGTTGTTGTTGACGTTGTTGTTGTTGTTGTTTATTTGACGTTTTTGTTGTTGTTGATGTTGTTGTTGTATATTTGACGTTGTTGTAGTTGTTATTGTTGTTGTTGTTTATTTGACATTGTTGTTGTTGTTGTTTATTTGACGTTGTTGTTGTTGTGTATTTGACGTTGTTGTTGTTGTTTATTTGACGTTGTTGTTGTTGACGGTGTTGTTGTTGTTGTTTATTTGACATTGTTGTTGTTGTTGTTGTTGACGTTGTTGTTGTTTATTTGATGTTGTTGTTGTTATTGTTCTTTATTTGACGTTGTTATTGTTTATTTGACGTTGTTGTTGTTGTTTATTTAACGTTGTTGTTGTTGACATTGTTGTTGTTGTTATTGTTTATTTGACGTTGTTGTTGTTGTTTATTTGACGTAGTTGTTATTGTTGACGTTGTTGTTGTTGTTGTTTATTTGACGTTTTTGTTGTTGATGTTGTTGTTGTTGTTTATTTGACATTGTTATTGTTGTTGTTGTATATTTGACGTTGTTGTTGTTGACGTTGTTGTTGTTGTTATTTATTTGACGTTGTTGTTGTTGTTGTTGTTTATTTGACGTTGTTGTTGTTGTTGTTGTTTATTTGACGTTGTTGTTGTTGACATATTTGTTGTTGTTGTTGTTGTTTATTTGACGTTTTTGTTGTTGTTGATGTTGTTGTTGTTTTCGTTGTTGTTTATTTGACGTTGTTGTAGTTGTTTAATTGACGTTGTTGTTGTTGTTGTTTATTTAACGTTCTTGTTGTTGTTATTATTGTTGTTGTTGTTTTTTATTTGACGTTGTTGTTGTTGTTGTTCTTTATTTGATGTTGTTGTCGTTGTTGTTGTTTATTTGACGTTGTTGTTGTTGACGTTGTTGTTGTTGTTGTTTATTTGACATTTTTGTTGTTGTTGTTATTGTTAATTTGACGTTGTTGTTGTTGTTGTTTATTTGGCGTTGTTGTTTGTTTATTTGACGTTGTTGTTGTTTATTTGACGTTGTTGTTGTTGTTGTTTATTTGACGTTGTTGTTGTTGTTTATTTGACGTTGTTGTTGTTGTTTATTTGACGTTGTTGTTGTTCTTGACGTTGTTGTTGTTGTTTATTTGACATTGTTGTTGTTGTTTATTTGACATTGTTGTTGTTGTTGTTATTGTTTATTTGACGTTGTTGTTGTTGTTTTTTTTGGCATTGTTGTTGTTGTTGTTGACGTTGTTGTTGTTGTTATTTATTTGACGTTGTTGTTATTGATGTTGTTTTTGTTGTTGTTTATTTGACGTTGTTGTTGTTGTTGTTTATTTGACGTTGTTGTTGTTGTTGTTTATTTAACGTTGTTGTTGTTGTTGTTTATTTGACATTGTTGTTGTTGACGTTGTTGTTGTTGTTGTTGTTTATTTGACGTTGTTGTTGTTGACATAGTTGTTATTGTTGTTGTTTATTTGACGTTGTTGTTGTTGACGTTGTTGTTGTTGTTGTTTATTTGACGTTGTTGTTGTTTATTTGACATTGTTGTTATTGACGGTGTTGTTGTTGTTTATTTGACGTTGTTGTTGTTGTTGTTTATTTGACGTTGTTGTTGTTGTTGTTTATTAGACATTGTTATTGTTGTTAACATAGTAGTTGTTGTTGTTGTTTATTTGACGTTGTTGTTGTTGTTGACGTTGTTGTTGTTGTTGTTGTTGTTTATTTGCCGTTGTTGTTGTTGTTGACATAGTTGTTGTTGTTGTTTATTTGACGTTGTTGTTGGTGTTGACGTTGTTGTTGTTGTTGTTGTTTATTTGACGTTGTTGTTGTTGTTGTTTATTTGACATTGTTGTTTTTGTTGACGTTGTTGTTGTTGTTGTTTATTTCACATTGTTATTGTTGTTGTTGACGTTGTTGTTGTTGTTTATTTGACTTTGTTGTTGTTGTTGTTGTTGTTGTTGTTGTTTATTTGACGTTGTTGTTGTTGTTGACTTAGTTGTTGTTGTTGTTTATTTGATGTTGTTGTTGTTGTTGCTGTTGATGGTGTTATTTATTTGACGTTGTTGTTGTTGTTTATTTGACGTTGTTGTTGTTGACGTTGTTGTTGTTGTTGACGTTGTTGTTGTTGTTGACGTTGTTGTTGTTGTTGACGTTGTTGTTGTTGTTTATTTGACGTTGTTGTTGTTATTTATTTGACCTTGTTGTTGTTGTTGACGTTGTTGTTGTTGTTGTTTATTTGACATTGTTGTTGTTGTTGACGTTGTTGTTGTTGTTGTTGTTTATTTGACATTGTTTTAGTATTGTTGTTTATTTGACATTGTTGTTGTTATTTATTTGACGTTGTTGTGGGTGACATTGTTGTTGTTGTTGTTTATTTGACGTTGTTGTTGATGTTGTTTATTTGACGTAGTTGTTGTTGTTGACGTTGTTGTTGTTGTTGTTGTTTATTTGACGTTTTTGTTGTTGTTGTTGTTGTTGTTGTTGTTGTTGTATATTTGACGTTGTTGTAGTTGTTATTGTTGTTGTTGTTTATTTGACATTATTGTAGTTGTTGTTGTTTATTTGACATTGTTGTTGTTGTTGTTGTTTATTTGACGTTGTTGTTGTTGTTTATTTGACGTTGTTGTTGTTGTTGTTTATTTGACGTTGTTGTTATTGACGGTGTTGTTGTTGTTGTTGTTGTTTATTTGACATTGTTGTTGTTGTTGTTGTTGTTGACGTTGTTGTTGTTTATTTGACGTTGTTGTTGTTGTTGTTCTTTAACTGACGTTGTTATTGTTTATTTGACGTTGTTGTTGTTGTTTTTTTAACGTTGTTGTTGTTGACACTGTTGTTGTTGTTATTGTTTATTTGACGTTGTTGTTGTTGTTTATTTGACGTAGTTGTTGTTGTTGACGTTGTTGTTGTTGTTGTTTATTTGACGTTTTTGTTGTTGATGTTGTTGTTGTTGTTGTTTATTTGACATTGTTGTTGTTGTTGTTGTTGTTTATTTGACGTTGTTGTTGTTGTTTTTTTTGGCATTGTTGTTGTTGTTGTTGACGTTGTTGTTGTTGTTATTTATTTGACGTTGTTGTTATTGATGTTGTTTTTGTTGTTGTTTATTTGACGTTGTTGTTGTTGTTGTTTATTTGACGTTGTTGTTGTTGTTGTTTATTTAACGTTGTTGTTGTTGTTGTTTATTTGACATTGTTGTTGTTGACGTTGTTGTTGTTGTTGTTGTTTATTTGACGTTGTTGTTGTTGACATAGTTGTTATTGTTGTTGTTTATTTGACGTTGTTGTTGTTGACGTTGTTGTTGTTGTTGTTTATTTGACGTTGTTGTTGTTTATTTGACATTGTTGTTATTGACGGTGTTGTTGTTGTTTATTTGACGTTGTTGTTGTTGTTGTTTATTTGACGTTGTTGTTGTTGTTGTTTATTAGACATTGTTATTGTTGTTAACATAGTAGTTGTTGTTGTTGTTTATTTGACGTTGTTGTTGTTGTTGACGTTGTTGTTGTTGTTGTTGTTGTTTATTTGCCGTTGTTGTTGTTGTTGACATAGTTGTTGTTGTTGTTTATTTGACGTTGTTGTTGGTGTTGACGTTGTTGTTGTTGTTGTTGTTTATTTGACGTTGTTGTTGTTGTTGTTTATTTGACATTGTTGTTTTTGTTGACGTTGTTGTTGTTGTTGTTGTTTATTTCACATTGTTATTGTTGTTGTTGACGTTGTTGTTGTTGTTTATTTGACTTTGTTGTTGTTGTTGTTGTTGTTGTTGTTGTTTATTTGACGTTGTTGTTGTTGTTGACTTAGTTGTTGTTGTTGTTTATTTGATGTTGTTGTTGTTGTTGCTGTTGATGGTGTTATTTATTTGACGTTGTTGTTGTTGTTTATTTGACGTTGTTGTTGTTGACGTTGTTGTTGTTGTTGACGTTGTTGTTGTTGTTGACGTTGTTGTTGTTGTTTATTTGACGTTGTTGTTGTTATTTATTTGACCTTGTTGTTGTTGTTGACGTTGTTGTTGTTGTTGTTTATTTGACATTGTTGTTGTTGTTGACGTTGTTGTTGTTGTTGTTGTTTATTTGACATTGTTTTAGTATTGTTGTTTATTTGACATTGTTGTTGTTATTTATTTGACGTTGTTGTGGGTGACATTGTTGTTGTTGTTGTTTATTTGACGTTGTTGTTGATGTTGTTTATTTGACGTAGTTGTTGTTGTTGACGTTGTTGTTGTTGTTGTTGTTTATTTGACGTTTTTGTTGTTGTTGTTGTTGTTGTTGTTGTTGTTGTATATTTGACGTTGTTGTAGTTGTTATTGTTGTTGTTGTTTATTTGACATTATTGTAGTTGTTGTTGTTTATTTGACATTGTTGTTGTTGTTGTTGTTTATTTGACGTTGTTGTTGTTGTTTATTTGACGTTGTTGTTGTTGTTGTTTATTTGACGTTGTTGTTATTGACGGTGTTGTTGTTGTTGTTGTTGTTTATTTGACATTGTTGTTGTTGTTGTTGTTGTTGACGTTGTTGTTGTTTATTTGACGTTGTTGTTGTTGTTGTTCTTTAACTGACGTTGTTATTGTTTATTTGACGTTGTTGTTGTTGTTTTTTTAACGTTGTTGTTGTTGACACTGTTGTTGTTGTTATTGTTTATTTGACGTTGTTGTTGTTGTTTATTTGACGTAGTTGTTGTTGTTGACGTTGTTGTTGTTGTTGTTTATTTGACGTTTTTGTTGTTGATGTTGTTGTTGTTGTTGTTTATTTGACATTGTTGTTGTTGTTGTTGTTGTTTATTTGACGTTGTTGTTGTTGACGGTGTTGTTGTTGTTATTTATTTGACGTTGTTGTTGTTTTTGTTGTTTATTTGACGTTGTTGTTTTTGACGTTGTTGTTGTTGTTGTTGTTTATTTGACGTTGTTGTTGTTGTTGACATAGTTGTTGTTGTTGTTGTTGTTTATTTGACGTTTTTGTTGTTGTTGATGTTGTTGTTGTTTTCGTTGTTGTTTATTTGACGTTGTTGTAGTTGTTTAATTGACGTTGTTGTTGTTGTTGTTTATTTAACGTTGTTGTTGTTGTTGTTGTTGTTGTTGTTATTGTTGTTGTTGTTGTTGTTTATTTTACGTTGTTGTTGTTGTTCTTTATTTGATGTTGTTGTCGTTGTTGTTGTTTATTTGACGTTGTTGTTGTTGACGTTGTTGTTGTTGTTGTTTATTTGACATTGTTGTTGTTGTTATTGTTAATTTGACGTTGTTGTTGTTGTTGTTTATTTGGCGTTGTTGTTGTATTTGACGTTGTTGTTGTTTATTTGACGTTGTTGTTGTTGTTGTTTATTTAACGTTGTTGTTGTTGTTGTTTATTTGACATTGTTGTTGTTAACGGTGTTGTTGTTGTTGTTGATTTGACGTTGTTGTTGTTGTTGTTGTTTATTTGACATTGTTGTTGTTGACGTTGTTGTTGTTGTTGTTGTTTATTTGACGTTGTTGTTGTTGACATAGTTGTTATTGTTGTTGTTTATTTGACGTTGTTGTTGTTGACGTTGTTGTTGTTGTTGTTTATTTGACGTTGTTGTTGTTTATTTGACATTGTTGTTATTGACGGTGTTGTTGTTGTTTATTTGACGTTGTTGTTGTTGTTGTTTATTTGACGTTGTTGTTGTTGTTGTTGTTTATTAGACATTGTTGTTGTTGTTAACATAGTAGTTGTTGTTGTTGTTTATTTGACGTTGTTGTTGTTGTTGACGTTGTTGTTGTTGTTGTTGTTGTTGTTTATTTGCCGTTGTTGTTGTTGTTGACATAGTTGTTGTTGTTGTTTATTTGACGTTGTTGTTGGTGTTGACGTTGTTGTTGTTGTTGTTGTTGTTTATTTGACGTTGTTGTTGTTGTTGTTTATTTGACATTGTTGTTTTTGTTGACGTTGTTGTTGTTGTTGTTTATTTCACATTGTTATTGTTGTTGTTGACGTTGTTGTTGTTGTTTATTTGACTTTGTTGTTGTTGTTGTTGTTGTTGTTTATTTGACGTTGTTGTTGTTGTTGACTTAGTTGTTGTTGTTGTTTATTTGATGTTGTTGTTGTTGTTGCTGTTGATGGTGTTGTTTATTTGACGTTGTTGTTGTTGTTTATTTGACGTTGTTGTTGTTGACGTTGTTGTTGTTGTTGACGTTGTTGTTGTTGTTGACGTTGTTGTTGTTGTTTATTTGACGTTGTTGTTGTTATTTATTTGACCTTGTTGTTGTTGTTGACGTTGTTGTTGTTGTTGTTGTTTATTTGACATTGTTGTTGTTGTTGTTGACGTTGTTGTTGTTGTTGTTGTTTATTTGACATTGTTTTAGTATTGTTGTTTATTTGACATTGTTGTTGTTATTTATTTGACGTTGTTGTGGGTGACATTGTTGTTGTTGTTGTTTATTTGACGTTGTTGTTGATGTTGTTTATTTGACGTAGTTGTTGTTGTTGACGTTGTTGTTGTTGTTGTTGTTGTTGTTGTTTATTTGACGTTTTTGTTGTTGTTGTTGTTGTTGTTGTTGTTGTTGTATATTTGACGTTGTTGTAGTTGTTATTGTTGTTGTTGTTTATTTGACATTATTGTTGTTGTTGTTGTTTATTTGACATTGTTGTTGTTGTTGTTGTTTATTTGACGTTGTTGTTGTTTATTTGACGTTGTTGTTGTTGTTGTTTATTTGACGTTGTTGTTATTGACGGTGTTGTTGTTGTTGTTATTGTTTATTTGACATTGTTGTTGTTGTTGTTGTTGACGTTGTTGTTGTTTATTTGACGTTGTTGTTGTTGTTGTTCTTTATTTGACGTTGTTATTGTTTATTTAAGGTTGTTGTTGTTGTTTTTTTAACGTTGTTGTTGTTGACACTGTTGTTGTTGTTATTGTTTATTTGACGTTGTTGTTGTTGTTTATTTGACGTAGTTGTTGTTGTTGACGTTGTTGTTGTTGTTGTTTATTTGACGTTTTTGTTGTTGATGTTGTTGTTGTTGTTTATTTGACATTGTTGTTGTTGTTGTTGTTTATTTGACGTTGTTGTTGTTGACGGTGTTGTTGTTGTTATTTATTTGACGTTGTTGTTGTTTTTGTTGTTTATTTGACGTTGTTGTTGTTGACGTTGTTGTTGTTGTTGTTGTTTATTTGACGTTGTTGTTGTTGTTGACATAGTTGTTGTTGTTGTTGTTGTTGTTTATTTGACGTTTTTGTTGTTGTTGATGTTGTTGTTGTTTTCGTTGTTGTTTATTTGACGTTGTTGTAGTTGTTTAATTGACGTTGTTGTTGTTGTTGTTTATTTAACGTTGTTGTTGTTGTTGTTGTTGTTATTGTTGTTGTTGTTGTTGTTTATTTTACGTTGTTGTTGTTGTTCTTTATTTGATGTTGTCGTTGTTGTTGTTTATTTGACGTTGTTGTTGTTGACGTTGTTGTTGTTGTTGTTTATTTGACATTGTTGTTGTTGTTGTTGTTATTGTTAATTTGACGTTGTTGTTGTTGTTGTTTATTTGGCGTTGTTGTTGTATTTGACGTTGTTGTTGTTTATTTGACGTTGTTGTTGTTGTTGACGTTGTTTTTCTTGTTGTTTATTTGACGTTGTTGTTGTTGTTGTTTATTTGACGTTGTTGTTGTTGTTTATTTGACGTTGTTGTTGTTGTTGTTTATTTGACATTGTTGTTGTTGTTGTTTATTTGACATTGTTGTTATTGACGGTGTTGTTGTTGTTTATGTGACGTTGTTGTTGTTGTTGTTGTTTATTTGACGTTGTTGTTGTTGTTGTTTAGACATTGTTGTTGTTGTTAACATAGTTGTTGTTGTTGTTGTTTATTTGACATTGTTGTTGTTGTTGACGTTATTGTTGTTGTTGACGTTGTTGTTGTTGTTGTTTATTTGCCGTTGTTGTTGTTGTTGACATAGTTGTTGTTGTTGTTTATTTGACGTTGTTGTTGGTGTTGACGTTGTTGTTGTTGTTGTTTATTTGACGTTGTTGTTGTTGTTGTTTATTTGACATTGTTGTTTTTGTTGACGTTGTTGTTGTTGTTGTTGTTTATTTGACATTGTTATTGTTGTTGTTGACGTTGTTGTTGTTGTTTATTTGACTTAGTTGTTGTTGTTGTTGTTGTTGTTGTTGTTTATTTGACGTTGTTGTTGTTGTTGACTTAGTTGTTGTTGTTGTTTATTTGATGTTGTTGTTGTTGTTGTTGTTGTTGGTGTTGTTTATTTGACGTTGTTGTTGTTGTTTATTTGACGTTGTTGTTGTTGACGTTGTTGTTGTTGTTTATTTGACGTTGTTGTTGTTATTTATTTGACATTGTTGTTGTTGTTGACGTTGTTGTTGTTGTTGTTGTTTATTTGACATTGTTGTTGTTGTTGTTGACGTTGTTGTTGTTGTTGTTGTTGTTTATTTGACATTGTTTTAGTATTGTTGTTTATTTGACATTGTTGTTGTTAATTATTTGACGTTGTTGTGGGTGACATTGTTGTTGTTGTTGTTTATTTGACGTTGTTGTTGTTGTTGTTTATTTGACGTAGTTGTTGTTGTTGACGTTGTTGTTGTTGTTGTTGTTGTTGTTTATTTGACGTTTTTGTTGTTGTTGTTGTTGTTGTATATTTGACGTTGTTGTAGTTGTTATTGTTGTTGTTGTTTATTTGACATTATTGTTGTTGTTGTTGTTTATTTGACGTTGTTGTTGTTGTTTATTTGACGCTGTTGTTGTTGTTTATTTGACGTTGTTGTTGTTCACGGTGTTGTTGTTGTTGTTGTTTATTTGACATCGTTGTTGTTCTTGTTATTGACGTTGTTGTTGTTTATTTGACGTTGTTGTTGTTGTTCTTTATTTGACGTTGTTATTGTTTATTTGACGTTGTTGTTGTTGTTTATTTAACGTTGTTGTTATTGCCATTGTTGTTGTTGTTATTGTTTATTTGACATTGTTGTTGTTGTTGTTGTTTATTTGACGTTTTTGTTGTTGTTGATGTTGTTGTTGTTGTTGTTTATTTGACGTTGTTGTTGTTGTTGTTTATTTGACGTTGTTGTTGTTGACGGTGTTGTTGTTGTTATTTATTTGACGTTGTTGTTGTTGTTGTTATTGTTGTTGTTGTTGTTTATTTGACGTTGTTGTTGTTGTTCTTTATTTGACGTTGTTGTCGTTGTTGTTGTTTATTTGACGTTGTTTTTGTTGACGTTGTTGTTGTTGTTGTTGTTTATTTGACATTGTTGTTGTTGTTGTTATTGTTAATTTGACGTTGTTGTTGTTGTTGTTTATTTGGCGTTGTTGTTGTTGTATTTGACGTTGTTGTTGTTTATTTGACGTTGTTGTTGTTGTTAACGTTGTTTTTCTTGTTGTTTATTTGACGTTGTTGTTGTTGTTGTTTATTTGACGTTGTTGTTGTTGTTTATTTGACGTTGTTGTTGTTGTTGTTTATTTGACGTTGTTGTTGTTGTTGACGTTGTTGTTGTTGTTTATTTGACGTTGTTGTTGTTGTTTATTTGACATTGTTGTTGTTGTTGTTATTGTTTATTTGACGTTGTTGTTGTTGTTTATTTGACATTGTTGTTGTTTTTGTTGACGTTGTTGTTGTTGTTGTTTATTTGACGTTGTTGTTATTGATGTTGTTTTTGTTGTTGTTTATTTGACGTTGTTGTTGTTGTTGTTTATTTGACGTTGTTGTTGTTGTTGTTTATTTGACGTTGTTGTTGTTGTTGTTTATTTGACATTGTTGTTGTTAACGGTGTTGTTGTTGTTGTTTATTTGACGTTGTTGTTGTTGTTGTTGTTTATTTGACATTGTTGTTGTTGACGTTGTTGTTGTTGTTGTTGTTGTTGTTGTTGTTTATTTGACGTTGTTGTTGTTGACATAGTTGTTATTGTTGTTGTTTATTTGACGTTGTTGTTGTTGACGTTGTTGTTGTTGTTGTTGTTTATTTGACGTTGTTGTTGTAGTTGACATAGTTGTTGTTGTTGTTGTTTATTTGACATTGTTGTTGTTGTTGACGTTGTTGTTGTTGTTTATTTTACGTTGTTGTTGTTGTTTATTTGACATTGTTGTTGTTGTTGACGTTGTTGTTGTTGTTGTTGTTTATTTGACATTGTTGTTGTTGTTGTTGTTGACGTTGTTGTTGTTGTTGTTTATTTGTCTTTGTTGTTGTTGTTTATTTGACGTTGTTGTTGTTGTTGTTGACTTAGTTGTTGTTGTTGTTTATTTGACGTTGTTGTTGTTGTTGACGTTGTTGTTTATTTGACATTGTTGTTGTTGTTTATTTGACGTTGTTGTTGTTGTTGACGTTGTTGTTATTGTTTATTTGACGTTGTTGTTGTTATTTATTTGACATTGTTGTTGTTGTTGACTTTGTTGTTGTTGTTGTTGTTGTTTATTTGACATTGTTGTTGTTGTTGTTGTTTATTTGACGTTGTTTTAGTATTGTTGATTATTTGACATTGTTGTTGTTATTTATTTGACGTTGTTGTGGGTGACATTGTTGTTGTTGTTTATTTGACGTTGTTGTTGTTGTTTATTTGACGTAGTTGTTGTTGTTGACGTTGTTGTTGTTGTTGTTGTTTATTTGACGTTTTTGTTGTTGTTGATGTTGTTGTTGTATATTTGACGTTGTTGTAGTTGTTATTGTTGTTGTTGTTTATTTGACATTGTTGTTGTTGTTGTTTATTTGACGTTGTTGTTGTTGTGTATTTGACGTTGTTGTTGTTGTTTATTTGACGTTGTTGTTCTTGACGGTGTTGTTGTTGTTGTTTATTTGACATTGTTGTTGTTGTTGTTGTTGACATTGTTGTTGTTTATTTGACGTTGTTGTTGTTATTGTTCTTTATTTGACGTTGTTATTGTTTATTTGACGTTGTTGTTGTTGTTTATTTAACGTTGTTGTTGTTGACATTGTTGTTGTTGTTATTGTTTATTTGACGTTGTTGTTGTTGTTTATATGACGTAGTTGTTATTGTTGACGTTGTTGTTGTTGTTGTTGTTTATTTGACGTTGTTGTTATTGACGTTGTTGTTGTTGTTGTTGTTTATTTGACGTTGTTGTTGTTGACATAGTTGTTGTTGTTTATTTGACGTTTTTGTTGTTGTTGATGTTGTTGTTGTTTTCGTTGTTGTTTATTTGACGTTGTTGTAGTTGTTTAATTGACGTTGTTGTTGTTGTTGTTTATTTAACGTTGTTGTTGTTGTTGTTGTTATTGTTGTTGTTGTTGTTTATTTGATGTTGTTGTTGTTGTTCTTTATTTGACGTTGTTGTCGTTGACGTTGTTGTTGTTGTTGTTGTTGTTTATTTGACGTTGTTGTTGTAGTTGACATAGTTGTTGTTGTTGTTGTTTATTTGACGTTGTTGTTGTTGTTGACGTTGTTGTTGTTGTTGTTTATTTTACGTTGTTGTTGTTGTTTATTTGACATTGTTGTTATTGTTGACGTTGTTGTTGTTGTTGTTTATTTGACATTGTTGTTATTGTTGTTGTTGACGTTGTTGTTGTTGTTGTTGTTTATTTGACTTTGTTGTTGTTGTTTATTTGATGTTGTTGTTGTTGTTGTTGTTGACTTAGTTGTTGTTGTTGTTTATTTGACGTTGTTGTTGTTGTTGACGTTGTTGTTTATTTGACATTGTTGTTGTTGTTTATTTGACGTTGTTGTTGTTGTTGACGTTGTTGTTGTTGTTTATTTGACGTTGTTGTTGTTATTTATTTGACATTGTTGTTGTTGTTGACTTTGTTGTTGTTGTTGTTGTTGTTTATTTGACATTATTGTTGTTGTTGTTGTTTATTTGACGTTGTTTTAGTATTGTTGTTTATTTGACATTGTTGTTGTTATTTATTTTACGTTATTGTGGGTGACATTGTTGTTGTTGTTTATTTGACGTTGTTGTTTTTGTTTATTTGACGTAGTTGTTGTTGTTGACGTTGTTGTTGTTGTTGTTTATTTGACGTTTTTGTTGTTGTTGATGTTGTTGTTGTATATTTGACGTTGTTGTAGTTGTTATTGTTGTTGTTGTTTATTTGACATTGTTGTTGTTGTTGTTTATTTGACGTTGTTGTTGTTGTGTATTTGACGTTGTTGTTGTTGTTTATTTCACGTTGTTGTTGTTGATGGTGTTGTTGTTGTTGTTTATTTGACATTGTTGTTGTTGTTGTTGTTGTTGACGTTGTTGTTGTTTATTTGACGTTGTTGTTGTTATTGTTCTTTATTTGACGTTGTTATTGTTTATTTGATGTTGTTGTTGTTGTTTATTTAACGTCGTTGTTGTTGACATTGTTGTTGTTGTTATTGTTTATTTGACGTTGTTGTTGTTGTTTATTTGACGTAGTTGTTATTGTTGACGTTGTTGTTGTTGTTTATTTGACGTTTTTGTTGTTGATGTTGTTGTTGTTGTTTATTTGACATTGTTATTGTTGTTGTTGTTTATTTGGCGTTGTTGTTGTTGACGTTGTTGTTGTTGTTATTTATTTGACGTTGTTGTTGTTGTTGTTGTTGTTTATTTGACGTTGTTGTTGTTGACGTTGTTGTTGTTGTTGTTTATTTGACGTTGTTGTTGTTGACATAGTTGTTGTTGTTGTTGTTTATTTGACGTTTTTGTTGTTGTTGATGTTGTTGTTGTTTTCGTTGTTGTTTATTTGACGTTGTTGTAGTTGTTTAATTGACGTTGTTGTTGTTGTTGTTTATTTAACGTTGTTGTTGTTGTTGTTGTTATTGTTGTTGTTGTTGTTGTTTATTTGACGTTGTTGTTGTTGTTCTTTATTTGACATTGTTGTCGTTGTTGTTGTTTATTTGACGTTGTTGTTGTTGTTGACGTTGTTGTTGTTGTTGTTTATTTTACGTTGTTGTTGTTGTTTATTTGACATTGTTGTTGTTGTTGACGTTGTTGTTGTTGTTGTTGTTTATTTGACATTGTTGTTGTTGTTGTTGTTGACGTTGTTGTTGTTGTTGTTTATTTGACTTTGTTGTTGTTGTTTATTTGACGTTGTTGTTGTTGTTGTTGACTTAGTTGTTGTTGTTGTTTATTTGACGTTGTTGTTGTTGTTGACGTTGTTGTTTATTTGACATTGTTGTTGTTGTTTATTTGACGTTGTTGTTGTTGTTGACGTTGTTGTTGTTGTTTATTTGACGTTGTTGTTGTTATTTATTTGACATTGTTGTTGTTGTTGACTTTGTTGTTGTTGTTGTTGTTGTTTATTTGACATTGTTGTTGTTATTGTTGTTTATTTGACGTTGTTTTAGTATTGTTGTTTATTTGACATTGTTGTTGTTATTTATTTGACATTGTTGTGGGTGACATTGTTGTTGTTGTTTATTTGACGTTGTTGTTGTTGTTTATTTGACGTTGTTGTTGTTGTTTATTTGACGTTGTTGTTGTTGTTGTTTATTTGACATTGTTGTTGTTGTTGTTTATTTGACATTGTTGTTATTGACGGTGTTGTTGTTGTTTATTTGACGTTGTTGTTGTTGTTGTTGTTTATTTGACGTTGTTGTTGTTGTTGTTTATTTGACGTTGTTGTTGTTGTTGTTTAGACATTGTTGTTGTTGTTAACATAGTTGTTGTTGTTGTTGTTTATTTGACATTGTTGTTGTTGTTGACGTTGTTGTTGTTGTTGACGTTGTTGTTGTTGTTGTTTATTTGCCGTTGTTGTTGTTGTTGACATAGTTGTTGTTGTTGTTTATTTGACGTTGTTGTTGGTGTTGACGTTGTTGTTGTTGTTGTTTATTTGACGTTGTTGTTGTTGTTGTTTATTTGACATTGTTGTTTTTGTTGACGTTGTTGTTGTTGTTGTTTATTTGACATTGTTATTGTTGTTGTTGACGTTGTTGTTGTTGTTTATTTGACTTAGTTGTTGTTGTTGTTGTTGTTGTTGTTTATTTGACGTTGTTGTTGTTGTTGACTTAGTTGTTGTTGTTGTTTATTTGATGTTGTTGTTGTTGTTGTTGTTGATGGTGTTGTTTATTTGACGTTGTTGTTGTTGTTTATTTGACGTTGTTGTTGTTGACGTTGTTGTTGTTGTTTATTTTACGTTGTTGTTGTTATTTATTTGACATTGTTGTTGTTGTTGACGTTGTTGTTGTTGTTGTTGTTTATTTGACATTGTTGTTGTTGTTGTTGACGTTGTTGTTGTTGTTGTTGTTGTTTATTTGACATTGTTTTAGTATTGTTGTTTATTTGACATTGTTGTTGTTATTTATTTGACGTTGTTGTGGGTGACATTGTTGTTGTTGTTGTTTATTTGACGTTGTTGTTGTTGTTGTTTATTTGACGTAGTTGTTGTTGTTGACATTGTTGTTGTTGTTGTTGTTGTTGTTTATTTGACGTTTTTGTTGTTGTTGTTGTTGTTGTATATTTGACGTTGTTGTAGTTGTTATTGTTGTTGTTGTTTATTTGACATTATTGTTGTTGGTGTTGTTGTTTATTTGACGTTGTTGTTGTTGTTTATTTGACGTTGTTGTTGTTCACGGTGTTGTTGTTGTTGTTGTTTATTTGACATCGTTGTTGTTCTTGTTATTGACGTTGTTGTTGTTTATTTGACGTTGTTGTTGTTGTTCTTTATTTGACGTTGTTATTGTTTATTTGACGTTGTTGTTGTTGTTGTTTATTTAACGTTGTTGTTATTGCCATTGTTGTTGTTGTTATTGTTTATTTGACATTGTTGTTGTTGTTGTTAATTTGACGTTTTTGTTGTTGTTGATGTTGTTGTTGTTGTTGTTTATTTGACGTTGTTGTTGTTGTTTATTTGACGTTGTTGTTGTTGACGGTGTTGTTGTTGTTATTTATTTGACGTTGTTGTTGTTGTTGTTATTGTTGTTGTTGTTGTTTATTTGACGTTGTTGTTGTTGTTCTTTATTTGACGTTGTTGTCGTTGTTGTTGTTTATTTGACGTTGTTGTTGTTGACGTTGTTGTTGTTGTTGTTTATTTGACATTGTTGTTGTTGTTGTTATTGTTAATTTGACGTTGTTGTTGTTGTTGTTTATTTGGCGTTGTTGTTGTTGTATTTGACGTTGTTGTTGTTTATTTGACGTTGTTGTTGTTGTTAACGTTGTTTTTCTTGTTGTTTATTTGACGTTGTTGTTGTTGTTGTTTATTTGACGTTGTTGTTGTTGTTTATTTGACGTTGTTGTTGTTGTTTATTTGACGTTGTTGTTGTTGTTGACGTTGTTTTTGTTGTTTATTTGACGTTGTTGTTGTTGTTTATTTGACATTGTTGTTGTTGTTGTTATTGTTTATTTGACGTTGTTGTTGTTGTTTTTTTTGGCATTGTTGTTGTTTTTGTTGACGTTGTTGTTGTTGTTGTTTATTTGACGTTGTTGTTATTGATGTTGTTTTTGTTGTTGTTTATTTGACGTTGTTGTTGTTGTTTATTTGACGTTGTTGTTGTTGTTGTTTATTTGACGTTGTTGTTGTTGTTGTTTATTTGACATTGTTGTTGTTAACGGTGTTGTTGTTGTTGTTGTTTATTTGACGTTGTTGTTGTTGTTGTTGTTTATTTGACATTGTTGTTGTTGACGTTGTTGTTGTTGTTGTTGTTGTTTATTTGACGTTGTTGTTGTTGACATAGTTGTTATTGTTGTTGTTTATTTGACGTTGTTGTTGTTGACGTTGTTGTTGTTGTTGTTTATTTGACGTTGTTGTTGTAGTTGACATAGTTGTTGTTGTTGTTGTTTATTTGACGTTGTTGTTGTTGTTGACGTTGTTGTTGTTGTTGTTTATTTTACGTTGTTGTTGTTGTTTATTTGACATTGTTGTTGTTGTTGACGTTGTTGTTGTTGTTGTTGTTTATTTGACATTGTTGTTGTTGTTGTTGTTGACGTTGTTGTTGTTGTTGTTGTTTATTTGACTTTGTTGTTGTTGTTTATTTGACGTTGTTGTTGTTGTTGTTGACTTAGTTGTTGTTGTTGTTTATTTGACGTTGTTGTTGTTGTTGACGTTGTTGTTTATTTGACATTGTTGTTGTTGTTTATTTGACGTTGTTGTTGTTGTTGACGTTGTTGTTGTTGTTTATTTGACGTTGTTGTTGTTATTTATTTGACATTGTTGTTGTTGTTGACTTTGTTGTTGTTGTTGTTGTTGTTTATTTGACATTGTTGTTGTTGTTGTTGTTTATTTGACGTTGTTTTAGTATTGTTGATTATTTGACATTGTTGTTGTTATTTATTTGACGTTGTTGTGGGTGACATTGTTGTTGTTGTTTATTTGACGTTGTTGTTGTTGTTTATTTGACGTAGTTGTTGTTGTTGACGTTGTTGTTGTTGTTGTTTATTTGACGTTTTTGTTGTTGTTGATGTTGTTGTTGTATATTTGACGTTGTTGTAGTTGTTATTGTTGTTGTTGTTTATTTGACATTGTTGTTGTTGTTTATTTGACGTTGTTGTTGTTGTGTATTTGACGTTGTTGTTGTTGTTTATTTGACGTTGTTGTTCTTGACGGTGTTGTTGTTGTTGTTTATTTGACATTGTTGTTGTTGTTGTTGTTGACGTTGTTGTTGTTTATTTGACGTTGTTGTTGTTATTGTTCTTTATTTGACGTTGTTATTGTTTATTTGACGTTGTTGTTGTTGTTGTTTATTTAACGTTGTTGTTGTTGACATTGTTGTTGTTATTGTTTATTTGACGTTGTTGTTGTTGTTTATTTGACGTAGTTGTTATTGTTGACGTTGTTGTTGTTGTTGTTGTTTATTTGACGTTGTTGTTATTGACGTTGTTGTTGTTGTTGTTGTTTATTTGACGTTGTTGTTGTTGACATAGTTGTTGTTGTTTATTTGACGTTTTTGTTGTTGTTGATGTTGTTGTTGTTTTCGTTGTTGTTTATTTGACGTTGTTGTAGTTGTTTAATTGACGTTGTTGTTGTTGTTGTTTATTTAACGTTGTTGTTGTTGTTGTTATTGTTGTTGTTGTTGTTTATTTGATGTTGTTGTTGTTGTTCTTTATTTGACGTTGTTGTCGTTGACGTTGTTGTTGTTGTTGTTGTTTATTTGACGTTGTTGTTGTAGTTGACATAGTTGTTGTTGTTGTTGTTTATTTGACGTTGTTGTTGTTGTTGACGTTGTTGTTGTTGTTGTTTATTTTACGTTGTTGTTGTTGTTTATTTGACATTGTTGTTATTGTTGACGTTGTTGTTGTTGTTGTTTATTTGACATTGTTGTTATTGTTGTTGTTGACGTTGTTGTTGTTGTTGTTGTTTATTTGACTTTGTTGTTGTTGTTTATTTGATGTTGTTGTTGTTGTTGTTGACTTAGTTGTTGTTGTTGTTTATTTGACGTTGTTGTTGTTGTTGACGTTGTTGTTTATTTGACATTGTTGTTGTTGTTTATTTGACGTTGTTGTTGTTGTTTATTTGACGTTGTTGTTGTTATTTATTTGACATTGTTGTTGTTGTTGACTTTGTTGTTGTTGTTGTTGTTGTTTATTTGACATTATTGTTGTTGTTGTTGTTTATTTGACGTTGTTTTAGTATTGTTGTTTATTTGACATTGTTGTTGTTATTTATTTTACGTTATTGTGGGTGACATTGTTGTTGTTGTTTATTTGACGTTGTTGTTTTTGTTTATTTGACGTAGTTGTTGTTGTTGACGTTGTTGTTGTTGTTGTTTATTTGACGTT
Organism: Vicia faba; assembly: GCA_948472305.1. NCBI lineage: Eukaryota > Viridiplantae > Streptophyta > Magnoliopsida > Fabales > Fabaceae > Vicia > Vicia faba. The sequence continues at coordinate 387,981,549 of OX451739.1, read as the reverse complement.
TTTGTTGTTGTTGATGTTGTTGTTGTATATTTGACGTTGTTGTAGTTGTTATTGTTGTTGTTGTTTATTTGACATTGTTGTTGTTGTTGTTTATTTGACGTTGTTGTTGTTGTGTATTTGACGTTGTTGTTGTTGTTTATTTCACGTTGTTGTTGTTGACGGTGTTGTTGTTGTTGTTTATTTGACATTGTTGTTGTTGTTGTTGTTGTTGACGTTGTTGTTGTTTATTTGACGTTGTTGTTGTTATTGTTCTTTATTTGACGTTGTTATTGTTTATTTGATGTTGTTGTTGTTGTTTATTTAACGTCGTTGTTGTTGACATTGTTGTTGTTGTTATTGTTTATTTGACGTTGTTGTTGTTGTTTATTTGACGTAGTTGTTATTGTTGACGTTGTTGTTGTTGTTGTTTATTTGACGTTTTTGTTGTTGATGTTGTTGTTGTTGTTTATTTGACATTGTTATTGTTGTTGTTGTTTATTTGGCGTTGTTGTTGTTGACGTTGTTGTTGTTGTTATTTATTTGACGTTGTTGTTGTTGTTGTTGTTTATTTGACGTTGTTGTTGTTGACGTTGTTGTTGTTGTTGTTTATTTGACGTTGTTGTTGTTGACATAGTTGTTGTTGTTGTTGTTTATTTGACGTTTTTGTTGTTGTTGATGTTGTTGTTGTTTTCGTTGTTGTTTATTTGACGTTGTTGTAGTTGTTTAATTGACGTTGTTGTTGTTGTTGTTTATTTAACGTTGTTGTTGTTGTTGTTATTGTTGTTGTTGTTGTTGTTTATTTGACGTTGTTGTTGTTGTTCTTTATTTGACATTGTTGTCGTTGTTGTTGTTTATTTGACGTTGTTGTTGTTGTTGACGTTGTTGTTGTTGTTGTTTATTTTACGTTGTTGTTGTTGTTTATTTGACATTGTTGTTGTTGTTGACGTTGTTGTTGTTGTTGTTTATTTGACATTGTTGTTGTTGTTGTTGTTGACGTTGTTGTTGTTGTTGTTTATTTGACTTTGTTGTTGTTGTTTATTTGACTTAGTTGTTGTTGTTGTTTATTTGACGTTGTTGTTGTTGTTGACGTTGTTGTTTATTTGACATTGTTGTTGTTGTTTATTTGACGTTGTTGTTGTTGTTGACGTTGTTGTTGTTGTTTATTTGACGTTGTTGTTGTTATTTATTTGACATTGTTGTTGTTGTTGACTTTGTTGTTGTTGTTGTTGTTGTTTATTTGACATTGTTGTTGTTGTTGTTGTTTATTTGACGTTGTTTTAGTATTGTTGTTTATTTGACATTGTTGTTGTTATTTATTTGACATTGTTGTGGGTGACATTGTTGTTGTTGTTTATTTGACGTTGTTGTTGTTGTTGTTTATTTGACGTTGTTGTTGTTGTTTATTTGACGTTGTTGTTGTTGTTGTTTATTTGACATTGTTGTTGTTGTTGTTTATTTGACATTGTTGTTATTGACGGTGTTGTTGTTGTTTATTTGACGTTGTTGTTGTTGTTGTTTATTTGACGTTGTTGTTGTTGTTGTTTATTTGACGTTGTTGTTGTTGTTGTTTAGACATTGTTGTTGTTGTTAACATAGTTGTTGTTGTTGTTGTTTATTTGACATTGTTGTTGTTGTTGACGTTGTTGTTGTTGTTGACGTTGTTGTTGTTGTTGTTTATTTGCCGTTGTTGTTGTTGTTGACATAGTTGTTGTTGTTGTTTATTTGACGTTGTTGTTGGTGTTGACGTTGTTGTTGTTGTTGTTTATTTGACGTTGTTGTTGTTGTTGTTTATTTGACATTGTTGTTTTTGTTGACGTTGTTGTTGTTGTTGTTTATTTGACATTGTTATTGTTGTTGTTGACGTTGTTGTTGTTGTTTATTTGACTTAGTTGTTGTTGTTGTTGTTGTTGTTGTTGTTGTTTATTTGACGTTGTTGTTGTTGTTGACTTAGTTGTTGTTGTTGTTTATTTGATGTTGTTGTTGTTGTTGTTGTTGATGGTGTTGTTTATTTGACGTTGTTGTTGTTGTTTATTTGACGTTGTTGTTGTTGACGTTGTTGTTGTTGTTTATTTTACGTTGTTGTTGTTATTTATTTGACATTGTTGTTGTTGTTGACGTTGTTGTTGTTGTTGTTGTTGTTTATTTGACATTGTTGTTGTTGTTGTTGACGTTGTTGTTGTTGTTGTTGTTTATTTGACATTGTTTTAGTATTGTTGTTTATTTGACATTGTTGTTGTTATTTATTTGACGTTGTTGTGGGTGACATTGTTGTTGTTGTTGTTTATTTGACGTTGTTGTTGTTGTTGTTTATTTGACGTAGTTGTTGTTGTTGACATTGTTGTTGTTGTTGTTGTTGTTGTTGTTTATTTGACGTTTTTGTTGTTGTTGTTGTTGTTGTATATTTGACGTTGTTGTAGTTGTTATTGTTGTTGTTGTTTATTTGACATTATTGTTGTTGTTGTTGTTTATTTGACGTTGTTGTTGTTGTTTATTTGACGTTGTTGTTGTTGTTTATTTGACGTTGTTGTTGTTCACGGTGTTGTTGTTGTTGTTGTTTATTTGACATCGTTGTTGTTCTTGTTATTGACGCTGTTGTTGTTTATTTGACGTTGTTGTTGTTGTTCTTTATTTGACGTTGTTATTGTTTATTTGACGTTGTTGTTGTTGTTGTTTATTTAACGTTGTTGTTATTGCCATTGTTGTTGTTGTTATTGTTTATTTGACATTGTTGTTGTTGTTGTTTATTTGACGTTTTTGTTGTTGTTGATGTTGTTGTTGTTGTTGTTTATTTGACGTTGTTGTTGTTGTTTATTTGACGTTGTTGTTGTTGACGGTGTTGTTGTTGTTATTTATTTGACGTTGTTGTTGTTGTTGTTATTGTTGTTGTTGTTGTTTATTTGACGTTGTTGTTGTTGTTCTTTATTTGACGTTGTTGTCGTTGTTGGTTTTTATTTGACGTTGTTGTTGTTGACGTTGTTGTTGTTGTTGTTTATTTGACATTGTTGTTGTTGTTGTTATTGTTAATTTGACGTTGTTGTTGTTGTTGTTTATTTGGCGTTGTTGTTGTTGTATTTGACGTTGTTGTTGTTTATTTGACGTTGTTGTTGTTGTTAACGTTGTTTTTCTTGTTGTTTATTTGACGTTGTTGTTGTTGTTGTTTATTTGACATTGTTGTTGTTGTTTATTTGACGTTGTTGTTGTTGTTTATTTGACGTTGTTGTTGTTGTTGACGTTGTTTTTGTTGTTTATTTGACGTTGTTGTTGTTGTTTATTTGACATTGTTGTTGTTGTTGTTATTGTTTATTTGACGTTGTTGTTGTTGTTTTTTTTGGCATTGTTGTTGTTTTTGTTGACGTTGTTGTTGTTGTTGTTTATTTGACGTTGTTGTTGTAGTTGACATAGTTGTTGTTGTTGTTGTTTATTTGACGTTGTTGTTGTTGTTGACGTTGTTGTTGTTGTTGTTTATTTTACGTTGTTGTTGTTGTTTATTTGACATTGTTGTTGTTGTTGACGTTGTTGTTGTTGTTGTTGTTTATTTGACATTGTTGTTGTTGTTGTTGTTGACGTTGTTGTTGTTGTTGTTGTTTATTTGACTTTGTTGTTGTTGTTTATTTGACGTTGTTGTTGTTGTTGTTGACTTAGTTGTTGTTGTTGTTTATTTGACGTTGTTGTTGTTGTTGACGTTGTTGTTTATTTGACATTGTTGTTGTTGTTTATTTGACGTTGTTGTTGTTGTTGACGTTGTTGTTGTTGTTTATTTGACGTTGTTGTTGTTATTTATTTGACATTGTTGTTGTTGTTGACTTTGTTGTTGTTGTTGTTGTTGTTTATTTGACATTGTTGTTGTTGTTGTTGTTTATTTGACGTTGTTTTAGTATTGTTGATTATTTGACATTGTTGTTGTTATTTATTTGACGTTGTTGTGGGTGACATTGTTGTTGTTGTTTATTTGACGTTGTTGTTGTTGTTTATTTGACGTAGTTGTTGTTGTTGACGTTGTTGTTGTTGTTGTTTATTTGACGTTTTTGTTGTTGTTGATGTTGTTGTTGTATATTTGACGTTGTTGTAGTTGTTATTGTTGTTGTTGTTTATTTGACATTGTTGTTGTTGTTTATTTGACGTTGTTGTTGTTGTGTATTTGACGTTGTTGTTGTTGTTTATTTGACGTTGTTGTTCTTGACGGTGTTGTTGTTGTTGTTTATTTGACATTGTTGTTGTTGTTGTTGTTGACGTTGTTGTTGTTTATTTGACGTTGTTGTTGTTATTGTTCTTTATTTGACGTTGTTATTGTTTATTTGACGTTGTTGTTGTTGTTTATTTAACGTTGTTGTTGTTGACATTGTTGTTGTTGTTATTGTTTATTTGACGTTGTTGTTGTTGTTTATTTGACGTAGTTGTTATTGTTGACGTTGTTGTTGTTGTTGTTGTTTATTTGACGTTGTTGTTATTGACGTTGTTGTTGTTGTTGTTGTTTATTTGACGTTGTTGTTGTTGACATAGTTGTTGTTGTTTATTTGACGTTTTTGTTGTTGTTGATGTTGTTGTTGTTTTCGTTGTTGTTTATTTGACGTTGTTGTAGTTGTTTAATTGACGTTGTTGTTGTTGTTATTTATTTAACGTTGTTGTTGTTGTTGTTGTTATTGTTGTTGTTGTTGTTTATTTGATGTTGTTGTTGTTGTTCTTTATTTGACGTTGTTGTCGTTGACGTTGTTGTTGTTGTTGTTGTTGTTTATTTGACGTTGTTGTTGTAGTTGACATAGTTGTTGTTGTTGTTGTTTATTTGACGTTGTTGTTGTTGTTGACGTTGTTGTTGTTGTTGTTTATTTTACGTTGTTGTTGTTGTTTATTTGACATTGTTGTTATTGTTGACGTTGTTGTTGTTGTTGTTTATTTGACATTGTTGTTATTGTTGTTGTTGACGTTGTTGTTGTTGTTGTTGTTTATTTGACTTTGTTGTTGTTGTTTATTTGATGTTGTTGTTGTTGTTGTTGACTTAGTTGTTGTTGTTGTTTATTTGACGTTGTTGTTGTTGTTGACGTTGTTGTTTATTTGACATTGTTGTTGTTGTTTATTTGACGTTGTTGTTGTTGTTGGCGTTGTTGTTGTTGTTTATTTGACGTTGTTGTTGTTATTTATTTGACATTGTTGTTGTTGTTGACTTTGTTGTTGTTGTTGTTGTTGTTGTTTATTTGACATTATTGTTGTTGTTGTTGTTTATTTGACGTTGTTTTAGTATTGTTGTTTATTTGACATTGTTGTTGTTATTTATTTTACGTTATTGTGGGTGACATTGTTGTTGTTGTTTATTTGACGTTGTTGTTTTTGTTTATTTGACGTAGTTGTTGTTGTTGACGTTGTTGTTGTTGTTGTTTATTTGACGTTTTTGTTGTTGTTGATGTTGTTGTTGTATATTTGACGTTGTTGTAGTTGTTATTGTTGTTGTTGTTTATTTGACATTGTTGTTGTTGTTGTTTATTTGACGTTGTTGTTGTTGTGTATTTGACGTTGTTGTTGTTGTTTATTTCACGTTGTTGTTGTTGACGGTGTTGTTGTTGTTGTTTATTTGACATTGTTGTTGTTGTTGTTGTTGTTGACGTTGTTGTTGTTTATTTGACGTTGTTGTTGTTATTGTTCTTTATTTGACGTTGTTATTGTTTATTTGATGTTGTTGTTGTTGTTTTTTTAACGTCGTTGTTGTTGACATTGTTGTTGTTGTTATTGTTTATTTGACGTTTTTGTTGTTGTTTATTTGACGTAGTTGTTATTGTTGACGTTGTTGTTGTTGTTGTTTATTTGACGTTTTTGTTGTTGATGTTGTTGTTGTTGTTTATTTGACATTGTTATTGTTGTTGTTGTTTATTTGGCGTTGTTGTTGTTGACGTTGTTGTTGTTGTTATTTATTTGACGTTGTTGTTGTTGTTGTTGTTGTTTATTTGACGTTGTTGTTGTTGACGTTGTTGTTGTTGTTGTTTATTTGACGTTGTTGTTGTTGACATAGTTGTTGTTGTTGTTGTTTATTTGACGTTTTTGTTGTTGTTGATGTTGTTGTTGTTTTCGTTGTTGTTTATTTGACGTTGTTGTAGTTGTTTAATTGACGTTGTTGTTGATGTTGTTTATTTAACGTTGTTGTTGTTGTTGTTGTTATTGTTGTTGTTGTTGTTGTTTATTTGACGTTGTTGTTGTTGTTCTTTATTTGACATTGTTGTCGTTGTTGTTGTTTATTTGACGTTGTTGTTGTTGTTGACGTTGTTGTTGTTGTTGTTTATTTTACGTTGTTGTTGTTGTTTATTTGACATTGTTGTTGTTGTTGACGTTGTTGTTGTTGTTGTTTATTTGACATTGTTGTTGTTGTTGTTGACGTTGTTGTTGTTGTTGTTTATTTGACTTTGTTGTTGTTGTTTATTTGACGTTGTTGTTGTTGTTGTTGACTTAGTTGTTGTTGTTGTTTATTTGACGTTGTTGTTGTTGTTGACGTTGTTGTTTATTTGACATTGTTGTTGTTGTTTATTTGACGTTGTTGTTGTTGTTGACGTTGTTGTTGTTGTTTATTTGACGTTGTTGTTGTTATTTATTTGACATTGTTGTTGTTGTTGACTTTGTTGTTGTTGTTGTTGTTGTTTATTTGACATTGTTGTTGTTGTTGTTGTTTATTTGACGTTGTTTTAGTATTGTTGTTTATTTGACATTGTTGTTGTTATTTATTTGACATTGTTGTGGGTGACATTGTTGTTGTTGTTTATTTGACGTTGTTGTTGTTGTTGTTTATTTGACGTTGTTGTTGTTGTTTATTTGACGTTGTTGTTGTTGTTGTTTATTTGACATTGTTGTTGTTGTTGTTTATTTGACATTGTTGTTATTGACGGTGTTGTTGTTGTTTATTTGACGTTGTTGTTGTTGTTGTTTATTTGACGTTGTTGTTGTTGTTGTTTATTTGACGTTGTTGTTGTTGTTGTTTAGACATTGTTGTTGTTGTTAACATAGTTGTTGTTGTTGTTGTTTATTTGACATTGTTGTTGTTGTTGACGTTGTTGTTGTTGTTGACGTTGTTGTTGTTGTTGTTTATTTGCCGTTGTTGTTGTTGTTGACATAGTTGTTGTTGTTGTTTATTTGACGTTGTTGTTGGTGTTGACGTTGTTGTTGTTGTTGTTTATTTGACGTTGTTGTTGTTGTTGTTTATTTGACATTGTTGTTTTTGTTGACGTTGTTGTTGTTGTTGTTTATTTGACATTGTTATTGTTGTTGTTGACGTTGTTGTTGTTGTTTATTTGACTTAGTTGTTGTTGTTGTTGTTGTTGTTGTTGTTTATTTGACGTTGTTGTTGTTGTTGACTTAGTTGTTGTTGTTGTTTATTTGATGTTGTTGTTGTTGTTGTTGTTGATGGTGTTGTTTATTTGACGTTGTTGTTGTTGTTTATTTGACGTTGTTGTTGTTGACGTTGTTGTTGTTGTTGTTTATTTTACGTTGTTGTTGTTATTTATTTGACATTGTTGTTGTTGTTGACGTTGTTGTTGTTGTTGTTGTTTATTTGACATTGTTGTTGTTGTTGTTGACGTTGTTGTTGTTGTTGTTGTTGTTTATTTGACATTGTTTTAGTATTGTTGTTTATTTGACATTGTTGTTGTTATTTATTTGACGTTGTTGTGGGTGACATTGTTGTTGTTGTTGTTTATTTGACGTTGTTGTTGTTGTTTATTTGACGTAGTTGTTATTGTTGACATTGTTGTTGTTGTTGTTGTTGTTGTTGTTTATTTGACGTTTTTGTTGTTGTTGTTGTTGTTGTTGTATATTTGACGTTGTTGTAGTTGTTATTGTTGTTGTTGTTTATTTGACATTATTGTTGTTGTTGTTGTTTATTTGACGTTGTTGTTGTTGTTTATTTGACGTTGTTGTTGTTGTTTATTTGACGTTGTTATTGTTCACGGTGTTGTTGTTGTTGTTGTTTATTTGACATCGTTGTTGTTCTTGTTATTGACGTTGTTGTTGTTTATTTGACGTTGTTGTTGTTGTTCTTTATTTGACGTTGTTATTGTTTATTTGACGTTGTTGTTGTTGTTGTTTATTTAACGTTGTTGTTATTGCCATTGTTGTTGTTGTTATTGTTTATTTGACATTGTTGTTGTTGTTGTTTATTTGACGTTTTTGTTGTTGTTGATGTTGTTGTTGTTGTTGTTTATTTGACGTTGTTGTTGTTGTTTATTTGACGTTGTTGTTGTTGACGGTGTTGTTGTTGTTATTTATTTGACGTTGTTGTTGTTGTTGTTATTGTTGTTGTTGTTGTTTATTTGACGTTGTTGTTGTTGTTCTTTATTTGACGTTGTTGTCGTTGTTGTTGTTTATTTGACGTTGTTGTTGTTGACGTTGTTGTTGTTGTTGTTTATTTGACATTGTTGTTGTTGTTGTTATTGTTAATTTGACGTTGTTGTTGTTGTTGTTTATTTGGCGTTGTTGTTGTTGTATTTGACGTTGTTGTTGTTTATTTGACGTTGTTGTTGTTGTTAACGTTGTTTTTCTTGTTGTTTATTTGACGTTGTTGTTGTTGTTGTTTATTTGACGTTGTTGTTGTTGTTTATTTGACGTTGTTGTTGTTGTTTATTTGACGTTGTTGTTGTTGTTGACGTTGTTTTTGTTGTTTATTTGACGTTGTTGTTGTTATTTATTTGACATTGTTGTTGTTGTTGTTATTGTTTATTTGACGTTGTTGTTGTTGTTTTTTTTGGCATTGTTGTTGTTTTTGTTGACGTTGTTGTTGTTGTTGTTTATTTGACGTTGTTGTTATTGATGTTGTTTTTGTTGTTGTTTATTTGACGTTGTTGTTGTTGTTTATTTGACGTTGTTGTTGTTGTTGTTTATTTGACGTTGTTGTTGTTGTTGTTTATTTGACATTGTTGTTGTTAACGGTGTTGTTGTTGTTGTTGTTTATTTGACGTTGTTGTTGTTGTTGTTGTTGTTTATTTGACATTGTTGTTGTTGACGTTGTTGTTGTTGTTGTTGTTGTTTATTTGACGTTGTTGTTGTTGACATAGTTGTTATTGTTGTTGTTTATTTGACGTTGTTGTTGTTGACGTTGTTGTTGTTGTTGTTTATTTGACGTTGTTGTTGTAGTTGACATAGTTGTTGTTGTTGTTGTTTATTTGACGTTGTTGTTGTTGTTGACGTTGTTGTTGTTGTTGTTTATTTTACGTTGTTGTTGTTGTTTATTTGACATTGTTGTTGTTGTTGACGTTGTTGTTGTTGTTGTTGTTTATTTGACATTGTTGTTGTTGTTGTTGTTGACGTTGTTGTTGTTGTTGTTGTTTATTTGACTTTGTTGTTGTTGTTTATTTGACGTTGTTGTTGTTGTTGTTGACTTAGTTGTTGTTGTTGTTTATTTGACGTTGTTGTTGTCGTTGACGTTGTTGTTTATTTGACATTGTTGTTGTTGTTTATTTGACGTTGTTGTTGTTGTTGACGTTGTTGTTGTTGTTTATTTGACGTTGTTGTTGTTATTTATTTGACATTGTTGTTGTTGTTGACTTTGTTGTTGTTGTTGTTGTTGTTTATTTGACATTGTTGTTGTTGTTGTTGTTTATTTGACGTTGTTTTAGTATTGTTGATTATTTGACATTGTTGTTGTTATTTATTTGACGTTGTTGTGGGTGACATTGTTGTTGTTGTTTATTTGACGTTGTTGTTGTTGTTTATTTGACGTAGTTGTTGTTGTTGACGTTGTTGTTGTTGTTGTTTATTTGACGTTTTTGTTGTTGTTGATGTTGTTGTTGTATATTTGACGTTGTTGTAGTTGTTATTGTTGTTGTTGTTTATTTGACATTGTTGTTGTTGTTTATTTGACGTTGTTGTTGTTGTGTATTTGACGTTGTTGTTGTTGTTTATTTGACGTTGTTGTTCTTGACGGTGTTGTTGTTGTTGTTTATTTGACATTGTTGTTGTTGTTATTGACGTTGTTGTTGTTTATTTGACGTTGTTGTTGTTATTGTTCTTTATTTGACGTTGTTATTGTTTATTTGACGTTGTTGTTGTTGTTTATTTAACGTTGTTGTTGTTGACATTATTGTTGTTGTTATTGTTTATTTGACGTTGTTGTTGTTGTTTATTTGATGTTGTTGTTGTTGTTGTTGTTGATGGTGTTGTTTATTTGACGTTGTTGTTGTTGTTTATTTGACGTTGTTGTTGTTGACGTTGTTGTTGTTGTTTATTTGACGTTGTTGTTGTTATTTATTTGACATTGTTGTTGTTGTTGACGTTGTTGTTGTTGTTGTTGTTTATTTGACATTGTTGTTGTTGTTGTTGACGTTGTTGTTGTTGTTGTTGTTTATTTGACATTGTTTTAGTATTGTTGTTTATTTGACATTGTTGTTGTTATTTATTTGACGTTGTTGTGGGTGACATTGTTGTTGTTGTTGTTTATTTGACGTTGTTGTTGTTGTTGTTTATTTGACGTAGTTGTTGTTGTTGACGTTGTTGTTGTTGTTGTTGTTGTTGTTGTTTATTTGACGTTTTTGTTGTTGTTGTTGTTGTTGTATATTTGACGTTGTTGTAGTTGTTATTGTTGTTGTTGTTTATTTGACATTATTGTTGTTGTTGTTGTTTATTTGACGTTGTTGTTGCTGTTTATTTGACGTTGTTGTTGTTCACGGTGTTGTTGTTGTTGTTGTTTATTTGACATCGTTGTTGTTCTTGTTATTGACGTTGTTGTTGTTTATTTGACGTTGTTGTTGTTGTTCTTTATTTGACGTTGTTATTGTTTATTTGACGTTGTTGTTGTTGTTGTTGTTTATTTGACGTTTTTGTTGTTGTTGATGTTGTTGTTGTTGTTGTTTATTTGACGTTGTTGTTGTTGTTGTTTATTTGACGTTGTTGTTGTTGACGGTGTTGTTGTTGTTATTTATTTGACGTTGTTGTTGTTGTTGTTATTGTTGTTGTTGTTGTTTATTTGACGTTGTTGTTGTTGTTCTTTATTTGACGTTGTTGTCGTTGTTGTTGTTTATTTGACGTTGTTGTTGTTGACGTTGTTGTTGTTGTTGTTTATTTGACATTGTTGTTGTTATTGTTATTGTTAATTTGACGTTGTTGTTGTTGTTGTTGTTTATTTGGCGTTGTTGTTGTTGTATTTGACGTTGTTGTTGTTTATTTGACGTTGTTGTTGTTGTTAACGTTGTTTTTCTTGTTGTTTATTTGACGTTGTTGTTGTTGTTGTTTATTTGACGTTGTTGTGGTTGTTTATTTGACGTTGTTGTTGTTGTTTATTTGACGTTGTTGTTGTTGTTGACGTTGTTGTTGTTGTTTATTTGACGTTGTTGTTGTTGTTTATTTGACATTGTTGTTGTTGTTGTTATTGTTTATTTGACGTTGTTGTTGTTGTTTTTTTTGGCATTGTTGTTGTTTTTGTTGACGTTGTTGTTGTTGTTGTTTATTTGACGTTGTTGTTATTGATGTTGTTTTTGTTGTTGTTTATTTGACGTTGTTGTTGTTGTTGTTGTTTATTTGACGTTGTTGTTGTTGTTGTTTATTTGACGTTGTTGTTGTTGTTGTTTATTTGACATTGTTGTTGTTAACGGTGTTGTTGTTGTTGTTGTTTATTTGACGTTGTTGTTGTTGTTGTTGTTGTTTATTTGACATTGTTGTTGTTGACGTTGTTGTTGTTGTTGTTGTTGTTGTTGTTGTTTATTTGACGTTGTTGTTATTGACATAGTTGTTATTGTTGTTGTTTATTTGACGTTGTTGTTGTTGACGTTGTTGTTGTTGTTGTTGTTTATTTGACGTTGTTGTTGTAGTTGACATAGTTGTTGTTGTTGTTGTTTATTTGACGTTGTTGTTGTTGTTGACGTTGTTGTTGTTGTTGTTTATTTTACGTTGTTGTTGTTGTTTATTTGACATTGTTGTTGTTGATGACGTTGTTGTTGTTGTTGTTGTTTATTTGACATTGTTGTTGTTGTTGTTATTGACGTTGTTGTTGTTGTTGTTGTTTATTTGACTTTGTTGTTGTTGTTTATTTGACGTTGTTGTTGTTGTTGTTGACTTAGTTGTTGTTGTTGTTTATTTGACGTTGTTGTTGTTGTTGACGTTGTTGTTTATTTGACATTGTTGTTGTTGTTGACGTTGTTGTTGTTGTTTATTTGACGTTGTTGTTGTTATTTATTTGACATTGTTGTTGTTGTTGACTTTGTTGTTGTTGTTGTTGTTGTTGTTTATTTGACATTGTTGTTGTTGTTGTTGTTTATTTGACGTTGTTTTAGTATTGTTGATTATTTGACATTGTTGTTGTTATTTATTTGACGTTGTTGTGGGTGACATTGTTGTTGTTGTTTATTTGACGTTGTTGTTGTTGTTTATTTGACGTAGTTGTTGTTGTTGACGTTGTTGTTGTTGTTGTTGTTTATTTGACGTTTTTGTTGTTGTTGATGTTGTTGTTGTATATTTGACGTTGTTGTAGTTGTTATTGTTGTTGTTGTTTATTTGACATTGTTGTTGTTGTTGTTTATTTGACGTTGTTGTTGTTGTGTATTTGACGTTGTTGTTGTTGTTTATTTGACGTTGTTGTTCTTGACGGTGTTGTTGTTGTTGTTTATTTGACATTGTTGTTGTTGTTGTTGTTGTTGACATTGTTGTTGTTTATTTGACGTTGTTGTTGTTATTGTTCTTTATTTGACGTTGTTATTGTTTATTTGACGTTGTTGTTGTTGTTTATTTAACGTTGTTGTTGTTGACATTGTTGTTGTTGTTATTGTTTATTTGACGTTGTTGTTGTTGTTTATTTGACGTAGTTGTTATTGTTGACGTTGTTGTTGTTGTTGTTGTTTATTTGACGTTGTTGTTATTGACGTTGTTGTTGTTGTTGTTGTTGTTTATTTGACGTTGTTGTTGTTGACATAGTTGTTGTTGTTTATTTGACGTTTTTGTTGTTGTTGATGTTGTTGTTGTTTTCGTTGTTGTTTATTTGACGTTGTTGTAGTTGTTTAATTGACGTTGTTGTTGTTGTTTATTTAACGTTGTTGTTGTTGTTGTTTATTTGATGTTGTTGTTGTTGTTCTTTATTTGACGTTGTTGTCGTTGACGTTGTTGTTGTTGTTGTTGTTTATTTGACGTTGTTGTTGTAGTTGACATAGTTGTTGTTGTTGTTGTTTATTTGACGTTGTTGTTGTTGTTGACGTTGTTGTTGTTGTTGTTGTTTATTTTACGTTGTTGTTGTTGTTTATTTGACATTGTTGTTATTGTTGACGTTGTTGTTGTTGTTGTTTATTTGACATTGTTGTTATTGTTGTTGTTGACGTTGTTGTTGTTGTTGTTTATTTGACTTTGTTGTTGTTGTTTATTTGACGTTGTTGTTGTTGTTGTTGACTTAGTTGTTGTTGTTGTTTATTTGACGTTGTTGTTGTTGTTGACGTTGTTGTTTATTTGACATTGTTGTTGTTGTTTATTTGACGTTGTTGTTGTTGTTGACGTTGTTGTTGTTGTTTATTTGACGTTGTTGTTGTTATTTATTTGACATTGTTGTTGTTGTTGACTTTGTTGTTGTTGTTGTTGTTGTTGTTTATTTGACATTATTGTTGTTGTTTTTGTTTATTTGACGTTGTTTTAGTATTGTTGTTTATTTGACATTGTTGTTGTTATTTATTTTACGTTATTGTGGGTGACATTGTTGTTGTTGTTTATTTGACGTTGTTGTTTTTGTTTATTTGACGTAGTTGTTGTTGTTGACGTTGTTGTTGTTGTTGTTGTTGTTTATTTGACGTTTTTGTTGTTGTTGATGTTGTTGTTGTATATTTGACGTTGTTGTAGTTGTTATTGTTGTTGTTGTTTATTTGACATTGTTGTTGTTGTTGTTTATTTGACGTTGTTGTTGTTGTGTATTTGACGTTGTTGTTGTTGTTTATTTGACGTTGTTGTTGTTGACGGTGTTGTTTTTGTTGTTTATTTGACATTGTTGTTGTTGTTGTTGTTGACGTTGTTGTTGTTTATTTGACGTTGTTGTTGTTATTGTTCTTTATTTGACGTTGTTATTGTTTATTTGACGTTGTTGTTGTTGTTTATTTAACGTCGTTGTTGTTGACATTGTTGTTGTTGTTATTGTTTATTTGACGTTGTTGTTGTTGTTTATTTGACGTAGTTGTTATTGTTGACGTTGTTGTTGTTGTTGTTTATTTGACGTTTTTGTTGTTGATGTTATTGTTGTTGTTTATTTGACATTGTTATTGTTGTTGTTGTTTATTTGACGTTGTTGTTGTTGACGTTGTTGTTGTTGTTATTTATTTGACGTTGTTGTTGTTGTTGTTGTTGTTTATTTGACGTTGTTGTTGTTGACGTTGTTGTTGTTGTTGTTGTTTATTTGACGTTGTTGTTGTTGACATAGTTGTTGTTGTTGTTGTTGTTTATTTGACGATTTTGTTGTTGTTGATGTTGTTGTTGTTTTCGTTGTTGTTTATTTGACGTTGTTGTAGTTGTTTAATTGACGTTGTTGTTGTTGTTTATTTAACGTTGTTGTTGTTGTTGTTGTTATTGTTGTTGTTGTTGTTTATTTGACGTTGTTGTTGTTGTTCTTTATTTGACATTGTTGTCGTTGTTGTTGTTTATTTGACGTTGTTGTTGTTGTTGACGTTGTTGTTGTTGTTGACGTTGTTGTTGTTGTTGTTTATTTTACGTTGTTGTTGTTGTTTATTTGACATTGTTGTTGTTGTTGACGTTGTTGTTGTTGTTGTTTATTTGACATTGTTGTTGTTGTTGTTGTTGACGTTGTTGTTGTTGTTGTTGTTTATTTGACTTTGTTGTTGTTGTTTATTTGACGTTGTTGTTGTTGTTGTTGACTTAGTTGTTGTTGTTGTTTATTTGACGTTGTTGTTGTTGTTGACGTTGTTGTTTATTTGACATTGTTGTTGTTGTTTATTTGACGTTGTTGTTGTTGACGTTGTTGTTGTTGTTTATTTGACGTTGTTGTTGTTATTTATTTGACATTGTTGTTGTTGTTGACTTTGTTGTTGTTGTTGTTGTTTATTTGACATTGTTGTTGTTGTTGTTTATTTGACGTTGTTTTAGTATTGTTGTTTATTTGACATTGTTGTTGTTATTTATTTGACATTGTTGTGGGTGACATTGTTGTTGTTGTTTATTTGACGTTGTTGTTGTTGTTCTTTATTTGACGTTGTTATTGTTTATTTGACGTTGTTGTTGTTGTTTATTTAACGTTGTTGTTATTGCCATTGTTGTTGTTGTTATTGTTTATTTGACATTGTTGTTGTTGTTGTTGTTGTTTATTTGACGTTTTTGTTGTTGTTGATGTTGTTGTTGTTGTTGTTTATTTGACGTTGTTGTTGTTGTTGTTTATTTGACGTTGTTGTTGTTGACAGTGTTGTTGTTGTTATTTATTTGACGTTGTTGTTGTTGTTGTTATTGTTGTTGTTGTTGTTTATTTGACGTTGTTGTTGTTGTTCTTTATTTGACGTTGTTGTCGTTGTTGTTGTTTATTTGACGTTGTTGTTGTTAACGTTGTTGTTGTTGTTGTTTATTTGACATTGTTGTTGTTGTTGTTATTGTTAATTTGACGTTGTTGTTGTTGTTGTTTATTTGGCGTTGTTGTTGTTGTATTTGACGTTGTTGTTGTTTATTTGACGTTGTTGTTGTTGTTAACGTTGTTTTTCTTGTTGTTTATTTGACGTTGTTGTTGTTGTTGTTTATTTGACGTTGTTGTTGTTGTTTATTTGACGTTGTTGTTGTTGTTTATTTGACGTTGTTGTTGTTGTTGACGTTGTTGTTGTTGTTTATTTGACGTTGTTGTTGTTGTTTATTTGACATTGTTGTTGTTGTTGTTATTGTTTATTTGACGTTGTTGTTGTTGTTTTTTTTGGCATTGTTGTTGTTTTTGTTGACGTTGTTGTTGTTGTTGTTTATTTGACGTTGTTGTTATTGATGTTGTTTTTGTTGTTGTTTATTTGACGTTGTTGTTGTTGTTGTTGTTTATTTAACGTTGTTGTTGTTGTTGTTTATTTGACGTTGTTGTTGTTGTTGTTTATTTGACATTGTTGTTGTTAACGGTGTTGTTGTTGTTGTTGTTTATTTGACGTTGTTGTTGTTGTTGTTGTTGTTTATTTGACATTGTTGTTGTTGACGTTGTTGTTGTTGTTGTTGTTGTTTATTTGACGTTGTTGTTGTTGACATAGTTGTTATTGTTGTTGTTTATTTGACGTTGTTGTTGTTGACGTTGTTGTTGTTGTTGTTGTTTATTTGACGTTGTTGTTGTAGTTGACATAGTTGATGTTGTTGTTGTTTATTTGACGTTGTTGTTGTTGTTGACGTTGTTGTTGTTGTTGTTTATTTTACGTTGTTGTTGTTGTTTATTTGACATTGTTGTTGTTGTTGACGTTGTTGTTGTTGTTGTTTATTTGACATTGTTGTTGTTGTTGTTGTTGACGTTGTTGTTGTTGTTGTTGTTTATTTGACTTTGTTGTTGTTGTTTATTTGACGTTGTTGTTGTTGTTGTTGACTTAGTTGTTGTTGTTGTTTATTTGACGTTGTTGTTGTTGTTGACGTTGTTGTTTATTTGACATTGTTGTTGTTGTTTATTTGACGTTGTTGTTGTTGTTGACGTTGTTGTTGTTGTTTATTTGACGTTGTTGTTGTTATTTATTTGACATTGTTGTTGTTGTTGACTTTGTTGTTGTTGTTGTTGTTGTTGTTTATTTGACATTGTTGTTGTTGTTGTTGTTTATTTGACGTTGTTTTAGTATTGTTGATTATTTGACATTGTTGTTGTTATTTATTTGACGTTGTTGTGTGTGACATTGTTGTTGTTGTTTATTTGACGTTGTTGTTGTTGTTTATTTGACGTAGTTGTTGTTGTTGACGTTGTTGTTGTTGTTGTTTATTTGACGTTTTTGTTGTTGTTGATGTTGTTGTTGTATATTTGACGTTGTTGTAGTTGTTATTGTTGTTGTTGTTTATTTGACATTGTTGTTGTTGTTTATTTGACGTTGTTGTTGTTGTGTATTTGACGTTGTTGTTGTTGTTTATTTGACGTTGTTGTTCTTGACGGTGTTGTTGTTGTTGTTTATTTGACATTGTTGTTGTTGTTGTTGTTGTTGACGTTGTTGTTGTTTATTTGACGTTGTTGTTGTTATTGTTCTTTATTTGACGTTGTTATTGTTTATTTGACGTTGTTGTTGTTGTTTATTTAACGTTGTTGTTGTTGACATTGTTGTTGTTGTTATTGTTTATTTGACGTTGTTGTTGTTGTTTATTTGATGTTGTTGTTGTTGTTGTTGTTGTTGATGGTGTTGTTTATTTGACGTTGTTGTTGTTGTTTATTTGACGTTGTTGTTGTTGACGTTGTTGTTGTTGTTTATTTGACGTTGTTGTTGTTATTTATTTGACATTGTTGTTGTTGTTGACGTTGTTGTTGTTGTTGTTGTTTATTTGACATTGTTGTTGTTGTTGTTGACGTTGTTGTTGTTGTTGTTGTTTATTTGACATTGTTTTAGTATTGTTGTTTATTTGACATTGTTGTTGTTATTTATTTGACGTTGTTGTGGGTGACATTGTTGTTGTTGTTGTTTATTTGACGTTGTTGTTGTTGTTGTTTATTTGACGTAGTTGTTGTTGTTGACGTTGTTGTTGTTGTTGTTGTTGTTGTTTATTTGACGTTTTTGTTGTTGTTGTTGTTGTTGTATATTTGACGTTGTTGTAGTTGTTATTGTTGTTGTTGTTTATTTGACATTATTGTTGTTGTTGTTGTTTATTTGACGTTGTTGTTGTTGTTTATTTGACGTTGTTGTTGTTGTTTATTTGACGTTGTTGTTGTTCACGGTGTTGTTGTTGTTGTTGTTTATTTGACATCGTTGTTGTTCTTGTTATTGACGTTGTTGTTGTTTATTTGACGTTGTTGTTGTTGTTCTGTATTTGACGTTGTTATTGTTTATTTGACGTTGTTGTTGTTGTTTATTTAACGTTGTTGTTATTGCCATTGTTGTTGTTGTTATTGTTTATTTGACATTGTTGTTGTTGTTGTTGTTTATTTGACGTTTTTGTTGTTGTTGATGTTGTTGTTGTTGTTGTTTATTTGACGTTGTTGTTGTTGTTGTTTATTTGACGTTGTTGTTGTTGACGGTGTTGTTGTTGTTATTTATTTGACGTTGTTGTTGTTGTTGTTATTGTTGTTGTTGTTGTTTATTTGACGTTGTTGTTGTTGTTCTTTATTTGACGTTGTTGTCGTTGTTGTTGTTTATTTGACGTTGTTGTTGTTGACGTTGTTGTTGTTGTTGTTTATTTGACATTGTTGTTGTTGTTGTTATTGTTAATTTGACGTTGTTGTTGTTGTTGTTTATTTGGCGTTGTTGTTGTTGTATTTGACGTTGTTGTTGTTTATTTGACGTTGTTGTTGTTGTTAACGTTGTTTTTCTTGTTGTTTATTTGACGTTGTTGTTGTTGTTGTTTATTTGACGTTGTTGTTGTTGTTTATTTGACGTTGTTGTTGTTGTTTATTTGACGTTGTTGTTGTTGTTGACGTTGTTGTTGTTGTTTATTTGACGTTGTTGTTGTTGTTTATTTGACATTGTTGTTGTTGTTGTTATTGTTTATTTGACGTTGTTGTTGTTGTTTTTTTTGGCATTGTTGTTGTTTTTGTTGACGTTGTTGTTGTTGTTGTTTATTTGACGTTGTTGTTATTGATGTTGTTTTTGTTGTTGTTTATTTGACGTTGTTGTTGTTGTTGTTTATTTGACGTTGTTGTTGTTGTTGTTTATTTGACGTTGTTGTTGTTGTTTATTTGACATTGTTGTTGTTAACGGTGTTGTTGTTGTTGTTGTTTATTTGACGTTGTTGTTGTTGTTGTTGTTGTTGTTTATTTGACATTGTTGTTGTTGACGTTGTTGTTGTTGTTGTTGTTGTTGTTGTTTATTTGACGTTGTTGTTGTTGACATAGTTGTTATTGTTGTTGTTTATTTGACGTTGTTGTTGTTGACGTTGTTGTTGTTGTTGTTGTTTATTTGACGTTGTTGTTGTAGTTGACATAGTTGTTGTTGTTGTTGTTTATTTGACGTTGTTGTTGTTGTTGACGTTGTTGTTGTTGTTGTTTATTTTACGTTGTTGTTGTTGTTTATTTGACATTGTTGTTGTTGTTGACGTTGTTGTTGTTGTTGTTGTTGTTGTTTATTTGACATTGTTGTTGTTGTTGTTATTGACGTTGTTGTTGTTGTTGTTTATTTGACTTTGTTGTTGTTGTTTATTTGACGTTGTTGTTGTTGTTGTTGTTGACTTAGTTGTTGTTGTTGTTTATTTGACGTTGTTGTTGTTGTTGACGTTGTTGTTTATTTGAGATTGTTGTTGTTGTTGACGTTGTTGTTGTTGTTTATTTGACGTTGTTGTTGTTATTTATTTGACATTGTTGTTGTTGTTGACTTTGTTGTTGTTGTTGTTGTTGTTTATTTGACATTGTTGTTGTTGTTGTTGTTTATTTGACGTTGTTTTAGTATTGTTGATTATTTGACATTGTTGTTGTTATTTATTTGACGTTGTTGTGGGTGACATTGTTGTTGTTGTTTATTTGACGTTGTTGTTGTTGTTGTTTATTTGACGTAGTTGTTGTTGTTGACGTTGTTGTTGTTGTTGTTGTTTATTTGACGTTTTTGTTGTTGTTGATGTTGTTGTTGTATATTTGACGTTGTTGTAGTTGTTATTGTTGTTGTTGTTTATTTGACATTGTTGTTGTTGTTGTTTATTTGACGTTGTTGTTGTTGTGTATTTGACGTTGTTGTTGTTGTTTATTTGACGTTGTTGTTCTTGACGGTGTTGTTGTTGTTGTTTATTTGACATTGTTGTTGTTGTTGTTGTTGACATTGTTGTTGTTTATTTGACGTTGTTGTTGTTATTGTTCTTTATTTGACGTTGTTATTGTTTATTTGACGTTGTTGTTGTTGTTGTTTATTTAACGTTGTTGTTGTTGACATTGTTGTTGTTGTTATTGTTTATTTGACGTTGTTGTTGTTGTTGTTTATTTGACGTTGTTGTTCTTGACGGTGTTGTTGTTGTTGTTTATTTGACATTGTTGTTGTTGTTGTTGTTGTTGACGTTGTTGTTGTTTATTTGACGTTGTTGTTGTTATTGTTCTTTATTTGACGTTGTTATTGTTTATTTGACGTTGTTGTTGTTGTTTATTTAACGTTGTTGTTGTTGACATTGTTGTTGTTGTTATTGTTTATTTGACGTTGTTGTTGTTGTTTATTTGATGTTGTTGTTGTTGTTGTTGTTGATGGTGTTGTTTATTTGACGTTGTTGTTGTTGTTTATTTGACGTTGTTGTTGTTGACGTTGTTGTTGTTGTTTATTTGACATTGTTGTTGTTATTTATTTGACATTGTTGTTGTTGTTGTTGACGTTGTTGTTGTTGTTGTTGTTTATTTGACATTGTTTTAGTATTGTTGTTTATTTGACATTGTTGTTGTTATTTATTTGACGTTGTTGTGGGTGACATTGTTGTTGTTGTTGTTTATTTGACGTTGTTGTTGTTGTTGTTTATTTGACGTAGTTGTTGTTGTTGACGTTGTTGTTGTTGTTGTTGTTGTTGTTGTTTATTTGACGTTTTTGTTGTTGTTGTTGTTGTTGTATATTTGACGTTGTTGTAGTTGTTATTGTTGTTGTTGTTTATTTGACATTATTGTTGTTGTTGTTGTTTATTTGACGTTGTTGTTGTTGTTTATTTGACGTTGTTGTTGTTGTTTATTTGACGTTGTTGTTGTTCACGGTGTTGTTGTTGTTGTTGTTTATTTGACATCGTTGTTGTTCTTGTTATTGACGTTGTTGTTGTTTATTTGACGTTGTTGTTGTTGTTCTTTATTTGACGTTGTTATTGTTTATTTGACGTTGTTGTTGTTGTTTATTTAACGTTGTTGTTATTGCCATTGTTGTTGTTGTTATTGTTTATTTGACATTGTTGTTGTTGTTGTTGTTTATTTGACGTTTTTGTTGTTGTTGATGTTGTTGTTGTTGTTGTTTATTTGACGTTGTTGTTGTTGTTGTTTATTTGACGTTGTTGTTGTTGACGGTGTTGTTGTTGTTATTTATTTGACGTTGTTGTTGTTGTTGTTATTGTTGTTGTTGTTGTTTATTTGACGTTGTTGTTGTTGTTCTTTATTTGACGTTGTTGTCGTTGTTGTTGTTTATTTGACGTTGTTGTTGTTGACGTTGTTGTTGTTGTTGTTTATTTGACATTGTTGTTGTTGTTGTTATTGTTAATTTGACGTTGTTGTTGTTGTTGTTTATTTGGCGTTGTTGTTGTTGTATTTGACGTTGTTGTTGTTTATTTGACGTTGTTGTTGTTGTTAACGTTGTTTTTCTTGTTGTTTATTTGACGTTGTTGTTGTTGTTGTTTATTTGACGTTGTTGTTGTTGTTGACGTTGTTGTTGTTGTTTATTTGACGTTGTTGTTGTTGTTTATTTGACATTGTTGTTGTTGTTGTTATTGTTTATTTGACGTTGTTGTTGTTGTTTTTTTTGGCATTGTTGTTGTTTTTGTTGACGTTGTTGTTGTTGTTGTTTATTTGACGTTGTTGTTATTGATGTTGTTTTTGTTGTTGTTTATTTGACGTTGTTGTTGTTGTTGTTTATTTGACGTTGTTGTTGTTGTTGTTTATTTGACGTTGTTGTTGTTGTTTATTTGACATTGTTGTTGTTAACGGTGTTGTTGTTGTTGTTGTTTATTTGACGTTGTTGTTGTTGTTGTTGTTGTTGTTTATTTGACATTGTTGTTGTTGACGTTGTTGTTGTTGTTGTTGTTGTTGTTGTTTATTTGACGTTGTTGTTGTTGACATAGTTGTTATTGTTGTTGTTTATTTGACGTTGTTGTTGTTGACGTTGTTGTTGTTGTTGTTGTTTATTTGACGTTGTTGTTGTAGTTGACATAGTTGTTGTTGTTGTTGTTTATTTGACGTTGTTGTTGTTGTTGACGTTGTTGTTGTTGTTGTTTATTTTACGTTGTTGTTGTTGTTTATTTGACATTGTTGTTGTTGTTGACGTTGTTGTTGTTGTTGTTGTTGTTGTTTATTTGACATTGTTGTTGTTGTTGTTATTGACGTTGTTGTTGTTTATTTGACTTTGTTGTTGTTGTTTATTTGACGTTGTTGTTGTTGTTGTTGTTGACTTAGTTGTTGTTGTTGTTTATTTGACGTTGTTGTTGTTGTTGACGTTGTTGTTTATTTGAGATTGTTGTTGTTGTTGACGTTGTTGTTGTTGTTTATTTGACGTTGTTGTTGTTATTTATTTGACATTGTTGTTGTTGTTGACTTTGTTGTTGTTGTTGTTGTTGTTTATTTGACATTGTTGTTGTTGTTGTTGTTTATTTGACGTTGTTTTAGTATTGTTGATTATTTGACATTGTTGTTGTTATTTATTTGACGTTGTTGTGGGTGACATTGTTGTTGTTGTTTATTTGACGTTGTTGTTGTTGTTGTTTATTTGACGTAGTTGTTGTTGTTGACGTTGTTGTTGTTGTTGTTGTTTATTTGACGTTTTTGTTGTTGTTGATGTTGTTGTTGTATATTTGACGTTGTTGTAGTTGTTATTGTTGTTGTTGTTTATTTGACATTGTTGTTGTTGTTGTTTATTTGACGTTGTTGTTGTTGTGTATTTGACGTTGTTGTTGTTGTTTATTTGACGTTGTTGTTCTTGACGGTGTTGTTGTTGCTGTTTATTTGACATTGTTGTTGTTGTTGTTGTTGACATTGTTGTTGTTTATTTGACGTTGTTGTTGTTATTGTTCTTTATTTGACGTTGTTATTGTTTATTTGACGTTGTTGTTGTTGTTGTTTATTTAACGTTGTTGTTGTTGACATTGTTGTTGTTGTTATTGTTTATTTGACGTTGTTGTTGTTGTTGTTTATTTGACGTAGTTGTTATTGTTGACGTTGTTGTTGTTGTTGTTGTTTATTTGACGTTGTTGTTATTGACGTTGTTGTTGTTGTTGTTGTTGTTTATTTGACGTTGTTGTTGTTGACATAGTTGTTGTTGTTTATTTGACGTTTTTGTTGTTGTTGATGTTGTTGTTGTTTTCGTTGTTGTTTATTTGACGTTGTTGTAGTTGTTTAATTGACGTTGTTGTTGTTGTTGTTGTTTATTTAACGTTGTTGTTGTTGTTGTCTTTATTGTTGTTGTTGTTGTTTATTTGACGTTGTTGTTGTTGTTCTTTATTTGACATTGTTGTCGTTGTTGTTGTTTATTTGACGTTGTTGTTGTTGTTGACGTTGTTGTTGTTGTTGTTTATTTTACGTTGTTGTTGTTGTTTATTTGACATTGTTGTTGTTGTTGACGTTGTTGTTGTTGTTGTTTATTTGACATTGTTGTTGTTGTTGACGTTGTTGTTGTTGTTGTTGTTTATTTGACTTTGTTGTTGTTGTTTATTTGACGTTGTTGTTGTTGTTGTTGACTTAGTTGTTGTTGTTGTTTATTTGACGTTGTTGTTGTTGTTGACGTTGTTGTTTATTTGACATTGTTTTTGTTGTTTATTTGACGTTGTTGTTGTTGTTGACGTTGTTGTTGTTGTTTATTTGACGTTGTTGTTGTTATTTATTTGACATTGTTGTTGTTGTTGACTTTGTTGTTGTTGTTGTTGTTTATTTGAGATTGTTGTTGTTGTTGTTTATTTGACGTTGTTTTAGTATTGTTGTTTATTTGACATTGTTGTTGTTATTTATTTGACATTGTTGTGGGTGACATTGTTGTTGTTGTTTATTTGACGTTGTTGTTGTTGTTCTTTATTTGACGTTGTTATTGTTTATTTGACGTTGTTGTTGTTGTTTATTTAACGTTGTTGTTATTGCCATTGTTGTTGTTGTTATTGTTTATTTGACATTGTTGTTGTTGTTGTTGTTGTTTATTTGACGTTTTTGTTGTTGTTGATGTTGTTGTTGTTGTTGTTTATTTGACGTTGTTGTTGTTGTTGTTTATTTGACGTTGTTGTTGTTGACGGTGTTGTTGTTGTTATTTATTTGACGTTGTTGTTGTTGTTGTTATTGTTGTTGTTGTTGTTTATTTGACGTTGTTGTTGTTGTTCTTTATTTGACGTTGTTGTCGTTGTTGTTGTTTATTTGACGTTGTTGTTGTTGACGTTGTTGTTGTTGTTGTTTATTTGACATTGTTGTTGTTGTTGTTATTGTTAATTTGACGTTGTTGTTGTTGTTGTTTATTTGGCGTTGTTGTTGTTGTATTTGACGTTGTTATTGTTTATTTGACGTTGTTGTTGTTGTTAACGTTGTTTTTCTTGTTGTTTATTTGACGTTGTTGTTGTTGTTGTTTATTTGACGTTGTTGTTGTTGTTTATTTGACGTTGTTGTTGTTGTTTATTTGACGTTGTTGTTGTTGTTGACGTTGTTGTTGTTGTTTATTTGACGTTGTTGTTGTTGTTTATTTGACATTGTTGTTGTTGTTGTTATTGTTTATTTGACGTTGTTGTTGTTGTTTTTTTTGGCATTGTTGTTGTTTTTGTTGACGTTGTTGTTGTTGTTGTTTATTTGACGTTGTTGTTATTGATGTTGTTTTTGTTGTTGTTTATTTGACGTTGTTGTTGTTGTTGTTTATTTGACGTTGTTGTTGTTGTTGTTTATTTGACGTTGTTGTTATTGTTGTTTATTTGACATTGTTGTTGTTAACGGTGTTGTTGTTGTTGTTGTTTATTTGACGTTGTTGTTGTTGTTGTTGTTGTTGTTGTTTATTTGACATTGTTGTTGTTGACGTTGTTGTTGTTGTTGTTGTTGTTTATTTGACGTTGTTGTTGTTGACATAGTTGTTATTGTTGTTGTTTATTTGACGTTGTTGTTGTTGACGTTGTTGTTGTTGTTGTTTATTTGACGTTGTTGTTGTAGTTGACATAGTTGTTGTTGTTGTTGTTTATTTGACGTTGTTGTTGTTGTTGACGTTGTTGTTGTTGTTGTTTATTTTACGTTGTTGTTGTTTATTTGACATTGTTGTTGTTGTTGACGTTGTTGTTGTTGTTGTTGTTGTTTATTTGACATTGTTGTTGTTGTTGTTGTTGACGTTGTTGTTGTTGTTGTTGTTTATTTGACTTTGTTGTTGTTGTTTATTTGACGTTGTTGTTGTTGTTGTTGACTTAGTTGTTGTTGTTGTTTATTTGACGTTGTTGTTGTTGTTGACGTTGTTGTTTATTTGACATTGTTGTTGTTGTTTATTTGACGTTGTTGTTGTTGTTGACGTTGTTGTTGTTGTTTATTTGACATTGTTGTTGTTATTTATTTGACATTGTTGTTGTTGTTGACTTTGTTGTTGTTGTTGTTTATTTGACATTGTTGTTGTTGTTGTTGTTTATTTGACGTTGTTTTAGTATTGTTGATTATTTGACATTGTTGTTGTTATTTATTTGACGTTGTTGTGGGTGACATTGTTGTTGTTGTTTATTTGACGTTGTTGTTGTTGTTTATTTGACGTAGTTGTTGTTGTTGACGTTGTTGTTGTTGTTGTTGTTTATTTGACGTTTTTGTTGTTGTTGATGTTGTTGTTGTATATTTGACGTTGTTGTAGTTGTTATTGTTGTTGTTGTTTATTTGACATTGTTGTTGTTGTTTATTTGACGTTGTTGTTGTTGTGTATTTGACGTTGTTGTTGTTGTTTATTTGACGTTGTTGTTCTTGACGGTGTTGTTGTTGTTGTTTATTTGACATTGTTGTTGTTGTTGTTGTTGACGTTGTTGTTGTTTATTTGATGTTGTTGTTGTTATTGTTCTTTATTTGACGTTGTTATTGTTTATTTGACGTTGTTGTTGTTGTTTATTTAACGTTGTTGTTGTTGACATTGTTGTTGTTGTTATTGTTTATTTGACGTTGTTGTTGTTGTTTATTTGATGTTGTTGTTGTTGTTGTTGTTGATGGTGTTGTTTATTTGACGTTGTTGTTGTTGTTTATTTGACGTTGTTGTTGTTGACGTTGTTGTTGTTGTTTATTTGACGTTGTTGTTGTTATTTATTTGACATTGTTGTTGTTGTTGACGTTGTTGTTGTTGTTGTTGTTTATTTGACATTGTTGTTGTTGTTGTTGACGTTGTTGTTGTTGTTGTTGTTTATTTGACATTGTTTTAGTATTGTTGTTTATTTGACATTGTTGTTGTTATTTATTTGACGTTGTTGTGGGTGACATTGTTGTTGTTGTTGTTTATTTGACGTTGTTGTTGTTGTTGTTGTTTATTTGACGTAGTTGTTGTTGTTGACGTTGTTGTTGTTGTTGTTGTTGTTGTTTATTTGACGTTTTTGTTGTTGTTGTTGTTGTTGTATATTTGACGTTGTTGTAGTTGTTATTGTTGTTGTTGTTTATTTGACATTATTGTTGTTGTTGTTGTTTATTTGACGTTGTTGTTGTTGTTTATTTGACGTTGTTGTTGTTGTTTATTTGACGTTGTTGTTGTTCACGGTGTTGTTGTTGTTGTTGTTTATTTGACATCGTTGTTGTTCTTGTTATTGACGTTGTTGTTGTTTATTTGACGTTGTTGTTGTTGTTCTTTATTTGACGTTGTTATTGTTTATTTGACGTTGTTGTTGTTGTTTATTTAACGTTGTTGTTATTGCCATTGTTGTTGTTGTTATTGTTTATTTGACATTGTTGTTGTTGTTGTTGTTTATTTGACGTTTTTGTTGTTGTTGATGTTGTTGTTGTTGTTGTTTATTTGACGATGTTGTTGTTGTTGTTTATTTGACGTTGTTGTTGTTGACGGTGTTGTTGTTGTTATTTATTTGACGTTGTTGTTGTTGTTGTTATTGTTGTTGTTGTTGTTTATTTGACGTTGTTGTTGTTGTTGTTTATTTGACGTTGTTGTCGTTGTTGTTGTTTATTTGACGTTGTTGTTGTTGACGTTGTTGTTGTTGTTGTTTATTTGACATTGTTGTTGTTGTTGTTATTGTTAATTTGACGTTGTTGTTGTTGTTGTTTATTTGGCGTTGTTGTTGTTGTATTTGACGTTGTTGTTGTTTATTTGACGTTGTTGTTGTTGTTAACGTTGTTTTTCTTGTTGTTTATTTGACGTTGTTGTTGTTGTTGTTTATTTGACGTTGTTGTTGTTGTTTATTTGACGTTGTTGTTGTTGTTTATTTGACGTTGTTGTTGTTGTTGACGTTGTTGTTGTTGTTTATTTGACGTTGTTGTTGTTGTTTATTTGACATTGTTGTTGTTGTTGTTATTGTTTATTTGACGTTGTTGTTGTTGTTTTTTTTGGCATTGTTGTTGTTTTTGTTGACGTTGTTGTTGTTGTTGTTGTTTATTTGACGTTGTTGTTATTGATGTTGTTTTTGTTGTTGTTTATTTGACGTTGTTGATGTTGTTGTTTATTTGACGTTGTTGTTGTTGTTGTTGTTTATTTGACGTTGTTGTTGTTGTTGTTTATTTGACATTGTTGTTGTTAACGGTGTTGTTGTTATTGTTGTTTATTTGACGTTGTTGTTGTTGTTGTTTATTTGACATTGTTGTTGTTGACGTTGTTGTTGTTGTTGTTGTTGTTGTTGTTTATTTGACGTTGTTGTTGTTGACATAGTTGTTATTGTTGTTGTTTATTTGACGTTGTTGTTGTTGACGTTGTTGTTGTTGTTGTTGTTAATTTGACGTTGTTGTTGTAGTTGACATATTTGTTGTTGTTGTTGTTTATTTGACGTTGTTGTTGTTGTTGACGTTGTTGTTGTTGTTGTTTATTTTACGTTGTTGTTGTTGTTTATTTGACATTGTTGTTGTTGTTGACGTTGTTGTTGTTGTTGTTGTTTATTTGACATTGTTGTTGTTGTTGTTGTTGACGTTGTTGTTGTAGTTGTTGTTTATTTGACTTTGTTGTTGTTGTTTATTTGACGTTGTTGTTGTTATTGTTGACTTAGTTGTTGTTGTTGTTGTTTATTTGACGTTGTTGTTGTTGTTGACGTTGTTGTTGTTGTTGTTGTTGTTTATTTGACGTTGTTGTTATTGACGTTGTTGTTGTTGTTGTTGTTGTTTATTTGACGTTGTTGTTGTTGACATAGTTGTTGTTGTTTATTTGACGTTTTTGTTGTTGTTGATGTTGTTGTTGTTTTCGTTGTTGTTTATTTGACGTTGTTGTAGTTGTTTAATTGACGTTGTTGTTGTTGTTGTTTATTTAACGTTGTTGTTGTTGTTGTTATTGTTGTTGTTGTTGTTTATTTGATGTTGTTGTTGTTGTTCTTTATTTGACGTTGTTGTCGTTGACGTTGTTGTTGTTGTTGTTGTTTATTTGACGTTGTTGTTGTAGTTGACATAGTTGTTGTTGTTGTTGTTGTTTATTTGACGTTGTTGTTGTTGTTGACGTTGTTGTTGTTGTTGTTTATTTTACGTTGTTGTTGTTGTTTATTTGACATTGTTGTTATTGTTGACGTTGTTGTTGTTGTTGTTTATTTGACATTGTTGTTATTGTTGTTGTTGACGTTGTTGTTGTTGTTGTTGTTGTTTATTTGACTTTGTTGTTGTTTTTTATTTGACGTTGTTGTTGTTGTTGTTGACTTAGTTGTTGTTGTTGTTTATTTGACGTTGTTGTTGTTGTTGACGTTGTTGTTTATTTGACATTGTTGTTGTTGTTTATTTGACGTTGTTGTTTATTTGACATTGTTGTTGTTGTTTATTTGACGTTGTTGTTGTTGTTGACGTTGTTGTTGTTGTTTATTTGACGTTGTTGTTGTTATTTATTTGACATTGTTGTTGTTGTTGACTTTGTTGTTGTTGTTGTTGTTTATTTGACATTGTTGTTGTTGTTGTTGTTTATTTGACGTTGTTTAAGTATTGTTGATTATTTGACATTGTTGTTGTTATTTATTTGACGTTGTTGTGGGTGACATTGTTGTTGTTGTTTATTTGACGTTGTTGTTGTTGTTTATTTGACGTAGTTGTTGTTGTTGACGTTGTTGTTGTTGTTGTTGTTTATTTGACGTTTTTGTTGTTGTTGATGTTGTTGTTGTATATTTGACGTTGTTGTAGTTGTTATTGTTGTTGTTGTTTATTTGACATTGTTGTTGTTGTTGTTTATTTGACGTTGTTGTTGTTGTGTATTTGACGTTGTTGTTGTTATTTATTTGACGTTGTTGTTCTTGACGGTGTTGTTGTTGTTGTTTATTTGACATTGTTGTTGTTGTTGTTGTTGACATTGTTGTTGTTTATTTGACGTTGTTGTTGTTATTGTTCTTTATTTGACGTTGTTATTGTTTATTTGACGTTGTTGTTGTTGTTTATTTAACGTTGTTGTTGTTGACATTGTTGTTGTTGTTATTGTTTATTTGACGTTGTTGTTGTTGTTTATTTGACGTAGTTGTTATTGTTGACGTTGTTGTTGTTGTTGTTGTTGTTTATTTGACGTTGTTGTTATTGACGTTGTTGTTGTTGTTGTTGTTGTTTATTTGACGTTGTTGTTGTTGACATAGTTGTTGTTGTTTATTTGACGTTTTTGTTGTTGTTGATGTTGTTGTTGTTTTCGTTGTTGTTTATTTGACGTTGTTGTAGTTGTTTAATTGACGTTGTTGTTGTTGTTGTTTATTTAACGTTGTTGTTGTTGTTGTTATTGTTGTTGTTGTTGTTTATTTGATGTTGTTGTTGTTCTTTATTTGACGTTGTTGTCGTTGACGTTGTTGTTGTTGTTGTTGTTGTTTATTTGACGTTGTTGTTGTAGTTGACATAGTTGTTGTTGTTGTTGTTGTTTATTTGACGTTGTTGTTGTTGTTGACGTTGTTGTTGTTGTTGTTTATTTTACGTTGTTGTTGTTGTTTATTTGACATTGTTGTTATTGTTGACGTTGTTGTTGTTGTTGTTTATTTGACATTGTTGTTATTGTTGTTGTTGACGTTGTTGTTGTTGTTGTTGTTTATTTGACTTTGTTGTTGTTGTTTATTTGACGTTGTTGTTGTTGTTGTTGACTTAGTTGTTGTTGTTGTTTATTTGACGTTGTTGTTGTTGTTGACGTTGTTGTTTATTTGACATTGTTGTTGTTGTTTATTTGACGTTGTTGTTTATTTGACATTGTTGTTGTTGTTTATTTGACGTTGTTGTTGTTGTTGACGTTGTTGTTGTTGTTTATTTGACGTTGTTGTTGTTATTTATTTGACATTGTTGTTGTTGTTGACTTTGTTGTTGTTGTTGTTGTTTATTTGACATTGTTGTTGTTGTTGTTGTTTATTTGACGTTGTTTTAGTATTGTTGATTATTTGACATTGTTGTTGTTATTTATTTGACGTTGTTGTGGGTGACATTGTTGTTGTTGTTTATTTGACGTTGTTGTTGTTGTTTATTTGACGTAGTTGTTGTTGTTGACGTTGTTGTTGTTGTTGTTGTTTATTTGACGTTTTTGTTGTTGTTGATGTTGTTGTTGTATATTTGACGTTGTTGTAGTTGTTATTGTTGTTGTTGTTTATTTGACATTGTTGTTGTTGTTGTTTATTTGACGTTGTTGTTGTTGTGTATTTGACGTTGTTGTTGTTGTTTATTTGACGTTGTTGTTCTTGACGGTGTTGTTGTTGTTGTTTATTTGACATTGTTGTTGTTGTTGTTGTTGACATTGTTGTTGTTTATTTGACGTTGTTGTTGTTATTGTTCTTTATTTGACGTTGTTATTGTTTATTTGACGCTGTTGTTGTTGTTTATTTAACGTTGTTGTTGTTGACATTGTTGTTGTTGTTATTGTTTATTTGACGTTGTTGTTGTTGTTTATTTGACGTAGTTGTTATTGTTGACGTTGTTGTTGTTGTTGTTGTTTATTTGACGTTGGTTTTATTGACGTTGTTGTTGTTGTTGTTGTTGTTGTTTATTTGACGTTGTTGTTGTTGACATAGTTGTTGTTGTTTATTTGACGTTTTTGTTGTTGTTGATGTTGTTGTTGTTTTCGTTGTTGTTTATTTGACGTTGTTGTAGTTGTTTAATTGACGTTGTTGTTGTTGTTGTTTATTTAACATTGTTGTTGTTGTTGTTGTTGTTATTGTTGTTGTTGTTGTTTATTTGATGTTGTTGTTGTTGTTCTTTATTTGACGTTGTTGTCGTTGACGTTGTTGTTGTTGTTGTTGTTTATTTGACGTTGTTGTTGTAGTTGACATAGTTGTTGTTGTTGTTGTTTATTTGACGTTGTTGTTGTTGTTGACGTTGTTGTTGTTGTTGTTTATTTTACGTTGTTGTTGTTGTTTATTTGACATTGTTGTTATTGTTGACGTTGTTGTTGTTGTTGTTTATTTGACATTGTTGTTATTGTTGTTGTTGACGTTGTTGTTGTTGTTGTTGTTTATTTGACTTTGTTGTTGTTGTTTATTTGACGTTGTTGTTGTTGTTGTTGACTTAGTTGTTGTTGTTGTTTATTTGACGTTGTTGTTGTTGTTGACGTTGTTGTTTATTTGACATTGTTGTTGTTGTTTATTTGACGTTGTTGTTTATTTGACATTGTTGTTGTTGTTTATTTGACGTTGTTGTTGTTGTTGACGTTGTTGTTGTTGTTTATTTGACGTTGTTGTTATTTATTTGACATTGTTGTTGTTGTTGACTTTGTTGTTGTTGTTGTTGTTGTTGTTGTTGTTTATTTGACATTATTGTTGTTGTTGTTGTTGTTTATTTGATGTTGTTTTAGTATTGTTGTTTATTTGACATTGTTGTTGTTATTTATTTTACGTTATTGTGGGTGACATTGTTGTTGTTGTTTATTTGACGTTGTTGTTTTTGTTTATTTGACGTAGTTGTTGTTGTTGACGTTGTTGTTGTTGTTGTTGTTTATTTGACGTTTTTGTTGTTGTTGATGTTGTTGTTGTATATTTGACGTTGTTGTAGTTGTTATTGTTGTTGTTGTTTATTTGACATTGTTGTTGTTGTTGTTTATTTGACGTTGTTGTTGTTGTGTATTTGACGTTGTTGTTGTTGTTTATTTGACGTTGTTGTTGTTGACGGTGTTGTTGTTGTTGTTTATTTGACATTGTTGTTGTTGTTGTTGTTGACGTTGTTGTTGTTTATTTGACGTTGTTGTTGTTATTGTTCTTTATTTGACGTTGTTATTGTTTATTTGACGTTGTTGTTGTTGTTTATTTAACGTCATTGTTGTTGACATTGTTGTTGTTGTTATTGTTTATTTGACGTTGTTGTTGTTGTTTATTTGACGTAGTTGTTATTGTTGACGTTGTTGTTGTTGTTGTTTATTTGACGTTTTTGTTGTTGATGTTGTTGTTGTTGTTTATTTGACATTGTTATTGTTGTTGTTGTTTATTTGACGTTGTTGTTGTTGACGTTGTTGTTGTTGTTATTTATTTGACGTTGTTGTTGTTGTTGTTGTTGTTGTTTATTTGACGTTGTTGTTGTTGACGTTGTTGTTGTTGTTGTTGTTTATTTGACGTTGTTGTTGTTGACATAGTTGTTGTTGTTGTTGTTTATTTGACGTTTTTGTTGTTGTTGATGTTGTTGTTTATTTGACGTTGTTGTTGTTGACATAGTTGTTGTTGTTGTTGTTTATTTGACGTTTTTGTTGTTGTTGATGTTGTTGTTGTTTTCGTTGTTGTTTATTTGACGTTGTTGTAGTTGTTTAATTGACGTTGTTGTTGTTGTTGTTTATTTAACGTTGTTGTTGTTGTTGTTGTTATTGTTGTTGTTGTTGTTTATTTCACGTTGTTGTTGTTGTTCTTTATTTGACATTGTTGTCGTTGTTGTTGTTTATTTGACGTTGTTGTTGTTGTTGACGTTGTTGTTGTTGTTGTTTATTTTACGTTGTTGTTGTTGTTTATTTGACATTGTTGTTGTTGTTGACGTTGTTGTTGTTGTTGTTTATTTGACATTGTTGTTGTTGTTGTTGTTGACGTTGTTGTTGTTGTTGTTGTTTATTTGACTTTGTTGTTGTTGTTTATTTGACGTTGTTGTTGTTGTTGACTTAGTTGTTGTTGTTGTTTATTTGACGTTGTTGTTGTTGTTGTTGACGTTGTTGTTTATTTGACATTGTTGTTGTTGTTTATTTGACGTTGTTGTTGTTGTTGACGTTGTTGTTGTTGTTTATTTGACGTTGTTGTTGTTATTTATTTGACATTGTTGTTGTTGTTGACTTTGTTGTTGTTGTTGTTGTTGTTTATTTGACATTGTTGTTGTTGTTGTTGTTTATTTGACGTTGTTTTAGTATTGTTGTTTATTTGACATTGTTGTTGTTATTTATTTGACATTGTTGTGGGTGACATTGTTGTTGTTGTTTATTTGACGTTGTTGTTGTTGTTGTTTATTTGACGTTGTTGTTGTTGTTTATTTGACGTTGTTGTTGTTGTTGTTTATTTGACATTGTTGTTGTTGTTGTTTATTTGACATTGTTGTTATTGACGGTGTTGTTGTTGTTTATTTGACGTTGTTGTTGTTGTTGTTTATTTGACGTTGTTGTTGTTGTTGTTTAGACATTGTTGTTGTTGTTAACATAGTTGTTGTTGTTGTTGTTTATTTGACATTGTTGTTGTTGTTGACGTTGTTGTTGTTGTTGACGTTGTTGTTGTTGTTGTTTATTTGCTGTTGTTGTTGTTGTTGACATAGTTGTTGTTGTTGTTTATTTGACGTTGTTGTTGGTGTTGACGTTGTTGTTGTTGTTGTTTATTTGACGTTGTTGTTGTTGTTGTTTATTTGACATTGTTGTTTTTGTTGACGTTGTTGTTGTTGTTGTTTATTTGACATTGTTATTGTTGTTGTTGACGTTGTTGTTGTTGTTTATTTGACTTAGTTGTTGTTGTTGTTGTTGTTGTTGTTGTTTATTTGACGTTGTTGTTGTTGTTGACTTAGTTGTTGTTGTTGTTTATTTGATGTTGTTGTTGTTGTTGTTGTTGATGGTGTTGTTTATTTGACGTTGTTGTTGTTGTTTATTTGACGTTGTTGTTGTTGACGTTGTTGTTGTTGTTGTTTATTTGACGTTGTTGTTGTTATTTATTTGACATTGTTGTTGTTGTTGACGTTGTTGTTGTTGTTGTTGTTTATTTGACATTGTTGTTGTTGTTGTTGACGTTGTTGTTGTTGTTGTTGTTGTTTATTTGACATTGTTTTAGTATTGTTGTTTATTTGACATTGTTGTTGTTATTTATTTGACGTTGTTGTGGGTGACATTGTTGTTGTTGTTGTTTATTTGACGTTGTTGTTGTTGTTGTTTATTTGACGTAGTTGTTGTTGTTGACGTTGTTGTTGTTGTTGTTGTTGTTGTTGTTGTTTATTTGACGTTTTTGTTGTTGTTGTTGTTGTTGTTGTATATTTGACGTTGTTGTAGTTGTTATTGTTGTTGTTGTTTATTTGACATTATTGTTGTTGTTGTTGTTTATTTGACGTTGTTGTTGTTGTTTATTTGACGTTGTTGTTGTTGTTTATTTGACGTTGTTGTTGTTCACGGTGTTGTTGTTGTTGTTGTTTATTTGACATCGTTGTTGTTCTTGTTATTGACGTTGTTGTTGTTTATTTGACGTTGTTGTTGTTGTTCTTTATTTGACGTTGTTATTGTTTATTTGACGTTGTTGTTGTTGTTTATTTAACGTTGTTGTTATTGCCATTGTTGTTGTTGTTATTGTTTATTTGACATTGTTGTTGTTGTTGTTGTTTATTTGACGTTTTTGTTGTTGTTGATGTTGTTGTTGTTGTTGTTTATTTGACGTTGTTGTTGTTGTTGTTTATTTGACGTTGTTGTTGTTGACGGTGTTGTTGTTGTTATTTATTTGACGTTGTTGTTGTTGTTGTTGTTATTGTTGTTGTTGTTGTTTATTTGACGTTGTTGTTGTTGTTCTTTATTTGACGTTGTTGTCGTTGTTGTTGTTTATTTGACGTTGTTGTTGTTGACGTTGTTGTTGTTGTTGTTTATTTGACATTGTTGTTGTTGTTGTTATTGTTAATTTGACGTTGTTGTTGTTGTTGTTTATTTGGCGTTGTTGTTGTTGTATTTGACGTTGTTGTTGTTTATTTGACGTTGTTGTTGTTGTTAACGTTGTTTTTCTTGTTGTTTATTTGACGTTGTTGTTGTTGTTGTTTATTTGACGTTGTTGTTGTTGTTTATTTGACGTTGTTGTTGTTTATTTGACGTTGTTGTTGTTGTTGACGTTGTTGTTGTTGTTTATTTGACGTTGTTGTTGTTGTTTATTTGACATTGTTGTTGTTGTTGTTATTGTTTATTTGACGTTGTTGTTGTTGTTTTTTTTGGCATTGTTGTTGTTTTTGTTGACGTTGTTGTTGTTGTTGTTTATTTGACGTTGTTGTTATTGATGTTGTTTTTGTTGTTGTTTATTTGACGTTGTTGTTGTTGTTGTTTATTTGACGTTGTTGTTGTTGTTGTTTATTTGACATTGTTGTTGTTAACGGTGTTGTTGTTGTTGTTGTTTATTTGACGTTGTTATTGTTGTTGTTGTTGTTTATTTGACATTGTTGTTGTTGACGTTGTTGTTGTTGTTGTTGTTGTTTATTTGACGTTGTTGTTGTTGACATAGTTGTTATTGTTGTTGTTTATTTGACGTTGTTGTTGTTGACGTTGTTGTTGTTGTTGTTTATTTGACGTTGTTGTTGTAGTTGACATAGTTGTTGTTGTTGTTGTTTATTTGACGTTGTTGTTGTTGACGTTGTTGTTGTTGTTGTTTATTTTACGTTGTTGTTGTTGTTTATTTGACATTGTTGTTGTTGTTGACGTTGTTGTTGTTGTTGTTGTTTATTTGACATTGTTGTTGTTGTTGTTGTTGACGTTGGTGTTGTTGTTGTTGTTTATTTGACTTTGTTGTTGTTGTTTATTTGACGTTGTTGTTGTTGTTGTTGACTTAGTTGTTGTTGTTGTTTATTTGACGTTGTTGTTGTTGTTGACGTTGTTGTTTATTTGACATTGTTGTTGTTGTTTATTTGACGTTGTTGTTGTTGTTGACGTTGTTGTTGTTGTTGTTTATTTGACGTTGTTGTTGTTATTTATTTGACATTGTTGTTGTTGTTGACTTTGTTGTTGTTGTTGTTGTTGTTTATTTGACATTGTTGTTGTTGTTGTTGTTTATTTGACGTTGTTTTAGTATTGTTGATTATTTGACATTGTTGATGTTATTTATTTGACGTTGTTGTGGGTGACATTGTTGTTGTTGTTTATTTGACGTTGTTGTTGTTGTTTATTTGACGTAGTTGTTGTTGTTGACGTTGTTGTTGTTGTTGTTGTTGTTTATTTGACGTTTTTGTTGTTGTTGATGTTGTTGTTGTATATTTGACGTTGTTGTAGTTGTTATTGTTGTTGTTGTTTATTTGACATTGTTGTTGTTGTTTATTTGACGTTGTTGTTGTTGTGTATTTGACGTTGTTGTTGTTGTTTATTTGACGTTGTTGTTCTTGACGGTGTTGTTGTTGTTGTTTATTTGACATTGTTGTTGTTGTTGTTGTTGACGTTGTTGTTGTTGTTTATTTGACGTTGTTGTTGTTATTGTTCTTTATTTGACGTTGTTATTGTTTATTTGACGTTGTTGTTGTTGTTGTTTATTTAACGTTGTTGTTGTTGACATTGTTGTTGTTGTTATTGTTTATTTGACGTTGTTGTTGTTGTTTATTTGACGTAGTTGTTATTGTTGACGTTGTTGTTGTTGTTGTTTATTTGACGTTGTTGTTATTGACGTTGTTGTTGTTGTTGTTGTTTATTTGACGTTGTTGTTGTTGACATAGTTGTTGTTGTTTATTTGACGTTTTTGTTGTTGATGTTGTTGTTGTTTTCGTTGTTGTTTATTTGACGTTGTTGTAGTTGTTTAATTGACGTTGTTGTTGTTGTTGTTTATTTAACGTTGTTGTTGTTGTTGTTATTGTTGTTGTTGTTGTTTATTTGATGTTGTTGTTGTTGTTCTTTATTTGACGTTGTTGTCGTTGACGTTGTTGTTGTTGTTGTTGTTTATTTGACGTTGTTGTTGTAGTTGACATAGTTGTTGTTGTTGTTGTTTATTTGACGTTGTTGTTGTTGTTGACGTTGTTGTTGTTGTTGTTTATTTTACGTTGTTGTTGTTGTTTATTTGACATTGTTGTTATTGTTGACGTTGTTGTTGTTGTTGTTTATTTGACATTGTTGTTATTGTTGTTGTTGACGTTGTTGTTGTTGTTGTTGTTTATTTGACTTTGTTGTTGTTGTTTATTTGACGTTGTTGTTGTTGACTTAGTTGTCGTTGTTGTTTATTTGACGTTGTTGTTGTTGTTGACGTTGTTGTTTATTTGACATTGTTGTTGTTGTTTATTTGACGTTGTTGTTGTTGTTGACGTTGTTGTTGTTGTTTATTTGACGTTGTTGTTGTTATTTATTTGACATTGTTGTTGTTGTTGACTTTGTTGTTGTTGTTGTTGTTGTTTATTTGGCATTGTTGTTGTTGTTGTTGTTGTTTATTTGACGTTGTTTTAGTATTGTTGTTTATTTGACTTTGTTGTTGTTATTTATTTGACGTTATTGTGGGTGACATTGTTGTTGTTGTTTATTTGACGTTGTTGTTTTTGTTTATTTGACGTAGTTGTTGTTGTTGACGTTGTTGTTGTTGTTGTTGTTTATTTGACGTTTTTGTTGTTGTTGATGTTGTTGTTGTATATTTGACGTTGTTGTAGTTGTTATTGTTGTTGTTGTTGTTTATTTGACGTTGTTGTTGTTGTGTATTTGACGTTGTTGTTGTTGTTTATTTGACGTTGTTGTTGTTGACGGTGTTGTTGTTGTTTATTTGACGTTGT
Organism: Vicia faba; assembly: GCA_948472305.1. Classification (NCBI taxonomy): domain Eukaryota; kingdom Viridiplantae; phylum Streptophyta; class Magnoliopsida; order Fabales; family Fabaceae; genus Vicia; species Vicia faba. The sequence goes on along the minus strand of OX451739.1, from coordinate 387,943,946 downwards.
TGTTGTTATTGTTCTTTATTTGACGTTGTTATTGTTTATTTGACGTTGTTGTTGTTGTTTATTTAACGTCTTTGTTGTTGACATTGTTGTTGTTGTTATTGTTTATTTGACGTTGTTGTTGTTGTTTATTTGACGTAGTTGTTATTGTTGACGTTGTTGTTGTTGTTGTTTATTTGACATTTTTGTTGTTGATGTTGTTGTTGTTTATTTGACATTGTTATTGTTGTTGTTGTTTATTTGACGTTGTTGTTGTTGACGTTGTTGTTGTTGTTATTTATTTGACGTTGTTGTTGTTGTTGTTGTTGTTTATTTGACGTTGTTGTTGTTGACGTTGTTGTTGTTGTTGTTGTTGACATAGTTGTTGTTGTTGTTGTTGTTTATTTGACGTTTTTGTTGTTGTTGTTGTTTTCGTTGTTGTTTATTTGACGTTGTTGTAGTTGTTTAATTGACGTTGTTGTTGTTGTTGTTTATTTAACGTTGTTGTTGTTGTTATTGTTGTTGTTGTTGTTTATTTGACGTTGTTGTTGTTGTTCTTTATTTGACGTTGTTGTCGTTGTTGTTGTTTATTTGACGTTGTTGTTGTTGTTGTTTATTTGACATTGTTGTTGTTGTTATTGTTAATTTGACGTTGTTGTTGTTGTTGTTTATTTGGCGTTGTTGTTGTATTTGACGTTGTTGTTGTTTATTTGACGTTGTTGTTGTTGTTGACGTTGTTTTTCTTGTTGTTTATTTGACGTTATTGTTGTTGTTGTTTATTTGACGTTGGTGTTGTTGTTTATTTGACGTTGTTGTTGTTGTTGTTTATTTGACATTGTTGTTGTTGTTGTTTATTTGACATTGTTGTTATTGACGGTGTTGTTGTTGTTTATTTGACGTTGTTGTTGTTGTTGTTTATTTGAAGTTGTTGTTGTTGTTGTTTATTAGACATTGTTGTTGTTGTTAACATAGTTGTTGTTGTTGTTGTTTATTTGACGTTGTTGTTGTTGTTGACGTTGTTGTTGTTGTTGACGTTGTTGTTGTTGTTGTTTATTTGCCGTTGTTGTTGTTGACATAGTTGTTGTTGTTGTTTATTTGACGTTGTTGTTGGTGTTGACGTTGTTGTTGTTGTTGTTGTTTATTTGACGTTGTTGTTGTTGTTGTTTATTTGACATTGTTGTTTTTGTTGACGTTGTTGTTGTTGTTGTTTATTTGACATTGTTATTGTTGTTGTTGACGTTGTTGTTGTTGTTTATTTGACTTTGTTGTTGTTGTTGTTGTTTATTTGACGTTGTTGTTGTTGTTGACTTAGTTGTTGTTGTTGTTTATTTGATGTTGTTGTTGTTGTTGCTGTTGATGGTGTTGTTTATTTGATGTTGTTGTTGTTGTTTATTTGACGTTGTTGTTGTTGACGTTGTTGTTTTTGTTGACGTTGTTGTTGTTGTTTATTTGACGTTGTTGTTGTTATTTATTTGACATTGTTGTTGTTGTTGACGTTGTTGTTGTTGTTGTTGTTTATCTGACATTGTTGTTGTTGTTGTTGACGTTGTTGTTGTTGTTGTTGTTTATTTGACATTGTTTTAGTATTGTTGTTTATTTGACATTGTTGTTGTTATTTATTTGACGTTGTTGTGGGTGACATTGTTGTTGTTGTTGTTTATTTGACGTTGTTGTTGATGTTGTTTATTTGACGTAGTTGTTGTTGTTGACGTTGTTGTTGTTGTTGTTGTTGTTGTTGTTTATTTGACGTTTTTGTTGTTGTTGTTGTTGTTGTATATTTGACGTTGTTGTAGTTGTTATTGTTGTTGTTGTTTATTTGACATTATTGTTGTTGTTGTTGTTTATTTGACATTGTTGTTGTTTTTTATTTGACGTTGTTGTTGTTGTTTATTGGACGTTGTTGTTGTTGTTGTTTATTTGACGTTGTTGTTATTGACGGTGTTGTTGTTGTTGTTGTTGTTTATTTGACATTGTTGTTGTTGTTGTTGTTGTTGACGTTGTTGTTGTTTATTTGACGTTGTTGTTGTTGTTGTTCTTTATTTGACGTTGTTATTGTTTATTTGACGTTGTTGTTGTTGTTTATTTAACGTTGTTGTTGTTGACACTGTTGTTGTTGTTATTGTTTATTTGACGTTGTTGTTGTTGTTTATTTGACGTAGTTGTTGTTGTTGACGTTGTTGTTGTTGTTGTTGTTTATTTGACGTTTTTGTTGTTGATGTTGTTGTTGTTGTTGTTTATTTGACATTGTTGTTGTTGTTGTTGTTTATTTGACGTTGTTGTTGTTGACGGTGTTGTTGTTGTTATTTATTTGACGTTGTTGTTGTTGTTGTTGTTGTTTATTTGACGTTGTTGTTGTTGACGTTGTTGTTGTTGTTGTTGTTGTTGTTGTTTATTTGACGTTGTTGTTGTTGTTGACATAGTTGTTGTTGTTGTTGTTGTTGTTTATTTGACGTTTTTGTTGTTGTTGATGTTGTTGTTGTTTTCGTTGTTGTTTATTTGACGTTGTTGTAGTTGTTTAATTGACGTTGTTGTTGTTGTTGTTTATTTAACGTTGTTGTTGTTGTTGTTGTTATTGTTGTGGTTGTTGTTGTTTATTTTACGTTGTTGTTGTTGTTCTTTATTTGATGTTGTTGTCGTTGTTGTTGTTTATTTGACGTTGTTGTTGTTGACGTTGTTGTTGTTGTTTATTTGACATTGTTGTTGTTGTTGTTATTGTTAATTTGACGTTGTTGTTGTTGTTGTTTATTTGGCGTTGTTGTTGTATTTGACGTTGTTGTTGTTTATTTGACGTTGTTGTTGTTGTTGACGTTGTTTTTCTTGTTGTTTATTTGACGTTGTTGTTGTTGTTTTTTATTTGACGTTGTTGTTGTTGTTTATTTGACGTTGTTGTTGTTGTTGTTTATTTGACATTGTTGTTGTTGTTGTTTATTTGACATTGTTGTTATTGACGGTGTTGTTGTTGTTTATTTGACGTTGTTGTTGTTGTTGTTTATTTGACGTTGTTGTTGTTGTTGTTGTTTAGACATTGTTGTTGTTGTTAACATAGTTGTTGTTGTTGTTGTTTATTTGACGTTGTTGTTGTTGTTGACGTTGTTGTTGTTGTTGACGTTGTTGTTGTTGTTGTTGTTTATTTGCCGTTGTTGTTGTTGTTGACATAGTTGTTGTTGTTTATTTGACGTTGTTGTTGATGTTGACGTTGTTGTTGTTGTTGTTGTTTATTTGACGTTGTTGTTGTTGTTGTTTATTTGACATTGTTGTTTTTGTTGACGTTGTTGTTGTTGTTGTTTATTTGACATTGTTATTGTTGTTGTTGACGTTGTTGTTGTTGTTTATTTGACTTTGTTGTTGTTGTTGTTGTTGTTGTTGTTGTTTATTTGACGTTGTTGTTGTTGTTGACTTAGTTGTTGTTGTTGTTTATTTGATGTTGTTGTTGTTGTTGTTGTTGATGATGGTGTTGTTTATTTGACGTTGTTGTTGTTGTTTATTTGACGTTGTTGTTGTTGACGTTGTTGTTGTTGTTGACGTTGTTGTTGTTGTTTATTTGACGTTGTTGTTGTTATTTATTTGACATTGTTGTTGTTGTTGACGTTGTTGTTGTTGTTGTTTATTTGACATTGTTGTTGTTGTTGTTGACGTTGTTGTTGTTGTTGTTGTTTATTTGACATTGTTTTAGTATTGTTGTTTATTTGACATTGTTGTTGTTATTTATTTGACGTTGTTGTGGGTGACATTGTTGTTGTTGTTGTTTATTTGACGTTGTTGTTGTTGTTGTTTATTTGACGTAGTTGTTGTTGTTGACGTTGTTGTTGTTGTTGTTGTTGTTGTTGTTTATTTGACGTTTTTGTTGTTGTTGTTGTTGTATATTTGACGTTGTTGTAGTTGTTATTGTTGTTGTTGTTTATTTGACATTATTGTTGTTGTTGTTGTTTATTTGACGTTGTTGTTGTTGTTTATTTGACGTTGTTGTTGTTGTTTATTTGACGTTGTTGTTGTTCACGGTGTTGTTGTTGTTGTTGTTTATTTGACATCGTTGTTGTTCTTGTTATTGACGTTGTTGTTGTTTATTTGACGTTGTTGTTGTTGTTCTTTATTTGACGTTGTTATTGTTTATTTGACATTGTTGTTGTTGTTTATTTAACGTTGTTGTTATTGCCATTGTTGTTGTTGTTATTGTTTATTTGACATTGTTGTTGTTGTTGTTGTTTATTTGACGTTTTTGTTGTTGTTGATGTTGTTGTTGTTGTTGTTTATTTGACGTTGTTGTTGTTGTTGTTGTTTATTTGACGTTGTTGTTGTTGACGGTGTTGTTGTTGTTATTTATTTGACGTTGTTGTTGTTGTTGTTTATTTGATGTTGTTGTTGTTGACGTTGTTGTAGTTGTTGTTTATTTGACGTTGTTGTTGTTGTTGACATAGTTCTTGTTGTTTATTTGACGTTGTTGTAGTTGTTTAATTGACGTTGTTGTTGTTGTTGTTGTTTATTTGACGTTGTTGTTGTTGTTGTTATTGTTGTTGTTGTTGTTTATTTGACGTTGTTGTTGTTGTTTATTTGACATTGTTGTTGTTGTTGACGGTGTTGTTGTTGTTGTTTATTTGACATTGTTGTTGTTGTTGGTGACGTTGTTGTTGTTGTTTATTTGACATTGTTGTTGTTTGTATATTTGACGTTGTTGTTGTTTATTTGACGTTGTTGTTGTTGTTTATTTGACGTTTTTGTTGACGTTTTTGTTGTTGTTGTTATTGTTTATTTGACGTTGTTGTTGTTGTTTATTTGACGTAGTTGTTGTCGTTGATGTTGTTGTTGTTGTTTATTTGACGTTTTTGTTGTTGATGTTGTTGTTGTTTTCGTTGTTGTTTATTTGACGTTGTTGTAGTTGTTTAATTGACGTTGTTGTTGTTGTTTTTTATTTGACGTTGTTGTTGTTGTTGTTATTGTTGTTGTTGTTGTTTATTTGACATTGTTGTTGTTGTTTATTTGACGCTGTTGTTGTTGTTGTTGGTTATTTGACGTTGTTATTGTTGTTGACGTTGTTGTTGTTGTTTATTTGACGTTGTTGTTGTTGTTTATTTGACATTGTTGTTGTTGTTATTGTTTATTTGACGTTGTTGTTGTTGTTTTTTTTGGCATTGTTGTTGTTGTTGTTGACGTTGTTGTTGTTGTTGTTGTTTATTTGACGTTGTTGTTATTGATGTTGTTTTTGTTGTTGTTTATTTGACGTTGTTGTTGTTGTTGTTTATTTGACGTTGTTGTTGTTGTTGTTGTTTATTTGACGTTGTTGTTGTTGTTTATTTGACATTGTTGTTGTTAACGGTGTTGTTGTTGTTGTTGTTTATTTGACGTTGTTGTTGTTGTTGTTGTTTATTTGACATTGTTGTTGTTGACGTTGTTGTTGTTGTTGTTTATTTGACGTTGTTGTTGTTGACATAGTTGTTATTGTTGTTGTTTATTTGACGTTGTTGTTGTTGACGTTGTTGTTGTTGTTGTTGTTGTTTATTTGACGTTGTTGTTGTAGTTGACATAGTTGTTGTTGTTGTTGTTTATTTGACGTTGTTGTTGTTGTTGACGTTGTTGTTATTGTTGTTTATTTTACGTTGTTGTTGTTGTTTATTTGACATTGTTGTTGTTGTTGTTGACGTTGTTGGTGTTATTGTTTATTTGACATTGTTGTTGTTGTTGTTGTTGACGTTGATGTTGTTGTTGTTGTTTATTTGACTTTGTTGTTGTTGTTTATTTGACGTTGTTGTTGTTGTTGTTGACTTAGTTGTTGTTGTTTTTTATTTGACGTTGTTGTTGTTGTTGACGTTGTTGTTTATTTGACATTGTTGTTGTTGTTTATTTGACGTTGTTGTTGTTGTTGACGTTGTTGTTGTTGTTTATTTGACGTTGTTGTTGTTATTTATTTGACATTGTTGTTGTTGTTGACTTTGTTGTTGTTGTTGTTGTTGTTGTTGTTGTTTATTTGACATTGTTGTTGTTGTTGTTTATTTGACGTTGTTTTAGTATTGTTGTTTATTTGACATTGTTGTTGTTATTTATTTGACGTTATTGTGGGTGACATTGTTGTTGTTGTTTATTTGACGTTGTTGTTGTTGTTTATTTGACGTAGTTGTTGTTGTTGACGTTGTTGTTGTTGTTGTTGTTTATTTGACGTTTTTGTTGTTGTTGATGTTGTTGTTGTATATTTGACGTTGTTGTAGTTGTTATTGTTGTTGTTGTTTATTTGACATTGTTGTTGTTGTTGTTTATTTGACGTTGTTGTTGTTTTGTATTTGACGTTGTTGTTGTTGTTTATTTGACGTTGTTGTTGTTGACGGTGTTGTTGTTGTTGTTTATTTGACATTGTTGTTGTTGTTGTTGTTGACGTTGTTGTTGTTTATTTGACGTTGTTGTTGTTATTGTTCTTTATTTGACGTTGTTATTGTTTATTTGACGTTGTTGTTGTTGTTTATTTAACGTTGTTGTTGTTGACATTGTTGTTGTTGTTATTGTTTATTTGACGTTGTTGTTGTTGTTTATTTGACGTAGTTGTTATTGTTGACGTTGTTGTTGTTGTTGTTTATTTGACGTTTTTGTTGTTGATGTTGTTGTTGTTGTTTATTTGACATTGTTATTGTTGTTGTAGTTTATTTGACGTTGTTGTTGTTGACGTTGTTGTTGTTGTTATTTATTTGACGTTGTTGTTGTTGTTGTTGTTGTTGTTTATTTGACGTTGTTGTTGTTTATTTGACGTTGTTGTTGTTGTTGACGTTGTTGTTGTTGTTGACGTTGTTGTTGTTGTTGTTTATTTGCCGTTGTTGTTGTTGTTGACATAGTTGTTGTTGTTGTTTATTTGACGTTGTTGTTGGTGTTGATGTTGTTGTTGTTGTTGTTGTTTATTTGACGTTGTTGTTGTTGTTGTTTATTTGACATTGTTGTTTTTGTTGACGTTGTTGTTGTTGTTGTTGTTTATTTGACATTGTTATTGTTATTGTTGACGTTGTTGTTGTTGTTTATTTGACTTTGTTGTTGTTGTTGTTGTTGTTTATTTGACGTTGTTGTTGTTGTTGACTTAGTTGTTGTTGTTGTTTATTTGATGTTGTTGTTGTTGTTGTTGTTGTTGTTGATGGTGTTGTTTATTTGACGTTGTTGTTGTTGTTTATTTGACGTTGTTGTTGTTGACGTTGTTGTTGTTGTTGACGTTGTTGTTGTTGTTTATTTGACGTTGTTGTTGTTATTTATTTGACATTGTTGTTGTTGTTGACGTTGTTGTTGTTGTTGTTGTTTATTTGACATTGTTGTTGTTGTTGTTGACGTTGTTGTTGTTGTTGTTGTTGTTTATTTGACATTGTTTTAGTATTGTTGTTTATTTGACATTGTTGTTGTTATTTATTTGACGTTGTTGTGGGTGACATTGTTGTTGTTGTTGTTTATTTGACGTTGTTGTTGTTGTTGTTGTTTATTTGATGTAGTTGTTGTTGTTGACGTTGTTGTTGTTGTTGTTGTTGTTGTTGTTTATTTGACGTTTTTGTTGTTGTTGTTGTTGTTGTATATTTGACGTTGTTGTAGTTGTTATTGTTGTTGTTGTTTATTCGACATTATTGTTGTTGTTGTTGTTTATTTGACGTTGTTGTTGTTTATTTGACGTTGTTGTTGTTGTTTATTTGACGTTGTTGTTGTTCACGGTGTTGTTGTTGTTGTTTATTTGACATCGTTGTTGTTCTTGTTATTGACGTTGTTGTTGTTTATTTGACGTTGTTGTTGTTGTTCTTTATTTGACGTTGTTATTGTTTATTTGACGTTGTTGTTGTTGTTTATTTAACGTTGTTGTTATTGCCATTGTTGTTGTTGTTATTGTTTATTTGACATTGTTGTTGTTGTTGTTGTTTATTTGACGTTTTTGTTGTTGTTGATGTTGTTGTTGTTGTTTATTTGACGTTGTTGTTGTTGTTGTTTATTTGACGTTGTTGTTGTTGACGGTGTTGTTGTTGTTATTTATTTGACGTTGTTGTTGTTGTTGTTTATTTGATGTTGTTGTTGTTGACGTTGTTGTAGTTGTTGTTTATTTGATGTTGTTGTTGTTGTTGACATAGTTCTTGTTGTTTATTTGACGTTGTTGTAGTTGTTTAATTGACGTTGTTGTTGTTGTTGTTGTTTATTTGACGTTGTTGTTGTTGTTGTTGTTATTGTTGTTGTTGTTGTTTATTTGACGTTGTTGTTGTTGTTTATTTGACATTGTTGTTGTTGTTGACGTTGTTGTTGTTGTTGTTTATTTGACATTGTTGTTGTTGTTGACGTTGCTGTTGTTGTTTATTTGACATTGTTGTTGTTGTTTATTTGACGTTGTTGTTGTTTATTTGACGTTGTTGTTGTTGTTGTTTATTTGACGTTTTTGTTGACGTTGTTGTTGTTGTTGTTGTTATTGTTTATTTGACGTTGTTGTTGTTGTTTATTTGACGTAGTTGTTGTCGTTGATGTTGTTGTTGTTGTTTATTTGACGTTTTTGTTGTTGATGTTGTTGTTGTTTTCGTTGTTGGTTATTTGACATTGTTGTAGTTGTTTAATTGACGTTGTTGTTGTTGTTGTTGTTTATTTGACGTTGTTGTTGTTGTTGTTGTTATTGTTGTTGTTGTTGTTGTTTATTTGACGTTGTTGTTGTTGTTTATTTGACGCTGTTGTTGTTGTTGTTGTTTATTTGACGTTGTTGTTGTTGTTGACGTTGTTGTTGTTGTTTATTTGACGTTGTTGTTGTTGTTTATTTGACATTGTTGTTGTTGTTGTTATTGTTTATTTGACGTTGTTGTTGTTGTTTTTTTTGGCATTGTTGTTGTTGTTGTTGACGTTGTTGTTGTTGTTGTTTATTTGACGTTGTTGTTATTGATGTTGTTTTTGTTGTTGTTTATTTGACGTTGTTGTTGTTGTTGTTTATTTGACGTTGTTGTTGTTGTTGTTTATTTGACGTTGTTGTTGTTGTTGTTTATTTGACATTGTTGTTGTTAACGGTGTTGTTGTTGTTGTTGTTTATTTGACGTTGTTGTTGTTGTTGTTGTTTATTTGACATTGTTGTTGTTGACGTTGTTGTTGTTGTTGTTTATTTGACGTTGTTGTTGTTGACATAGTTGTTATTGTTGTTGTTTATTTGACGTTGTTGTTGTTGACGTTGTTGTTGTTGTTGTTGTTAATTTGACGTTGTTGTTGTAGTTGACATAGTTGTTGTTGTTGTTGTTTATTTGACGTTGTTGTTGTTGTTGACGTTTTTGTTATTGTTGTTTATTTTACGTTGTTGTTGTTGTTTATTTGACATTGTTGTTGTTGTTGACGTTGTTGTTGTTGTTGTTTATTTGACATTGTTGTTGTTGTTGTTGTTGACGTTGTTGTTGTTGTTGTTGTTTATTTGACTTTGTTGTTGTTGTTTATTTGACGTTGTTGTTGTTGTTGTTGACTTAGTTGTTGTTGTTGTTTATTTGACGTTGTTGTTGTTGTTGACGTTGTTGTTTATTTGATATTGTTGTTGTTGTTTATTTGATGTTGTTGTTGTTGTTGTTGACGTTGTTGTTGTTGTTTATTTGACGTTGTTGTTGTTATTTATTTGACATTGTTGTTGTTGTTGACTTTGTTGTTGTTGTTGTTGTTGTTGTTGTTTATTTGACATTGTTGTTGTTGTTGTTGTTTATTTGACGTTGTTTTAGTATTGTTGTTTATTTGACATTGTTGTTGTTATTTATTTGACGTTGTTGTGGGTGACATTGTTGTTGTTGTTTATTTGACGTTGTTGTTGTTGTTTATTTGACGTAGTTGTTGTTGTTGACGTTGTTGTTGTTGTTGTTGTTTATTTGACGTTTTTGTTGTTGTTGATGTTGTTGTTGTATATTTGACGTTGTTGTAGTTGTTATTGTTGTTGTTGTTTATTTGACATTGTTGTTGTTGTTGTTTATTTGACGTTGTTGTTGTTGTGTATTTGACGTTGTTGTTGTTGTTTATTTGACGATGTTGTTGTTGACGGTGTTGTTGTTGTTGTTTATTTGACATTGTTGTTGTTGTTGTTGTTGTTGACGTTGTTGTTGTTTATTTGACGTTGTTGTTGTTATTGTTCTTTATTTGACGTTGTTATTGTTTATTTGGCGTTGTTGTTGTTGTTTATTTAACGTTGTTGTTGTTGACATTGTTGTTGTTGTTATTGTTTATTTGACGTTGTTGTTGTTGTTGTTGTTTATTTGACGTAGTTTTTATTGTTGACGTTGTTGTTGTTGTTGTTGTTTATTTGACGTTTTTGTTGTTGATGTTGTTGTTTATTTGACATTGTTATTGTTGTTGTTGTTGTTTATTTGACGTTGTTGTTGTTGACGTTGTTGTTGTTGTTATTTATTTGACGTTGTTGTTGTTGTTGTTGTTGTTTATTTGACGTTGTTGTTATTGACGTTGTTGTTGTTGTTGTTGTTTATTTGACGTTGTTGTTGTTGACATAGTTGTTGTTGTTGTTGTTTATTTGACGTTTTTGTTGTTGTTGTTGTTGATGTTGTTGTTGTTTTCGTTGTTGTTTATTTGACGTTGTTGTAGTTGTTTAATTGACGTTGTTGTTGTTGTTGTTTATTTAACGTTGTTGTTGTTGTTATTGTTGTTGTTGTTGTTTATTTGACGTTGTTGTTGTTGTTCTTTATTTGACGTTGTTGTCGTTGACGTTGTTGTTGTTGTTGTTGTTTATTTGACGTTGTTGTTGTAGTTGACATAGTTGTTGTTGTTGTTGTTTATTTGACGTTGTTGTTGTTGTTGTTGACGTTGTTGTTGTTGTTGTTGTTTATTTTACGTTGTTGTTGTTGTTTATTAGACATTGTTGTTATTGTTGACGTTGTTGTTGTTGTTGTTTATTTGACATTGTTGTTATTGTTGTTGTTGACGTTGTTGTTGTTGTTGTTTATTTGACTTTGTTGTTGTTTATTTGACGTTGTTGTTGTTGTTGTTGACTTAGTTGTTGTTGTTGTTTATTTGACGTTGTTGTTGTTGTTGACGTTGTTGTTTATTTGACATTGTTGTTGTTGTTTATTTGACGTTGTTGTTGTTGTTGTTGTTGACGTTGTTGTTGTTGTTTATTTGACGTTGTTGTTATTTATTTGACATTGTTGTTGTTGTTGACTTTGTTGTTGTTGTTGTTGTTGTTGTTGTTGTTTATTTGACATTGTTGTTGTTGTTGTTGTTTATTTGACGTTGTTTTAGTATTGTTGTTTATTTGACATTGTTGTTGTTATTTATTTGACGTTATTGTGGGTGACATTGTTGTTGTTGTTTATTTGACGTTGTTGTTGTTGTTTATTTGACGTAGTTGTTGTTGTTGACGTTGTTGTTGTTGTTGTTGTTTATTTGACGTTTTTGTTGTTGTTGATGTTGTTGTTGTATATTTGACGTTGTTGTAGTTGTTATTGTTGTTGTTGTTTATTTGACATTGTTGTTGTTGTTGTTTATTTGACGTTGTTGTTGTTGTGTATTTGACGTTGTTGTTGTTGTTTATTTGACGTTGTTGTTGTTGACGGTGTTGTTGTTGTTGTTTATTTGACATTGTTGTTGTTGTTGTTGTTGACGTTGTTGTTGTTTATTTGACGTTGTTGTTGTTGTTGTTCTTTATTTGACGTTGTTATTGTTTATTTGACGTTGTTGTTGTTGTTTATTTAACGTTGTTGTTGTTGACATTGTTGTTGTTGTTATTGTTTATTTGACGTTGTTGTTGTTGTTTATTTGACGTAGTTGTTATTGTTGACGTTGTTGTTGTTGTTGTTTATTTGACGTTTTTGTTGTTGATGTTGTTGTTGTTGTTGTTGTTGTTTATTTGACGTTGTTGTTGTTGACGTTGTTGTTGTTGTTGTTGTTTATTTGACGTTGTTGTTGTTGACATAGTTGTCGTTGTTGTTGTTGTTTATTTGACGTTTTTGTTGTTGTTGATGTTGTTGTTGTTTTCGTTGTTGTTTATTTGACGTTGTTGTAGTTGTTTAATTGACGTTGTTGTTGTTGTTGTTTATTTAACGTTGTTGTTGTTGTTGTTATTGTTGTTGTTGTTGTTTATTTGACGTTGTTGTTGTTGTTCTTTATTTGACGTTGTTGTCGTTGTTGTTGTTTATTTGACGTTGTTGTTGTTGACGTTGTTGTTGTTGTTGTTTATTTGACATTGTTGTTGTTGTTGTTATTGTTAATTTGACGTTGTTGTTGTTGTTGTTGTTTATTTGGCGTTGTTGTTGGTTTATTTGACGTTGTTGTTGTTTATTTGACGTTGTTGTTGTTGTTAACGTTGTTTTTCTTGTTGTTTATTTGACGTTGTTGTTGTTGTTGTTTATTTGACGTTGTTGTTGTTGTTGTTGTTTATTTGACGTTGTTGTTGTTGTTTATTTGACGTTGTTGTTGTTGTTGACGTTGTTGTTGTTGTTTATTTGACATTGTTGTTGTTGTTTATTTGACATTGTTGTTGTTGTTGTTATTGTTTATTTGACGTTGTTGTTGTTGTTTTTTTTGGCATTGTTGTTGTTGTTGATTATGTTGTTGTTGTTGTTGTTTATTTGATGTTGTTGTTGTTGTTGTTTATTTGACGTTGTTGTTGTTGTTGTTTATTTGACGTTGTTGTTGTTGTTGTTTATTGACATTGTTGTTGTTAATGGTGTTGTTGTTGTTGTTGTTGATTTGACGTTGTTGTTGTTGTTGTTGTTTATTTGACATTGTTGTTGTTGACGTTGTTGTTGTTGTTGTTGTTTATTTGACGTTGTTGTTGTTGACATAGTTGTTATTGTTGTTGTTTATTTGACGTTGTTGTTGTTGACGTTGTTGTTGTTGTTGTTTATTTGACGTTGTTGTTGTAGTTGACATAGTTGTTGTTGTTGTTGTTTATTTGACGTTGTTGTTGTTGACGTTGTTGTTGTTGTTGTTTATTTTACGTTGTTGTTGTTGTTTATTTGACATTGTTGTTGTTGTTGACTTTGTTGTTGTTGTTGTTTATTTGACATTGTTGTTGTTGTTGTTGTTGACGTTGTTGTTGTTGTTGTTGTTTATTTGACTTTGTTGTTGTTGTTTATTTGACGTTGTTGTTGTTGTTGTTGTTGACTTAGTTGTTGTTGTTGACTTAGTTGTTGTTGTTGTTTATTTGACGTTGTTGTTGTTGTTGACGTTGTTGTTTATTTGACATTGTTGTTGTTGTTTATTTGACGTTGTTGTTGTTGTTGACGTTGTTGTTGTTGTTTATTTGACGTTGTTGTTGTTATTTATTTGACATTGTTGTTGTTGTTGACTTTGTTGTTGTTGTTGTTGACGGTGTTGTTGTTGTTGTTTATTTGACATTGTTGTTGTTGTTGTTGTTGTTGACGTTGTTGTTGTTTATTTGACGTTGTTGTTGTTATTGTTCTTTATTTGACGTTGTTATTGTTTATTTGACGTTGTTGTTGTTGTTTATTTAACGTTGTTGTTGTTGACATTGTTGTTGTTGTTGTTGTTTATTTGACGTTGTTGTTGTTGTTTATTTGACGTAGTTGTTATTGTTGACGTTGTTGTTGTTGTTATTTATTTGACGTTTTTGTTGTTGATGTTGTTGTTTATTTGACATTGTTATTGTTGTTGTTGTTTATTTGACGTTGTTGTTGTTGACGTTGTTGTTGTTGTTATTTATTTGACGTTGTTGTTGTTGTTGTTGTTTATTTGACGTTGTTGTTATTGACATTGTTGTTGTTGTTGTTGTTGTTTATTTGACGTTGTTGTTGTTGACATAGTTGTTGTTGTTATTGTTTATTTGACGTTTTTGTTGTTGTTGATGTTGTTGTTGTTTTCGTTGTTGTTTATTTGACGTTGTTGTAGTTGTTTAATTGACGTTGTTGTTGTTGTTTATTTAACGTTGTTGTTGTTGTTATTGTTGTTGTTGTTGTTTATTTGACGTTGTTGTTGTTGTTCTTTATTTGACGTTGTTGTCGTTGACGTTGTTGTTGTTGTTGTTTATTTGACGTTGTTGTTGTAGTTGACATAGTTGTTGTTGTTGTTGTTTATTTGACGTTGTTGTTGTTGTTGACGTTGTTGTTGTTGTTGTTTATTTTACGTTGTTGTTGTTGTTTATTTGACATTGTTGTTATTGTTGACGTTGTTGTTGTTGTTGTTTATTTGACATTGTTGTTATTGTTGTTGTTGACGTTGTTGTTGTTGTTGTTTATTTGACTTTGTTGTTGTTTATTTGACGTTGTTGTTGTTGTTGTTGTTGTTGACTTAGTTGTTGTTGTTGTTTATTTGACGTTGTTGTTGTTGTTGACGTTGTTGTTTATTTGACATTGTTGTTATTGTTTATTTGACGTTGTTGTTGTTGTTGACGTTGTTGTTGTTGTTTATTTGACGTTGTTGTTGTTATTTATTTGACATTGTTGTTGTTGTTGACTTTGTTGTTGTTGTTGTTATTGTTGTTTATTTGACATTGTTGTTGTTGTTGTTGTTTATTTGACGTTGTTTTAGTATTGTTGTTTATTTGACATTGTTGTTGTGATTTATTTGACGTTATTGTGGGTGACATTGTTGTTGTTGTTGTTTATTTGACGTTATTGTTGTTGTTTATTTGACGTAGTTGTTGTTGTTGACGTTGTTGTTGTTGTTGTTGTTTATTTGACGTTTTTGTTGTTGTTGATGTTGTTGTTGTATATTTGACGTTGTTGTAGTTGTTATTGTTGTTGTTGTTTATTTGACATTGTTGTTGTTGTTGTTTATTTGACGTTGTTGTTGTTGTGTATTTGACGTTGTTGTTGTTGTTTATTTGACGTTGTTGTTGTTGACGGTGTTGTTGTTGTTGTTTATTTGACATTGTTGTTGTTGTTGTTGTTGACGTTGTTGTTGTTTATTTGACGTTGTTGTTGTTGTTGTTCTTTATTTGACGTTGTTATTGTTTATTTGACGTTGTTGTTGTTGTTTATTTAACGTTGTTGTTGTTGACATTGTTGTTGTTGTTATTGTTTATTTGACGTTGTTGTTGTTGTTTATTTGACGTAGTTGTTATTGTTGACGTTGTTGTTGTTGTTGTTTATTTGACGTTTTTGTTGTTGATGTTGTTGTTGTTGTTGTTGTTGTTTATTTGACGTTGTTGTTGTTGACGTTGTTGTTGTTGTTGTTGTTTATTTGACGTTGTTGTTGTTGACATAGTTGTTGTTGTTATTGTTTATTTGACGTTTTTGTTGTTGTTGATGTTGTTGTTGTTTTCGTTGTTGTTTATTTGACGTTGTTGTAGTTGTTTAATTGACGTTGTTGTTGTTGTTTATTTAACGTTGTTGTTGTTGTTATTGTTGTTGTTGTTGTTTATTTGACGTTGTTGTTGTTGTTCTTTATTTGACGTTGTTGTCGTTGACGTTGTTGTTGTTGTTGTTTATTTGACGTTGTTGTTGTAGTTGACATAGTTGTTGTTGTTGTTGTTTATTTGACGTTGTTGTTGTTGTTGACGTTGTTGTTGTTGTTGTTTATTTTACGTTGTTGTTGTTGTTTATTTGACATTGTTGTTATTGTTGACGTTGTTGTTGTTGTTGTTTATTTGACATTGTTGTTATTGTTGTTGTTGACGTTGTTGTTGTTGTTGTTGTTTATTTGACTTTGTTGTTGTTTATTTGACGTTGTTGTTGTTGTTGTTGTTGTTGACTTAGTTGTTGTTGTTGTTTATTTGACGTTGTTGTTGTTGTTGACGTTGTTGTTTATTTGACATTGTTGTTATTGTTTATTTGACGTTGTTGTTGTTGTTGACGTTGTTGTTGTTGTTTATTTGACGTTGTTGTTGTTATTTATTTGACATTGTTGTTGTTGTTGACTTTGTTGTTGTTGTTGTTATTGTTGTTTATTTGACATTGTTGTTGTTTTTGTTGTTTATTTGACGTTGTTTTAGTATTGTTGTTTATTTGACATTGTTGTTGTGATTTATTTGACGTTATTGTGGGTGACATTGTTGTTGTTGTTGTTTATTTGACGTTGTTGTTGTTGTTTATTTGACGTAGTTGTTGTTGTTGACGTTGTTGTTGTTGTTGTTGTTTATTTGACGTTTTTGTTGTTGTTGATGTTGTTGTTGTATATTTGACGTTGTTGTAGTTGTTATTGTTGTTGTTGTTTATTTGACATTGTTGTTGTTGTTGTTTATTTGACGTTGTTGTTGTTGTGTATTTGACGTTGTTGTTGTTGTTTATTTGACGTTGTTGTTGTTGACGGTGTTGTTGTTGTTGTTTATTTGACATTGTTGTTGTTGTTGTTGTTGACGTTGTTGTTGTTTATTTGACGTTGTTGTTGTTGTTGTTCTTTATTTGACGTTGTTATTGTTTATTTGACGTTGTTGTTGTTGTTTATTTAACGTTGTTGTTGTTGACATTGTTGTTGTTGTTATTGTTTATTTGACGTTGTTGTTGTTGTTTATTTGACGTAGTTGTTATTGTTGACGTTGTTGTTGTTGTTGTTTATTTGACGTTTTTGTTGTTGATGTTGTTGTTGTTGTTGTTGTTGTTTATTTGACGTTGTTGTTGTTGACGTTGTTGTTGTTGTTGTTGTTTATTTGACGTTGTTGTTGTTGACATAGTTGTCGTTGTTGTTGTTGTTTATTTGACGTTTTTGTTGTTGTTGATGTTGTTGTTGTTTTCGTTGTTGTTTATTTGACGTTGTTGTAGTTGTTTAATTGACGTTGTTGTTGTTGTTGTTTATTTAACGTTGTTGTTGTTGTTGTTATTGTTGTTGTTGTTGTTTATTTGACGTTGTTGTTGTTGTTCTTTATTTGACGTTGTTGTCGTTGTTGTTGTTTATTTGACGTTGTTGTTGTTGACGTTGTTGTTGTTGTTGTTTATTTGACATTGTTGTTGTTGTTGTTATTGTTAATTTGACGTTGTTGTTGTTGTTGTTGTTTATTTGGCGTTGTTGTTGGTTTATTTGACGTTGTTGTTGTTTATTTGACGTTGTTGTTGTTGTTAACGTTGTTTTTCTTGTTGTTTATTTGACGTTGTTGTTGTTGTTGTTTATTTGACGTTGTTGTTGTTGTTGTTGTTTATTTGACGTTGTTGTTGTTGTTTATTTGACGTTGTTGTTGTTGTTGACGTTGTTGTTGTTGTTTATTTGACATTGTTGTTGTTGTTTATTTGACATTGTTGTTGTTGTTGTTATTGTTTATTTGACGTTGTTGTTGTTGTTTTTTTTGGCATTGTTGTTGTTGTTGATTATGTTGTTGTTGTTGTTGTTTATTTGATGTTGTTGTTGTTGTTGTTTATTTGACGTTGTTGTTGTTGTTGTTTATTTGACGTTGTTGTTGTTGTTGTTTATTGACATTGTTGTTGTTAATGGTGTTGTTGTTGTTGTTGATTTGACGTTGTTGTTGTTGTTGTTGTTTATTTGACATTGTTGTTGTTGACGTTGTTGTTGTTGTTGTTGTTTATTTGACGTTGTTGTTGTTGACATAGTTGTTATTGTTGTTGTTTATTTGACGTTGTTGTTGTTGACGTTGTTGTTGTTGTTGTTGTTTATTTGACGTTGTTGTTGTAGTTGACATAGTTGTTGTTGTTGTTGTTTATTTGACGTTGTTGTTGTTGACGTTGTTGTTGTTGTTGTTTATTTTACGTTGTTGTTGTTGTTTATTTGACATTGTTGTTGTTGTTGACTTTGTTGTTGTTGTTGTTTATTTGACATTGTTGTTGTTGTTGTTGTTGACGTTGTTGTTGTTGTTGTTGTTTATTTGACTTTGTTGTTGTTGTTTATTTGACGTTGTTGTTGTTGTTGTTGTTGACTTAGTTGTTGTTGTTGTTTATTTGACGTTGTTGTTGTTGTTGACGTTGTTGTTTATTTGACATTGTTGTTGTTGTTTATTTGACGTTGTTGTTGTTGTTGACGTTGTTGTTGTTGTTTATTTGACGTTGTTGTTGTTATTTATTTGACATTGTTGTTGTTGTTGACTTTGTTGTTGTTGTTGTTGTTGTTGTTTATTTGACGTTGTTTTAGTATTGTTGTTTATTTGACATTGTTGTTGTTATTTATTTGACGTTGTTGTGGGTGACATTGTTGTTGTTGTTTATTTGACGTTGTTGTTGTTGTTTATTTGACGTAGTTGTTGTTGTTGACGTTGTTGTTGTTGTTGTTGTTGTTTATTTGACGTTTTTGTTGTTGTTGATGTTGTTGTTGTATATTTGACGTTGTTGTAGTTGTTATTGTTGTTGTTGTTTATTTGACATTGTTGTTGTTGTTGTTTATTTGACGTTGTTGTTGTTGTGTATTTGACGTTGTTGTTGTTGTTTATTTGACGTTGTTGTTGTTGACGGTGTTGTTGTTGTTGTTTATTTGACATTGTTGTTGTTGTTGTTGTTGTTGACGTTGTTGTTGTTTATTTGACGTTGTTGTTGTTATTGTTCTTTATTTGACGTTGTTATTGTTTATTTGACGTTGTTGTTGTTGTTTATTTAACGTTGTTGTTGTTGACATTGTTGTTGTTGTTATTGTTTATTTGACGTTGTTGTTGTTGTTTATTTGACGTAGTTGTTATTGTTGACGTTGTTGTTGTTGTTGTTTATTTGACGTTTTTGTTGTTGATGTTGTTGTTTATTTGACATTGTTATTGTTGTTGTTGTTTATTTGACGTTGTTGTTGTTGACGTTGTTGTTGTTGTTATTTATTTGACGTTGTTGTTGTTGTTGTTGTTTATTTGACGTTGTTGTTATTGACATTGTTGTTGTTGTTGTTGTTGTTTATTTGACGTTGTTGTTGTTGACATAGTTGTTGTTGTTATTGTTTATTTGACGTTTTTGTTGTTGTTGATGTTGTTGTTGTTTTCGTTGTTGTTTATTTGACGTTGTTGTAGTTGTTTAATTGACGTTGTTGTTGTTGTTTATTTAACGTTGTTGTTGTTGTTATTGTTGTTGTTGTTGTTTATTTGACGTTGTTGTTGTTGTTCTTTATTTGACGTTGTTGTCGTTGACGTTGTTGTTGTTGTTGTTTATTTGACGTTGTTGTTGTAGTTGACATAGTTGTTGTTGTTGTTGTTTATTTGACGTTGTTGTTGTTGTTGACGTTGTTGTTGTTGTTGTTTATTTTACGTTGTTGTTGTTGTTTATTTGACATTGTTGTTATTGTTGACGTTGTTGTTGTTGTTGTTTATTTGACATTGTTGTTATTGTTGTTGTTGACGTTGTTGTTGTTGTTGTTGTTTATTTGACTTTGTTGTTGTTTATTTGACGTTGTTGTTGTTGTTGTTGTTGACTTAGTTGTTGTTGTTGTTTATTTGACGTTGTTGTTGTTGTTGACGTTGTTGTTTATTTGACATTGTTGTTATTGTTTATTTGACGTTGTTGTTGTTGTTGACGTTGTTGTTGTTGTTTATTTGACGTTGTTGTTGTTATTTATTTGACATTGTTGTTGTTGTTGACTTTGTTGTTGTTGTTGTTATTGTTGTTTATTTGACATTGTTGTTGTTGTTGTTGTTTATTTGACGTTGTTTTAGTATTGTTGTTTATTTGACATTGTTGTTGTGATTTATTTGACGTTATTGTGGGTGACATTGTTGTTGTTGTTGTTTATTTGACGTTGTTGTTGTTGTTTATTTGACGTAGTTGTTGTTGTTGACGTTGTTGTTGTTGTTGTTGTTTATTTGACGTTTTTGTTGTTGTTGATGTTGTTGTTGTATATTTGACGTTGTTGTAGTTGTTATTGTTGTTGTTGTTTATTTGACATTGTTGTTGTTGTTGTTTATTTGACGTTGTTGTTGTTGTGTATTTGACGTTGTTGTTGTTGTTTATTTGACGTTGTTGTTGTTGACGGTGTTGTTGTTGTTGTTTATTTGACATTGTTGTTGTTGTTGTTGTTGTTGACGTTGTTGTTGTTTATTTGACGTTGTTGTTGTTATTGTTCTTCATTTGACGTTGTTATTGTTTATTTGACGTTGTTGTTGTTGTTTATTTAACGTTGTTGTTGTTGACATTGTTGTTGTTGTTATTGTTTATTTGACGTTGTTGTTGTTGTTTATTTGACGTAGTTGTTATTGTTGACGTTGTTGTTGTTGTTGTTTATTTGACGTTTTTGTTGTTGATGTTGTTGTTTATTTGACATTGTTATTGTTGTTGTTGTTTATTTGACGTTGTTGTTGTTGACGTTGTTGTTGTTGTTATTTATTTGACGTTGTTGTTGTTGTTGTTGTTTATTTGACGTTGTTGTTATTGACATTGTTGTTGTTGTTGTTGTTGTTTATTTGACGTTGTTGTTGTTGACATAGTTGTTGTTGTTATTGTTTATTTGACGTTTTTGTTGTTGTTGATGTTGTTGTTGTTTTCGTTGTTGTTTATTTGACGTTGTTGTAGTTGTTTAATTGACGTTGTTGTTGTTGTTGTTTATTTAACGTTGTTGTTGTTGTTATTGTTGTTGTTGTTGTTTATTTGACGTTGTTGTTGTTGTTCTTTATTTGACGTTGTTGTCGTTGACGTTGTTGTTGTTGTTGTTGTTTATTTGACGTTGTTGTTGTAGTTGACATAGTTGTTGTTGTTGTTGTTTATTTGACGTTGTTGTTGTTGTTGACGTTGTTGTTGTTGTTGTTTATTTTACGTTGTTGTTGTTGTTTATTTGACATTGTTGTTATTGTTGACGTTGTTGTTGTTGTTGTTTATTTGACATTGTTGTTATTGTTGTTGTTGACGTTGTTGTTGTTGTTGTTGTTTATTTGACTTTGTTGTTGTTTATTTGACGTTGTTGTTGTTGTTGTTGTTGACTTAGTTGTTGTTGTTGTTTATTTGACGTTGTTGTTGTTGTTGTTGACGTTGTTGTTTATTTGACATTGTTGTTATTGTTTATTTGACGTTGTTGTTGTTGTTGACGTTGTTGTTGTTGTTTATTTGACGTTGTTGTTGTTATTTATTTGACATTGTTGTTGTTGTTGACTTTGTTGTTGTTGTTGTTATTGTTGTTTATTTGACATTGTTGTTGTTGTTGTTGTTTATTTGACGTTGTTTTAGTATTGTTGTTTATTTGACATTGTTGTTGTGATTTATTTGACGTTATTGTGGGTGACATTGTTGTTGTTGTTGTTTATTTGACGTTGTTGTTGTTGTTTATTTGACGTAGTTGTTGTTGTTGACGTTGTTGTTGTTGTTGTTGTTTATTTGACGTTTTTGTTGTTGTTGATGTTGTTGTTGTATATTTGACGTTGTTGTAGTTGTTATTGTTGTTGTTGTTTATTTGACATTGTTGTTGTTGTTGTTTATTTGACGTTGTTGTTGTTGTTGTGTATTTGACGTTGTTGTTGTTGTTTATTTGACGTTGTTGTTGTTGACGGTGTTGTTGTTGTTGTTTATTTGACATTGTTGTTGTTGTTGTTGTTGACGTTGTTGTTGTTTATTTGACGTTGTTGTTGTTACTGTTCTTTATTTGACGTTGTTATTGTTTATTTGACGTTGTTGTTGTTGTTTATTTAACGTTGTTGTTGTTGACATTGTTGTTGTTGTTATTGTTTATTTGACGTTGTTGTTGTTGTTTATTTGACGTAGTTGTTATTGTTGACGTTGTTGTTGTTGTTGTTTATTTGACGTTTTTGTTGTTGATGTTGTTGTTGTTGTTGTTGTTGTTGTTTATTTGACGTTGTTGTTGTTGACGTTGTTGTTGTTGTTGTTGTTTATTTGACGTTGTTGTTGTTGACATAGTTGTTGTTGTTGTTGTTTATTTGACGTTTTTGTTGTTGTTGATGTTGTTGTTGTTTTCGTTGTTGTTTATTTGACGTTGTTGTAGTTGTTTAATTGACGTTGTTGTTGTTGTTGTTTATTTAACGTTGTTGTTGTTGTTGTTATTGTTGTTGTTGTTGTTTATTTGACGTTGTTGTTGTTGTTCTTTATTTGACGTTGTTGTCGTTGTTGTTGTTTATTTGACGTTGTTGTTGTTGACGTTGTTGTTGTTGTTGTTTATTTGACATTGTTGTTGTTGTTATTGTTAATTTGACGTTGTTGTTGTTGTTGTTTATTTGGCGTTGTTGTTGGTTTATTTGACGTTGTTGTTGTTTATTTGACGTTGTTGTTGTTGTTAACGTTGTTTTTCTTGTTGTTTATTTGACGTTGTTGTTGTTGTTGTTTATTTGACGTTGTTGTTGTTGTTTATTTGACGTTGTTGTTGTTGTTTATTTGACGTTGTTGTTGTTGTTGACGTTGTTGTTGTTGTTTATTTGACATTGTTGTTGTTGTTTATTTGACATTGTTGTTGTTGTTGTTATTGTTTATTTGACGTTGTTGTTGTTGTTTTTTTTGGCATTGTTGTTGTTGTTGTTGACGTTGTTGTTGTTGTTGTTTATTTGACGTTGTTGTTGTTGTTGTTTATTTGACGTTGTTGTTGTTGTTGTTTATTTGACGTTGTTGTTGTTGTTGTTTATTGACATTGTTGTTGTTAATGGTGTTGTTGTTGTTGTTGTTGATTTGACGTTGTTGTTGTTGTTGTTGTTTATTTGACATTGTTGTTGTTGACGTTGTTGTTGTTGTTGTTGTTTATTTGACGTTGTTGTTGTTGACATAGTTGTTATTGTTGTTGTTTATTTGACGTTGTTGTTGTTGACGTTGTTGTTGTTGTTGTTGTTTATTTGACGTTGTTGTTGTAGTTGACATAGTTGTTGTTGTTGTTGTTGTTTATTTGACGTTGTTGTTGTTGACGTTGTTGTTGTTGTTGTTTATTTTACGTTGTTGTTGTTGTTTATTTGACATTGTTGTTGTTGTTGACGTTGTTGTTGTTGTTGTTTATTTGACATTGTTGTTGTTGTTGTTGTTGACGTTGTTGTTGTTGTTGTTGTTTATTTGACTTTGTTGTTGTTGTTTATTTGACGTTGTTGTTGTTGTTGTTGACTTAGTTGTTGTTGTTGTTTATTTGACGTTGTTGTTGTTGTTGACGTTGTTGTTTATTTGACATTGTTGTTGTTGTTTATTTGACGTTGTTGTTGTTGTTGACGTTGTTGTTGTTGTTTATTTGACATTGTTGTTGTTATTTATTTGACATTGTTGTTGTTGTTGACTTTGTTGTTGTTGTTGTTGTTGTTGTTTATTTGACATTGTTGTTGTTGTTGTTGTTTATTTGACGTCGTTTTAGTATTGTTGTTTTTTTGACATTATTGTTGTTATTTATTTGACGTTGTTGTGGGTGACATTGTTGTTGTTGTTTATTTGACGTTGTTGTTGTTGTTTATTTGACGTAGTTGTTGTTGTTGACGTTGTTGTTGTTGTTGTTTATTTGACGTTTTTGTTGTTGTTGATGTTGTTGTTGTATATTTGACGTTGTTGTAGTTGTTATTGTTGTTGTTGTTTATTTGACATTGTTGTTGTTGTTGTTTATTTGACGTTGTTGTTGTTGTGTATTTGACGTTGTTGTTGTTGTTTATTTGACATTGTTGTTGTTGACGGTGTTGTTGTTGTTGTTTATTTGACATTGTTGTTGTTGTTGTTGTTGTTGTTGACGTTGTTGTTGTTTATTTGACGTTGTTGTTGTTATTGTTCTTTATTTGACGTTGTTATTGTTTATTTGACGTTGTTGTTGTTGTTTATTTAACGTTGTTGTTGTTGACATTGTTGTTGTTGTTATTGTTTATTTGACGTTGTTGTTGTTGTTTATTTGACGTAGTTGTTATTGTTGACGTTGTTGTTGTTGTTGTTTATTTGACGTTTTTGTTGTTGATGTTGTTGTTGTTGTTTATTTGACATTGTTATTGTTGTTGTTGTTTATTTGACGTTGTTGTTGTTGACGTTGTTGTTGTTGTTATTTATTTGACGTTGTTGTTGTTGTTTATTTGACGTTGTTGTTGTTGACGTTGTTGTTGTTGTTGTTGTTTATTTGACGTTGTTGTTGTTGACATAGTTGTTGTTGTTGTTGTTGTTTATTTGACGTTTTTGTTGTTGTTGATGTTGTTGTTGTTTTCGTTGTTGTTTATTGACGTTGTTGTAGTTGTTTAATTGACGTTGTTGTTGTTGTTGTTTATTTAACGTTGTTGTTGTTGTTGTTATTGTTGTTGTTGTTGTTTATTTGACGTTGTTGTTGTTGTTCTTTATTTGACGTTGTTGTCGTTGTTGTTGTTTATTTGACGTTGTTGTTGTTGACGTTGTTGTTGTTGTTGTTTATTTGACATTGTTGTTGTTGTTGTTATTGTTAATTTGACGTTGTTGTTGTTGTTGTTTATTTGGCGTTGTTGTTGTTGTATTTGACGTTGTTGTTGTTTATTTGACGTTGTTGTTGTTGTTAACGTTGTTTTTCTTGTTGTTTATTTGACGTTGTTGTTGTTGTTGTTTATTTGACGTTGTTGTTGTTGTTTATTTGACGTTGTTGTTGTTGTTTATTTGACGTTGTTGTTGTTGTTGACGTTGTTGTTGTTGTTTATTTGACGTTGTTGTTGTTGTTTATTTGACATTTTTGTTGTTGTTGTTATTGTTATTGTTTATTTGACGTTGTTGTTGTTGTTTTTTTTGGCATTGTTGTTGTTTTTGTTGACGTTGTTGTTGTTGTTTATTTGACGTTGTTGTTATTGATGTTGTTTTTGTTGTTGTTTATTTGACGTTGTTGTTGTTGTTGTTTATTTGACGTTGTTGTTGTTGTTGTTTATTTGACGTTGTTGTTGTTGTTGTTTATTTGACATTGTTGTTGTTAACGGTGATGTTGTTGTTGTTGTTTATTTGACGTTGTTGTTGTTGTTGTTTATTTGACATTGTTGTTGTTGACGTTATTGTTGTTGTTGTTGTTGTTGTTTATTTGACGTTGTTGTTGTTGACATAGTTGTTATTGTTGTTGTTTATTTGACGTTGTTGTTGTTGACGTTGTTGTTGTTGTTGTTGTTTATTTGACGTTGTTGTTGTAGTTGACATAGTTGTTGTTGTTGTTGTTGTTTATTTGACGTTGTTGTTGTTGTTGTTGACGTTGTTGTTGTTGTTGTTGTTTATTTTACGTTGTTTTTGTTGTTTATTTGACATTGTTATTGTTGTTGTTTATTTGACATTGTTGTTGTTGACGTTGTTGTTGTTGTTGTTGTTGTTGTTGTTTATTTGACGTTGTTGTTGTTGACATAGTTGTTATTGTTGTTGTTTATTTGACGTTGTTGTTGTTGACGTTATTGTTGTTGTTGTTGTTTATTTGACGTTGTTGTTGTAGTTGACATAGTTGTTGTTGTTGTTTATTTGACGTTGTTGTTGTTGTTGACGTTGTTGTTGTTGTTTATTTTACGTTGTTGTTGTTGTTTATTTGACATTGTTGTTGTTGTTGACGTTGTTGTTGTTGTTGTTTATTTGACATTGTTGTTGTTGTTGTTGTTGTTGACGTTGTTGTTGTTGTTGTTGTTGTTGTTTATTTGACTTTGTTGTTGTTGTTTATTTGACGTTGTTGTTGTTGTTGTTGACTTAGTTGTTGTTGTTGTTTATTTGACGTTGTTGTTGTTGTTGACGTTGTTGTTTATTTGACATTGTTGTTGTTGTTTATTTGACGTTGTTGTTGTTGTTGACGTTGTTGTTGTTGTTTATTTGACGTTGTTGTTGTTATTTATTTGACATTGTTGTTGTTGTTGACTTTGTTGTTGTTGTTGTTGTTGTTGTTTATTTGACATTGTTGTTGTTGTTGTTTATTTGACGTTGTTTTAGTATTGTTGTTTATTTGACATTGTTGTTGTTATTTATTTGACGTTGTTGTGGGTGACATTGTTGTTGTTGTTTATTTGACGTTGTTGTTGTTGTTTATTTGACGTAGTTGTTGTTGTTGACGTTGTTGTTGTTGTTGTTGTTTATTTGACGTTTTTGTTGTTGTTGATGTTGTTGTTGTATATTTGACGTTGTTGTAGTTGTTATTGTTGTTGTTGTTTATTTGACATTGTTGTTGTTGTTGTTTATTTGACGTTGTTGTTGTTGTGTATTTGACGTTGTTGTTGTTGTTTATTTGACGTTGTTGTTGTTGACGGTGTTGTTGTTGTTGTTTATTTGACATTGTTGTTGTTGTTGTTGTTGTTGTTGACGTTGTTGTTGTTTATTTGACGTTGTTGTTGTTATTGTTCTTTATTTGACGTTGTTATTGTTTATTTGACGTTGTTGTTGTTGTTTATTTAACGTTGTTGTTGTTGACATTGTTGTTGTTGTTATTGTTTATTTGACGTTGTTGTTGTTGTTGTTTATTTGACGTAGTTGTTATTGTTGACGTTGTTGTTGTTGTTGTTTATTTGACGTTTTTGTTGTTGATGTTGTTGTTGTTGTTTATTTGACATTGTTATTGTTGTTGTTGTTTATTTGACGTTGTTGTTGTTGACGTTGTTGTTGTTGTTATTTATTTGACGTTGTTGTTGTTGTTGTTGTTGTTTATTTGACGTTGTTGTTATTGACGTTGTTGTTGTTGTTGTTTATTTGACGTTGTTGTTGTTGACATAGTTGTTGTTGTTGTTGCTTATTTGACGTTTTTGTTGTTGTTGATGTTGTTGTTGTTTTCGTTGTTGTTTATTTGACGTTGTTGTAGTTGTTTAATTGACGTTGTTGTTGTTGTTGTTTATTTAACGTTGTTGTTGTTGTTATTGTTGTTGTTGTTGTTTATTTGACGTTGTTGTTGTTGTTCTTTATTTGACGTTGTTGTCGTTGACGTTGTTGTTGTTGTTGTTGTTTATTTGACGTTGTTGTTGTAGTTGACATAGTTGTTGTTGTTGTTGTTTATTTGACGTTGTTGTTGTTGTTGACGTTGTTGTTGTTGTTGTTTATTTTACGTTGTTGTTGTTGTTTATTTGACATTGTTGTTATTGTTGACGTTGTTGTTGTTGTTGTTTATTTGACATTGTTGTTATTGTTGTTGTTGACGTTGTTGTTGTTGTTGTTGTTTATTTGACTTTGTTGTTGTTTATTTGACGTTGTTGTTGTTGTTGTTGTTGACTTAGTTGTTGTTGTTGTTTATTTGACGTTGTTGTTGTTGTTGACGTTGTTGTTTATTTGACATTGTTGTTGTTGTTTATTTGACGTTGTTGTTGTTGTTGACGTTGTTGTTGTTGTTTATTTGACGTTGTTGTTGTTATTTATTTGACATTGTTGTTGTTGTTGACTTTGTTGTTGTTGTTGTTGTTGTTGTTTATTTGACATTGTTGTTGTTGTTGTTGTTTATTTGACGTTGTTTTAGTATTGTTGTTTATTTGACATTGTTGTTGTTATTTATTTGACGTTATTGTGGGTGACATTGTTGTTGTTGTTTATTTGACGTTGTTGTTGTTGTTTATTTGACGTAGTTGTTGTTGTTGACGTTGTTGTTGTTGTTGTTGTTTATTTGACGTTTTTGTTGTTGTTGATGTTGTTGTTGTATATTTGACGTTGTTGTAGTTGTTATTGTTGTTGTTGTTTATTTGACATTGTTGTTGTTGTTGTTTATTTGACGTTGTTGTTGTTGTGTATTTGACGTTGTTGTTGTTGTTTATTTGACGTTGTTGTTGTTGACGGTGTTGTTGTTGTTGTTTATTTGACATTGTTGTTGTTGTTGTTGTTGTTGTTGACGTTGTTGTTGTTTATTTGACGTTGTTGTTGTTATTGTTCTTTATTTGACGTTGTTATTGTTTATTTGACGTTGTTGTTGTTGTTTATTTAACATTGTTGTTGTTGACATTGTTGTTGTTGTTATTGTTTATTTGACGTTGTTGTTGTTGTTTATTTGACGTAGTTGTTATGGTTGATGTTGTTGTTGTTGTTGTTTATTTGACGTTTTTGTTGTTGTTGTTGTTTATTTGACATTGTTATTGTTGTTGTTGTTTATTTGACGTTGTTGTTGTTGACGTTGTTGTTGTTGTTATTTATTTGACGTTGTTGTTGTTGTTGTTGTTGTTGTTTATTTGGCGTTGTTGTTGTTGACGTTGTTGTTGTTATTGTTGTTTATTTGACGTTGTTGTTGTTGACATAGTTGTTGTTGTTGTTGTTTATTTGACGTTTTTGTTGTTGTTGATGTTGTTGTTGTTTTCGTTGTTGTTTATTTGACGTTGTTGTAGTTGTTTAATTGATGTTGTTGTTGTTGTTGTTTATTTAACGTTGTTGTTGTTGTTATTGTTGTTGTTGTTGTTTATTTGACGTTGTTGTTGTTGTTCTTTATTTGACGTTGTTGTCGTTGTTGTTGTTTATTTGACGTTGTTGTTGTTGACGTTGTTGTTGTTGTTGTTTATTTGACATTGTTGTTGTTGTTGTTATTGTTAATTTGACGTTGTTGTTGTTGTTGTTTATTTGCCGTTGTTGTTGGTTTATTTGACGTTGTTGTTGTTTATTTGACGTTGTTGTTGTTGTTAACGTTGTTTTTCTTGTTGTTTATTTGACGTTGTTGTTGTTGTTTATTTGACGTTGTTGTTGTTGACGTTGTTGTTGTTGTTTATTTGACGTTGTTGTTGTTGTTTATTTGACATTTTTGTTGTTGTTGTTATTGTTATTGTTTATTTGACGTTGTTGTTGTTGTTTTTTTTGGCATTGTTGTTGTTTTTGTTGACGTTGTTGTTGTTGTTGTTTATTTGACGTTGTTGTTATTGATGTTGTTTTTGTTGTTGTTTATTTGACGTTGTTGTTGTTGTTGTTTATTTGACGTTGTTGTTGTTGTTGTTTATTTGACGTTGTTGTTGTTGTTGTTTATTTGACATTGTTGTTGTTAACGGTGATGTTGTTGTTGTTGTTTATTTGACGTTGTTGTTGTTGTTGTTTATTTGACATTGTTGTTGTTGACGTTATTGTTGTTGTTGTTGTTGTTGTTTATTTGACGTTGTTGTTGTTGACATAGTTGTTATTGTTGTTGTTTATTTGACGTTGTTGTTGTTGACGTTATTGTTGTTGTTGTTGTTTATTTGACGTTGTTGTTGTAGTTGACATAGTTGTTGTTGTTGTTGTTTATTTGACGTTGTTGTTGTTGTTGACGTTGTTGTTGTTGTTTATTTTACGTTGTTGTTGTTGTTTATTTGACATTGTTGTTGTTGTTGACGTTGTTGTTGTTGTTGTTTATTTGACATTGTTGTTGTTGTTGTTGTTGTTGACGTTGTTGTTGTTGTTGTTGTTGTTTATTTGACTTTGTTGTTGTTGTTTATTTGACGTTGTTGTTGTTGTTGTTGACTTAGTTGTTGTTGTTGTTTATTTGACGTTGTTGTTGTTGTTGACGTTGTTGTTTATTTGACATTGTTGTTGTTGTTTATTTGACGTTGTTGTTGTTGTTGACGTTGTTGTTGTTGTTTATTTGACGTTGTTGTTGTTATTTATTTGACATTGTTGTTGTTGTTGACTTTGTTGTTGTTGTTGTTGTTGTTGTTTATTTGACATTGTTGTTGTTGTTGTTTATTTGACGTTGTTTTAGTATTGTTGTTTATTTGACATTGTTGTTGTTATTTATTTGACGTTGTTGTGGGTGACATTGTTGTTGTTGTTTATTTGACGTTGTTGTTGTTGTTTATTTGACGTAGTTGTTGTTGTTGACGTTGTTGTTGTTGTTGTTGTTTATTTGACGTTTTTGTTGTTGTTGATGTTGTTGTTGTATATTTGACGTTGTTGTAGTTGTTATTGTTGTTGTTGTTTATTTGACATTGTTGTTGTTGTTGTTTATTTGACGTTGTTGTTGTTGTGTATTTGACGTTGTTGTTGTTGTTTATTTGACGTTGTTGTTGTTGACGGTGTTGTTGTTGTTGTTTATTTGACATTGTTGTTGTTGTTGTTGTTGTTGTTGACGTTGTTGTTGTTTATTTGACGTTGTTGTTGTTATTGTTCTTTATTTGACGTTGTTATTGTTTATTTGACGTTGTTGTTGTTGTTTATTTAACGTTTTTGTTGTTGACATTGTTGTTGTTGTTATTGTTTATTTGACGTTGTTGTTGTTGTTTATTTGACGTAGTTGTTATTGTTGACGTTGTTGTTGTTGTTGTTTATTTGACGTTTTTGTTGTTGATGTTGTTGTTGTTGTTTATTTGACATTGTTATTGTTGTTGTTGTTTATTTGACGTTGTTGTTGTTGTTATTTATTTGACGTTGTTGTTGTTGTTGTTGTTGTTTATTTGACGTTGTTGTTATTGACGTTGTTGTTGTTGTTGTTGTTTATTTGACGTTGTTGTTGTTGACATAGTTGGTGTTGTTGTTGCTTATTTGACGTTTTTGTTGTTGTTGATGTTGTTGTTGTTTTCGTTGTTGTTTATTTGACGTTGTTGTAGTTGTTTAATTGACGTTGTTGTTGTTGTTGTTTATTTAACGTTGTTGTTGTTGTTATTGTTGTTGTTGTTGTTTATTTGACGTTGTTGTTGTTGTTCTTTATTTGACGTTGTTGTCGTTGACGTTGTTGTTGTTGTTGTTGTTTATTTGACGTTGTTGTTGTAGTTGACATAGTTGTTGTTGTTGTTGTTTATTTGACGTTGTTGTTGTTGTTGACGTTGTTGTTGTTGTTGTTTATTTTACGTTGTTGTTGTTGTTTATTTGACA
This sequence comes from Vicia faba, assembly GCA_948472305.1. Lineage (NCBI taxonomy): Eukaryota > Viridiplantae > Streptophyta > Magnoliopsida > Fabales > Fabaceae > Vicia > Vicia faba. The sequence continues at coordinate 387,913,626 of OX451739.1, read as the reverse complement.
TTGTTGTTATTGTTGACGTTGTTGTTGTTGTTGTTTATTTGACATTGTTGTTATTGTTGTTGTTGACGTTGTTGTTGTTGTTGTTGTTTATTTGACTTTGTTGTTGTTTATTTGACGTTGTTGTTGTTGTTGTTGTTGACTTAGTTGTTGTTGTTGTTTATTTGACGTTGTTGTTGTTGTTGTTGTTGACTTAGTTGTTGTTGTTGTTTATTTGACGTTGTTGTTGTTGTTGACGTTGTTGTTTATTTGACATTGTTGTTGTTGTTTATTTGACGTTGTTGTTGTTGTTGACGTTGTTGTTGTTGTTTATTTGACGTTGTTGTTGTTATTTATTTGACATTGTTGTTGTTGTTGACTTTGTTGTTGTTGTTGTTGTTGTTGTTTATTTGACATTGTTGTTGTTGTTGTTGTTTATTTGACGTTGTTTTAGTATTGTTGTTTATTTGACATTGTTGTTGTTATTTATTTGACGTTATTGTGGGTGACATTGTTGTTGTTGTTTATTTGACGTTGTTGTTGTTGTTTATTTGACGTAGTTGTTGTTGTTGACGTTGTTGTTGTTGTTGTTGTTGTTTATTTGACGTTTTTGTTGTTGTTGATGTTGTTGTTGTATATTTGACGTTGTTGTAGTTGTTATTGTTGTTGTTGTTTATTTGACATTGTTGTTGTTGTTGTTTATTTGACGTTGTTGTTGTTGTGTATTTGACGTTGTTGTTGTTGTTTATTTGACGTTGTTGTTGTTGACGGTGTTGTTGTTGTTGTTTATTTGACATTGTTGTTGTTGTTGTTGTTGTTGACGTTGTTGTTGTTTATTTGACGTTGTTGTTGTTATTGTTCTTTATTTGACGTTGTTATTGTTTATTTGACGTTGTTGTTGTTGTTTATTTAACGTTGTTGTTGTTGACATTGTTGTTGTTGTTATTGTTTATTTGACGTTGTTGTTGTTGTTTATTTGACGTAGTTGTTATGGTTGATGTTGTTGTTGTTGTTGTTTATTTGACGTTTTTGTTGTTGTTGTTGTTTATTTGACATTGTTATTGTTGTTGTTGTTTATTTGACGTTGTTGTTGTTGACGTTGTTGTTGTTGTTATTTATTTGACGTTGTTGTTGTTGTTGTTGTTGTTTATTTGGCGTTGTTGTTGTTGACGTTGTTGTTGTTATTGTTGTTTATTTGACGTTGTTGTTGTTGACATAGTTGTTGTTGTTGTTGTTTATTTGACGTTTTTGTTGTTGTTGATGTTGTTGTTGTTTTCGTTGTTGTTTATTTGACGTTGTTGTAGTTGTTTAATTGACGTTGTTGTTGTTGTTGTTTATTTAACGTTGTTGTTGTTGTTATTGTTGTTGTTGTTGTTTATTTGACGTTGTTGTTGTTGTTCTTTATTTGACGTTGTTGTCGTTGTTGTTGTTTATTTGACGTTGTTGTTGTTGACGTTGTTGTTGTTGTTGTTTATTTGACATTGTTGTTGTTGTTGTTATTGTTAATTTGACGTTGTTGTTGTTGTTGTTTATTTGCCGTTGTTGTTGGTTTATTTGACGTTGTTGTTGTTTATTTGACGTTGTTGTTGTTGTTAACGTTGTTTTTCTTGTTGTTTATTTGACGTTGTTGTTGTTGTTTATTTGACGTTGTTGTTGTTGACGTTGTTGTTGTTGTTTATTTGACGTTGTTGTTGTTGTTTATTTGACATTTTTGTTGTTGTTGTTATTGTTATTGTTTATTTGACGTTGTTGTTGTTGTTTTTTTTGGCATTGTTGTTGTTTTTGTTGACGTTGTTGTTGTTGTTGTTTATTTGACGTTGTTGTTATTGATGTTGTTTTTGTTGTTGTTTATTTGACGTTGTTGTTGTTGTTGTTTATTTGACGTTGTTGTTGTTGTTGTTTATTTGACGTTGTTGTTGTTGTTGTTTATTTGACATTGTTGTTGTTAACGGTGATGTTGTTGTTGTTGTTTATTTGACGTTGTTGTTGTTGTTGTTTATTTGACATTGTTGTTGTTGACGTTATTGTTGTTGTTGTTGTTGTTGTTTATTTGACGTTGTTGTTGTTGACATAGTTGTTATTGTTGTTGTTTATTTGACGTTGTTGTTGTTGACGTTATTGTTGTTGTTGTTGTTTATTTGACGTTGTTGTTGTAGTTGACATAGTTGTTGTTGTTGTTGTTTATTTGACGTTGTTGTTGTTGTTGATGTTGTTGTTGTTGTTTATTTTACGTTGTTGTTGTTGTTTATTTGACATTGTTGTTGTTGTTGACGTTGTTGTTGTTGTTGTTTATTTGACATTGTTGTTGTTGTTGTTGTTGTTGACGTTGTTGTTGTTGTTGTTGTTGTTTATTTGACTTTGTTGTTGTTGTTTATTTGACGTTGTTGTTGTTGTTGTTGACTTAGTTGTTGTTGTTGTTTATTTGACGTTGTTGTTGTTGTTGACGTTGTTGTTTATTTGACATTGTTGTTGTTGTTTATTTGACGTTGTTGTTGTTGTTGACGTTGTTGTTGTTGTTTATTTGACGTTGTTGTTGTTATTTATTTGACATTGTTGTTGTTGTTGACTTTGTTGTTGTTGTTGTTGTTGTTGTTTATTTGACATTGTTGTTGTTGTTGTTTATTTGACGTTGTTTTAGTATTGTTGTTTATTTGACATTGTTGTTGTTATTTATTTGACGTTGTTGTGGGTGACATTGTTGTTGTTGTTTATTTGACGTTGTTGTTGTTGTTTATTTGACGTAGTTGTTGTTGTTGACGTTGTTGTTGTTGTTGTTGTTTATTTGACGTTTTTGTTGTTGTTGATGTTGTTGTTGTATATTTGACGTTGTTGTAGTTGTTATTGTTGTTGTTGTTTATTTGACATTGTTGTTGTTGTTGTTTATTTGACGTTGTTGTTGTTGTGTATTTGACGTTGTTGTTGTTGTTTATTTGACGTTGTTGTTGTTGACGGTGTTGTTGTTGTTGTTTATTTGACATTGTTGTTGTTGTTGTTGTTGTTGTTGACGTTGTTGTTGTTTATTTGACGTTGTTGTTGTTATTGTTCTTTATTTGACGTTGTTATTGTTTATTTGACGTTGTTGTTGTTGTTTATTTAACGTTTTTGTTGTTGACATTGTTGTTGTTGTTATTGTTTATTTGACGTTGTTGTTGTTGTTTATTTGACGTAGTTGTTATTGTTGACGTTGTTGTTGTTGTTGTTTATTTGACGTTTTTGTTGTTGATGTTGTTGTTGTTGTTTATTTGACATTGTTATTGTTGTTGTTGTTTATTTGACGTTGTTGTTGTTGTTATTTATTTGACGTTGTTGTTGTTGTTGTTGTTGTTTATTTGACGTTGTTGTTATTGACGTTGTTGTTGTTGTTGTTGTTTATTTGACGTTGTTGTTGTTGACATAGTTGGTGTTGTTGTTGCTTATTTGACGTTTTTGTTGTTGTTGATGTTGTTGTTGTTTTCGTTGTTGTTTATTTGACGTTGTTGTAGTTGTTTAATTGACGTTGTTGTTGTTGTTGTTTATTTAACGTTGTTGTTGTTGTTATTGTTGTTGTTGTTGTTTATTTGACGTTGTTGTTGTTGTTCTTTATTTGACGTTGTTGTCGTTGACGTTGTTGTTGTTGTTGTTGTTTATTTGACGTTGTTGTTGTAGTTGACATAGTTGTTGTTGTTGTTGTTTATTTGACGTTGTTGTTGTTGTTGACGTTGTTGTTGTTGTTGTTTATTTTACGTTGTTGTTGTTGTTTATTTGACATTGTTGTTATTGTTGACGTTGTTGTTGTTGTTGTTTATTTGACATTGTTGTTATTGTTGTTGTTGACGTTGTTGTTGTTGTTGTTGTTTATTTGACTTTGTTGTTGTTTATTTGACGTTGTTGTTGTTGTTGTTGTTGACTTAGTTGTTGTTGTTGTTTATTTGACGTTGTTGTTGTTGTTGTTGTTGACTTAGTTGTTGTTGTTGTTTATTTGACGTTGTTGTTGTTGTTGACGTTGTTGTTTATTTGACATTGTTGTTGTTGTTTATTTGACGTTGTTGTTGTTGTTGACGTTGTTGTTGTTGTTTATTTGACGTTGTTGTTGTTATTTATTTGACATTGTTGTTGTTGTTGACTTTGTTGTTGTTGTTGTTGTTGTTGTTTATTTGACATTGTTGTTGTTGTTGTTGTTTATTTGACGTTGTTTTAGTATTGTTGTTTATTTGACATTGTTGTTGTTATTTATTTGACGTTATTGTGGGTGACATTGTTGTTGTTGTTTATTTGACGTTGTTGTTGTTGTTTATTTGACGTAGTTGTTGTTGTTGACGTTGTTGTTGTTGTTGTTGTTGTTTATTTGACGTTTTTGTTGTTGTTGATGTTGTTGTTGTATATTTGACGTTGTTGTAGTTGTTATTGTTGTTGTTGTTTATTTGACATTGTTGTTGTTGTTGTTTATTTGACGTTGTTGTTGTTGTGTATTTGACGTTGTTGTTGTTGTTTATTTGACGTTGTTGTTGTTGACGGTGTTGTTGTTGTTGTTTATTTGACATTGTTGTTGTTGTTGTTGTTGTTGACGTTGTTGTTGTTTATTTGACGTTGTTGTTGTTATTGTTCTTTATTTGACGTTGTTATTGTTTATTTGACGTTGTTGTTGTTGTTTATTTAACGTTGTTGTTGTTGACATTGTTGTTGTTGTTATTGTTTATTTGACGTTGTTGTTGTTGTTTATTTGACGTAGTTGTTATGGTTGATGTTGTTGTTGTTGTTGTTTATTTGACGTTTTTGTTGTTGTTGTTGTTTATTTGACATTGTTATTGTTGTTGTTGTTTATTTGACGTTGTTGTTGTTGACGTTGTTGTTGTTGTTATTTATTTGACGTTGTTGTTGTTGTTGTTGTTGTTTATTTGGCGTTGTTGTTGTTGACGTTGTTGTTGTTATTGTTGTTTATTTGACGTTGTTGTTGTTGACATAGTTGTTGTTGTTGTTGTTTATTTGACGTTTTTGTTGTTGTTGATGTTGTTGTTGTTTTCGTTGTTGTTTATTTGACGTTGTTGTAGTTGTTTAATTGACGTTGTTGTTGTTGTTGTTTATTTAACGTTGTTGTTGTTGTTATTGTTGTTGTTGTTGTTTATTTGACGTTGTTGTTGTTGTTCTTTATTTGACGTTGTTGTCGTTGTTGTTGTTTATTTGACGTTGTTGTTGTTGACGTTGTTGTTGTTGTTGTTTATTTGACATTGTTGTTGTTGTTGTTATTGTTAATTTGACGTTGTTGTTGTTGTTGTTTATTTGCCGTTGTTGTTGGTTTATTTGACGTTGTTGTTGTTTATTTGACGTTGTTGTTGTTGTTAACGTTGTTTTTCTTGTTGTTTATTTGACGTTGTTGTTGTTGTTGTTTATTTGACGTTGTTGTTGTTGTTTATTTGACGTTGTTGTTGTTGTTTATTTGACGTTGTTGTTGTTGTTGACGTTGTTGTTGTTGTTTATTTGACATTGTTGTTGTTGTTTATTTGACATTGTTGTTGTTGTTGTTATTGTTTATTTGACGTTGTTGTTGTTGTTTTTTTTGGCATTGTTGTTGTTGTTGTTGACGTTGTTGTTGTTGTTGTTTATTTGACGTTGTTGTTATTGATGTTGTTTTTGTTGTTGTTTATTTGACGTTGTTGTTGTTGTTGTTGTTGTTGTTTATTTGAAGTTGTTGTTGTTGTTGTTTATTTGACGTTGTTGTTGTTGTTTATTGACATTGTTGTTGTTAACGGTGTTGTTGTTGTTGTTGTTGTTGATTTGACGTTGTTGTTGTTGTTATTTATTTGACATTGTTGTTGTGGACGTTGTTGTTGTTGTTGTTTATTTGACGTTGTTGTTGTTGACATAGTTGTTATTGTTGTTGTTTATTTGACGTTGTTGTTGTTGACGTTGTTGTTGTTGTTGTTTATTTGACGTTGTTGTTGTAGTTGACATAGTTGTTGTTGTTGTTATTTATTTGACGTTGTTGTTGTTGACGTTGTTGTTGTTGTTGTTGTTTATTTTACGTTGTTGTTGTTGTTTATTTGACATTGTTGTTGTTGTTGACGTTGTTGTTGTTGTTGTTTATTTGACATTGTTGTTGTTGTTGTTGTTGACGTTGTTGTTGTTGTTGTTGTTTATTTGACTTTGTTGTTGTTGTTTATTTGACGTTGTTGTTGTTGTTGTTGACTTAGTTGTTGTTGTTGTTTATTTGACGTTGTTGTTGTTGTTGACGTTGTTGTTTATTTGACATTGTTGTTGTTGTTTATTTGACGTTGTTGTTGTTGTTGACGTTGTTGTTGTTGTTTATTTGACATTGTTGTTGTTATTTATTTGACATTGTTGTTGTTGTTGACTTTGTTGTTGTTGTTGTTGTTGTTTATTTGACATTGTTGTTGTTGTTGTTGTTTATTTGACGTCGTTTTAGTATTGTTGTTTATTTGACATTGTTGTTGTTATTTATTTGACGTTGTTGTGGGTGACATTGTTGTTGTTGTTTATTTGACGTTGTTGTTGTTGTTTATTTGACGTAGTTGTTGTTGTTGACGTTGTTGTTGTTGTTGTTGTTTATTTGACGTTTTTGTTGTTGTTGATGTTGTTGTTGTATATTTGACGTTGTTGTAGTTGTTATTGTTGTTGTTGTTTATTTGACATTGTTGTTGTTGTTGTTTATTTGACGTTGTTGTTGTTGTGTATTTGACGTTGTTGTTGTTGTTTATTTGACGTTGTTGTTGTTGACGGTGTTGTTGTTGTTGTTTATTTGACATTGTTGTTGTTGTCGTTGTTGACGTTGTTGTTGTTTATTTGATGTTGTTGTTGTTATTGTTCTTTATTTGACGTTGTTATTGTTTATTTGACGTTGTTGTTGTTGTTTATTTAACGTTGTTGTTGTTGACATTGTTGTTGTTGTTATTGTTTATTTGACGTTGTTGTTGTTGTTTATTTGACGTAGTTGTTATTGTTGACGTTGTTGTTGTTGTTGTTTATTTGACGTTTTTGTTGTTGATGTTGTTGTTGTTGTTTATTTGACATTGTTATTGTTGTTGTTGTTTATTTGACGTTGTTGTTGTTGACGTTGTTGTTGTTGTTATTTATTTGACGTTGTTGTTGTTGTTGTTGTTTATTTGACGTTGTTGTTGTTGACGTTGTTGTTGTTGTTGTTGTTGTTTATTTGACGTTGTTGTTGTTGACATAGTTGTTGTTGTTGTTGTTTATTTGACGTTTTTGTTGTTGTTGATGTTGTTGTTGTTTTCGTTGTTGTTTATTTGACGTTGTTGTAGTTGTTTAATTGACGTTGTTGTTGTTGTTGTTTATTTAACGTTGTTGTTGTTGTTGTTATTGTTGTTGTTGTTGTTTATTTGACGTTGTTGTTGTTGTTCTTTATTTGACGTTGTTGTTGTTTATTTGACGTTGTTGTTGTTGACGTTGTAGTTGTTGTTGTTTATTTGACATTGTTGTTGTTGTTGTTATTGTTAATTTGACGTTGTTGTTGTTGTTGTTTATTTGGCGTTGTTGTTGTTGTATTTGACGTTGTTTAATGTTTATTTGACGTTGTTGTTGTTGTTGTTAACGTTGTTTTTCTTGTTGTTTATTTGACGTTGTTGTTGTTGTTGTTGTTTAGTTGACGTTGTTGGTTTTGTTTATTTGACGTTGTTGTTGTTGTTGTTGTTTATTTGACGCTGTTGTTGTTTATTTGACATTGTTGTTATTGACGGTGTTGTTGTTGTTTATTTGACATTGTTGTTGTTGTTGTTTATTTGACGTTGTTTTTGTTGTTGTTTATTAGACATTGTTGTTGTTGTTAACATAGTTGTTGTTGTTGTTGTTTATTTGACGTTGTTGTTGTTGTTGACGTTGTTGTTGTTGTTGTTTATTTGCCGTTGTTATTGTTGTTGACATAGTTGTTGTTGTTGTTGTTTATTTGGCGTTGTTGTTGTTGTTGACGTTGTTGTTGTTGTTGTTGTTGTTTATTTGACGTTGTTGTTGTTGTTGTTTATTTGACATTGTTGTTTTTGTTGATGTTGTTGTTGTTGTTGTTTATTTGACATTGTTGTTGTTGTTGTTGACGTTGTTGTTGTTGTTTATTTGACTTTGTTGTTGTTGTTGTTGTTTATTTGACGTTGTTGTTGTTGTTGACTTAGTTGTTGTTGTTATTTATTTGACGTTGTTGTTGTTGTTGTTGACGGTGTTGTTTATTTGACGTTGTTGTTGTTGTTTATTTGACGTTGTTGTTGTTGTTGACGTTGTTGTTGTTGTTGACGTTGTTGTTGTTTTTTATTTGACGTTGTTGTTGTTATTTATTTGACATTGTTGTTGTTGTTGACGTTGTTGTTGTTGTTTATTTGACATTGTTGTTGTTGTTGTTGATGTTGTTGTTGTTGTTGTTGTTGTTGTTTATTTGACATTGTTTTAGTATTAATGTTTATTTGACATTGTTGTTGTTATTTATTTGACGTTGTTGTGGGTGACATTGTTGTTGTTGTTGTTTATTTGACGTTGTTGTTGTTGTTGTTTATTTGACGTAGTTGTTGTTGTTCTTTATTTGACGTTGTTATTGTTTATTTGACATTGTTTTTGTTGTTGTTGTTTATTTGACGTTTTTGTTGTTGTCGATGTTGTTGTTGTTGTTTATTTGACGTTGTTGTTGTTGTTGTTGTTTATTTGATGTTGTTGTTGTTGACGTTGTTGTTGTTGTTGTTTATTTGACGTTGTTGTTGTTGACATAGTTGTTGTTGTTGTTGTTTATTTGATGTTTTTGTTGTTGTTGATGTTTTTGTTGTTTTCGTTGTTGTTTATTTGACGTTGTTGTAGTTGTTTAATTGACGTTGTTGTTGTTGTTGTTTATTTGACGTTGTTGTTGTTGTTATTGTTGTTGTTGTTGTTGTTTATTTGACGTTGTTGTTGTTGTTGTTGTTTATTTGACGTTGCTGTTGTTGTTGTTTATTTGACGTTGTTGTTGTTATTTATTTGACGTTGTTGTGGGTAACATTGTTGTTGTTGTTTATTTGATGTTGTTGTTGTTGTTTATTTGACGTAGTTGTTGTTGTTGACGTTGTTGTTGTTGTTGTTGTTTATTTGACGTTTTTGTTGTTGTTGATGTTGTTGTTGTTGTTGTATATTTGACATTGTTGTAGTTGTTATTGTTGTTGTTCTTTATTTGACATTGTTGTTGTTGTTGTTGTTTATTTGACGTTGTTGTTGTTGTTTATTTGACGTTGTTGTTGTTGACGGTGTTGTTGTTGTTGTTTATTTGACATTGTTGTTGTTGTTGACGTTGTTGTTGTTTATTTGACGTTGTTGTTGTTGTTCTTCTTCTTCTTTATTTGACGTTGTTATTGTTTATTTGACGTTGTTGTTGTTGTTGTTTATTTAACGTTGTTGTTGTTGACATTGTTGTTGTTGTTATTGTTTATTTGACGTTGTTGTTGTTGTTTATTTGACGTAGTTGTTCTTGTTGACGTTGTTGACGTTGTTGTTTATTTGATGTTTTTGTTGTTGTTGATGTTGTTGTTGCTGTTTATTTGACGTTGTTGTTTTTGTTTATTTGACGTTGTTGTTGTTGACGGTGTTGTTGTTGTTATTTATTTGACGTTGTTGTTGTTGTTGTTTATTTGACGTTGTTGTTGTTGACGTTGTTGTTGTTGTTGTTTATTTGACGTTGTTGTTATTGTTGACATAGATGTTGTTGTTGTTGTCGTTGTTGTTTATTTGACGTTTTTGTTGTTGTTGATGTTGTTGTTGTTTTCGTTGTTGTTTATTTGACGTTGTTGTAGTTGTTTAATTGACGTTGTTGTTGTTGTTGTTGTTTATTTGACGTTGTCGTTGTTGTTTATTTGACATTGTTGTTGTTGTTGACGTTGTTGTTGTTGTTGTTTATTTGACATTGTTGTTGTTGTTGTTGTTGTTGTTGTTCACGTTGTTGTTGTTGTTGTTTATTTGACGTTGTTGTTGTTGTTGTTGTTGTTGTTGTTTATTTGACGTTGTTGTTGTTGTTGTTGTTCATGTTGTTGTTGTTGTTGTTGTTTATTTGACGTTGTTGTTGTTGTTGTTGACGTTGTTGTTTATTTGACGTTGTTGTTGTTGTTTATTTGACGGTGTTGTTGTTGTTGTTGTTGTTTATTTGACGTTGTTGTTGTTATTTATTTGACATTGTTGTTGTTGTTTATTTGACATTGTTGTTGTTCTTGTTGACGTTGTTGTTGTTGTTGTTTATTTGACGTTGTTTTAGTATTGTTGTTTATTTGACATTGTTGTTGTTATTTATTTGACGTTGTTGTGGGTGACATTGTTGTTGTTATTTATTTGACGTTGTTGTGGGTGACATTGTTGTTGTTGTTTATTTGACGTTGTTGTTGTTGTTTATTTGACGTAGTTGTTGTTGTTGACGTTGTTGTTGTTGTTGTTTATTTGACGTTTTTGTTGTTGTTGATGTTGTTGTTGTTGTTTTATATATGACGTTGTTGTAGTTGTTATTGTTGTTGTTGTTTATTTGACATTGTTGTTATTGTTGTTTATTTTACGTTGTTGTTGTTGTTTATTTGACGTTGTTGTTGTTGTTTATTTAACGTTGTTGTTGTTAACGATGTTGTTGTTGTTGTTGCTTATTTGACGTTGTTGTTGTTATTTATTTGACGTAGTTGTTGTTGTTGACGTTGTTGTTGTTGTTGTTTATTTGACATTTTTGTTGTTGATGTTGTTGTTGTTGTTGTTTATTTGACATTATTGTTGTTGTTGTTGTTTATTTGACGTTGTTGTTATTGACGGTGTTGTTGTTGTTATTTATTTGACGTTGTTGTTGTTGTTGTTGTTGTTGTTTATTTGACGTTGTTGTTGTTGAGGTTGTTGTTGTTGTTGTTGTTGTTGTTGTTTATTTGACGTTCTTGTTATTGTTGACATAGTTGTTGTTGTTGTTGTTTATTTGACGTTTTTGTTGTTGTTGATGTTGTTGTTGTTTTCGTTGTTGTTTATTTGACGTTGTAGTTGTTGTTTATTTGACGTTGTTGTTGTTGTTGACTTAGTTGTTGTTGTTGTTTATTTGACGTTGTTGTTGTTGTTGACGTTGTTGTTTATTTGACATTGTTGTTGTTGTTTATTTGACGTTGTTGTTGTTGTTGACGTTGTTGTTGTTGTTTATTTGACATTGTTGTTGTTATTTATTTGACATTGTTGTTGTTGTTGACTTTGTTGTTGTTGTTGTTGTTGTTTATTTGACATTGTTGTTGTTGTTGTTTATTTGACGTCGTTTTAGTATTGTTGTTTATTTGACATTATTGTTGTTATTTATTTGACGTTGTTGTGGGTGACATTGTTGTTGTTGTTGTTTATTTGACGTTGTTGTTGTTGTTTATTTGACGTAGTTGTTGTTGTTGACGTTGTTGTTGTTGTTGTTGTTTATTTGACGTTTTTGTTGTTGTTGATGTTGTTGTTGTATATTTGACGTTGTTGTAGTTGTTATTGTTGTTGTTGTTTATTTGACATTGTTGTTGTTGTTGTTTATTTGACGTTGTTGTTGTTGTGTATTTGACGTTGTTGTTGTTGTTTATTTGACGTTGTTGTTGTTGACGGTGTTGTTGTTGTTGTTTATTTGACATTGTTGTTGTTGTTGTTGTTGTTGACGTTGTTGTTGTTTATTTGACGTTGTTGTTGTTATTGTTCTTTATTTGACGTTGTTATTGTTTATTTGACGTTGTTGTTGTTGTTTATTTAACGTTGTTGTTGTTGACATTGTTGTTGTTGTTATTGTTTATTTGACGTTGTTGTTGTTGTTTATTTGACGTAGTTGTTATTGTTGACGTTGTTGTTGTTGTTGTTGTTTATTTGACGTTTTTGTTGTTGATGTTGTTGTTGTTGTTTATTTGACATTGTTATTGTTGTTGTTGTTTATTTGACGTTGTTGTTGTTGACGTTGTTGTTGTTGTTATTTATTTGACGTTGTTGTTGTTGTTGTTGTTTATTTGACGTTGTTGTTGTTGACGTTGTTGTTGTTGTTGTTTATTTGACATTGTTGTTGTTGACATAGTTGTTGTTGTTGTTGTTGTTTATTTGACGTTTTTGTTGTTGTTGATGTTGTTGTTGTTTTCGTTGTTGTTTATTTGACGTTGTTGTAGTTGTTTAATTGACGTTGTTGTTGTTGTTGTTTATTTAACGTTGTTGTTGTTGTTGTTATTGTTGTTGTTGTTGTTTATTTGACGTTGTTGTTGTTGTTCTTTATTTGACGTTGTTGTCGTTGTTGTTGTTTATTTGACGTTGTTGTTGTTGACGTTGTTGTTGTTGTTGTTTATTTGACATTGTTGTTGTTGTTGTTATTGTTAATTTGACGTTGTTGTTGTTGTTGTTTATTTGGCGTTGTTGTTGTTGTATTTGACGTTGTTGTTGTTTATTTGACGTTGTTGTTGTTGTTAACGTTGTTTTTCTTGTTGTTTATTTGACGTTGTTGTTGTTGTTGTTTATTTGACGTTGTTGTTGTTGTTTTTTTTGGCATTGTTGTTGTTTTTGTTGACGTTGTTGTTGTTGTTGTTGTTGTTTATTTGACGTTGTTGTTATTGATGTTGTTTTTGTTGTTGTTTATTTGACGTTGTTGTTGTTGTTGTTTATTTGACGTTGTTGTTTTTGTTGTTTATTTTTACGTTGTTGTTGTTGTTGTTTATTTGACATTGTTGTTGTTAACAGTGTTGTTGTTGTTGTTGTTTATTTGACGTTGTTGTTGTTGTTGTTTATTTGACATTGTTGTTGTTGACGTTGTTGTTGTTGTTGTTGTTGTTTATTTGACGTTGTTGTTGTTGACATAGTTGTTATTGTTGTTGTTTATTTGATGTTGTTGTTGTTGACGTTGTTGTTGTTGTTGTTGTTTATTTGACGTTGTTGTTGTTGTTGTTTATTTGACGTTGTTGTTGTTGTTGACGTTGTTGTTGTTGTTGTTTATTTTACGTTGTTGATGTTGTTTATTTGACATTGTTGTTGTTGTTGTTTATTTGACATTGTTGTTGTTGACGTTGTTGTTGTTGTTGTTGTTTATTTGACGTTGTTGTTGTTGACATAGTTGTTATTGTTGTTGTTTATTTGACGTTGTTGTTGTTGACGTTGTTGTTGTTGTTGTTGTTTATTTGATGTTGTTGTTGTAGTTGACATAGTTGTTGTTGTTGTTGTTTATTTGACGTTGTTGTTGTTGTTGACGTTGTTGTTGTTGTTGTTTATTTTACGTTGTTGTTGTTGTTTATTTGACATTGTTGTTGTTGTTGACGTTGTTGTTGTTGTTGTTTATTTGACATTGTTGTTGTTGTTGTTGTTGTTGACGTTGTTGTTGTTGTTGTTGTTGTTTATTTGACTTTGTTGTTGTTGTTTATTTGACGTTGTTGTTGTTGTTGTTGACTTAGTTGTTGTTGTTGTTTATTTGACATTGTTGTTGTTGTTGACGTTGTTGTTTATTTGACATTGTTGTTGTTGTTTATTTGACGTTGTTGTTGTTGTTGACGTTGTTGTTGTTGTTTATTTGACGTTGTTGTTGTTATTTATTTGACATTGTTATTGTTGTTGTTGTTGACGTTGTTGTTGTTTATTTGACGTTGTTGTTGTTATTGTTCTTTATTTGACGTTGTTATTGTTTATTTGACGTTGTTGTTGTTGTTTATTTAACGTTGTTGTTGTTGACATTGTTGTTGTTGTTATTGTTTATTTGACGTTGTTGTTGTTGTTGTTTATTTGACGTAGTTTTTATTGTTGACGTTGTTGTTGTTGTTGTTGTTTATTTGACGTTTTTGTTGTTGATGTTGTTGTTTATTTGACATTGTTATTGTTGTTGTTGTTTATTTGACGTTGTTGTTGTTGACGTTGTTGTTGTTGTTATTTATTTGACGTTGTTGTTGTTGTTGTTGTTGTTTATTTGACGTTGTTGTTATTGACGTTGTTGTTGTTGTTGTTTATTTGACGTTGTTGTTGTTGACATAGTTGTTGTTGTTGTTGTTTATTTGACGTTTTTGTTGTTGTTGTTGTTGATGTTGTTGTTGTTTTCGTTGTTGTTTATTTGACGTTGTTGTAGTTGTTTAGTTGACGTTGTTGTTGTTGTTGTTTATTTAACGTTGTTGTTGTTGTTATTGTTGTTGTTGTTGTTGTTTATTTGACGTTGTTGTTGTTGTTCTTTATTTGACGTTGTTGTCGTTGACGTTGTTGTTGTTGTTGTTGTTGTTTATTTGACGTTGTTGTTGTAGTTGACATAGTTGTTGTTGTTGTTGTTTATTTGACGTTGTTGTTGTTGTTGACGTTGTTGTTGTTGTTGTTGTTGTTTATTTTACGTTGTTGTTGTTGTTTATTTGACATTGTTGTTATTGTTGACGTTGTTGTTGTTGTTGTTTATTTGACATTGTTGTTATTGTTGTTGTTGACGTTGTTGTTGTTGTTGTTGTTTATTTGACTTTGTTGTTGTTTATTTGACGTTGTTGTTGTTGTTGTTGACTTAGTTGTTGTTGTTGTTTATTTGACGTTGTTGTTGTTGTTGACGTTGTTGTTTAATTGACATTGTTGTTGTTGTTTATTTGACGTTGTTGTTGTTGTTGTTGTTGACGTTGTTGTTGTTGTTTATTTGACGTTGTTGTTATTTATTTGACATTGTTGTTGTTGTTGTTGACTTTGTTGTTGTTGTTGTTGTTGTTTATTTGACATTGTTGTTGTTGTTGTTGTTTATTTGACGTTGTTTTAGTATTGTTGTTTATTTGACATTGTTGTTGTTATTTATTTGACGTTATTGTGGGTGACATTGTTGTTGTTGTTTATTTGACGTTGTTGTTGTTGTTTATTTGACGTAGTTGTTGTTGTTGACGTTGTTGTTGTTGTTGTTGTTTATTTGACGTTTTTGTTGTTGTTGATGTTGTTGTTGTATATTTGACGTTGTTGTAGTTGTTATTGTTGTTGTTGTTTATTTGACATTGTTGTTGTTGTTGTTTATTTGACGTTGTTGTTGTTGTGTATTTGACGTTGTTGTTGTTGTTTATTTGACGTTGTTGTTGTTGACGGTGTTGTTGTTGTTGTTTATTTGACATTGTTGTTGTTGTTGTTGTTGACGTTGTTGTTGTTTATTTGACGTTGTTGTTGTTGTTGTTCTTTATTTGACGTTGTTATTGTTTATTTGACGTTGTTGTTGTTGTTTATTTAACGTTGTTGTTGTTGACATTGTTGTTGTTGTTATTGTTTATTTGACGTTGTTGTTGTTGTTTATTTGACGTAGTTGTTATTGTTGACGTTGTTGTTGTTGTTATTTATTTGACGTTTTTGTTGTTGATGTTGTTGTTGTTGTTGTTGTTGTTTATTTGACGTTGTTGTTGTTGACGTTGTTGTTGTTGTTGTTGTTTATTTGACGTTGTTGTTGTTGACATAGTTGTTGTTGTTGTTGTTGTTTATTTGACGTTTTTGTTGTTGTTGATGTTGTTGTTGTTTTCGTTGTTGTTTATTTGACGTTGTTGTAGTTGTTTAATTGACGTTGTTGTTGTTGTTGTTTATTTAACGTTGTTGTTGTTGTTGTTGTTATTGTTGTTGTTGTTGTTTATTTGACGTTGTTGTTGTTGTTCTTTATTTGACGTTGTTGTCGTTGTTGTTGTTTATTTGACGTTGTTGTTGTTGACGTTGTTGTTGTTGTTGTTTATTTGACATTGTTGTTGTTGTTGTTATTGTTAATTTGACGTTGTTGTTGTTGTTGTTTATTTGGCGTTGTTGTTGGTTTATTTGACGTTGTTGTTGTTTATTTGACGTTGTTGTTGTTGTTAACGTTGTTTTTCTTGTTGTTTATTTGACGTTGTTGTTGTTGTTGTTTATTTGACGTTGTTGTTGTTGTTTATTTGACGTTGTTGTTGTTGTTTATTTGACGTTGTTGTTGTTGTTGACGTTGTTGTTGTTGTTTATTTGACATTGTTGTTGTTGTTTATTTGACATTGTTGTTGTTGTTATTGTTTATTTGACGTTGTTGTTGTTGTTTTTTTTGGCATTGTTGTTGTTGTTGATTATGTTGTTGTTGTTGTTGTTTATTTGATGTTGTTGTTGTTGTTGTTTATTTGACGTTGTTGTTGTTGTTGTTTATTTGACGTTGTTGTTGTTGTTGTTTATTGACATTGTTGTTGTTAATGGTGTTGTTGTTGTTGTTGTTGATTTGACGTTGTTGTTGTTGTTGTTGTTTATTTGACATTGTTGTTGTTGACGTTGTTGTTGTTGTTGTTGTTTATTTGACGTTGTTGTTGTTGACATAGTTGTTATTGTTGTTGTTTATTTGACGTTGTTGTTGTTATTGTTCTTTATTTGACGTTGTTATTGTTTATTTGACGTTGTTGTTGTTGTTTATTTAACGTTGTTGTTGTTGACATTGTTGTTGTTGTTATTGTTTATTTGACGTTGTTGTTGTTGTTTATTTGACGTAGTTGTTATTGTTGACGTTGTTGTTGTTGTTGTTGTTTATTTGACGTTTTTGTTGTTGATGTTGTTGTTGTTGTTTATTTGACATTGTTATTGTTGTTGTTGTTTATTTGACGTTGTTGTTGTTGACGTTGTTGTTGTTGTTATTTATTTGACGTTGTTGTTGTTGTTGTTTATTTGACGTTGTTGTTGTTGACGTTGTTGTTGTTGTTGTTTATTTGACATTGTTGTTGTTGACATAGTTGTTGTTGTTGTTGTTGTTTATTTGACGTTTTTGTTGTTGTTGATGTTGTTGTTGTTTTCGTTGTTGTTTATTTGACGTTGTTGTAGTTGTTTAATTGACGTTGTTGTTGTTGTTGTTTATTTAACGTTGTTGTTGTTGTTGTTATTGTTGTTGTTGTTGTTTATTTGACGTTGTTGTTGTTGTTCTTTATTTGACGTTGTTGTCGTTGTTGTTGTTTATTTGACGTTGTTGTTGTTGACGTTGTTGTTGTTGTTGTTTATTTGACATTGTTGTTGTTGTTGTTATTGTTAATTTGACGTTGTTGTTGTTGTTGTTTATTTGGCGTTGTTGTTGTTGTATTTGACGTTGTTGTTGTTTATTTGACGTTGTTGTTGTTGTTAACGTTGTTTTTCTTGTTGTTTATTTGACGTTGTTGTTGTTGCTGTTTATTTGACGTTGTTGTTGTTGTTTTTTTTGGCATTGTTGTTGTTTTTGTTGACGTTGTTGTTGTTGTTGTTGTTGTTTATTTGACGTTGTTGTTATTGATGTTGTTTTTGTTGTTGTTTATTTGACGTTGTTGTTGTTGTTGTTTATTTGACGTTGTTGTTTTTGTTGTTTATTTTTACGTTGTTGTTGTTGTTGTTTATTTGACATTGTTGTTGTTAACAGTGTTGTTGTTGTTGTTGTTTATTTGACGTTGTTGTTGTTGTTGTTGTTTATTTGACATTGTTGTTGTTGACGTTGTTGTTGTTGTTGTTGTTGTTTATTTGACGTTGTTGTTGTTGTTGTTGTTCATGTTGTTGTTGTTGTTGTTGTTTATTTGACGTTGTTGTTGTTGTTGTTGACGTTGTTGTTTATTTGACGTTGTTGTTGTTGTTTATTTGACGGTGTTGTTGTTGTTGTTGTTGTTTATTTGACGTTGTTGTTGTTATTTATTTGACATTGTTGTTGTTGTTTATTTGACATTGTTGTTGTTCTTGTTGACGTTGTTGTTGTTGTTGTTTATTTGACGTTGTTTTAGTATTGTTGTTTATTTGACATTGTTGTTGTTATTTATTTGACGTTGTTGTGGGTGACATTGTTGTTGTTATTTATTTGACGTTGTTGTGGGTGACATTGTTGTTGTTGTTTATTTGACGTTGTTGTTGTTGTTTATTTGACGTAGTTGTTGTTGTTGACGTTGTTGTTGTTGTTGTTTATTTGACGTTTTTGTTGTTGTTGATGTTGTTGTTGTTGTTTTATATATGACGTTGTTGTAGTTGTTATTGTTGTTGTTGTTTATTTGACATTGTTGTTATTGTTGTTTATTTTACGTTGTTGTTGTTGTTTATTTGACGTTGTTGTTGTTGTTTATTTAACGTTGTTGTTGTTAACGATGTTGTTGTTGTTGTTGCTTATTTGACGTTGTTGTTGTTATTTATTTGACGTAGTTGTTGTTGTTGACGTTGTTGTTGTTGTTGTTTATTTGACATTTTTGTTGTTGATGTTGTTGTTGTTGTTGTTTATTTGACATTATTGTTGTTGTTGTTGTTTATTTGACGTTGTTGTTATTGACGGTGTTGTTGTTGTTATTTATTTGACGTTGTTGTTGTTGTTGTTGTTGTTGTTTATTTGACGTTGTTGTTGTTGAGGTTGTTGTTGTTGTTGTTGTTGTTGTTTATTTGACGTTCTTGTTATTGTTGACATAGTTGTTGTTGTTGTTGTTTATTTGACGTTTTTGTTGTTGTTGATGTTGTTGTTGTTTTCGTTGTTGTTTATTTGACGTTGTAGTTGTTGTTTATTTGACGTTGTTGTTGTTGTTGACTTAGTTGTTGTTGTTGTTTATTTGACGTTGTTGTTGTTGTTGACGTTGTTGTTTATTTGACATTGTTGTTGTTGTTTATTTGACGTTGTTGTTGTTGTTGACGTTGTTGTTGTTGTTTATTTGACATTGTTGTTGTTATTTATTTGACATTGTTGTTGTTGTTGACTTTGTTGTTGTTGTTGTTGTTGTTTATTTGACATTGTTGTTGTTGTTGTTTATTTGACGTCGTTTTAGTATTGTTGTTTATTTGACATTATTGTTGTTATTTATTTGACGTTGTTGTGGGTGACATTGTTGTTGTTGTTGTTTATTTGACGTTGTTGTTGTTGTTTATTTGACGTAGTTGTTGTTGTTGACGTTGTTGTTGTTGTTGTTGTTTATTTGACGTTTTTGTTGTTGTTGATGTTGTTGTTGTATATTTGACGTTGTTGTAGTTGTTATTGTTGTTGTTGTTTATTTGACATTGTTGTTGTTGTTGTTTATTTGACGTTGTTGTTGTTGTGTATTTGACGTTGTTGTTGTTGTTTATTTGACGTTGTTGTTGTTGACGGTGTTGTTGTTGTTGTTTATTTGACATTGTTGTTGTTGTTGTTGTTGTTGACGTTGTTGTTGTTTATTTGACGTTGTTGTTGTTATTGTTCTTTATTTGACGTTGTTATTGTTTATTTGACGTTGTTGTTGTTGTTTATTTAACGTTGTTGTTGTTGACATTGTTGTTGTTGTTATTGTTTATTTGACGTTGTTGTTGTTGTTTATTTGACGTAGTTGTTATTGTTGACGTTGTTGTTGTTGTTGTTGTTTATTTGACGTTTTTGTTGTTGATGTTGTTGTTGTTGTTTATTTGACATTGTTATTGTTGTTGTTGTTTATTTGACGTTGTTGTTGTTGACGTTGTTGTTGTTGTTATTTATTTGACGTTGTTGTTGTTGTTGTTGTTTATTTGACGTTGTTGTTGTTGACGTTGTTGTTGTTGTTGTTTATTTGACATTGTTGTTGTTGACATAGTTGTTGTTGTTGTTGTTGTTTATTTGACGTTTTTGTTGTTGTTGATGTTGTTGTTGTTTTCGTTGTTGTTTATTTGACGTTGTTGTAGTTGTTTAATTGACGTTGTTGTTGTTGTTGTTTATTTAACGTTGTTGTTGTTGTTGTTATTGTTGTTGTTGTTGTTTATTTGACGTTGTTGTTGTTGTTCTTTATTTGACGTTGTTGTCGTTGTTGTTGTTTATTTGACGTTGTTGTTGTTGACGTTGTTGTTGTTGTTGTTTATTTGACATTGTTGTTGTTGTTGTTATTGTTAATTTGACGTTGTTGTTGTTGTTGTTTATTTGGCGTTGTTGTTGTTGTATTTGACGTTGTTGTTGTTTATTTGACGTTGTTGTTGTTGTTAACGTTGTTTTTCTTGTTGTTTATTTGACGTTGTTGTTGTTGCTGTTTATTTGACGTTGTTGTTGTTGTTTTTTTTGGCATTGTTGTTGTTTTTGTTGACGTTGTTGTTGTTGTTGTTGTTGTTTATTTGACGTTGTTGTTATTGATGTTGTTTTTGTTGTTGTTTATTTGACGTTGTTGTTGTTGTTGTTTATTTGACGTTGTTGTTTTTGTTGTTTATTTTTACGTTGTTGTTGTTGTTGTTTATTTGACATTGTTGTTGTTAACAGTGTTGTTGTTGTTGTTGTTTATTTGACGTTGTTGTTGTTGTTGTTTATTTGACATTGTTGTTGTTGACGTTGTTGTTGTTGTTGTTGTTGTTTATTTGACGTTGTTGTTGTTGACATAGTTGTTATTGTTGTTGTTTATTTGATGTTGTTGTTGTTGACGTTGTTGTTGTTGTTGTTGTTTATTTGACGTTGTTGTTGTTGTTGTTTATTTGACGTTGTTGTTGTTGTTGACGTTGTTGTTGTTGTTGTTTATTTTACGTTGTTGATGTTGTTTATTTGACATTGTTGTTGTTGTTGTTTATTTGACATTGTTGTTGTTGACGTTGTTGTTGTTGTTGTTGTTTATTTGACGTTGTTGTTGTTGACATAGTTGTTATTGTTGTTGTTTATTTGACGTTGTTGTTGTTGACGTTGTTGTTGTTGTTGTTGTTTATTTGACGTTGTTGTTGTAGTTGACATAGTTGTTGTTGTTGTTGTTTATTTGACGTTGTTGTTGTTGTTGACGTTGTTGTTGTTGTTGTTTATTTTACGTTGTTGTTGTTGTTTATTTGACATTGTTGTTGTTGTTGACGTTGTTGTTGTTGTTGTTTATTTGACATTGTTGTTGTTGTTGTTGTTGTTGACGTTGTTGTTGTTGTTGTTGTTGTTTATTTGACTTTGTTGTTGTTGTTTATTTGACGTTGTTGTTGTTGTTGTTGACTTAGTTGTTGTTGTTGTTTATTTGACATTGTTGTTGTTGTTGACGTTGTTGTTTATTTGACATTGTTGTTGTTGTTTATTTGACGTTGTTGTTGTTGTTGACGTTGTTGTTGTTGTTTATTTGACGTTGTTGTTGTTATTTATTTGACATTGTTATTGTTGTTGTTGTTGACGTTGTTGTTGTTTATTTGACGTTGTTGTTGTTATTGTTCTTTATTTGACGTTGTTATTGTTTATTTGACGTTGTTGTTGTTGTTTATTTAACGTTGTTGTTGTTGACATTGTTGTTGTTGTTATTGTTTATTTGACGTTGTTGTTGTTGTTGTTTATTTGACGTAGTTTTTATTGTTGACGTTGTTGTTGTTGTTGTTGTTTATTTGACGTTTTTGTTGTTGATGTTGTTGTTTATTTGACATTGTTATTGTTGTTGTTGTTTATTTGACGTTGTTGTTGTTGACGTTGTTGTTGTTGTTATTTATTTGACGTTGTTGTTGTTGTTGTTGTTGTTTATTTGACGTTGTTGTTATTGACGTTGTTGTTGTTGTTGTTTATTTGACGTTGTTGTTGTTGACATAGTTGTTGTTGTTGTTGTTTATTTGACGTTTTTGTTGTTGTTGTTGTTGATGTTGTTGTTGTTTTCGTTGTTGTTTATTTGACGTTGTTGTAGTTGTTTAGTTGACGTTGTTGTTGTTGTTGTTTATTTAACGTTGTTGTTGTTGTTATTGTTGTTGTTGTTGTTGTTTATTTGACGTTGTTGTTGTTGTTCTTTATTTGACGTTGTTGTCGTTGACGTTGTTGTTGTTGTTGTTGTTTATTTGACGTTGTTGTTGTAGTTGACATAGTTGTTGTTGTTGTTGTTTATTTGACGTTGTTGTTGTTGTTGACGTTGTTGTTGTTGTTGTTGTTGTTTATTTTACGTTGTTGTTGTTGTTTATTTGACATTGTTGTTATTGTTGACGTTGTTGTTGTTGTTGTTTATTTGACATTGTTGTTATTGTTGTTGTTGACGTTGTTGTTGACGTTGTTGTTGTTTATTTGACTTTGTTGTTGTTTATTTGACGTTGTTGTTGTTGTTGTTGACTTAGTTGTTGTTGTTGTTTATTTGACGTTGTTGTTGTTGTTGACGTTGTTGTTTAATTGACATTGTTGTTGTTGTTTATTTGACGTTGTTGTTGTTGTTGTTGTTGACGTTGTTGTTGTTGTTTATTTGACGTTGTTGTTATTTATTTGACATTGTTGTTGTTGTTGTTGACTTTGTTGTTGTTGTTGTTGTTGTTGTTTATTTGACATTGTTGTTGTTGTTGTTGTTTATTTGACGTTGTTTTAGTATTGTTGTTTATTTGACATTGTTGTTGTTATTTATTTGACGTTATTGTGGGTGACATTGTTGTTGTTGTTTATTTGACGTTGTTGTTGTTGTTTATTTGACGTAGTTGTTGTTGTTGACGTTGTTGTTGTTGTTGTTGTTTATTTGACGTTTTTGTTGTTGTTGATGTTGTTGTTGTATATTTGACGTTGTTGTAGTTGTTATTGTTGTTGTTGTTTATTTGACATTGTTGTTGTTGTTGTTTATTTGACGTTGTTGTTGTTGTGTATTTGACGTTGTTGTTGTTGTTTATTTGACGTTGTTGTTGTTGACGGTGTTGTTGTTGTTGTTTATTTGACATTGTTGTTGTTGTTGTTGTTGACGTTGTTGTTGTTTATTTGACGTTGTTGTTGTTGTTGTTCTTTATTTGACGTTGTTATTGTTTATTTGACGTTGTTGTTGTTGTTTATTTAACGTTGTTGTTGTTGACATTGTTGTTGTTGTTATTGTTTATTTGACGTTGTTGTTGTTGTTTATTTGACGTAGTTGTTATTGTTGACGTTGTTGTTGTTGTTATTTATTTGACGTTTTTGTTGTTGATGTTGTTGTTGTTGTTGTTGTTGTTTATTTGACGTTGTTGTTGTTGACGTTGTTGTTGTTGTTGTTGTTTATTTGACGTTGTTGTTGTTGACATAGTTGTTGTTGTTGTTGTTGTTTATTTGACGTTTTTGTTGTTGTTGATGTTGTTGTTGTTTTCGTTGTTGTTTATTTGACGTTGTTGTAGTTGTTTAATTGACGTTGTTGTTGTTGTTGTTTATTTAACGTTGTTGTTGTTGTTGTTGTTATTGTTGTTGTTGTTGTTTATTTGACGTTGTTGTTGTTGTTCTTTATTTGACGTTGTTGTCGTTGTTGTTGTTTATTTGACGTTGTTGTTGTTGACGTTGTTGTTGTTGTTGTTTATTTGACATTGTTGTTGTTGTTGTTATTGTTAATTTGACGTTGTTGTTGTTGTTGTTTATTTGGCGTTGTTGTTGGTTTATTTGACGTTGTTGTTGTTTATTTGACGTTGTTGTTGTTGTTAACGTTGTTTTTCTTGTTGTTTATTTGACGTTGTTGTTGTTGTTGTTTATTTGACGTTGTTGTTGTTGTTTATTTGACGTTGTTGTTGTTGTTTATTTGACGTTGTTGTTGTTGTTGACGTTGTTGTTGTTGTTTATTTGACATTGTTGTTGTTGTTTATTTGACATTGTTGTTGTTGTTATTGTTTATTTGACGTTGTTGTTGTTGTTTTTTTTGGCATTGTTGTTGTTGTTGATTATGTTGTTGTTGTTGTTGTTTATTTGATGTTGTTGTTGTTGTTGTTTATTTGACGTTGTTGTTGTTGTTGTTTATTTGACGTTGTTGTTGTTGTTGTTTATTGACATTGTTGTTGTTAATGGTGTTGTTGTTGTTGTTGTTGATTTGACGTTGTTGTTGTTGTTGTTGTTTATTTGACATTGTTGTTGTTGACGTTGTTGTTGTTGTTGTTGTTTATTTGACGTTGTTGTTGTTGACATAGTTGTTATTGTTGTTGTTTATTTGACGTTGTTGTTGTTGACGTTGTTGTTGTTGTTGTTGTTTATTTGACGTTGTGGTTGTAGTTGACATAGTTGTTGTTGTTGTTGTTTATTTGACGTTGTTGTTGTTGACGTTGTTGTTGTTGTTGTTGTTTATTTTACGTTGTTGTTGTTGTTTATTTGACATTGTTGTTGTTGTTGACTTTGTTGTTGTTGTTGTTTATTTGACATTGTTGTTGTTGTTGTTGACGTTGTTGTTGTTGTTGTTGTTTATTTGACTTTGTTGTTGTTGTTTATTTGACGTTGTTGTTGTTGTTGTTGTTGACTTAGTTGTTGTTGTTGTTTATTTGACGTTGTTGTTGTTGTTGACGTTGTTGTTTATTTGACATTGTTGTTGTTGTTTATTTGACGTTGTTGTTGTTGTTGACGTTGTTGTTGTTGTTTATTTGACGTTGTTGTTGTTATTTATTTGACATTGTTGTTGTTGTTGACTTTGTTGTTGTTGTTGTTGTTGTTGTTTATTTGACATTGTTGTTGTTGTTGTTGTTTATTTGACGTTGTTTTAGTATTGTTGTTTATTTGACATTGTTGTTGTTATTTATTTGACGTTGTTGTGGGTGACATTGTTGTTGTTGTTTATTTGACGTTGTTGTTGTTATTTATTTGACGTAGTTGTTGTTGTTGACGTTGTTGTTGTTGTTGTTGTTGTTTATTTGACGTTTTTGTTGTTGTTGATGTTGTTGTTGTATATTTGACGTTGTTGTAGTTGTTATTGTTGTTGTTGTTTATTTGACATTGTTGTTGTTGTTGTTTATTTGACGTTGTTGTTGTTGTGTATTTGACGTTGTTGTTGTTGTTTATTTGACGTTGTTGTTGTTGACGGTGTTGTTGTTGTTGTTTATTTGACATTGTTGTTGTTGTTGTTGTTGTTGACGTTGTTGTTGTTTATTTGACGTTGTTGTTGTTATTGTTCTTTATTTGACGTTGTTATTGTTTATTTGACGTTGTTGTTGTTGTTTATTTAACGTTGTTGTTGTTGACATTGTTGTTGTTGTTATTGTTTATTTGACGTTGTTGTTGTTGTTTATTTGACGTAGTTGTTATTGTTGACGTTGTTGTTGTTGTTGTTTATTTGACGTTTTTGTTGTTGATGTTGTTGTTTATTTGACATTGTTATTGTTGTTGTTGTTTATTTGACGTTGTTGTTGTTGACGTTGTTGTTGTTGTTATTTATTTGACGTTGTTGTTGTTGTTGTTGTTTATTTGACGTTGTTGTTATTGACATTGTTGTTGTTGTTGTTGTTGTTTATTTGACGTTGTTGTTGTTGACATAGTTGTTGTTGTTATTGTTTATTTGACGTTTTTGTTGTTGTTGATGTTGTTGTTGTTTTCGTTGTTGTTTATTTGACGTTGTTGTAGTTGTTTAATTGACGTTGTTGTTGTTGTTGTTTATTTAACGTTGTTGTTGTTGTTATTGTTGTTGTTGTTGTTTATTTGACGTTGTTGTTGTTGTTCTTTATTTGACGTTGTTGTCGTTGACGTTGTTGTTGTTGTTGTTGTTTATTTGACGTTGTTGTTGTAGTTGACATAGTTGTTGTTGTTGTTGTTTATTTGACGTTGTTGTTGTTGTTGACGTTGTTGTTGTTGTTGTTTATTTTACGTTGTTGTTGTTGTTTATTTGACATTGTTGTTATTGTTGACGTTGTTGTTGTTGTTGTTTATTTGACATTGTAGTTATTGTTGTTGTTGACGTTGTTGTTGTTGTTGTTTATTTGAATTTGTTGTTGTTTATTTGACGTTGTTGTTGTTGTTGTTGTTGACTTAGTTGTTGTTGTTGTTTATTTGACGTTGTTGTTGTTGTTGACGTTGTTGTTTATTTGACATTGTTGTTATTGTTTATTTGACGTTGTTGTTGTTGTTGACGTTGTTGTTGTTGTTTATTTGACGTTGTTGTTGTTATTTATTTGACATTGTTGTTGTTGTTGACTTTGTTGTTGTTGTTGTTATTGTTGTTTATCTGACATTGTTGTTGTTGTTTTTGTTTATTTGACGTTGTTTTAGTATTGTTGTTTATTTGACATTGTTGTTGTGATTTATTTGACGTTATTGTGGGTGACATTGTTGTTGTTGTTTTTTATTTGACGTTGTTGTTGTTGTTTATTTGACGTAGTTGTTGTTGTTGACGTTGTTGTTGTTGTTGTTGTTTATTTGACGTTTTTGTTGTTGTTGATGTTGTTGTTGTATATTTGACGTTGTTGTAGTTGTTATTGTTGTTGTTGTTTATTTGACATTGTTGTTGTTGTTGTTTATTTGACGTTGTTGTTGTTGTGTATTTGACGTTGTTGTTGTTGTTTATTTGACGTTGTTGTTGTTGACGGTGTTGTTGTTGTTGTTTATTTGACATTGTTGTTGTTGTTGTTGTTGTTGACGTTGTTGTTGTTTATTTGACGTTGTTGTTGTTATTGTTCTTTATTTGACGTTGTTATTGTTTATTTGACGTTGTTGTTGTTGTTTATTTAACGTTGTTGTTGTTGACATTGTTGTTGTTGTTATTGTTTATTTGACGTTGTTGTTGTTGTTTATTTGACGTAGTTGTTATTGTTGACGTTGTTGTTGTTGTTGTTTATTTGACGTTTTTGTTGTTGATGTTGTTGTTTATTTGACATTGTTATTGTTGTTGTTGTTTATTTGACGTTGTTGTTGTTGACGTTGTTGTTGTTGTTATTTATTTGACGTTGTTGTTGTTGTTGTTGTTTATTTGACGTTGTTGTTATTGACATTGTTGTTGTTGTTGTTGTTGTTTATTTGACGTTGTTGTTGTTGACATAGTTGTTGTTGTTATTGTTTATTTGATGTTTTTGTTGTTGTTGATGTTGTTGTTGTTTTCGTTGTTGTTTATTTGACGTTGTTGTAGTTGTTTAATTGACGTTGTTGTTGTTGTTGTTTATTTAACGTTGTTGTTGTTGTTATTGTTGTTGTTGTTGTTTATTTGACGTTGTTGTTGTTGTTCTTTATTTGACGTTGTTGTCGTTGACGTTGTTGTTGTTGTTGTTGTTTATTTGACGTTGTTGTTGTAGTTGACATAGTTGTTGTTGTTGTTGTTGTTTATTTGACGTTGTTGTTGTTGTTGACGTTGTTGTTGTTGTTGTTTATTTTACGTTGTTGTTGTTGTTTATTTGACATTGTTGTTATTGTTGACGTTGTTGTTGTTGTTGTTTATTTGACATTGTTGTTATTGTTGTTGTTGACGTTGTTGTTGTTGTTGTTGTTTATTTGACTTTGTTGTTGTTTATTTGACGTTGTTGTTGTTGTTGTTGTTGACTTAGTTGTTGTTGTTGTTTATTTGACGTTGTTGTTGTTGTTGACGTTGTTGTTTATTTGACATTGTTGTTATTGTTTATTTGACGTTGTTGTTGTTGTTGACGTTGTTGTTGTTGTTTATTTGACGTTGTTGTTGTTATTTATTTGACATTGTTGTTGTTGTTGACTTTGTTGTTGTTGTTGTTATTGTTGTTTATTTGACATTGTTGTTGTTGTTGTTGTTTATTTGACGTTGTTTTAGTATTGTTGTTTATTTGACATTGTTGTTGTGATTTATTTGACGTTATTGTGGGTGACATTGTTGTTGTTGTTGTTTATTTGACGTTGTTGTTGTTGTTTATTTGACGTAGTTGTTGTTGTTGACGTTGTTGTTGTTGTTGTTGTTTATTTGACGTTTTTGTTGTTGTTGATGTTGTTGTTGTATATTTGACGTTGTTGTAGTTGTTATTGTTGTTGTTGTTTATTTGACATTGTTGTTGTTGTTGTTTATTTGACGTTGTTGTTGTTGTGTATTTGACGTTGTTGTTGTTGTTTATTTGACGTTGTTGTTGTTGACGGTGTTGTTGTTGTTGTTTATTTGACATTGTTGTTGTTGTTGTTGTTGACGTTGTTGTTGTTTATTTGACGTTGTTGTTGTTATTGTTCTTTATTTGACGTTGTTATTGTTTATTTGACGTTGTTGTTGTTGTTTATTTAACGTTGTTGTTGTTGACATTGTTGTTGTTGTTATTGTTTATTTGACGTTGTTGTTGTTGTTTATTTGACGTAGTTGTTATTGTTGACGTTGTTGTTGTTGTTGTTTATTTGATGTTTTTGTTGTTGATGTTGTTGTTGTTGTTGTTGTTGTTTATTTGACGTTGTTGTTGTTGACGTTGTTGTTGTTGTTGTTTATTTGACGTTGTTGTTGTTGTTGTTTATTTGACGTTTTTGTTGTTGTTGATGTTGTTGTTGTTTTCGTTGTTGTTTATTTGACGTTGTTGTAGTTGTTTAATTGACGTTGTTGTTGTTGTTGTTTATTTAACGTTGTTGTTGTTGTTGTTATTGTTGTTGTTGTTGTTTATTTGACGTTGTTGTTGTTGTTGACGTTGTTGTTTAATTGACATTGTTGTTGTTGTTTATTTGACGTTGTTGTTGTTGTTGTTGTTGACGTTGTTGTTGTTGTTTATTTGACGTTGTTGTTATTTATTTGACATTGTTGTTGTTGTTGTTGACTTTGTTGTTGTTGTTGTTGTTGTTGTTTATTTGACATTGTTGTTGTTGTTGTTGTTTATTTGACGTTGTTTTAGTATTGTTGTTTATTTGACATTGTTGTTGTTATTTATTTGACGTTATTGTGGGTGACATTGTTGTTGTTGTTTATTTGACGTTGTTGTTGTTGTTTATTTGACGTAGTTGTTGTTGTTGACGTTGTTGTTGTTGTTGTTGTTGTTTATTTGACGTTTTTGTTGTTGTTGATGTTGTTGTTGTATATTTGACGTTGTTGTAGTTGTTATTGTTGTTGTTGTTTATTTGACATTGTTGTTGTTGTTGTTTATTTGACGTTGTTGTTGTTGTGTATTTGACGTTGTTGTTGTTGTTTATTTGACGTTGTTGTTGTTGACGGTGTTGTTGTTGTTGTTTATTTGACATTGTTGTTGTTGTTGTTGTTGACGTTGTTGTTGTTTATTTGACGTTGTTGTTGTTGTTGTTCTTTATTTGACGTTGTTATTGTTTATTTGACGTTGTTGTTGTTGTTTATTTAACGTTGTTGTTGTTGACATTGTTGTTGTTGTTATTGTTTATTTGACGTTGTTGTTGTTGTTTATTTGACGTAGTTGTTATTGTTGACGTTGTTGTTGTTGTTATTTATTTGACGTTTTTGTTGTTGATGTTGTTGTTGTTGTTGTTGTTGTTTATTTGACGTTGTTGTTGTTGACGTTGTTGTTGTTGTTGTTGTTTATTTGACGTTGTTGTTGTTGACATAGTTGTTGTTGTTGTTGTTGTTTATTTGACGTTTTTGTTGTTGTTGATGTTGTTGTTGTTTTCGTTGTTGTTTATTTGACGTTGTTGTAGTTGTTTAATTGACGTTGTTGTTGTTGTTGTTTATTTAACGTTGTTGTTGTTGTTGTTGTTATTGTTGTTGTTGTTGTTTATTTGACGTTGTTGTTGTTGTTCTTTATTTGACGTTGTTGTCGTTGTTGTTGTTTATTTGACGTTGTTGTTGTTGACGTTGTTGTTGTTGTTGTTTATTTGACATTGTTGTTGTTGTTGTTATTGTTAATTTGACGTTGTTGTTGTTGTTGTTTATTTGGCGTTGTTGTTGGTTTATTTGACGTTGTTGTTGTTTATTTGACGTTGTTGTTGTTGTTAACGTTGTTTTTCTTGTTGTTTATTTGACGTTGTTGTTGTTGTTGTTTATTTGACGTTGTTGTTGTTGTTTATTTGACGTTGTTGTTGTTGTTTATTTGACGTTGTTGTTGTTGTTGTTGACGTTGTTGTTGTTGTTTATTTGACATTGTTGTTGTTGTTTATTTGACATTGTTGTTGTTGTTATTGTTTATTTGACGTTGTTGTTGTTGTTTTTTTTGGCATTGTTGTTGTTGTTGATTATGTTGTTGTTGTTGTTGTTTATTTGATGTTGTTGTTGTTGTTGTTTATTTGACGTTGTTGTTGTTGTTGTTTATTTGACGTTGTTGTTGTTGTTGTTTATTGACATTGTTGTTGTTAATGGTGTTGTTGTTGTTGTTGTTGTTGATTTGACGTTGTTGTTGTTGTTGTTGTTTATTTGACATTGTTGTTGTTGACGTTGTTGTTGTTGTTGTTGTTTATTTGACGTTGTTGTTGTTGACATAGTTGTTATTGTTGTTGTTTATTTGACGTTGTTGTTGTTGACGTTGTTGTTGTTGTTGTTGTTTATTTGACGTTGTGGTTGTAGTTGACATAGTTGTTGTTGTTGTTGTTTATTTGACGTTGTTGTTGTTGACGTTGTTGTTGTTGTTGTTGTTTATTTTACGTTGTTGTTGTTGTTTATTTGACATTGTTGTTGTTGTTGACTTTGTTGTTGTTGTTGTTTATTTGACATTGTTGTTGTTGTTGTTGACGTTGTTGTTGTTGTTGTTGTTTATTTGACTTTGTTGTTGTTGTTTATTTGACGTTGTTGTTGTTGTTGTTGTTGTTGACTTAGTTGTTGTTGTTGTTTATTTGACGTTGTTGTTGTTGTTGACGTTGTTGTTTATTTGACATTGTTGTTGTTGTTTATTTGACGTTGTTGTTGTTGTTGACGTTGTTGTTGTTGTTTATTTGACGTTGTTGTTGTTATTTATTTGACATTGTTGTTGTTGTTGACTTTGTTGTTGTTGTTGTTGTTGTTGTTTATTTGACATTGTTGTTGTTGTTGTTGTTTATTTGACGTTGTTTTAGTATTGTTGTTTATTTGACATTGTTGTTGTTATTTATTTGACGTTGTTGTGGGTGACATTGTTGTTGTTGTTTATTTGACGTTGTTGTTGTTATTTATTTGACGTAGTTGTTGTTGTTGACGTTGTTGTTGTTGTTGTTGTTGTTTATTTGACGTTTTTGTTGTTGTTGATGTTGTTGTTGTATATTTGACGTTGTTGTAGTTGTTATTGTTGTTGTTGTTTATTTGACATTGTTGTTGTTGTTGTTTATTTGACGTTGTTGTTGTTGTGTATTTGACGTTGTTGTTGTTGTTTATTTGACGTTGTTGTTGTTGACGGTGTTGTTGTTGTTGTTTATTTGACATTGTTGTTGTTGTTGTTGTTGTTGACGTTGTTGTTGTTTATTTGACGTTGTTGTTGTTATTGTTCTTTATTTGACGTTGTTATTGTTTATTTGACGTTGTTGTTGTTGTTTATTTAACGTTGTTGTTGTTGACATTGTTGTTGTTGTTATTGTTTATTTGACGTTGTTGTTGTTGTTTATTTGACGTAGTTGTTATTGTTGACGTTGTTGTTGTTGTTGTTTATTTGACGTTTTTGTTGTTGATGTTGTTGTTTATTTGACATTGTTATTGTTGTTGTTGTTTATTTGACGTTGTTGTTGTTGACGTTGTTGTTGTTGTTATTTATTTGACGTTGTTGTTGTTGTTGTTGTTTATTTGACGTTGTTGTTATTGACATTGTTGTTGTTGTTGTTGTTGTTTATTTGACGTTGTTGTTGTTGACATAGTTGTTGTTGTTATTGTTTATTTGACGTTTTTGTTGTTGTTGATGTTGTTGTTGTTTTCGTTGTTGTTTATTTGACGTTGTTGTAGTTGTTTAATTGACGTTGTTGTTGTTGTTGTTTATTTAACGTTGTTGTTGTTGTTATTGTTGTTGTTGTTGTTTATTTGACGTTGTTGTTGTTGTTCTTTATTTGACGTTGTTGTCGTTGACGTTGTTGTTGTTGTTGTTGTTTATTTGACGTTGTTGTTGTAGTTGACATAGTTGTTGTTGTTGTTGTTTATTTGACGTTGTTGTTGTTGTTGACGTTGTTGTTGTTGTTGTTGTTTATTTTACGTTGTTGTTGTTGTTTATTTGACATTGTTGTTATTGTTGACGTTGTTGTTGTTGTTGTTTATTTGACATTGTAGTTATTGTTGTTGTTGACGTTGTTGTTGTTGTTGTTTATTTGAATTTGTTGTTGTTTATTTGACGTTGTTGTTGTTGTTGTTGTTGACTTAGTTGTTGTTGTTGTTTATTTGACGTTGTTGTTGTTGTTGACGTTGTTGTTTATTTGACATTGTTGTTATTGTTTATTTGACGTTGTTGTTGTTGTTGACGTTGTTGTTGTTGTTTATTTGACGTTGTTGTTGTTATTTATTTGACATTGTTGTTGTTGTTGACTTTGTTGTTGTTGTTGTTATTGTTGTTTATCTGACATTGTTGTTGTTGTTTTTGTTTATTTGACGTTGTTTTAGTATTGTTGTTTATTTGACATTGTTGTTGTGATTTATTTGACGTTATTGTGGGTGACATTGTTGTTGTTGTTTTTTATTTGACGTTGTTGTTGTTGTTTATTTGACGTAGTTGTTGTTGTTGACGTTGTTGTTGTTGTTGTTGTTTATTTGACGTTTTTGTTGTTGTTGATGTTGTTGTTGTATATTTGACGTTGTTGTAGTTGTTATTGTTGTTGTTGTTTATTTGACATTGTTGTTGTTGTTGTTTATTTGACGTTGTTGTTGTTGTGTATTTGACGTTGTTGTTGTTGTTTATTTGACGTTGTTGTTGTTGACGGTGTTGTTGTTGTTGTTTATTTGACATTGTTGTTGTTGTTGTTGTTGTTGACGTTGTTGTTGTTTATTTGACGTTGTTGTTGTTATTGTTCTTTATTTGACGTTGTTATTGTTTATTTGACGTTGTTGTTGTTGTTTATTTAACGTTGTTGTTGTTGACATTGTTGTTGTTGTTATTGTTTATTTGACGTTGTTGTTGTTGTTTATTTGACGTAGTTGTTATTGTTGACGTTGTTGTTGTTGTTGTTGTTTATTTGACGTTTTTGTTGTTGATGTTGTTGTTTATTTGACATTGTTATTGTTGTTGTTGTTTATTTGACGTTGTTGTTGTTGACGTTGTTGTTGTTGTTATTTATTTGACGTTGTTGTTGTTGTTGTTGTTTATTTGACGTTGTTGTTATTGACATTGTTGTTGTTGTTGTTGTTGTTTATTTGACGTTGTTGTTGTTGACATAGTTGTTGTTGTTATTGTTTATTTGATGTTTTTGTTGTTGTTGATGTTGTTGTTGTTTTCGTTGTTGTTTATTTGACGTTGTTGTAGTTGTTTAATTGACGTTGTTGTTGTTGTTGTTTATTTAACGTTGTTGTTGTTGTTATTGTTGTTGTTGTTGTTTATTTGACGTTGTTGTTGTTGTTCTTTATTTGACGTTGTTGTCGTTGACGTTGTTGTTGTTGTTGTTGTTGTTTATTTGACGTTGTTGTTGTAGTTGACATAGTTGTTGTTGTTGTTGTTGTTTATTTGACGTTGTTGTTGTTGTTGACGTTGTTGTTGTTGTTGTTTATTTTACGTTGTTGTTGTTGTTTATTTGACATTGTTGTTATTGTTGACGTTGTTGTTGTTGTTGTTTATTTGACATTGTTGTTATTGTTGTTGTTGACGTTGTTGTTGTTGTTGTTGTTTATTTGACTTTGTTGTTGTTTATTTGACGTTGTTGTTGTTGTTGTTGTTGACTTAGTTGTTGTTGTTGTTTATTTGACGTTGTTGTTGTTGTTGACGTTGTTGTTTATTTGACATTGTTGTTATTGTTTATTTGACGTTGTTGTTGTTGTTGACGTTGTTGTTGTTGTTTATTTGACGTTGTTGTTGTTATTTATTTGACATTGTTGTTGTTGTTGACTTTGTTGTTGTTGTTGTTATTGTTGTTTATTTGACATTGTTGTTGTTGTTGTTGTTTATTTGACGTTGTTTTAGTATTGTTGTTTATTTGACATTGTTGTTGTGATTTATTTGACGTTATTGTGGGTGACATTGTTGTTGTTGTTGTTTATTTGACGTTGTTGTTGTTGTTTATTTGACGTAGTTGTTGTTGTTGACGTTGTTGTTGTTGTTGTTGTTGTTTATTTGACGTTTTTGTTGTTGTTGATGTTGTTGTTGTATATTTGACGTTGTTGTAGTTGTTATTGTTGTTGTTGTTTATTTGACATTGTTGTTGTTGTTGTTTATTTGACGTTGTTGTTGTTGTGTATTTGACGTTGTTGTTGTTGTTTATTTGACGTTGTTGTTGTTGACGGTGTTGTTGTTGTTGTTTATTTGACATTGTTGTTGTTGTTGTTGTTGACGTTGTTGTTGTTTATTTGACGTTGTTGTTGTTATTGTTCTTTATTTGACGTTGTTATTGTTTATTTGACGTTGTTGTTGTTGTTTATTTAACGTTGTTGTTGTTGACATTGTTGTTGTTGTTATTGTTTATTTGACGTTGTTGTTGTTGTTTATTTGACGTAGTTGTTATTGTTGACGTTGTTGTTGTTGTTGTTTATTTGATGTTTTTGTTGTTGATGTTGTTGTTGTTGTTGTTGTTGTTGTTTATTTGACGTTGTTGTTGTTGACGTTGTTGTTGTTGTTGTTTATTTGACGTTGTTGTTGTTGTTGTTTATTTGACGTTTTTGTTGTTGTTGATGTTGTTGTTGTTTTCGTTGTTGTTTATTTGACGTTGTTGTAGTTGTTTAATTGACGTTGTTGTTGTTGTTGTTTATTTAACGTTGTTGTTGTTGTTGTTATTGTTGTTGTTGTTGTTTATTTGACGTTGTTGTTGTTGTTCTTTATTTGACGTTGTTGTCGTTGTTGTTGTTTATTTGACGTTGTTGTTGTTGACGTTGTTGTTGTTGTTGTTTATTTGACATTGTTGTTGTTGTTGTTATTGTTAATTTGACGTTGTTGTTGTTGTTGTTTATTTGGCGTTGTTGTTGGTTTATTTGACGTTGTTGTTGTTTATTTGACGTTGTTGTTGTTGTTAACGTTGTTTTTCTTGTTGTTTATTTGACGTTGTTGTTGTTGTTGTTTATTTGACGTTGTTGTTGTTGTTTATTTGACGTTGTTGTTGTTGTTTATTTGACGTTGTTGTTGTTGTTGACGTTGTTGTTGTTGTTTATTTGACATTGTTGTTGTTGTTTATTTGACATTGTTGTTGTTGTTGTTATTGTTTATTTGACGTTGTTGTTGTTGTTTTTTTTGGCATTGTTGTTGTTGTTGTTGACGTTGTTGTTGTTGTTGTTTATTTGACGTTGTTGTTGTTGTTGTTTATTTGACGTTGTTGTTGTTGTTGTTTATTTGACGTTGTTGTTGTTGTTGTTTATTGACATTGTTGTTGTTAATGGTGTTGTTGTTGTTGTTGTTGATTTGACGTTGTTGTTGTTGTTGTTGTTTATTTGACATTGTTGTTGTTGACGTTGTTGTTGTTGTTGTTGTTTATTTGACGTTGTTGTTGTTGACATAGTTGTTATTGTTGTTGTTTATTTGACGTTGTTGTTGTTGACGTTGTTGTTGTTGTTGTTGTTTATTTGACGTTGTTGTTGTAGTTGACATAGTTGTTGTTGTTGTTGTTTATTTGACGTTGTTGTTGTTGACGTTGTTGTTGTTGTTGTTTATTTTACGTTGTTGTTGTTGTTTATTTGACATTGTTGTTGTTGTTGACGTTGTTGTTGTTGTTGTTTATTTGACATTGTTGTTGTTGTTGTTGTTGACGTTGTTGTTGTTGTTGTTGTTTATTTGACTTTGTTGTTGTTGTTTATTTGACGTTGTTGTTGTTGTTGTTGACTTAGTTGTTGTTGTTGTTTATTTGACGTTGTTGTTGTTGTTGACGTTGTTGTTTATTTGACATTGTTGTTGTTGTTTATTTGACGTTGTTGTTGTTGTTGACGTTGTTGTTGTTGTTTATTTGACATTGTTGTTGTTATTTATTTGACATTGTTGTTGTTGTTGACTTTGTTGTTGTTGTTGTTGTTGTTGTTTATTTGACATTGTTGTTGTTGTTGTTGTTTATTTGACGTCGTTTTAGTATTGTTGTTTTTTTGACATTATTGTTGTTATTTATTTGACGTTGTTGTGGGTGACATTGTTGTTGTTGTTTATTTGACGTTGTTGTTGTTGTTTATTTGACGTAGTTGTTGTTGTTGACGTTGTTGTTGTTGTTGTTTATTTGACGTTTTTGTTGTTGTTGATGTTGTTGTTGTATATTTGACGTTGTTGTAGTTGTTATTGTTGTTGTTGTTTATTTGACATTGTTGTTGTTGTTTAATTGACGTTGTTGTTGTTGTTGTTTATTTAACGTTGTTGTTGTTGTTATTGTTGTTGTTGTTGTTTATTTGACGTTGTTGTTGTTGTTCTTTATTTGACGTTGTTGTCGTTGACGTTGTTGTTGTTGTTGTTGTTTATTTGACGTTGTTGTTGTAGTTGACATAGTTGTTGTTGTTGTTGTTTATTTGACGTTGTTGTTGTTGTTGACGTTGTTGTTGTTGTTGTTTATTTTACGTTGTTGTTGTTGTTTATTTGACATTGTTGTTATTGTTGACGTTGTTGTTGTTGTTGTTTATTTGACATTGTTGTTATTGTTGTTGTTGACGTTGTTGTTGTTGTTGTTTATTTGAATTTGTTGTTGTTTATTTGACGTTGTTGTTGTTGTTGTTGTTGACTTAGTTGTTGTTGTTGTTTATTTGACGTTGTTGTTGTTGTTGACGTTGTTGTTTATTTGACATTGTTGTTATTGTTTATTTGACGTTGTTGTTGTTGTTGACGTTGTTGTTGTTGTTTATTTGACGTTGTTGTTGTTATTTATTTGACATTGTTGTTGTTGTTGACTTTGTTGTTGTTGTTGTTATTGTTGTTTATCTGACATTGTTGTTGTTGTTGTTGTTTATTTGACGTTGTTTTAGTATTGTTGTTTATTTGACATTGTTGTTGTGATTTATTTGACGTTATTGTGGGTGACATTGTTGTTGTTGTTTTTTATTTGACGTTGTTGTTGTTGTTTATTTGACGTAGTTGTTGTTGTTGACGTTGTTGTTGTTGTTGTTGTTTATTTGACGTTTTTGTTGTTGTTGATGTTGTTGTTGTATATTTGACGTTGTTGTAGTTGTTATTGTTGTTGTTGTTTATTTGACATTGTTGTTGTTGTTGTTTATTTGACGTTGTTGTTGTTGTGTATTTGACGTTGTTGTTGTTGTTTATTTGACGTTGTTGTTGTTGACGGTGTTGTTGTTGTTGTTTATTTGACATTGTTGTTGTTGTTGTTGTTGTTGTTGACGTTGTTGTTGTTTATTTGACGTTGTTGTTGTTATTGTTCTTTATTTGACGTTGTTATTGTTTATTTGACGTTGTTGTTGTTGTTTATTTAACGTTGTTGTTGTTGACATTGTTGTTGTTGTTATTGTTTATTTGACGTTGTTGTTGTTGTTTATTTGACGTAGTTGTTATTGTTGACGTTGTTGTTGTTGTTGTTTATTTGACGTTTTTGTTGTTGATGTTGTTGTTTATTTGACATTGTTATTGTTGTTGTTGTTTATTTGACGTTGTTGTTGTTGACGTTGTTGTTGTTGTTATTTATTTGACGTTGTTGTTGTTGTTGTTGTTTATTTGACGTTGTTGTTATTGACATTGTTGTTGTTGTTGTTGTTGTTTATTTGACGTTGTTGTTGTTGACATAGTTGTTGTTGTTATTGTTTATTTGATGTTTTTGTTGTTGTTGATGTTGTTGTTGTTTTCGTTGTTGTTTATTTGACGTTGTTGTAGTTGTTTAATTGACGTTGTTGTTGTTGTTGTTTATTTAACGTTGTTGTTGTTGTTATTGTTGTTGTTGTTGTTTATTTGACGTTGTTGTTGTTGTTCTTTATTTGACGTTGTTGTCGTTGACGTTGTTGTTGTTGTTGTTGTTGTTTATTTGACGTTGTTGTTGTAGTTGACATAGTTGTTGTTGTTGTTGTTGTTTATTTGACGTTGTTGTTGTTGTTGACGTTGTTGTTGTTGTTGTTTATTTTACGTTGTTGTTGTTGTTTATTTGACATTGTTGTTATTGTTGACGTTGTTGTTGTTGTTGTTTATTTGACATTGTTGTTATTGTTGTTGTTGACGTTGTTGTTGTTGTTGTTGTTTATTTGACTTTGTTGTTGTTTATTTGACGTTGTTGTTGTTGTTGTTGTTGACTTAGTTGTTGTTGTTGTTTATTTGACGTTGTTGTTGTTGTTGACGTTGTTGTTTATTTGACATTGTTGTTATTGTTTATTTGACGTTGTTGTTGTTGTTGACGTTGTTGTTGTTGTTTATTTGACGTTGTTGTTGTTATTTATTTGACATTGTTGTTGTTGTTGACTTTGTTGTTGTTGTTGTTATTGTTGTTTATTTGACATTGTTGTTGTTGTTGTTGTTTATTTGACGTTGTTTTAGTATTGTTGTTTATTTGACATTGTTGTTGTGATTTATTTGACGTTATTGTGGGTGACATTGTTGTTGTTGTTGTTGTTTATTTGACGTTGTTGTTGTTGTTTATTTGACGTAGTTGTTGTTGTTGACGTTGTTGTTGTTGTTGTTGTTTATTTGACGTTTTTGTTGTTGTTGATGTTGTTGTTGTATATTTGACGTTGTTGTAGTTGTTATTGTTGTTGTTTATTTGACATTGTTGTTGTTGTTGTTTATTTGACGTTGTTGTTGTTGTGTATTTGACGTTGTTGTTGTTGTTTATTTGACGTTGTTGTTGTTGACGGTGTTGTTGTTGTTGTTTATTTGACATTGTTGTTGTTGTTGTTGTTGACGTTGTTGTTGTTTATTTGACGTTGTTGTTGTTATTGTTCTTTATTTGACGTTGTTATTGTTTATTTGACGTTGTTGTTGTTGTTTATTTAACGTTGTTGTTGTTGACATTGTTGTTGTTGTTATTGTTTATTTGACGTTGTTGTTGTTGTTTATTTGACGTAGTTGTTATTGTTGACGTTGTTGTTGTTGTTGTTTATTTGATGTTTTTGTTGTTGATGTTGTTGTTGTTGTTGTTGTTGTTTATTTGACGTTGTTGTTGTTGACGTTGTTGTTGTTGTTGTTGTTTATTTGACGTTGTTGTTGTTGACATAGTTGTTGTTGTTGTTGTTTATTTGACGTTTTTGTTGTTGTTGATGTTGTTGTTGTTTTCGTTGTTGTTTATTTGACGTTGTTGTAGTTGTTTAATTGACGTTGTTGTTGTTGTTGTTTATTTAACGTTGTTGTTGTTGTTGTTATTGTTGTTGTTGTTGTTTATTTGACGTTGTTGTTGTTGTTCTTTATTTGACGTTGTTGTCGTTGTTGTTGTTTATTTGACGTTGTTGTTGTTGACGTTGTTGTTGTTGTTGTTTATTTGACATTGTTGTTGTTGTTGTTATTGTTAATTTGACGTTGTTGTTGTTGTTGTTTATTTGGCGTTGTTGTTGGTTTATTTGACGTTGTTGTTGTTTATTTGACGTTGTTGTTGTTGTTAACGTTGTTTTTCTTGTTGTTTATTTGACGTTGTTGTTGTTGTTGTTTATTTGACGTTGTTGTTGTTGTTTATTTGACGTTGTTGTTGTTGTTTATTTGACGTTGTTCTTGTTGTTGACGTTGTTGTTGTTGTTTATTTGACATTGTTGTTGTTGTTTATTTGACATTGTTGTTGTTGTTGTTATTGTTTATTTGACGTTGTTGTTGTTGTTTTTTTTGGCATTGTTGTTGTTGTTGTTGACGTTGTTGTTGTTGTTGTTTATTTGACGTTGTTGTTGTTGTTGTTTATTTGACGTTGTTGTTGTTGTTGTTTATTTGACGTTGTTGTTGTTGTTGTTTATTGACATTGTTGTTGTTAATGGTGTTGTTGTTGTTGTTGTTGATTTGACGTTGTTGTTGTTGTTGTTGTTTATTTGACATTGTTGTTGTTGACGTTGTTGTTGTTGTTGTTGTTTATTTGACGTTGTTGTTGTTGACATAGTTGTTATTGTTGTTGTTTATTTGACGTTGTTGTTGTTGACGTTGTTGTTGTTGTTGTTGTTTATTTGACGTTGTTGTTGTAGTTGACATAGTTGTTGTTGTTGTTGTTTATTTGACGTTGTTGTTGTTGACGTTGTTGTTGTTGTTGTTTATTTTACGTTGTTGTTGTTGTTTATTTGACATTGTTGTTGTTGTTGACGTTGTTGTTGTTGTTGTTTATTTGACATTGTTGTTGTTGTTGTTGTTGACGTTGTTGTTGTTGTTGTTGTTGTTTATTTGACTTTGTTGTTGTTGTTTATTTGACGTTGTTGTTGTTGTTGTTGACTTAGTTGTTGTTGTTGTTTATTTGACGTTGTTGTTGTTGTTGACGTTGTTGTTTATTTGACATTGTTGTTGTTGTTTATTTGACGTTGTTGTTGTTGTTGACGTTGTTGTTGTTGTTTATTTGACATTGTTGTTGTTATTTATTTGACATTGTTGTTGTTGTTGTTGTTGTTGTTGTTTATTTGACATTGTTGTTGTTGTTGTTGTTTATTTGACGTCGTTTTAGTATTGTTGTTTTTTTGACATTATTGTTGTTATTTATTTGACGTTGTTGTGGGTGACATTGTTGTTGTTGTTTATTTGACGTTGTTGTTGTTGTTTATTTGACGTAGTTGTTGTTGTTGACGTTGTTGTTGTTGTTGTTTATTTGACGTTTTTGTTGTTGTTGATGTTGTTGTTGTATATTTGACGTTGTTGTAGTTGTTATTGTTGTTGTTGTTTATTTGACATTGTTGTTGTTGTTGTTTATTTGACGTTGTTGTTGTTGTGTATTTGACGTTGTTGTTGTTGTTTATTTGACGTTGTTGTTGTTGACGGTGGTGTTGTTGTTGTTTATTTGACATTGTTGTTGTTGTTGTTGTTGTTGACGTTGTTGTTGTTTATTTGACGTTGTTGTTGTTATTGTTCTTTATTTGACGTTGTTATTGTTTATTTGACGTTGTTGTTGTTGTTTATTTAACGTTGTTGTTGTTGACATTGTTGTTGTTGTTATTGTTTATTTGACGTTGTTGTTGTTGTTTATTTGACGTAGTTGTTATTGTTGACGTTGTTGTTGTTGTTGTTGTTTATTTGACGTTTTTGTTGTTGATGTTGTTGTTGTTGTTTATTTGACATTGTTATTGTTGTTGTTGTTTATTTGACGTTGTTGTTGTTGACGTTGTTGTTGTTGTTATTTATTTGACGTTGTTGTTGTTGTTTATTTGACGTTGTTGTTGTTGACGTTGTTGTTGTTGTTGTTGTTTATTTGACGTTGTTGTTGTTGACATAGTTGTTGTTGTTGTTGTTGTTTATTTGACGTTTTTGTTGTTGTTGATGTTGTTGTTGTTTTCGTTGTTGTTTATTTGACGTTGTTGTAGTTGTTTAATTGACGTTGTTGTTGTTGTTGTTTATTTAACGTTGTTGTTGTTGTTGTTATTGTTGTTGTTGTTGTTTATTTGACGTTGTTGTTGTTGTTCTTTATTTGACGTTGTTGTCGTTGTTGTTGTTTATTTGACGTTGTTGTTGTTGACGTTGTTGTTGTTGTTGTTTATTTGACATTGCTGTTGTTGTTGTTATTGTTAATTTGACGTTGTTGTTGTTGTTGTTTATTTGGCGTTGTTGTTGTTGTATTTGACGTTGTTGTTGTTTATTTGACGTTGTTGTTGTTGTTAACGTTGTTTTTCTTGTTGTTTATTTGACGTTGTTGTTGTTGTTGTTTATTTGACGTTGTTGTTGTTGTTTATTTGACGTTGTTGTTGTTGTTTATTTGACGTTGTTGTTGTTGTTGACGTTGTTGTTGTTGTTTATTTGACGTTGTTGTTGTTGTTTATTTGACATTTTTGTTGTTGTTGTTATTGTTATTGTTTATTTGACGTTGTTGTTGTTGTTTTTTTTGGCATTGTTGTTGTTTTTGTTGACGTTGTTGTTGTTGTTGTTTATTTGACGTTGTTGTTATTGATGTTGTTTTTGTTGTTGTTTATTTGACGTTGTTGTTGTTGTTGTTTATTTGACGTTGTTGTTGTTGTTGTTTATTTGACGTTGTTGTTGTTGTTGTTTATTTGACATTGTTGTTGTTAACGGTGATGTTGTTGTTGTTGTTTATTTGACGTTGTTGTTGTTGTTGTTTATTTGACATTGTTGTTGTTGACGTTGTTGTTGTTGTTGTTGTTGTTGTTTATTTGACGTTGTTGTTGTTGACATAGTTGTTATTGTTGTTGTTTATTTGACGTTGTTGTTGTTGACGTTGTTGTTGTTGTTGTTGTTTATTTGACGTTGTTGTTGTAGTTGACATAGTTGTTGTTGTTGTTGTTGTTGTTTATTTGACGTTGTTGTTGTTGTTGTTGACGTTGTTGTTGTTGTTGTTTATTTTACGTTGTTGTTGTTGTTTATTTGACATTGTTGTTGTTGTTGTTTATTTGACATTGTTGTTGTTGACGTTGTTGTTGTTGTTGTTGTTGTTGTTGTTTATTTGACGTTGTTGTTGTTGACATAGTTGTTATTGTTGTTGTTTATTTGACGTTGTTGTTGTTGACGTTATTGTTGTTGTTGTTGTTTATTTGACGTTGTTGTTGTAGTTGACATAGTTGTTGTTGTTGTTGTTTATTTGACGTTGTTGTTGTTGTTGACGTTGTTGTTGTTGTTGTTTATTTTACGTTGTTGTTGTTGTTTATTTGACATTGTTGTTATTGTTGACGTTGTTGTTGTTGTTTATTTGACATTGTTGTTATTGTTGTTGTTGACGTTGTTGTTGTTGTTGTTGTTTATTTGACTTTGTTGTTGTTTATTTGACGTTGTTGTTGTTGTTGTTGTTGACTTAGTTGTTGTTGTTGTTTATTTGACGTTGTTGTTGTTGTTGACGTTGTTGTTTATTTGACATTGTTGTTGTTGTTTATTTGACGTTGTTGTTGTTGTTGACGTTGTTGTTGTTGTTTATTTGACGTTGTTGTTGTTATTTATTTGACATTGTTGTTGTTGTTGACTTTGTTGTTGTTGTTGTTGTTGTTGTTTATTTGACATTGTTGTTGTTGTTGTTTATTTGACGTTGTTTTAGTATTGTTGTTTATTTGACATTGTTGTTGTTATTTATTTGACGTTATTGTGGGTGACATTGTTGTTGTTTATTTGACGTTGTTGTTGTTGTTTATTTGACGTAGTTGTTGTTGTTGACGTTGTTGTTGTTGTTGTTGTTTATTTGACGTTTTTGTTGTTGTTGATGTTGTTGTTGTATATTTGACGTTGTTGTAGTTGTTATTGTTGTTGTTGTTTATTTGACATTGTTGTTGTTGTTGTTTATTTGACGTTGTTGTTGTTGTGTATTTGACGTTGTTGTTGTTGTTTATTTGACGTTGTTGTTGTTGACAGTGTTGTTGTTGTTGTTTATTTGACATTGTTGTTGTTGTTGTTGTTGACGTTGTTGTTGTTTATTTGACGTTGTTGTTGTTATTGTTCTTTATTTGACGTTGTTATTGTTTATTTGACGTTGTTGTTGTTGTTTATTTAACGTTGTTGTTGTTGACATTGTTGTTGTTGTTATTGTTTATTTGACGTTGTTGTTGTTGTTTATTTGACGTAGTTGTTATGGTTGATGTTGTTGTTGTTTATTTGACGTTTTTGTTGTTGTTGTTGTTTATATGACATTGTTATTGTTGTTGTTGTTTATTTGACGTTGTTGTTGTTGACGTTGTTGTTGTTGTTATTTATTTGACGTTGTTGTTGTTGTTGTTGTTGTTGTTGTTGTTTATTTGACGTTGTTGTTGTTGACGTTGTTGTTGTTATTGTTGTTTATTTGACGTTGTTGTTGTTGACATAGTTGTTGTTGTTGTTGTTGTTGTTTATTTGACGTTTTTGTTGTTGTTGATGTTGTTGTTGTTTTCGTTGTTGTTTATTTGACGTTGTTGTAGTTGTTTAATTGACGTTGTTGTTGTTGTTGTTTATTTAACGTTGTTGTTGTTGTTGTTATTGTTGTTGTTGTTGTTTATTTGACGTTGTTGTTGTTGTTCTTTATTTGACGTTGTTGTCGTTGTTGTTGTTTATTTGACGTTGTTGTTGTTGACGTTGTTGTTGTTGTTGTTTATTTGACATTGTTGTTGTTGTTGTTATTGTTAATTTGACGTTGTTGTTGTTGTTGTTTATTTGCCGTTGTTGTTGGTTTATTTGACGTTGTTGTTGTTTATTTGACGTTGTTGTTGTTGTTAACGTTGTTTTTCTTGTTGTTTATTTGACGTTGTTGTTGTTGTTGTTTATTTGACGTTGTTGTTGTTGTTTATTTGACGTTGTTGTTGTTGTTTATTTGACGTTGTTGTTGTTGTTGACGTTGTTGTTGTTGTTTATTTGACATTGTTGTTGTTGTTTATTTGACATTGTTGTTGTTGTTGTTATTGTTTATTTGACGTTGTTGTTGTTGTTTTTTTTGGCATTGTTGTTGTTGTTGTTGACGTTGTTGTTGTTGTTGTTTATTTGACGTTGTTGTTATTGATGTTGTTTTTGTTGTTGTTTATTTGACGTTGTTGTTGTTGTTGTTGTTTATTTGAAGTTGTTGTTGTTGTTGTTTATTAGACGTTGTTGTTGTTGTTTATTGACATTGTTGTTGTTAACGGTGTTGTTGTTGTTGTTGTTGTTGTTGATTTGACGTTGTTGTTGTTGTTATTTATTTGACATTGTTGTTGTGGACGTTGTTGTTGTTGTTGTTGTTTATTTGACGTTGTTGTTGTTGACATAGATGTTATTGTTGTTGTTTATTTGACGTTGTTGTTGTTGACGTTGTTGTTGTTGTTGTTTATTTGACGTTGTTGTTGTAGTTGACATAGTTGTTGTTGTTGTTGTTTATTTGACGTTGTTGTTATTGACGTTGTTGTTGTTGTTGTTGTTGTTTATTTTACGTTGTTGTTGTTGTTTATTTGACATTGTTGTTGTTGTTGACGTTGTTGTTGTTGTTGTTTATTTGACATTGTTGTTGTTGTTGTTGTTGACGTTGTTGTTGTTGTTGTTGTTTATTTGACTTTGTTGTTGTTGTTTATTTGACGTTGTTGTTGTTGTTGTTGACTTAGTTGTTGTTGTTGTTTATTTGACGTTGTTGTTGTTGTTGACGTTGTTGTTTATTTGTCATTGTTGTTGTTGTTTATTTGACGTTGTTGTTGTTGTTGACGTTGTTGTTGTTGTTTATTTGACATTGTTGTTGTTATTTATTTGACATTGTTGTTGTTGTTGACTTTGTTGTTGTTGTTGTTGTTGTTTATTTGACATTGTTGTTGTTGTTGTTGTTTATTTGACGTCGTTTTAGTATTGTTGTTTATTTGACATTGTTGTTGTTATTTATTTGACGTTGTTGTGGGTGACATTGTTGTTGTTGTTTATTTGACGTTGTTGTTGTTGTTTATTTGACGTAGTTGTTGTTGTTGACGTTGTTGTTGTTGTTGTTGTTTATTTGACGTTTTTGTTGTTGTTGATGTTGTTGTTGTATATTTGACGTTGTTGTAGTTGTTATTGTTGTTGTTGTTTATTTGACATTGTTGTTGTTGT
This sequence comes from Vicia faba, assembly GCA_948472305.1. Taxonomy (NCBI): domain Eukaryota; kingdom Viridiplantae; phylum Streptophyta; class Magnoliopsida; order Fabales; family Fabaceae; genus Vicia; species Vicia faba. Next base: position 387,868,776 of record OX451739.1, on the reverse strand, counting down.
TGTTTATTTGACGTTGTTGTTGTTGTGTATTTGACGTTGTTGTTGTTGTTTATTTGACGTTGTTGTTGTTGACGGTGTTGTTGTTGTTGTTTATTTGACATTGTTGTTGTTGTCGTTGTTGACGTTGTTGTTGTTTATTTGATGTTGTTGTTGTTATTGTTCTTTATTTGACGTTGTTATTGTTTATTTGACGTTGTTGTTGTTGTTTATTTAACGTTGTTGTTGTTGACATTGTTGTTGTTGTTATTGTTTATTTGACGTTGTTGTTGTTGTTTATTTGACGTAGTTGTTATTGTTGACGTTGTTGTTGTTAATGTTTATTTGACGTTTTTGTTGTTGATGTTGTTGTTGTTGTTTATTTGACATTGTTATTGTTGTTGTTGTTTATTTGACATTGTTGTTGTTGACGTTGTTGTTGTTGTTATTTATTTGACGTTGTTGTTGTTGTTGTTGTTTATTTGACGTTGTTGTTGTTGACGTTGTTGTTGTTGTTGTTGTTGTTTATTTGACGTTGTTGTTGTTGACATAGTTGTTGTTGTTGTTGTTTATTTGACGTTTTTGTTGTTGTTGATGTTGTTGTTGTTTTCGTTGTTGTTTATTTGACGTTGTTGTAGTTGTTTAATTGACGTTGTTGTTGTTGTTGTTTATTTAACGTTGTTGTTGTTGTTGTTATTGTTGTTGTTGTTGTTTATTTGACGTTGTTGTTGTTGTTCTTTATTTGACGTTGTTGTTGTTTATTTGACGTTGTTGTTGTTGACGTTGTAGTTGTTGTTGTTTATTTGACATTGTTGTTGTTGTTGTTATTGTTAATTTGACGTTGTTGTTGTTGTTGTTTATTTGGCGTTGTTGTTGTTGTATTTGACGTTGTTGTTGTTTATTTGACGTTGTTGTTGTTGTTGTTAACGTTGTTTTTCTTGTTGTTTATTTGACGTTGTTGTTGTTGTTGTTGTTTAGTTGACGTTGTTGGTTTTGTTTATTTGACGTTGTTGTTGTTGTTGTTGTTTATTTGACGTTGTTGTTGTTTATTTGACATTGTTGTTATTGACGGTGTTGTTGTTGTTTATTTGACGTTGTTGTTGTTGTTTATTTGACGTTGTTGTTGTTGTTGTTTATTAGACATTGTTGTTGTTGTTAACATAGTTGTTGTTGTTGTTGTTTATTTGACGTTGTTGTTGTTGTTGACGTTGTTGTTGTTGTTGTTTATTTGCCGTTGTTGTTGTTGTTGACATAGTTGTTGTTGTTGTTGTTTATTTGACGTTGTTGTTGTTGTTGACGTTGTTGTTGTTGTTGTTGTTGTTTATTTGACGTTGTTGTTGTTGTTGTTTATTTGACATTGTTGTTTTTGTTGATGTTGTTGTTGTTGTTGTTGTTTATTTGACATTGTTGTTGTTGTTGTTGACGTTGTTGTTGTTGTTTATTTGACTTTGTTGTTGTTGTTGTTGTTTATTTGACGTTGTTGTTGTTGACTTAGTTGTTGTTGTTATTTATTTGACGTTGTTGTTGTTGTTGTTGACGGTGTTGTTTATTTGACGTTGTTGTTGTTGTTTATTTGACGTTGTTGTTGTTGTTGACGTTGTTGTTGTTGTTGACGTTGTTGTTGTTTTTTATTTGACGTTGTTGTTGTTATTTATTTGACATTGTTGTTGTTGTTGACGTTGTTGTTGTTGTTTATTTGACATTGTTGTTGTTGTTGTTGATGTTGTTGTTGTTGTTGTTGTTGTTGTTTATTTGACATTGTTTTAGTATTAATGTTTATTTGACATTGTTGTTGTTATTTATTTGACGTTGTTGTGGGTGACATTGTTGTTGTTGTTGTTTATTTGACGTTGTTGTTGTTGTTGTTTATTTGACGTAGTTGTTGTTGTTGACGTTGTTGTTGTTGTTGTTGTTGTTGTTGTTTATTTGACGTTTTTGTTGTTGTTGATGTTGTTGTTGTTGTATATTTGACGTTGTTGTAGTTGTTATTGTTGTTGTTGTTTATTTGACATTATTGTTGTTGTTGTTGTTTATTTGACGTTGTTGTTGTTGTTGTTTATTTGACGTTGTTGTTGTTGTTTATTTGACGTTGTTGTTGTTCACGGTGTTGTTGTTGTTGTTTATTTGACATTGTTGTTGTTCTTGTTATTGACGTTGTTGTTGTTTATTTGACGTTGTTGTTGTTGTTCTTTATTTGACGTTGTTATTGTTTATTTGACGTTGTTGTTGTTGTTTATTTAACGTTGTTGTTGTTGACATTGTTGTTGTTGTTATTGTTTATTTGACATTGTTTTTGTTGTTGTTGTTTATTTGACGTTTTTGTTGTTGTCGATGTTGTTGTTGTTGTTTATTTGACGTTGTTGTTGTTGTTGTTGTTTATTTGATGTTGTTGTTGTTGACGTTGTTGTTGTTGTTGTTTATTTGACGTTGTTGTTGTTGACATAGTTGTTGTTGTTGTTGTTTATTTGATGTTTTTGTTGTTGTTGATGTTTTTGTTGTTTTCGTTGTTGTTTATTTGACGTTGTTGTAGTTGTTTAATTGACGTTGTTGTTGTTGTTGTTTATTTGACGTTGTTGTTGTTGTTATTGTTGTTGTTGTTGTTTATTTGACGTTGTTGTTGTTGTTGTTGTTTATTTGACGTTGCTGTTGTTGTTGTTTATTTGACGTTGTTGTTGTTATTTATTTGACGTTGTTGTGGGTAACATTGTTGTTGTTGTTTATTTGATGTTGTTGTTGTTGTTTATTTGACGTAGTTGTTGTTGTTGACGTTGTTGTTGTTGTTGTTGTTTATTTGACGTTTTTGTTGTTGTTGATGTTGTTGTTGTTGTTGTTGTATATTTGACATTGTTGTAGTTGTTATTGTTGTTGTTCTTTATTTGACATTGTTGTTGTTGTTGTTGTTTATTTGACGTTGTTGTTGTTGTTTATTTGACGTTGTTGTTGTTGTTGTTTATTTAACATTGTTGTTGTTGTTGACGTTGTTGTTGTTTATTTGACGTTGTTGTTGTTGTTCTTCTTCTTCTTTATTTGACGTTGTTATTGTTTATTTGACGTTGTTGTTGTTGTTGTTTATTTAACGTTGTTGTTGTTGACATTGTTGTTGTTGTTATTGTTTATTTGACGTTGTTGTTGTTGTTTATTTGACGTAGTTGTTGTTGTTGACGTTGTTGACGTTGTTGTTTATTTGATGTTTTTGTTGTTGTTGATGTTGTTGTTGTTGTTTATTTGACGTTGTTGTTTTTGTTTATTTGACGTTGTTGTTGTTGACGGTGTTGTTGTTGTTATTTATTTGACGTTGTTGTTGTTGTTGTTTATTTGACGTTGTTGTTGTTGACGTTGTTGTTGTTGTTGTTTATTTGACGTTGTTGTTATTGTTGACATAGATGTTGTTGTTGTTGTTGTCGTTGTTGTTTATTTGACGTTTTTGTTGTTGTTGATGTTGTTGTTGTTTTCGTTGTTGTTTATTTGACGTTGTTGTAGTTGTTTAATTGACGTTGTTGTTGTTGTTGTTTATTTGACGTTGTCGTTGTTGTTTATTTGACATTGTTGTTGTTGTTGACGTTGTTGTTGTTGTTGTTTATTTGACATTGTTGTTGTTGTTGTTGTTGTTGTTGTTCACGTTGTTGTTGTTGTTGTTTATTTGACGTTGTTGTTGTTGTTGTTGTTGTTGTTGTTGTTGTTGTTTATTTGACGTTGTTGTTGTTGTTGTTGTTGTTCACGTTGTTGTTGCTGTTGTTGTTTATTTGACGTTGTTGTTGTTGTTGTTGACGTTGTTGTTTATTTGACGTTGTTGTTGTTGTTTATTTGACGGTGTTGTTGTTGTTGTTGTTGTTTATTTGACGTTGTTGTTGTTATTTATTTGACATTGTTGTTGTTGTTTATTTGACATTGTTGTTGTTCTTGTTGACGTTGTTGTTGTTGTTGTTTATTTGACATTGTTTTAGTATTGTTGTTTATTTGACATTGTTGTTGTTATTTATTTGACGTTGTTGTGGGTGACATTGTTGTTGTTATTTATTTGACGTTGTTGTGGGTGACATTGTTGTTGTTGTTTATTTGACGTTGTTGTTGTTGTTTATTTGACGTAGTTGTTGTTGTTGACGTTGTTGTTGTTGTTGTTTATTTGACGTTTTTGTTGTTGTTGATGTTGTTGTTGTTGTTTTATATATGACGTTGTTGTAGTTGTTATTGTTGTTGTTGTTTATTTGACATTGTTGTTGTTGTTGTTTATTTTACGTTGTTGTTGTTGTTTATTTGACGTTGTTGTTGTTGTTTATTTATCGTTGTTGTTGTTAACGATGTTGTTGTTGTTGTTGCTTATTTGACGTTGTTGTTGTTATTTATTTGACGTAGTTGTTGTTGTTGACGTTGTTGTTGTTGTTGTTTATTTGACATTTTTGTTGTTGATGTTGTTGTTGTTGTTGTTTATTTGACATTATTGTTGTTGTTGTTGTTTATTTGACGTTGTTGTTATTGACGGTGTTGTTGTTGTTATTTATTTGACGTTGTTGTTGTTGTTGTTGTTGTTTATTTGACGTTGTTGTTGTTGAGGTTGTTGTTGTTGTTGTTGTTGTTGTTTATTTGACGTTCTTGTTATTGTTGACATAGTTGTTGTTGTTGTTGTTTATTTGACGTTTTTGTTGTTGTTGATGTTGTTGTTGTTTTCGTTGTTGTTTATTTGACGTTGTTGTTGTTGTTTATTTGACGTTGTTGTTGTTGTTGTTGACTTAGTTGTTGTTGTTGTTTATTTGACGTTGTTGTTGTTGTTGACGTTGTTGTTTATTTGACATTGTTGTTGTTGTTTATTTGACGTTGTTGTTGTTGTTGACGTTGTTGTTGTTGTTTATTTGACATTGTTGTTGTTATTTATTTGACATTGTTGTTGTTGTTGACTTTGTTGTTGTTGTTGTTGTTGTTTATTTGACATTGTTGTTGTTGTTGTTTATTTGACGTCGTTTTAGTATTGTTGTTTATTTGACATTATTGTTGTTATTTATTTAACGTTGTTGTGGGTGACATTGTTGTTGTTGTTGTTTATTTGACGTTGTTGTTGTTGTTTATTTGACGTAGTTGTTGTTGTTGACGTTGTTGTTGTTGTTGTTGTTGTTTATTTGACGTTTTTGTTGTTGTTGATGTTGTTGTTGTATATTTGACGTTGTTGTAGTTGTTATTGTTGTTGTTGTTTATTTGACATTGTTGTTGTTGTGGTTTATTTGACGTTGTTGTTGTTGTGTATTTGACGTTGTTGTTGTTGTTTATTTGACGTTGTTGTTGTTGACGGTGTTGTTGTTGTTGTTTATTTGACATTGTTGTTGTTGTTGTTGTTGTTGACGTTGTTGTTGTTTATTTGACGTTGTTGTTGTTATTGTTCTTTATTTGACGTTGTTATTGTTTATTTGACGTTGTTGTTGTTGTTGTTTATTTAACGTTGTTGTTGTTGACATTGTTGTTGTTGTTATTGTTTATTTGTCGTTGTTGTTGTTGTTTATTTGACGTAGTTGTTATTGTTGACGTTGTTGTTGTTGTTGTTGTTTATTTGACGTTTTTGTTGTTGATGTTGTTGTTGTTGTTTATTTGACATTGTTATTGTTGTTGTTGTTTATTTGACGTTGTTGTTGTTGACGTTGTTGTTGTTGTTATTTATTTGACGTTGTTGTTGTTGTTGTTGTTTATTTGACGTTGTTGTTGTTGACGTTGTTGTTGTTGTTGTTTATTTGACGTTGTTGTTGTTGACATAGTTGTTGTTGTTGTTGTTGTTGTTTATTTGACGTTTTTGTTGTTGTTGATGTTGTTGTTGTTTTCGTTGTTGTTTATTTGACGTTGTTGTAGTTGTTTAATTGACGTTGTTGTTGTTGTTGTTTATTTAACGTTGTTGTTGTTGTTGTTATTGTTGTTGTTGTTGTTTATTTGACGTTGTTGTTGTTGTTCTTTATTTGACGTTGTTGTCGTTGTTGTTGTTTATTTGACGTTGTTGTTGTTGACGTTGTTGTTGTTGTTGTTTATTTGACATTGTTGTTGTTGTTGTTATTGTTAATTTGACGTTGTTGTTGTTGTTGTTTATTTGGCGTTGTTGTTGTTGTATTTGACGTTGTTGTTGTTTATTTGACGTTGTTGTTGTTGTTAACGTTGTTTTTCTTGTTGTTTATTTGACGTTGTTGTTGTTGTTGTTTATTTGACGTTGTTGTTGTTGTTTATTTGACGTTGTTGTTGTTGTTTATTTGACGTTGTTGTTGTTGTTGACGTTGTTGTTGTTGTTTATTTGACGTTGTTGTTGTTGTTTATTTTACATTTTTGTTGTTGTTGTTATTGTTTATTTGACGTTGTTGTTGTTGTTTTTTTTGGCATTGTTGTTGTTTTTGTTGACGTTGTTGTTGTTGTTGTTTATTTGACGTTGTTGTTATTGATGTTGTTTTTGTTGTTGTTTATTTGACGTTGTTGTTGTTGTTGTTTATTTGACGTTGTTGTTTTTGTTGTTTATTTTTACGTTGTTGTTGTTGTTGTTTATTTGACATTGTTGTTGTTAACAGTGTTGTTGTTGTTGTTGTTTATTTGACGTTGTTGTTGTTGTTGTTTATTTGACATTGTTGTTGTTGACGTTGTTGTTGTTGTTGTTGTTGTTTATTTGACGTTGTTGTTGTTGACATAGTTGTTATTGTTGTTGTTTATTTGATGTTGTTGTTGTTGACGTTGTTGTTGTTGTTGTTGTTTATTTGACGTTGTTGTTGTAGTTGACATAGTTGTTGTTGTTGTTGTTTATTTGACGTTGTTGTTGTTGTTGACGTTGTTGTTGTTGTTGTTTATTTTACGTTGTTGTTGTTGTTTATTTGACATTGTTGTTGTTGTTGTTTATTTGACATTGTTGTTGTTGACGTTGTTGTTGTTGTTGTTGTTGTTTATTTGACGTTGTTGTTGTTGACATAGTTGTTATTGTTGTTGTTTATTTGACGTTGTTGTTGTTGACGTTGTTGTTGTTGTTGTTGTTGTTTATTTGACGTTGTTGTTGTAGTTGTTGACGTTGTTGTTGTTGTTTATTTGACTTTGTTGTTGTTGTTGTTGTTTATTTGACGTTGTTGTTGTTGACTTAGTTGTTGTTGTTATTTATTTGACGTTGTTGTTGTTGTTGTTGACGGTGTTGTTTATTTGACGTTGTTGTTGTTGTTTATTTGACGTTGTTGTTGTTGTTGACGTTGTTGTTGTTGTTGACGTTGTTGTTGTTTTTTATTTGACGTTGTTGTTGTTATTTATTTGACATTGTTGTTGTTGTTGACGTTGTTGTTGTTGTTTATTTGACATTGTTGTTGTTGTTGTTGATGTTGTTGTTGTTGTTGTTGTTGTTGTTTATTTGACATTGTTTTAGTATTAATGTTTATTTGACATTGTTGTTGTTATTTATTTGACGTTGTTGTGGGTGACATTGTTGTTGTTGTTGTTTATTTGACGTTGTTGTTGTTGTTGTTTATTTGACGTAGTTGTTGTTGTTGACGTTGTTGTTGTTGTTGTTGTTGTTGTTGTTTATTTGACGTTTTTGTTGTTGTTGATGTTGTTGTTGTTGTATATTTGACGTTGTTGTAGTTGTTATTGTTGTTGTTGTTTATTTGACATTATTGTTGTTGTTGTTGTTTATTTGACGTTGTTGTTGTTGTTGTTTATTTGACGTTGTTGTTGTTGTTTATTTGACGTTGTTGTTGTTCACGGTGTTGTTGTTGTTGTTTATTTGACATTGTTGTTGTTCTTGTTATTGACGTTGTTGTTGTTTATTTGACGTTGTTGTTGTTGTTCTTTATTTGACGTTGTTATTGTTTATTTGACGTTGTTGTTGTTGTTTATTTAACGTTGTTGTTGTTGACATTGTTGTTGTTGTTATTGTTTATTTGACATTGTTTTTGTTGTTGTTGTTTATTTGACGTTTTTGTTGTTGTCGATGTTGTTGTTGTTGTTTATTTGACGTTGTTGTTGTTGTTGTTGTTTATTTGATGTTGTTGTTGTTGACGTTGTTGTTGTTGTTGTTTATTTGACGTTGTTGTTGTTGACATAGTTGTTGTTGTTGTTGTTTATTTGATGTTTTTGTTGTTGTTGATGTTTTTGTTGTTTTCGTTGTTGTTTATTTGACGTTGTTGTAGTTGTTTAATTGACGTTGTTGTTGTTGTTGTTTATTTGACGTTGTTGTTGTTGTTATTGTTGTTGTTGTTGTTTATTTGACGTTGTTGTTGTTGTTGTTGTTTATTTGACGTTGCTGTTGTTGTTGTTTATTTGACGTTGTTGTTGTTATTTATTTGACGTTGTTGTGGGTAACATTGTTGTTGTTGTTTATTTGATGTTGTTGTTGTTGTTTATTTGACGTAGTTGTTGTTGTTGACGTTGTTGTTGTTGTTGTTGTTTATTTGACGTTTTTGTTGTTGTTGATGTTGTTGTTGTTGTTGTTGTATATTTGACATTGTTGTAGTTGTTATTGTTGTTGTTCTTTATTTGACATTGTTGTTGTTGTTGTTGTTTATTTGACGTTGTTGTTGTTGTTTATTTGACGTTGTTGTTGTTGTTGTTTATTTAACATTGTTGTTGTTGTTGACGTTGTTGTTGTTTATTTGACGTTGTTGTTGTTGTTCTTCTTCTTCTTTATTTGACGTTGTTATTGTTTATTTGACGTTGTTGTTGTTGTTGTTTATTTAACGTTGTTGTTGTTGACATTGTTGTTGTTGTTATTGTTTATTTGACGTTGTTGTTGTTGTTTATTTGACGTAGTTGTTGTTGTTGACGTTGTTGACGTTGTTGTTTATTTGATGTTTTTGTTGTTGTTGATGTTGTTGTTGTTGTTTATTTGACGTTGTTGTTTTTGTTTATTTGACGTTGTTGTTGTTGACGGTGTTGTTGTTGTTATTTATTTGACGTTGTTGTTGTTGTTGTTTATTTGACGTTGTTGTTGTTGACGTTGTTGTTGTTGTTGTTTATTTGACGTTGTTGTTATTGTTGACATAGATGTTGTTGTTGTTGTTGTCGTTGTTGTTTATTTGACGTTTTTGTTGTTGTTGATGTTGTTGTTGTTTTCGTTGTTGTTTATTTGACGTTGTTGTAGTTGTTTAATTGACGTTGTTGTTGTTGTTGTTTATTTGACGTTGTCGTTGTTGTTTATTTGACATTGTTGTTGTTGTTGACGTTGTTGTTGTTGTTGTTTATTTGACATTGTTGTTGTTGTTGTTGTTGTTGTTGTTGTTCACGTTGTTGTTGTTGTTGTTTATTTGACGTTGTTGTTGTTGTTGTTGTTGTTGTTGTTGTTGTTGTTTATTTGACGTTGTTGTTGTTGTTGTTGTTGTTGTTCACGTTGTTGTTGCTGTTGTTGTTTATTTGACGTTGTTGTTGTTGTTGTTGACGTTGTTGTTTATTTGACGTTGTTGTTGTTGTTTATTTGACGGTGTTGTTGTTGTTGTTGTTGTTTATTTGACGTTGTTGTTGTTATTTATTTGACATTGTTGTTGTTGTTTATTTGACATTGTTGTTGTTCTTGTTGACGTTGTTGTTGTTGTTGTTTATTTGACATTGTTTTAGTATTGTTGTTTATTTGACATTGTTGTTGTTATTTATTTGACGTTGTTGTGGGTGACATTGTTGTTGTTATTTATTTGACGTTGTTGTGGGTGACATTGTTGTTGTTGTTTATTTGACGTTGTTGTTGTTGTTTATTTGACGTAGTTGTTGTTGTTGACGTTGTTGTTGTTGTTGTTTATTTGACGTTTTTGTTGTTGTTGATGTTGTTGTTGTTGTTTTATATATGACGTTGTTGTAGTTGTTATTGTTGTTGTTGTTTATTTGACATTGTTGTTGTTGTTGTTTATTTTACGTTGTTGTTGTTGTTTATTTGACGTTGTTGTTGTTGTTTATTTATCGTTGTTGTTGTTAACGATGTTGTTGTTGTTGTTGCTTATTTGACGTTGTTGTTGTTATTTATTTGACGTAGTTGTTGTTGTTGACGTTGTTGTTGTTGTTGTTTATTTGACATTTTTGTTGTTGATGTTGTTGTTGTTGTTGTTTATTTGACATTATTGTTGTTGTTGTTGTTTATTTGACGTTGTTGTTATTGACGGTGTTGTTGTTGTTATTTATTTGACGTTGTTGTTGTTGTTGTTGTTTATTTGACGTTGTTGTTGTTGAGGTTGTTGTTGTTGTTGTTGTTGTTGTTTATTTGACGTTCTTGTTATTGTTGACATAGTTGTTGTTGTTGTTGTTTATTTGACGTTTTTGTTGTTGTTGATGTTGTTGTTGTTTTCGTTGTTGTTTATTTGACGTTGTTGTTGTTGTTTATTTGACGTTGTTGTTGTTGTTGTTGACTTAGTTGTTGTTGTTGTTTATTTGACGTTGTTGTTGTTGTTGACGTTGTTGTTTATTTGACATTGTTGTTGTTGTTTATTTGACGTTGTTGTTGTTGTTGACGTTGTTGTTGTTGTTTATTTGACATTGTTGTTGTTATTTATTTGACATTGTTGTTGTTGTTGACTTTGTTGTTGTTGTTGTTGTTGTTTATTTGACATTGTTGTTGTTGTTGTTTATTTGACGTCGTTTTAGTATTGTTGTTTATTTGACATTATTGTTGTTATTTATTTAACGTTGTTGTGGGTGACATTGTTGTTGTTGTTGTTTATTTGACGTTGTTGTTGTTGTTTATTTGACGTAGTTGTTGTTGTTGACGTTGTTGTTGTTGTTGTTGTTGTTTATTTGACGTTTTTGTTGTTGTTGATGTTGTTGTTGTATATTTGACGTTGTTGTAGTTGTTATTGTTGTTGTTGTTTATTTGACATTGTTGTTGTTGTGGTTTATTTGACGTTGTTGTTGTTGTGTATTTGACGTTGTTGTTGTTGTTTATTTGACGTTGTTGTTGTTGACGGTGTTGTTGTTGTTGTTTATTTGACATTGTTGTTGTTGTTGTTGTTGTTGACGTTGTTGTTGTTTATTTGACGTTGTTGTTGTTATTGTTCTTTATTTGACGTTGTTATTGTTTATTTGACGTTGTTGTTGTTGTTGTTTATTTAACGTTGTTGTTGTTGACATTGTTGTTGTTGTTATTGTTTATTTGTCGTTGTTGTTGTTGTTTATTTGACGTAGTTGTTATTGTTGACGTTGTTGTTGTTGTTGTTGTTTATTTGACGTTTTTGTTGTTGATGTTGTTGTTGTTGTTTATTTGACATTGTTATTGTTGTTGTTGTTTATTTGACGTTGTTGTTGTTGACGTTGTTGTTGTTGTTATTTATTTGACGTTGTTGTTGTTGTTGTTGTTTATTTGACGTTGTTGTTGTTGACGTTGTTGTTGTTGTTGTTTATTTGACGTTGTTGTTGTTGACATAGTTGTTGTTGTTGTTGTTGTTGTTTATTTGACGTTTTTGTTGTTGTTGATGTTGTTGTTGTTTTCGTTGTTGTTTATTTGACGTTGTTGTAGTTGTTTAATTGACGTTGTTGTTGTTGTTGTTTATTTAACGTTGTTGTTGTTGTTGTTATTGTTGTTGTTGTTGTTTATTTGACGTTGTTGTTGTTGTTCTTTATTTGACGTTGTTGTCGTTGTTGTTGTTTATTTGACGTTGTTGTTGTTGACGTTGTTGTTGTTGTTGTTTATTTGACATTGTTGTTGTTGTTGTTATTGTTAATTTGACGTTGTTGTTGTTGTTGTTTATTTGGCGTTGTTGTTGTTGTATTTGACGTTGTTGTTGTTTATTTGACGTTGTTGTTGTTGTTAACGTTGTTTTTCTTGTTGTTTATTTGACGTTGTTGTTGTTGTTGTTTATTTGACGTTGTTGTTGTTGTTTATTTGACGTTGTTGTTGTTGTTTATTTGACGTTGTTGTTGTTGTTGACGTTGTTGTTGTTGTTTATTTGACGTTGTTGTTGTTGTTTATTTTACATTTTTGTTGTTGTTGTTATTGTTTATTTGACGTTGTTGTTGTTGTTTTTTTTGGCATTGTTGTTGTTTTTGTTGACGTTGTTGTTGTTGTTGTTTATTTGACGTTGTTGTTATTGATGTTGTTTTTGTTGTTGTTTATTTGACGTTGTTGTTGTTGTTGTTTATTTGACGTTGTTGTTTTTGTTGTTTATTTTTACGTTGTTGTTGTTGTTGTTTATTTGACATTGTTGTTGTTAACAGTGTTGTTGTTGTTGTTGTTTATTTGACGTTGTTGTTGTTGTTGTTTATTTGACATTGTTGTTGTTGACGTTGTTGTTGTTGTTGTTGTTGTTTATTTGACGTTGTTGTTGTTGACATAGTTGTTATTGTTGTTGTTTATTTGATGTTGTTGTTGTTGACGTTGTTGTTGTTGTTGTTGTTTATTTGACGTTGTTGTTGTAGTTGACATAGTTGTTGTTGTTGTTGTTTATTTGACGTTGTTGTTGTTGTTGACGTTGTTGTTGTTGTTGTTTATTTTACGTTGTTGTTGTTGTTTATTTGACATTGTTGTTGTTGTTGTTTATTTGACATTGTTGTTGTTGACGTTGTTGTTGTTGTTGTTGTTGTTTATTTGACGTTGTTGTTGTTGACATAGTTGTTATTGTTGTTGTTTATTTGACGTTGTTGTTGTTGACGTTGTTGTTGTTGTTGTTGTTTATTTGACGTTGTTGTTGTAGTTGTTGACGTTGTTGTTGTTGTTTATTTGACTTTGTTGTTGTTGTTGTTGTTTATTTGACGTTGTTGTTGTTGACTTAGTTGTTGTTGTTATTTATTTGACGTTGTTGTTGTTGTTGTTGACGGTGTTGTTTATTTGACGTTGTTGTTGTTGTTTATTTGACGTTGTTGTTGTTGTTGACGTTGTTGTTGTTGTTGACGTTGTTGTTGTTTTTTATTTGACGTTGTTGTTGTTATTTATTTGACATTGTTGTTGTTGTTGACGTTGTTGTTGTTGTTTATTTGACATTGTTGTTGTTGTTGTTGATGTTGTTGTTGTTGTTGTTGTTGTTGTTTATTTGACATTGTTTTAGTATTAATGTTTATTTGACATTGTTGTTGTTATTTATTTGACGTTGTTGTGGGTGACATTGTTGTTGTTGTTGTTTATTTGACGTTGTTGTTGTTGTTGTTTATTTGACGTAGTTGTTGTTGTTGACGTTGTTGTTGTTGTTGTTGTTGTTGTTTATTTGACGTTTTTGTTGTTGTTGATGTTGTTGTTGTTGTATATTTGACGTTGTTGTAGTTGTTATTGTTGTTGTTGTTTATTTGACATTATTGTTGTTGTTGTTGTTTATTTGACGTTGTTGTTGTTGTTGTTTATTTGACGTTGTTGTTGTTGTTTATTTGACGTTGTTGTTGTTCACGGTGTTGTTGTTGTTGTTTATTTGACATTGTTGTTGTTCTTGTTATTGACGTTGTTGTTGTTTATTTGACGTTGTTGTTGTTGTTCTTTATTTGACGTTGTTATTGTTTATTTGACGTTGTTGTTGTTGTTTATTTAACGTTGTTGTTGTTGACATTGTTGTTGTTGTTATTGTTTATTTGACATTGTTTTTGTTGTTGTTGTTTATTTGACGTTTTTGTTGTTGTCGATGTTGTTGTTGTTGTTTATTTGACGTTGTTGTTGTTGTTGTTGTTTATTTGATGTTGTTGTTGTTGACGTTGTTGTTGTTGTTGTTTATTTGACGTTGTTGTTGTTGACATAGTTGTTGTTGTTGTTGTTTATTTGATGTTTTTGTTGTTGTTGATGTTTTTGTTGTTTTCGTTGTTGTTTATTTGACGTTGTTGTAGTTGTTTAATTGACGTTGTTGTTGTTGTTGTTTATTTGACGTTGTTGTTGTTGTTATTGTTGTTGTTGTTGTTTATTTGACGTTGTTGTTGTTGTTGTTGTTTATTTGACGTTGCTGTTGTTGTTGTTTATTTGACGTTGTTGTTGTTATTTATTTGACGTTGTTGTGGGTAACATTGTTGTTGTTGTTTATTTGATGTTGTTGTTGTTGTTTATTTGACGTAGTTGTTGTTGTTGACGTTGTTGTTGTTGTTGTTGTTTATTTGACGTTTTTGTTGTTGTTGATGTTGTTGTTGTTGTTGTATATTTGACATTGTTGTAGTTGTTATTGTTGTTGTTCTTTATTTGACATTGTTGTTGTTGTTGTTGTATATTTGACATTGTTGTAGTTGTTATTGTTGTTGTTCTTTATTTGACATTGTTGTTGTTGTTGTTGTTTATTTGACGTTGTTGTTGTTGTTTATTTGACGTTGTTGTTGTTGACGGTGTTGTTGTTGTTGTTTATTTAACATTGTTGTTGTTGTTGACGTTGTTGTTGTTTATTTGACGTTGTTGTTGTTGTTCTTCTTCTTCTTTATTTGACGTTGTTATTGTTTATTTGACGTTGTTGTTGTTGTTGTTTATTTAACGTTGTTGTTGTTGACATTGTTGTTGTTGTTATTGTTTATTTGACGTTGTTGTTGTTGTTTATTTGACGTAGTTGTTGTTGTTGACGTTGTTGACGTTGTTGTTTATTTGATGTTTTTGTTGTTGTTGATGTTGTTGTTGTTGTTTATTTGACGTTGTTGTTTTTGTTTATTTGACGTTGTTGTTGTTGACGGTGTTGTTGTTGTTATTTATTTGACGTTGTTGTTGTTGTTGTTTATTTGACGTTGTTGTTGTTGACGTTGTTGTTGTTGTTGTTTATTTGACGTTGTTGTTATTGTTGACATAGATGTTGTTGTTGTTGTTGTCGTTGTTGTTTATTTGACGTTTTTGTTGTTGTTGATGTTGTTGTTGTTTTCGTTGTTGTTTATTTGACGTTGTTGTAGTTGTTTAATTGACGTTGTTGTTGTTGTTGTTTATTTGACGTTGTCGTTGTTGTTTATTTGACATTGTTGTTGTTGTTGACGTTGTTGTTGTTGTTGTTTATTTGACATTGTTGTTGTTGTTGTTGTTGTTGTTGTTCACGTTGTTGTTGTTGTTGTTTATTTGACGTTGTTGTTGTTGTTGTTGTTGTTGTTGTTGTTGTTGTTGTTTATTTGACGTTGTTGTTGTTGTTGTTGTTGTTCACGTTGTTGTTGCTGTTGTTGTTTATTTGACGTTGTTGTTGTTGTTGTTGACGTTGTTGTTTATTTGACGTTGTTGTTGTTGTTTATTTGACGGTGTTGTTGTTGTTGTTGTTGTTTATTTGACGTTGTTGTTGTTATTTATTTGACATTGTTGTTGTTGTTTATTTGACATTGTTGTTGTTCTTGTTGACGTTGTTGTTGTTGTTGTTTATTTGACATTGTTTTAGTATTGTTGTTTATTTGACATTGTTGTTGTTATTTATTTGACGTTGTTGTGGGTGACATTGTTGTTGTTATTTATTTGACGTTGTTGTGGGTGACATTGTTGTTGTTGTTTATTTGACGTTGTTGTTGTTGTTTATTTGACGTAGTTGTTGTTGTTGACGTTGTTGTTGTTGTTGTTTATTTGACGTTTTTGTTGTTGTTGATGTTGTTGTTGTTGTTTTATATATGACGTTGTTGTAGTTGTTATTGTTGTTGTTGTTTATTTGACATTGTTGTTGTTGTTGTTTATTTTACGTTGTTGTTGTTGTTTATTTGACGTTGTTGTTGTTGTTTATTTATCGTTGTTGTTGTTAACGATGTTGTTGTTGTTGTTGCTTATTTGACGTTGTTGTTGTTATTTATTTGACGTAGTTGTTGTTGTTGACGTTGTTGTTGTTGTTGTTTATTTGACATTTTTGTTGTTGATGTTGTTGTTGTTGTTGTTTATTTGACATTATTGTTGTTGTTGTTGTTTATTTGACGTTGTTGTTATTGACGGTGTTGTTGTTGTTATTTATTTGACGTTGTTGTTGTTGTTGTTGTTTATTTGACGTTGTTGTTGTTGAGGTTGTTGTTGTTGTTGTTGTTGTTGTTTATTTGACGTTCTTGTTATTGTTGACATAGTTGTTGTTGTTGTTGTTTATTTGACGTTTTTGTTGTTGTTGATGTTGTTGTTGTTTTCGTTGTTGTTTATTTGACGTTGTTGTTGTTGTTTATTTGACGTTGTTGTTGTTGTTGTTGACTTAGTTGTTGTTGTTGTTTATTTGACGTTGTTGTTGTTGTTGACGTTGTTGTTTATTTGACATTGTTGTTGTTGTTTATTTGACGTTGTTGTTGTTGTTGACGTTGTTGTTGTTGTTTATTTGACATTGTTGTTGTTATTTATTTGACATTGTTGTTGTTGTTGACTTTGTTGTTGTTGTTGTTGTTGTTTATTTGACATTGTTGTTGTTGTTGTTTATTTGACGTCGTTTTAGTATTGTTGTTTATTTGACATTATTGTTGTTATTTATTTAATGTTGTTGTGGGTGACATTGTTGTTGTTGTTGTTTATTTGACGTTGTTGTTGTTGTTTATTTGACGTAGTTGTTGTTGTTGACGTTGTTGTTGTTGTTGTTGTTGTTTATTTGACGTTTTTGTTGTTGTTGATGTTGTTGTTGTATATTTGACGTTGTTGTAGTTGTTATTGTTGTTGTTGTTTATTTGACATTGTTGTTGTTGTGGTTTATTTGACGTTGTTGTTGTTGTGTATTTGACGTTGTTGTTGTTGTTTATTTGACGTTGTTGTTGTTGACGGTGTTGTTGTTGTTGTTTATTTGACATTGTTGTTGTTGTTGTTGTTGTTGACGTTGTTGTTGTTTATTTGACGTTGTTGTTGTTATTGTTCTTTATTTGACGTTGTTATTGTTTATTTGACGTTGTTGTTGTTGTTGTTTATTTAACGTTGTTGTTGTTGACATTGTTGTTGTTGTTATTGTTTATTTGTCGTTGTTGTTGTTGTTTATTTGACATAGTTGTTATTGTTGACGTTGTTGTTGTTGTTGTTGTTGTTTATTTGACGTTTTTGTTGTTGATGTTGTTGTTGTTGTTTATTTGACATTGTTATTGTTGTTGTTGTTTATTTGACGTTGTTGTTGTTGACGTTGTTGTTGTTGTTATTTATTTGACGTTGTTGTTGTTGTTGTTGTTTATTTGACGTTGTTGTTGTTGACGTTGTTGTTGTTGTTGTTTATTTGACGTTGTTGTTGTTGACATAGTTGTTGTTGTTGTTGTTGTTGTTTATTTGACGTTTTTGTTGTTGTTGATGTTGTTGTTGTTTTCGTTGTTGTTTATTTGACGTTGTTGTAGTTGTTTAATTGACGTTGTTGTTGTTGTTGTTTATTTAACGTTGTTGTTGTTGTTGTTATTGTTGTTGTTGTTGTTTATTTGACGTTGTTGTTGTTGTTCTTTATTTGACGTTGTTGTCGTTGTTGTTGTTTATTTGACGTTGTTGTTGTTGACGTTGTTGTTGTTGTTGTTTATTTGACATTGTTGTTGTTGTTGTTATTGTTAATTTGACGTTGTTGTTGTTGTTGTTTATTTGGCGTTGTTGTTGTTGTATTTGACGTTGTTGTTGTTTATTTGACGTTGTTGTTGTTGTTAACGTTGTTTTTCTTGTTGTTTATTTGACGTTGTTGTTGTTGTTGTTTATTTGACGTTGTTGTTGTTGTTTATTTGACGTTGTTGTTGTTGTTTATTTGACGTTGTTGTTGTTGTTGACGTTGTTGTTGTTGTTTATTTGACGTTGTTGTTGTTGTTTATTTTACATTTTTGTTGTTGTTGTTATTGTTTATTTGACGTTGTTGTTGTTGTTTTTTTTGGCATTGTTGTTGTTTTTGTTGACGTTGTTGTTGTTGTTGTTTATTTGACGTTGTTGTTATTGATGTTGTTTTTGTTGTTGTTTATTTGACGTTGTTGTTGTTGTTGTTTATTTGACGTTGTTGTTTTTGTTGTTTATTTTTACGTTGTTGTTGTTGTTGTTTATTTGACATTGTTGTTGTTAACAGTGTTGTTGTTGTTGTTGTTTATTTGACGTTGTTGTTGTTGTTGTTTATTTGACATTGTTGTTGTTGACGTTGTTGTTGTTGTTGTTGTTGTTTATTTGACGTTGTTGTTGTTGACATAGTTGTTATTGTTGTTGTTTATTTGATGTTGTTGTTGTTGACGTTGTTGTTGTTGTTGTTGTTTATTTGACGTTGTTGTTGTAGTTGACATAGTTGTTGTTGTTGTTGTTTATTTGACGTTGTTGTTGTTGTTGACGTTGTTGTTGTTGTTGTTTATTTTACGTTGTTGTTGTTGTTTATTTGACATTGTTGTTGTTGTTGTTTATTTGACATTGTTGTTGTTGACGTTGTTGTTGTTGTTGTTGTTGTTTATTTGACGTTGTTGTTGTTGACATAGTTGTTATTGTTGTTGTTTATTTGACGTTGTTGTTGTTGACGTTGTTGTTGTTGTTGTTGTTGTTTATTTGACGTTGTTGTTGTAGTTGACATAGTTGTTGTTGTTGTTGTTTATTTGACGTTGTTGTTGTTGTTGACGTTGTTGTTGTTGTTGTTTATTTTACGTTGTTGTTGTTGTTTATTTGACATTGTTGTTGTTGTTGACGTTGTTGTTGTTGTTGTTTATTTGACATTGTTGTTGTTGTTGTTGTTGTTGTTGTTGACGTTGTTGTTGTTGTTGTTGTTGTTGTTGTTGTTTATTTGACTTTGTTGTTGTTGTTTATTTGACGTTGTTGTTGTTGTTGTTGACTTAGTTGTTGTTGTTGTTTATTTGACGTTGTTGTTGTTGTTGACGTTGTTGTTTATTTGACATTGTTGTTGTTGTTTATTTGACGTTGTTGTTGTTGTTGACGTTGTTGTTGTTGTTTATTTGACGTTGTTGTTGTTATTTATTTGACATTGTTGTTGTTGTTGACTTTGTTGTTGTTGTTGTTGTTGTTGTTTATTTGACATTGTTGTTGTTGTTGTTTATTTGACGTTGTTTTAGTATTGTTGTTTATTTGACATTGTTGTTGTTATTTATTTGACGTTGTTGTGGGTGACATTGTTGTTATTGTTTATTTGACGTTGTTGTTGTTGTTTATTTGACGTAGTTGTTGTTGTTGACGTTGTTGTTGTTGTTGTTGTTGTTTATTTGACGTTTTTGTTGTTGTTGATGTTGTTGTTGTATATTTGACGTTGTTGTAGTTGTTATTGTTGTTGTTGTTTATTTGACATTGTTGTTGTTGTTGTTTATTTGACGTTGTTGTTGTTGTGTATTTGACGTTGTTGTTGTTGTTTATTTGACGTTGTTGTTGTTGACGGTGTTGTTGTTGTTGTTTATTTGACATTGTTGTTGTTGTTGTTGTTGTTGTTGACGTTGTTGTTGTTTATTTGACGTTGTTGTTGTTATTGTTCTTTATTTGACGTTATTATTGTTTATTTGACGTTGTTGTTGTTGTTTATTTAACGTTGTTGTTGTTGACATTGTTGTTGTTGTTATTGTTTATTTGACGTTGTTGTTGTTGTTTATTTGACGTAGTTGTTATTGTTGACGTTGTTGTTGTTGTTGTTTATTTGACGTTTTTGTTGTTGATGTTGTTGTTGTTGTTTATTTGACATTGTTATTGTTGTTGTTGTTTATTTGACGTTGTTGTTGTTGACGTTGTTGTTGTTGTTATTTATTTGACGTTGTTGTTGTTGTTGTTGTTTATTTGACGTTGTTGTTATTGACGTTGTTGTTGTTGTTGTTGTTTATTTGACGTTGTTGTTGTTGACATAGTTGTTATTGTTGTTGTTTATTTGACGTTGTTGTTGTTGACGTTGTTGTTGTTGTTGTTGTTTATTTGACGTTGTTGTTGTAGTTGACATAGTTGTTGTTGTTGTTGTTTATTTGACGTTGTTGTTGTTGTTGACGTTGTTGTTGTTGTTGTTTATTTTACGTTGTTGTTGTTGTTTATTTGACATTGTTGTTGTTGTTGACGTTGTTGTTGTTGTTGTTTATTTGACATTGTTGTTGTTGTTTTTGTTGTTGACGTTGTTGTTGTTGTTGTTTATTTGACTTTGTTGTTGTTGTTTTTGTTGTTGACGTTGTTGTTGTTGTTGTTGTTTATTTGACTTTGTTGTTGTTGTTTATTTGACGTTGTTGTTGTTGTTGTTGACTTAGTTGTTGTTGTTGTTTATTTGACGTTGTTGTTGTTGTTGTTGTTGACGTTGTTGTTTATTTGACATTGTTGTTGTTGTTTATTTGACGTTGTTGTTGTTGTTGACGTTGTTGTTGTTGTTTATTTGACGTTGTTTTTGTTATTTATTTGACATTGTTGTTGTTGTTGACTTTGTTGTTGTTGTTGTTGTTGTTGTTTATTTGACATTGTTGTTGTTGTTGTTGTTTATTTGACGTTGTTGTGGGTGACATTGTTGTTGTTGTTTATTTGACGTTGTTGTTGTTGTTTATTTGACGTAGTTGTTGTTGTTGACGTTGTTGTTGTTGTTGTTGTTTATTTGACGTTTTTGTTGTTGTTGATGTTGTTGTTGTACATTTGACGTTGTTGTAGTTGTTATTGTTGTTGTTGTTTATTTGACATTGTTGTTGTTGTTGTTTATTTGACGTTGTTGTTGTTGTGTATTTGACGTTGTTGTTGTTGTTTATTTGACGTTGTTGTTGTTGACGGTGTTGTTGTTGTTGTTTATTTGACATTGTTGTTGTTGTTGTTGTTGTTGACGTTGTTGTTGTTTATTTGATGTTGTTGTTGTTATTGTTCTTTATTTGACGTTGTTATTGTTTATTTGACGTTGTTGTTGTTGTTTATTTAACGTTGTTGTTGTTGACATTGTTGTTGTTGTTATTGTTTATTTGACGTTGTTGTTGTTGTTTATTTGACGTAGTTGTTATTGTTGACGTTGTTGTTGTTGTTGTTTATTTGACGTTTTTGTTGTTGATGTTGTTGTTGTTGTTTATTTGACATTGTTATTGTTGTTGTTGTTTATTTGACGTTGTTGTTGTTGACGTTGTTGTTGTTGTTATTTATTTGACGTTGTTGTTGTTGTTGTTTATTTGACGTTGTTGTTATTGACGTTGTTGTTGTTGTTGTTGTTTATTTGACGTTGTTGTTGTTGACATAGTTGTTATTGTTGTTGTTTATTTGACGTTGTTGTTGTTGACGTTGTTGTTGTTGTTGTTGTTTATTTGACGTTGTTGTTGTAGTTGACATAGTTGTTGTTGTTGTTGTTTATTTGACGTTGTTGTTGTTGTTGACGTTGTTGTTGTTGTTGTTTATTTTACGTTGTTGTTGTTGTTTATTTGACATTGTTGTTGTTGTTGACGTTGTTGTTGTTGTTGTTTATTTGACATTGTTGTTGTTGTTTTTGTTGTTGACGTTGTTGTTGTTGTTGTTGTTTATTTGACTTTGTTGTTGTTGTTTATTTGACGTTGTTGTTGTTGTTGTTGACTTAGTTGTTGTTGTTGTTTATTTGACGTTGTTGTTGTTGTTGACGTTGTTGTTTATTTGACATTGTTGTTGTTGTTTATTTGACGTTGTTGTTGTTGTTGACGTTGTTGTTGTTGTTTATTTGACGTTGTTGTTGTTATTTATTTGACATTGTTGTTGTTGTTGACTTTGTTGTTGTTGTTGTTGTTGTTGTTTATTTGACATTGTTGTTGTTGTTGTTGTTTATTTGACGTTGTTTTAGTATTGTTGTTTATTTGACATTGTTGTTGTTATTTATTTGACGTTGTTGTGGGTGACATTGTTGTTGTTGTTTATTTGACGTTGTTGTTGTTGTTTATTTGACGTAGTTGTTGTTGTTGACGTTGTTGTTGTTGTTGTTGTTTATTTGACGTTTTTGTTGTTGTTGATGTTGTTGTTGTATATTTGACGTTGTTGTAGTTGTTATTGTTGTTGTTGTTTATTTGACATTGTTGTTGTTGTTGTTTATTTGACGTTGTTGTTGTTGTGTATTTGACGTTGTTGTTGTTGTTTATTTGACGTTGTTGTTGTTGACGGTGTTGTTGTTGTTGTTTATTTGACATTGTTGTTGTTGTTGTTGTTGTTGACGTTGTTGTTGTTTATTTGACGTTGTTGTTGTTATTGTTCTTTATTTGACGTTGTTATTGTTTATTTGACGTTGTTGTTGTTGTTTATTTAACGTTGTTGTTGTTGACATTGTTGTTGTTGTTATTGTTTATTTGACGTTGTTGTTGTTGTTTATTTGACGTAGTTGTTATTGTTGACGTTGTTGTTGTTGTTGTTTATTTGACGTTTTTGTTGTTGATGTTGTTGTTGTTGTTTATTTGACATTGTTATTGTTGTTGTTGTTTATTTGACGTTGTTGTTGTTGACGTTGTTGTTGTTGTTATTTATTTGACGTTGTTGTTGTTGTTGTTTATTTGACGTTGTTGTTATTGACGTTGTTGTTGTTGTTGTTGTTTATTTGACGTTGTTGTTGTTGACATAGTTGTTGTTGTTGTTGTTTATTTGACGTTTTTGTTGTTGTTGATGTTGTTGTTGTTTTCGTTGTTGTTTATTTGACGTTGTTGTAGTTGTTTAATTGACGTTGTTGTTGTTGTTGTTTATTTAACGTTGTTGTTGTTGTTATTGTTGTTGTTGTTGTTTATTTGACGTTGTTGTTGTTGTTCTTTATTTGACGTTGTTGTCGTTGACGTTGTTGTTGTTGTTGTTGTTTATTTGACGTTGTTGTTGTAGTTGACATAGTTGTTGTTGTTGTTGTTTATTTGACGTTGTTGTTGTTGTTGACGTTGTTGTTGTTGTTGTTTATTTTACGTTGTTGTTGTTGTTTATTTGACATTGTTGTTATTGTTGACGTTGTTGTTGTTGTTGTTTATTTGACATTGTTGTTATTGTTGTTGTTGACGTTGTTATTGTTGTTGTTGTTTATTTGACTTTGTTGTTGTTTATTTGACGTTGTTGTTGTTGTTGTTGTTGACTTAGTTGTTGTTGTTGTTTATTTGACGTTGTTGTTGTTGTTGACGTTGTTGTTTATTTGACATTGTTGTTGTTGTTTATTTGACGTTGTTGTTGTTGTTGACGTTGTTGTTGTTGTTTATTTGACGTTGTTGTTGTTATTTATTTGACATTGTTGTTGTTGGTGACTTTGTTGTTGTTGTTGTTGTTGTTTATTTGACATTGTTGTTGTTGTTGTTGTTTATTTGACGTTGTTTTAGTATTGTTGTTTATTTGACATTGTTGTTGTTATTTATTTGACGTTATTGTGGGTGACATTGTTGTTGTTGTTTATTTGACGTTGTTGTTGTTCTTTATTTGACGTAGTTGTTGTTGTTGACGTTGTTGTTGTTGTTGTTGTTGTTTATTTGACGTTTTTGTTGTTGTTGATGTTGTTGTTGTATATTTGACGTTGTTGTAGTTGTTATTGTTGTTGTTGTTTATTTGACATTGTTGTTGTTGTTGTTTATTTGACGTTGTTGTTGTTGTGTATTTGACGTTGTTGTTGTTGTTTATTTGACGTTGTTGTTGTTGACGGTGTTGTTGTTGTTGTTTATTTGACATTGTTGTTGTTGTTGTTGTTGACGTTGTTGTTGTTTATTTGACGTTGTTGTTGTTATTGTTCTTTATTTGACGTTGTTATTGTTTATTTGACGTTGTTGTTGTTGTTTATTTAACGTTGTTGTTGTTGACATTGTAGTTGTTGTTATTATTTATTTGACGTTGTTGTTGTTATCTATTTGACGTTGTTGTTATTGTTGATGTTGTTGTTGTTGTTGTTTATTTGACGTTTTTGTTGTTGTTGTTGTTTATTTGACATTGTTATTGTTGTTGTTGTTTATTTGACGTTGTTGTTGTTGACGTTGTTGTTGTTGTTATTTATTTGACGTTGTTGTTGTTGTTGTTGTTGTTGTTGTTTATTTGACGTTGTTGTTGTTGACGTTGTTGTTGTTGTTGTTGTTTATTTGACGTTGTTGTTGTTGACATAGTTGTTGTTGTTGTTGTTGTTTATTTGACGTTTTTGTTGTTGTTGATGTTGTTGTTGTTTTCGTTATTGTTTATTTGACGTTGTTGTAGTTGTTTAATTGACGTTGTTGTTGTTGTTGTTTATTTAATGTTGTTGTTGTTGTTGTTGTTATTGTTGTTGTTGTTGTTTATTTGACGTTGTTGTTGTTGTTCTTTATTTGACGTTGTTGTCGTTGTTGTTGTTTATTTGACGTTGTTGTTGTTGACGTTGTTGTTGTTGTTGTTTATTTGACATTGTTGTTGTTGTTGTTATTGTTAATTTGACGTTGTTGTTGTTGTTGTTTATTTGGCGTTGTTGTTGGTTTATTTGACGTTGTTGTTGTTTATTTGACGTTGTTGTTGTTGTTAACGTTGTTTTTCTTGTTGTTTATTTGACGTTGTTGTTGTTGTTGTTTATTTGACGTTGTTGTTGTTGTTTATTTGACGTTGTTGTTGTTGTTTATTTGACGTTGTTGTTGTTGTTGACGTTGTTGTTGTTGTTTATTTGACATTGTTGTTGTTGTTTATTTGACATTGTTGTTGTTGTTGTTATTGTTTATTTGACGTTGTTGTTGTTGTTTTTTTTGGCATTGTTGTTGTTGTTGTTGACGTTGTTGTTGTTGTTGTTTATTTGACCTTGTTGTTATTGATGTTGTTTTTGTTGTTGTTTATTTGACGTTGTTGTTGTTGTTGTTGTTTATTTGACGTTGTTGTTGTTGTTGTTTATTTGACGTTGTTGTTGTTGTTTATTGACATTGTTGTTGTTAACGGTGTTGTTGTTGTTGTTGATTTGACGTTGTTGTTGTTGTTGTTTATTTGACATTGTTGTTGTTGACGTTGTTGTTGTTGTTGTTGTTTATTTGACGTTGTTGTTGTTGACATAGTTGTTATTGTTGTTGTTTATTTGACGTTGTTGTTGTTGACGTTGTTGTTGTTGTTGTTGTTTATTTGACGTTGTTGTTGTAGTTGACATAGTTGTTGTTGTTGTTGTTTATTTGACGTTGTTGTTGTTGACGTTGTTGTTGTTGTTGTTGTTTATTTTACGTTGTTGTTGTTGTTTATTTGACATTGTTGTTGTTGTTGACGTTGTTGTTGTTGTTGTTTATTTGACATTGTTGTTGTTGACGTTGTTGTTGTTGTTGTTGTTTATTTGACTTTGTTGTTGTTGTTTATTTGACGTTGTTGTTGTTGTTGTTGACTTAGTTGTTGTTGTTGTTTATTTGACGTTGTTGTTGTTGTTGACGTTGTTGTTTATTTGACATTGTTGTTGTTGTTTATTTGACGTTGTTGTTGTTGTTGACGTTGTTGTTGTTGTTTATTTGACATTGTTGTTGTTATTTATTTGACATTGTTGTTGTTGACTTTGTTGTTGTTGTTGTTGTTGTTTATTTGACATTGTTGTTGTTGTTGTTGTTTATTTGACGTCGTTTTAGTATTGTTGTTTATTTGACATTGTTGTTGTTATTTATTTGACGTTGTTGTGGGTGACATTGTTGTTGTTGTTTATTTGACGTTGTTGTTGTTGTTTATTTGACGTAGTTGTTGTTGTTGACGTTGTTGTTGTTGTTGTTTATTTGACGTTTTTGTTGTTGTTGATGTTGTTGTTGTATATTTGACGTTGTTGTAGTTGTTATTGTTGTTGTTGTTTATTTGACATTGTTGTTGTTGTTGTTTATTTGACGTTGTTGTTGTTGTGTATTTGACGTTGTTGTTGTTGTTTATTTGATGTTGTTGTTGTTGACGGTGTTGTTGTTGTTGTTTATTTGACATTGTTGTTGTTGTTGTTGTTGTTGTTGTTGACGTTGTTGTTGTTTATTTGATGTTGTTGTTGTTATTGTTCTTTATTTGACGTTGTTATTGTTTATTTGACGTTGTTGTTGTTGTTTATTTAACGTTGTTGTTGTTGACATTGTTGTTGTTGTTATTGTTTATTTGACGTTGTTGTTGTTGTTTATTTGACGTAGTTGTTATTGTTGACGTTGTTGTTGTTGTTGTTTATTTGACGTTTTTGTTGTTGATGTTGTTGTTGTTGTTTATTTGACATTGTTATTGTTGTTGTTGTTTATTTGACGTTGTTGTTGTTGACGTTGTTGTTGTTGTTATTTATTTGACGTTGTTGTTGTTGTTGTTTATTTGACGTTGTTGTTGTTGACGTTGTTGTTGTTGTTGTTGTTGTTGTTTATTTGACGTTGTTGTTGTTGACATAGTTGTTGTTGTTGTTGTTTATTTGACGTTTTTGTTGTTGTTGATGTTGTTGTTGTTTTCGTTGTTGTTTATTTGACGTTGTTGTTGTTGTTTAATTGACGTTGTTGTTGTTGTTGTTTATTTAACGTTGTTGTTGTTGTTGTTGTTATTGTTGTTGTTGTTGTTTATTTGACGTTGTTGTTGTTGTTCTTTATTTGACGTTGTTGTCGTTGTTGTTGTTTATTTGACGTTGTTGTTGTTGACGTTGTTGTTGTTGTTGTTTATTTGACATTGTTGTTGTTGTTGTTATTGTTAATTTGACGTTGTTGTTTATTTGGCGTTGTTGTTGTTGTATTTGACGTTGTTGTTGTTTATTTGACGTTGTTGTTGTTGTTAACGTTGTTTTTCTTGTTGTTTATTTGACGTTGTTGTTGTTGTTGTTTAGTTGACGTTGTTGGTTTTGTTTATTTGACGTTGTTGTTGTTGTTGTTGTTGTTGTTGTTTATTTGACGTTGTTGTTGTTTATTTGACATTGTTGTTATTGACGGTGTTGTTGTTGTTTATTTGACATTGTTGTTGTTGTTGTTTATTTGACGTTGTTGTTGTTGTTGTTTATTAGACATTGTTGTTGTTGTTAACATAGTTGTTGTTGTTGTTGTTTATTTGACGTTGTTGTTGTTGTTGACGTTGTTGTTGTTGTTGTTTATTTGCCATTGTTGTTGTTGTTGACATAGTTGTTGTTGTTGTTGTTTATTTGACGTTGTTGTTGTTGTTGACGTTGTTGTTGTTGTTGTTGTTTATTTGACGTTGTTGTTGTTGTTGTTTATTTGACATTGTTGTTTTTGTTGATGTTGTTGTTTTTGTTGTTTATTTGACATTGTTGTTGTTGTTGTTGATGTTGTTGTTGTTGTTTATTTGACTTTGTTGTTGTTGTTGTTGTTTATTTGACGTTGTTGTTGTTGTTGACTTAGTTGTTGTTGTTATTTATTTGACGTTGTTGTTGTTGTTGTTGACGGTGTTGTTTATTTGACGTTGTTGTTGTTGTTTATTTGACGTTGTTGTTGTTGTTGACGTTGTTGTTGTTGTTGACGTTGTTGTTGTTTTTTATTTGACGTTGTTGTTGTTATTTATTTGACATTGTTGTTGTTGTTGACGTTGTTGTTGTTGTTTATTTGACATTGTTGTTGTTGTTGTTGATGTTGTTGTTGTTGTTGTTGTTGTTGTTGTTGTTGTTTATTTGACATTGTTTTAGTATTAATGTTTATTTGACATTGTTGTTGTTATTTATTTGACGTTGTTGTGGGTGACATTGTTGTTGTTGTTGTTTATTTGACGTTGTTGTTGTTGTTGTTTATTTGACGTAGTTGTTGTTGTTGACGTTGTTGTTGTTGTTGTTGTTTATTTGACGTTTTTGTTGTTGTTGATGTTGTTGTTGTTGTATATTTGACGTTGTTGTAGTTGTTATTGTTGTTGTTGTTTATTTGACATTATTGTTGTTGTTGTTGTTTATTTGACGTTGTTGTTGTTGTTGTTTATTTGACGTTGTTGTTGTTGTTTATTTGACGTTGTTGTTGTTCACGATGTTGTTGTTGTTGTTTATTTGACATTGTTGTTGTTCTTGTTATTGACGTTGTTGTTGTTTATTTGACGTTGTTGTTGTTGTTCTTTATTTGACGTTGTTGTTTTTTATTTGACGTTGTTGTTGTTGTTTATTTAACGTTGTTGTTGTTGACATTGTTGTTGTTGTTATTGTTTATTTGACATTGTTTTTGTTGTTGTTGTTGTTTATTTGACGTTTTTGTTGTTGTTGATGTTGTTGTTGTTTTTTATTTGACGTTGTTGTTGTTGTTGTTTATTTGATGTTGTTGTTGTTGACGTTGTTGTTGTTGTTTTTTATTTGACGTTGTTGTTGTTGACATAGTTGTTGTTGTTGTTGTTTATTTGATGTTTTTGTTGTTGTTGATGTTTTTGTTGTTTTCGTTGTTGTTTATTTGACGTTGTTGTAGTTGTTTAATTGACGTTGTTGTTGTTGTTGTTTATTTGACGTTGTTGTTGTTGTTGTTGTTTATTTGACGTTGCTGTTGTTGTTGTTTATTTGACGTTGTTGTTGTTATTTATTTGACGTTGTTGTGGGTAACATTGTTGTTGTTGTTTATTTGACGTTGTTGTTGTTGTTTATTTGACGTAGTTGTTGTTGTTGACGTTGTTGTTGTTGTTGTTGTTTATTTGACGTTTTTGTTGTTGTTGATGTTGTTGTTGTTGTTGTTGTATATTTGACATTGTTGTAGTTGTTATTGTTGTTGTTCTTTATTTGACATTGTTGTTGTTGTTGTTGTTTATTTGACGTTGTTGTTGTTGTTTATTTGACGTTGTTGTTGTTGACGGTGTTGTTGTTGTTGTTTATTTGACATTGTTGTTGTTGTTGACGTTGTTGTTGTTTATTTGACGTTGTTGTTGTTGGTCTTCTTCTTCTTTATTTGACGTTGTTATTGTTTATTTGACGTTGTTGTTGTTGTTGTTTATTTAACGTTGTTGTTGTTGACATTGTTGTTGTTGTTATTGTTTATTTGACGTTGTTGTTGTTGTTTATTTGACGTAGTTGTTGTTGTTGACGTTGTTGTAGTTGTTGTTTATTTGATGTTTTTGTTGTTGTTGATGTTGTTGTTGTTGTTTATTTGACGTTGTTGTTTTTGTTTATTTGACGTTGTTGTTGTTGACAGTGTTGTTGTTGTTATTTATTTGACGTTGTTGTTGTTGTTGTTTATTTGACGTTGTTGTTGTTGACGTTGTTGTTGTTGTTTATTTGACGTTGTTGTTATTGTTGACATAGTTGTTGTTGTTGTTGTTGTTGTTGTCGTTGTTGTTTATTTGACGTTTTTGTTGTTGTTGATGTTGTTGTTGTTTTCGTTGTTGTTTATTTGACGTTGTTGTAGTTGTTTAACTGACGTTGTTGTTGTTGTTGTTGTTTATTTGACGTTGTTGTTGTTGTTTATTTGACATTGTTGTTGTTGTTGACGTTGTTGTTGTTGTTGTTGTTTATTTGACATTGTTGTTGTTGTTGTTGTTGTTGTTGTTCACGTTGTTGTTGTTGTTTATTTGACGTTGTTGTTGTTGT
Source organism: Vicia faba (assembly GCA_948472305.1). Lineage (NCBI taxonomy): Eukaryota > Viridiplantae > Streptophyta > Magnoliopsida > Fabales > Fabaceae > Vicia > Vicia faba. The sequence continues at coordinate 387,839,779 of OX451739.1, read as the reverse complement.
TGTTGTTGTTGTTGTTTATTTGACGTTGTTGTTGTTGTTGTTGTTGACGGTGTTGTTGTTGTTGTTTATTTGACATTGTTGTTGTTGTTGTTGTTGACGTTGTTGTTGTTTATTTGATGTTGTTGTTGTTATTGTTCTTTATTTGACGTTGTTATTGTTTATTTGACGTTGTTGTTGTTGTTTATTTAACGTTGTTGTTGTTGACATTGTTGTTGTTGTTATTGTTTATTTGACGTTGTTGTTGTTGTTTATTTGACGTAGTTGTTATTGTTGACGTTGTTGTTGTTGTTGTTTATTTGACGTTTTTGTTGTTGATGTTGTTGTTGTTGTTTATTTGACATTGTTATTGTTGTTGTTGTTTATTTGACGTTGTTGTTGTTGACGTTGTTGTTGTTGTTATTTATTTGACGTTGTTGTTGTTGTTGTTGTTTATTTGACGTTGTTGTTGTTGACGTTGTTGTTGTTGTTGTTGTTTATTTGACGTTGTTGTTGTTGACATAGTTGTTGTTGTTGTTGTTTATTTGACGTTTTTGTTGTTGTTGATGTTGTTGTTGTTTTCGTTGTTGTTTATTTGACGTTGTTGTTGTTGTTTAATTGACGTTGTTGTTGTTGTTGTTTATTTAACGTTGTTGTTGTTGTTGTTATTGTTGTTGTTGTTGTTTATTTGACGTTGTTGTTGTTGTTCTTTATTTGACGTTGTTGTCGTTGTTGTTGTTTATTTGACGTTGTTGTTGTTGACGTTGTTGTTGTTGTTGTTTATTTGACATTGTTGTTGTTGTTGTTATTGTTAATTTGACGTTGTTGTTGTTGTTGTTTATTTGGCGTTGTTGTTGTTGTATTTGACGTTGTTGTTGTTTATTTGACGTTGTTGTTGTTGTTAACGTTGTTTTTCTTGTTGTTTATTTGACGTTGTTGTTGTTGTTGTTTAGTTGACGTTGTTGGTTTTGTTTATTTGACGTTGTTGTTGTTGTTGTTGTTGTTGTTGTTTATTTGACGTTGTTGTTGTTTATTTGACATTGTTGTTATTGACGGTGTTGTTGTTGTTTATTTGACATTGTTGTTGTTGTTGTTTATTTGACGTTGTTGTTGTTGTTGTTTATTAGACATTGTTGTTGTTGTTAACATAGTTGTTGTTGTTGTTGTTTATTTGACGTTGTTGTTGTTGTTGACGTTGTTGTTGTTGTTGTTTATTTGCCGTTGTTGTTGTTGTTGACATAGTTGTTGTTGTTGTTTATTTGACGTTGTTGTTGTTGTTGTTGTTTATTTGACGTTGTTGTTGTTGTTGTTTATTTGACATTGTTGTTTTTGTTGATGTTGTTGTTGTTGTTTTTTATTTGACATTGTTGTTGTTGTTGTTGATGTTGTTGTTGTTGTTTATTTGACTTTGTTGTTGTTGTTGTTGTTTATTTGACGTTGTTGTTGTTGTTGACTTAGTTGTTGTTGTTATTTATTTGACGTTGTTGTTGTTGTTGTTGACGGTGTTGTTTATTTGACGTTGTTGTTGTTGTTTATTTGACGTTGTTGTTGTTGTTGACGTTGTTGTTGTTGTTGACGTTGTTGTTGTTTTTTATTTGACGTTGTTGTTGTTATTTATTTGACATTGTTGTTGTTGTTGACGTTGTTGTTGTTGTTTATTTGACATTGTTGTTGTTGTTGTTGATGTTGTTGTTGTTGTTGTTGTTGTTGTTGTTTATTTGACATTGTTTTAGTATTAATGTTTATTTGACATTGTTGTTGTTATTTATTTGACGTTGTTGTGGGTGACATTGTTGTTGTTGTTGTTTATTTGACGTTGTTGTTGTTGTTGTTTATTTGACGTAGTTGTTGTTGTTGACGTTGTTGTTGTTGTTGTTGTTTATTTGACGTTTTTGTTGTTGTTGATGTTGTTGTTGTTGTATATTTGACGTTGTTGTAGTTGTTATTGTTGTTGTTGTTTATTTGACATTATTGTTGTTGTTGTTGTTTATTTGACGTTGTTGTTGTTGTTGTTTATTTGACGTTGTTGTTGTTGTTTATTTGACGTTGTTGTTGTTCACGGTGTTGTTGTTGTTGTTTATTTGACATTGTTGTTGTTCTTGTTATTGACGTTGTTGTTGTTTATTTGACGTTGTTGTTGTTGTTCTTTATTTGACGTTGTTGTTTTTTATTTGACGTTGTTGTTGTTGTTTATTTAACGTTGTTGTTGTTGACATTGTTGTTGTTGTTATTGTTTATTTGACATTGTTTTTGTTGTTGTTGTTGTTTATTTGACGTTTTTGTTGTTGTTGATGTTGTTGTTGTTTTTTATTTGACGTTGTTGTTGTTGTTGTTTATTTGATGTTGTTGTTGTTGACGTTGTTGTTGTTGTTGTTTATTTGACGTTGTTGTTGTTGACATAGTTGTTGTTGTTGTTGTTTATTTGATGTTTTTGTTGTTGTTGATGTTTTTGTTGTTTTCGTTGTTGTTTATTTGACGTTGTTGTAGTTGTTTAATTGACGTTGTTGTTGTTGTTGTTTATTTGACGTTGTTGTTGTTGTTGTTGTTTATTTGACGTTGCTGTTGTTGTTGTTTATTTGACGTTGTTGTTGTTATTTATTTGACGTTGTTGTGGGTAACATTGTTGTTGTTGTTTATTTGACGTTGTTGTTGTTGTTTATTTGACGTAGTTGTTGTTGTTGACGTTGTTGTTGTTGTTGTTGTTGTTTAATTGACGTTTTTGTTGTTGTTGATGTTGTTGTTGTTGTTGTTGTATATTTGACATTGTTGTAGTTGTTATTGTTGTTGTTCTTTATTTGACATTGTTGTTGTTGTTGTTGTTTATTTGACGTTGTTGTTGTTGTTTATTTGACGTTGTTGTTGTTGACGGTGTTGTTGTTGTTGTTTATTTGACATTGTTGTTGTTGTTGACGTTGTTGTTGTTTATTTGACGTTGTTGTTGTTGGTCTTCTTCTTCTTTATTTGACGTTGTTATTGTTTATTTGACATTGTTGTTGTTGTTGTTTATTTAACGTTGTTGTTGTTGACATTGTTGTTGTTGTTATTGTTTATTTGACGTTGTTGTTGTTGTTTATTTGACGTAGTTGTTGTTGTTGACGTTGTTGTAGTTGTTGTTTATTTGATGTTTTTGTTGTTGTTGATGTTGTTGTTGTTGTTTATTTGACGTTGTTGTTTTTGTTTATTTGACGTTGTTGTTGTTGACAGTGTTGTTGTTGTTATTTATTTGACGTTGTTGTTGTTGTTGGTTATTTGACGTTGTTGTTGTTGACGTTGTTGTTGTTGTTTATTTGACGTTGTTGTTATTGTTGACATAGTTGTTGTTGTTGTTGTTGTTGTCGTTGTTGTTTATTTGACGTTTTTGTTGTTGTTGATGTTGTTGTTGTTTTCGTTGTTGTTTATTTGACGTTGTTGTAGTTGTTTAACTGACGTTGTTGTTGTTGTTGTTGTTGTTTATTTGACGTTGTTGTTGTTGTTTATTTGACATTGTTGTTGTTGTTGACGTTGTTGTTGTTGTTGTTGTTTATTTGACATTGTTGTTGTTGTTGTTGTTGTTGTTGTTCACGTTGTTGTTGTTGTTTATTTGACGTTGTTGTTGTTGTTGTTGTTGTTTATTTGACGTTGTTGTTGTTGTTGTTGTTGACGGTGTTGTTGTTGTTGTTTATTTGACATTGTTGTTGTTGTTGTTGTTGTTGACGTTGTTGTTGTTTATTTGATGTTGTTGTTGTTATTGTTCTTTATTTGACGTTGTTATTGTTTATTTGACGTTGTTGTTGTTGTTTATTTAACGTTGTTGTTGTTGACATTGTTGTTGTTGTTATTGTTTATTTGACGTTGTTGTTGTTGTTTATTTGACGTAGTTGTTATTGTTGACGTTGTTGTTGTTGTTGTTTATTTGACGTTTTTGTTGTTGATGTTGTTGTTGTTGTTTATTTGACATTGTTATTGTTGTTGTTGTTTATTTGACGTTGTTGTTGTTGACGTTGTTGTTGTTGTTATTTATTTGACGTTGTTGTTGTTGTTGTTGTTTATTTGACGTTGTTGTTGTTGACGTTGTTGTTGTTGTTGTTGTTGTTTATTTGACGTTGTTGTTGTTGACATAGTTGTTGTTGTTGTTGTTTATTTGACGTTTTTGTTGTTGTTGATATTGTTGTTGTTTTCGTTGTTGTTTATTTGACGTTGTTGTTGTTGTTTAATTGATGTTGTTGTTGTTGTTGTTTATTTAACGTTGTTGTTGTTGTTGTTATTGTTGTTGTTGTTGTTGTTTATTTGACGTTGTTGTTGTTGTTCTTTATTTGACGTTGTTGTCGTTGTTGTTGTTTATTTGACGTTGTTGTTGTTGACGTTGTTGTTGTTGTTGTTTATTTGACGTTGTTGTTGTTGTTGTTATTGTTAATTTGACGTTGTTGTTGTTGTTGTTTATTTGGCGTTGTTGTTGTTGTATTTGACGTTGTTGTTGTTTATTTGACGTTGTTGTTGTTGTTAACGTTGTTTTTCTTGTTGTTTATTTGACGTTGTTGTTGTTGTTGTTGTTGTTTAGTTGACGTTGTTGGTTTTGTTTATTTGACGTTGTTGTTGTTGTTGTTGTTGTTGTTTATTTGACGTTGTTGTTGTTTATTTGACGTTGTTGTTATTGACGGTGTTGTTGTTGTTTATTTGACATTGTTGTTGTTGTTGTTTATTTGACGTTGTTGTTGTTGTTGTTTATTAGACATTGTTGTTGTTGTTAACATAGTTGTTGTTGTTTATTTGACGTTGTTGTTGTTGTTGACGTTGTTGTTGTTGTTTATTTGCCGTTGTTGTTGTTGTTGACATAGTTGTTGTTGTTGTTGTTTATTTGACGTTGTTGTTGTTGTTGACGTTGTTGTTGTTGTTGTTGTTTATTTGACGTTGTTGTTGTTGTTGTTTATTTGACATTGTTGTTTTTGTTGATGTTGTTGTTGTTGTTTATTTGACATTGTTGTTGTTGTTGTTGATGTTGTTGTTGTTGTTTATTTGACTTTGTTGTTGTTGTTGTTTATTTGACGATGTTGTTGTTGTTGACTTAGTTGTTGTTGTTATTTATTTGACGTTGTTGTTGTTGTTGTTGACGGTGTTGTTTATTTGACGGATTTGTTGTTGTTTATTTGACGTTGTTGTTGTTGTTGACGTTGTTGTTGTTGTTGACGTTGTTGTTGTTTTTTATTTGACGTTGTTGTTGTTATTTATTTGACATTGTTGTTGTTGTTGACGTTGTTGTTGTTGTTTATTTGACATTGTTGTTGTTGTTGTTGATGTTGTTGTTGTTGTTGTTGTTGTTGTTGTTGTTTATTTGACATTGTTTTAGTATTAATGTTTATTTGACATTGTTGTTGTTATTTATTTGACGTTGTTGTGGGTGACATTGTTGTTGTTGTTGTTTATTTGACGTTGTTGTTGTTGTTGTTTATTTGACGTAGTTGTTGTTGTTGACGTTGTTGTTGTTGTTGTTGTTGTTGTTTATTTGACGTTTTTGTTGTTGTTGATGTTGTTGTTGTTGTATATTTGACGTTGTTGTAGTTGTTATTGTTGTTGTTGTTTATTTGACATTATTGTTGTTGTTGTTGTTTATTTGACGTTGTTGTTGTTGTTGTTTATTTGACGTTGTTGTTGTTGTTTATTTGACGTTGTTGTTGTTCACGGTGTTGTTGTTGTTGTTTATTTGACATTGTTGTTGTTCTTGTTATTGACGTTGTTGTTGTTTATTTGACGTTGTTGTTGTTGTTCTTTATTTGACGTTGTTATTGTTTATTTGACGTTGTTGTTGTTGTTTATTTAACGTTGTTGTTGTTGACATTGTTGTTGTTGTTATTGTTTATTTGACATTGTTTTTGTTGTTGTTGTTGTTTATTTGACGTTTTTGTTGTTGTTGATGTTGTTGTTGTTGTTTATTTGACGTTGTTGTTGTTGTTGTTTATTTGATGTTGTTGTTGTTGACGTTGTTGTTGTTGTTGTTTATTTGACGTTGTTGTTGTTGACATAGTTGTTGTTGTTGTTGTTTATTTGATGTTTTTGTTGTTGTTGATGTTTTTGTTGTTTTCGTTGTTGTTTATTTGACGTTGTTGTAGTTGTTTAATTGACGTTGTTGTTGTTGTTGTTTATTTGACGTTGTTGTTGTTGTTGTTGTTGTTTATTTGACGTTGCTGTTGTTGTTGTTTATTTGACGTTGTTGTTGTTATTTATTTGACGTTGTTGTGGGTAACATTGTTGTTGTTGTTTATTTGACGTTGTTGTTGTTGTTTATTTGACGTAGTTGTTGTTGTTGACGTTGTTGTTGTTGTTGTTGTTGTTTATTTGACGTTTTTGTTGTTGTTGATGTTGTTGTTGTTGTTGTATATTTGACATTGTTGTAGTTGTTATTGTTGTTGTTCTTTATTTGACATTGTTGTTGTTGTTGTTGTTTATTTGACGTTGTTGTTGTTGTTTATTTGACGTTGTTGTTGTTGACGGTGTTGTTGTTGTTGTTTATTTGACATTGTTGTTGTTGTTGACGTTGTTGTTGTTTATTTGACGTTGTTGTTGTTGGTCTTCTTCTTCTTTATTTGACGTTGTTATTGTTTATTTGACGTTGTTGTTGTTGTTGTTTATTTAACGTTGTTGTTGTTGACATTGTTGTTGTTGTTATTGTTTATTTGACGTTGTTGTTGTTGTTTATTTGACGTAGTTGTTGTTGTTGACGTTGTTGTAGTTGTTGTTTATTTGATGTTTTTGTTGTTGTTGATGTTGTTGTTGTTGTTTATTTGACGTTGTTGTTTTTGTTTATTTGACGTTGTTGTTGTTGACAGTGTTGTTGTTGTTATTTATTTGACGTTGTTGTTGTTGTTGTTTATTTGACGTTGTTGTTGTTGATGTTGTTGTTGTTGTTGTTTATTTGACGTTGTTGTTATTGTTGACATAGTTGTTGTTGTTGTTGTTGTTGTCGTTGTTGTTTATTTGACGTTTTTGTTGTTGTTGATGTTGTTGTTGTTTTCGTTGTTGTTTATTTGACGTTGTTGTAGTTGTTTAACTGACGTTGTTGTTGTTGTTGTTGTTTATTTGACGTTGTTGTTGTTGTTTATTTGACATTGTTGTTGTTGTTGACGTTGTTGTTGTTGTTGTTTATTTGACATTGTTGTTGTTGTTGTTGTTGTTGTTCACGTTGTTGTTGTTGTTTATTTGACGTTGTTGTTGTTGTTGTTGTTGTTTATTTGACGTTGTTGTTGTTGTTGTTGTTGACGGTGTTGTTGTTGTTGTTTATTTGTCATTGTTGTTGTTGTTGTTGTTGTTGACGTTGTTGTTGTTTATTTGATGTTGTTGTTGTTATTGTTCTTTATTTGACGTTGTTATTGTTTATTTGACGTTGTTGTTGTTGTTTATTTAACGTTGTTGTTGTTGACATTGTTGTTGTTGTTATTGTTTATTTGACGTTGTTGTTGTTGTTTATTTGACGTAGTTGTTATTGTTGACGTTGTTGTTGTTGTTGTTTATTTGACGTTTTTGTTGTTGATGTTGTTGTTGTTGTTTATTTGACATTGTTATTGTTGTTGTTGTTTATTTGACGTTGTTGTTGTTGACGTTGTTGTTGTTGTTATTTATTTGATGTTGTTGTTGTTGTTGTTGTTTATTTGACGTTGTTGTTGTTGACGTTGTTGTTGTTGTTGTTGTTTATTTGACGTTGTTGTTGTTGACATAGTTGTTGTTGTTGTTGTTTATTTGACGTTTTTGTTGTTGTTGATGTTGTTGTTGTTTTCGTTGTTGTTTATTTGACGTTGTTGTAGTTGTTTAATTGACGTTGTTATTGTTGTTGTTTATTTAACGTTGTTGTTGTTGTTGTTATTGTTGTTGTTGTTGTTTATTTGACGTTGTTGTTGTTGTTGTTCTTTATTTGACGTTGTTGTCGTTGTTGTTGTTTATTTGACGTTGTTGTTGTTGACGTTGTTGTTGTTGTTGTTTATTTGACATTGTTGTTGTTGTTGTTGTTGTTAATTTGACGTTGTTGTTGTTGTTGTTTATTTGGCGTTGTTGTTGTTGTATTTGACGTTGTTGTTGTTTATTTGACGTTGTTGTTGTTGTTAACGTTGTTTTTCTTGTTGTTTATTTGACGTTGTTGTTGTTGTTGTTGTTGTTTAGTTGACGTTGTTGGTTTTGTTTATTTGACGTTGTTGTTGTTGTTGTTGTTGTTTATTTGACGTTGTTGTTGTTTATTTGACATTGTTGTTATTGACGGTGTTGTTGTTGTTTATTTGACATTGTTGTTGTTGTTGTTTATTTGACGTTGTTGTTGTTGTTGTTTATTAGACATTGTTGTTGTTGTTAACATAGTTGTTGTTGTTGTTGTTTATTTGACGTTGTTGTTGTTGTTGACGTTGTTGTTGTTGTTGTTTATTTGCCGTTGTTGTTGTTGTTGACATAGTTGTTGTTGTTGTTGATTTGACGTTGTTGTTGTTGTTGTTTATTTGACATTGTTGTTGTTGACGTTGTTGTTGTTGTTGTTGTTTATTTGACGTTGTTGTTGTTGACATAGTTGTTATTGTTGTTGTTTATTTGACGTTGTTGTTGTTGACGTTGTTGTTGTTGTTGTTGTTTATTTGACGTTGTTGTTGTAGTTGACATAGTTGTTGTTGTTGTTGTTTATTTGACGTTGTTGTTGTTGACGTTGTTGTTGTTGTTGTTGTTTATTTTACGTTGTTGTTGTTGTTTATTTGACATTGTTGTTGTTGTTGACGTTGTTGTTGTTGTTGTTTATTTGACATTGTTGTTGTTGACGTTGTTGTTGTTGTTGTTGTTTATTTGACTTTGTTGTTGTTGTTTATTTGACGTTGTTGTTGTTGTTGTTGACTTAGTTGTTGTTGTTGTTTATTTGACGTTGTTGTTGTTGTTGACGTTGTTGTTTATTTGACATTGTTGTTGTTGTTTATTTGACGTTGTTGTTGTTGTTGACGTTGTTGTTGTTGTTTATTTGACATTGTTGTTGTTATTTATTTGACATTGTTGTTGTTGTTGACTTTGTTGTTGTTGTTGTTGTTGTTTATTTGACATTGTTGTTGTTGTTGTTTATTTGACGTCGTTTTAGTATTGTTGTTTATTTGACATTGTTGTTGTTATTTATTTGACGTTGTTGTGGGTGACATTGTTGTTGTTGTTTATTTGACGTTGTTGTTGTTGTTTATTTGACGTAGTTGTTGTTGTTGACGTTGTTGTTGTTGTTGTTTATTTGACGTTTTTGTTGTTGTTGATGTTGTTGTTGTATATTTGACGTTGTTGTAGTTGTTATTGTTGTTGTTGTTTATTTGACATTGTTGTTGTTGTTGTTTATTTGACGTTGTTGTTGTTGTGTATTTGACGTTGTTGTTGTTGTTTATTTGATGTTGTTGTTGTTGACGGTGTTGTTGTTGTTGTTTATTTGACATTGTTGTTGTTGTTGTTGTTGTTGTTGTTGACGTTGTTGTTGTTTATTTGATGTTGTTGTTGTTATTGTTCTTTATTTGACGTTGTTATTGTTTATTTGACGTTGTTGTTGTTGTTTATTTAACGTTGTTGTTGTTGACATTGTTGTTGTTGTTATTGTTTATTTGACGTTGTTGTTGTTGTTTATTTGACGTAGTTGTTATTGTTGACGTTGTTGTTGTTGTTGTTTATTTGACGTTTTTGTTGTTGATGTTGTTGTTGTTGTTTATTTGACATTATTATTGTTGTTGTTGTTTATTTGACGTTGTTGTTGTTGACGTTGTTGTTGTTGTTATTTATTTGACGTTGTTGTTGTTGTTGTTTATTTGACGTTGTTGTTGTTGACGTTGTTGTTGTTGTTGTTGTTGTTGTTTATTTGACGTTGTTGTTGTTGACATAGTTGTTGTTGTTGTTGTTTATTTGACGTTTTTGTTGTTGTTGATGTTGTTGTTGTTTTCGTTGTTGTTTATTTGACGTTGTTGTTGTTGTTTAATTGACGTTGTTGTTGTTGTTGTTTATTTAACGTTGTTGTTGTTGTTGTTGTTGTTATTGTTGTTGTTGTTGTTTATTTGACGTTGTTGTTGTTGTTCTTTATTTGACGTTGTTGTCGTTGTTGTTGTTTATTTGACGTTGTTGTTGTTGACGTTGTTGTTGTTGTTGTTTATTTGACATTGTTGTTGTTGTTGTTATTGTTAATTTGACGTTGTTGTTGTTGTTGTTTATTTGGCGTTGTTGTTGTTGTATTTGACGTTGTTGTTGTTTATTTGACGTTGTTGTTGTTGTTAACGTTGTTTTTCTTGTTGTTTATTTGACGTTGTTGTTGTTGTTGTTTAGTTGACGTTGTTGGTTTTGTTTATTTGACGTTGTTGTTGTTGTTGTTGTTGTTGTTGTTTATTTGACGTTGTTGTTGTTTATTTGACATTGTTGTTATTGACGGTGTTGTTGTTGTTTATTTGACATTGTTGTTGTTGTTGTTTATTTGACGTTGTTGTTGTTGTTGTTTATTAGACATTGTTGTTGTTGTTAACATAGTTGTTGTTGTTGTTGTTTATTTGACGTTGTTGTTGTTGTTGACGTTGTTGTTGTTGTTGTTTATTTGCCGTTGTTGTTGTTGTTGACATAGTTGTTGTTGTTGTTGTTTATTTGACGTTGTTGTTGTTGTTGACGTTGTTGTTGTTGTTGTTGTTTATTTGACGTTGTTGTTGTTGTTGTTTATTTGACATTGTTGTTTTTGTTGATGTTGTTGTTTTTGTTGTTTATTTGACATTGTTGTTGTTGTTGTTGATGTTGTTGTTGTTGTTTATTTGACTTTGTTGTTGTTGTTGTTGTTTATTTGACGTTGTTGTTGTTGTTGACTTAGTTGTTGTTGTTATTTATTTGACGTTGTTGTTGTTGTTGTTGACGGTGTTGTTTATTTGACGTTGTTGTTGTTGTTTATTTGACGTTGTTGTTGTTGTTGACGTTGTTGTTGTTGTTGACGTTGTTGTTGTTTTTTATTTGACGTTGTTGTTGTTATTTATTTGACATTGTTGTTGTTGTTGACGTTGTTGTTGTTGTTTATTTGACATTGTTGTTGTTGTTGTTGATGTTGTTGTTGTTGTTGTTGTTGTTGTTGTTGTTGTTGTTTATTTGACATTGTTTTAGTATTAATGTTTATTTGACATTGTTGTTGTTATTTATTTGACGTTGTTGTGGGTGACATTGTTGTTGTTGTTGTTTATTTGACGTTGTTGTTGTTGTTGTTTATTTGACGTAGTTGTTGTTGTTGACGTTGTTGTTGTTGTTGTTGTTGTTTATTTGACGTTTTTGTTGTTGTTGATGTTGTTGTTGTTGTATATTTGACGTTGTTGTAGTTGTTATTGTTGTTGTTGTTTATTTGACATTATTGTTGTTGTTGTTGTTTATTTGACGTTGTTGTTGTTGTTGTTTATTTGACGTTGTTGTTGTTGTTTATTTGACGTTGTTGTTGTTCACGATGTTGTTGTTGTTGTTTATTTGACATTGTTGTTGTTCTTGTTATTGACGTTGTTGTTGTTTATTTGACGTTGTTGTTGTTGTTCTTTATTTGACGTTGTTGTTTTTTATTTGACGTTGTTGTTGTTGTTTATTTAACGTTGTTGTTGTTGACATTGTTGTTGTTGTTATTGTTTATTTGACATTGTTTTTGTTGTTGTTGTTGTTTATTTGACGTTTTTGTTGTTGTTGATGTTGTTGTTGTTTTTTATTTGACGTTGTTGTTGTTGTTGTTTATTTGATGTTGTTGTTGTTGACGTTGTTGTTGTTGTTTTTTATTTGACGTTGTTGTTGTTGACATAGTTGTTGTTGTTGTTGTTTATTTGATATTTTTGTTGTTGTTGATGTTTTTGTTGTTTTCGTTGTTGTTTATTTGACGTTGTTGTAGTTGTTTAATTGACGTTGTTGTTGTTGTTGTTTATTTGACGTTGTTGTTGTTGTTGTTGTTTATTTGACGTTGCTGTTGTTGTTGTTTATTTGACGTTGTTGTTGTTATTTATTTGACGTTGTTGTGGGTAACATTGTTGTTGTTGTTTATTTGACGTTGTTGTTGTTGTTTATTTGACGTAGTTGTTGTTGTTGACGTTGTTGTTGTTGTTGTTGTTGTTTATTTGACGTTTTTGTTGTTGTTGATGTTGTTGTTGTTGTTGTTGTATATTTGACATTGTTGTAGTTGTTATTGTTGTTGTTCTTTATTTGACATTGTTGTTGTTGTTGTTGTTTATTTGACGTTGTTGTTGTTGTTTATTTGACGTTGTTGTTGTTGACGGTGTTGTTGTTGTTGTTTATTTGACATTGTTGTTGTTGTTGACGTTGTTGTTGTTTATTTGACGTTGTTGTTGTTGGTCTTCTTCTTCTTTATTTGACGTTGTTATTGTTTATTTGACGTTGTTGTTGTTGTTGTTTATTTAACGTTGTTGTTGTTGACATTGTTGTTGTTGTTATTGTTTATTTGACGTTGTTGTTGTTGTTTATTTGACGTAGTTGTTGTTGTTGACGTTGTTGTAGTTGTTGTTTATTTGATGTTTTTGTTGTTGTTGATGTTGTTGTTGTTGTTTATTTGACGTTGTTGTTTTTGTTTATTTGACGTTGTTGTTGTTGACAGTGTTGTTGTTGTTATTTATTTGACGTTGTTGTTGTTGTTGTTTATTTGACGTTGTTGTTGTTGACGTTGTTGTTGTTGTTTATTTGACGTTGTTGTTATTGTTGACATAGTTGTTGTTGTTGTTGTTGTTGTTGTCGTTGTTGTTTATTTGACGTTTTTGTTGTTGTTGATGTTGTTGTTGTTTTCGTTGTTGTTTATTTGACGTTGTAGTAGTTGTTTAACTGACGTTGTTGTTGTTGTTGTTGTTTATTTGACGTTGTTGTTGTTGTTTATTTGACATTGTTGTTGTTGTTGACGTTGTTGTTGTTGTTGTTGTTTATTTGACATTGTTGTTGTTGTTGTTGTTGTTGTTCACGTTGTTGTTGTTGTTTATTTGACGTTGTTGTTGTTGTTGTTGTTGTTGTTTATTTGACGTTGTTGTTGTTGTTGTTGTTGACGGTGTTGTTGTTGTTGTTTATTTGACATTGTTGTTGTTGTTGTTGTTGACGTTGTTGTTGTTTATTTGATGTTGTTGTTGTTATTGTTCTTTATTTGACGTTGTTATTGTTTATTTGACGTTGTTGTTGTTGTTTATTTAACGTTGTTGTTGTTGACATTGTTGTTGTTGTTATTGTTTATTTGACGTTGTTGTTGTTGTTTATTTGACGTAGTTGTTATTGTTGACGTTGTTGTTGTTGTTGTTTATTTGACGTTTTTGTTGTTGATGTTGTTGTTGTTGTTTATTTGACATTGTTATTGTTGTTGTTGTTTATTTGACGTTGTTGTTGTTGACGTTGTTGTTGTTGTTATTTATTTGACGTTGTTGTTGTTGTTGTTGTTTATTTGACGTTGTTGTTGTTGACGTTGTTGTTGTTGTTGTTGTTTATTTGACGTTGTTGTTGTTGACATAGTTGTTGTTGTTGTTGTTTATTTGACGTTTTTGTTGTTGTTGATGTTGTTGTTGTTTTCGTTGTTGTTTATTTGACGTTGTTGTTGTTGTTTAATTGACGTTGTTGTTGTTGTTGTTTATTTAACGTTGTTGTTGTTGTTGTTATTGTTGTTGTTGTTGTTTATTTGACGTTGTTGTTGTTGTTCTTTATTTGACGTTGTTGTCGTTGTTGTTGTTTATTTGACGTTGTTGTTGTTGACGTTGTTGTTGTTGTTGTTTATTTGACATTGTTGTTGTTGTTGTTATTGTTAATTTGACGTTGTTGTTGTTGTTGTTTATTTGGCGTTGTTGTTGTTGTATTTGACGTTGTTGTTGTTTATTTGACGTTGTTGTTGTTGTTAACGTTGTTTTTCTTGTTGTTTATTTGACGTTGTTGTTGTTGTTGTTTAGTTGACGTTGTTGGTTTTGTTTATTTGACGTTGTTGTTGTTGTTGTTGTTGTTGTTGTTTATTTGACGTTGTTGTTGTTTATTTGACATTGTTGTTATTGACGGTGTTGTTGTTGTTTATTTGACATTGTTGTTGTTGTTGTTTATTTGACGTTGTTGTTGTTGTTGTTTATTAGACATTGTTGTTGTTGTTAACATAGTTGTTGTTGTTGTTGTTTATTTGACGTTGTTGTTGTTGTTGACGTTGTTGTTGTTGTTGTTTATTTGCCGTTGTTGTTGTTGTTGACATAGTTGTTGTTGTTGTTTATTTGACGTTGTTGTTGTTGTTGACGTTGTTGTTGTTGTTGTTGTTTATTTGACGTTGTTGTTGTTGTTGTTTATTTGACATTGTTGTTTTTGTTGATGTTGTTGTTGTTGTTTTTTATTTGACATTGTTGTTGTTGTTGTTGATGTTGTTGTTGTTGTTTATTTGACTTTGTTGTTGTTGTTGTTGTTTATTTGACGTTGTTGTTGTTGTTGACTTAGTTGTTGTTGTTATTTATTTGACGTTGTTGTTGTTGTTGTTGACGGTGTTGTTTATTTGACGTTGTTGTTGTTGTTTATTTGACGTTGTTGTTGTTGTTGACGTTGTTGTTGTTGTTGACGTTGTTGTTGTTTTTTATTTGACGTTGTTGTTGTTATTTATTTGACATTGTTGTTGTTGTTGACGTTGTTGTTGTTGTTTATTTGACATTGTTGTTGTTGTTGTTGATGTTGTTGTTGTTGTTGTTGTTGTTGTTGTTTATTTGACATTGTTTTAGTATTAATGTTTATTTGACATTGTTGTTGTTATTTATTTGACGTTGTTGTGGGTGACATTGTTGTTGTTGTTGTTTATTTGACGTTGTTGTTGTTGTTGTTTATTTGACGTAGTTGTTGTTGTTGACGTTGTTGTTGTTGTTGTTGTTTATTTGACGTTTTTGTTGTTGTTGATGTTGTTGTTGTTGTATATTTGACGTTGTTGTAGTTGTTATTGTTGTTGTTGTTTATTTGACATTATTGTTGTTGTTGTTGTTTATTTGACGTTGTTGTTGTTGTTGTTTATTTGACGTTGTTGTTGTTGTTTATTTGACGTTGTTGTTGTTCACGGTGTTGTTGTTGTTGTTTATTTGACATTGTTGTTGTTCTTGTTATTGACGTTGTTGTTGTTTATTTGACGTTGTTGTTGTTGTTCTTTATTTGACGTTGTTGTTTTTTATTTGACGTTGTTGTTGTTGTTTATTTAACGTTGTTGTTGTTGACATTGTTGTTGTTGTTATTGTTTATTTGACATTGTTTTTGTTGTTGTTGTTGTTGTTGTTTATTTGACGTTTTTGTTGTTGTTGATGTTGTTGTTGTTTTTTATTTGACGTTGTTGTTGTTGTTGTTTATTTGATGTTGTTGTTGTTGACGTTGTTGTTGTTGTTGTTTATTTGACGTTGTTGTTGTTGACATAGTTGTTGTTGTTGTTGTTGTTTATTTGATGTTTTTGTTGTTGTTGATGTTTTTGTTGTTTTCGTTGTTGTTTATTTGACGTTGTTGTAGTTGTTTAATTGACGTTGTTGTTGTTGTTGTTTATTTGACGTTGTTGGTGTTGTTGTTGTTTATTTGACGTTGCTGTTGTTGTTGTTTATTTGACGTTGTTGTTGTTATTTATTTGACGTTGTTGTGGGTAACATTGTTGTTGTTGTTTATTTGACGTTGTTGTTGTTGTTTATTTGACGTAGTTGTTGTTGTTGACGTTGTTGTTGTTGTTGTTGTTGTTTATTTGACGTTTTTGTTGTTGTTGATGTTGTTGTTGTTGTTGTTGTATATTTGACATTGTTGTAGTTGTTATTGTTGTTGTTCTTTATTTGACATTGTTGTTGTTGTTGTTGTTTATTTGACGTTGTTGTTGTTGTTTATTTGACGTTGTTGTTGTTGACGGTGTTGTTGTTGTTGTTTATTTGACATTGTTGTTGTTGTTGACGTTGTTGTTGTTTATTTGACGTTGTTGTTGTTGGTCTTCTTCTTCTTTATTTGACGTTGTTATTGTTTATTTGACGTTGTTGTTGTTGTTGTTTATTTAACGTTGTTGTTGTTGACATTGTTGTTGTTGTTATTGTTTATTTGACGTTGTTGTTGTTGTTTATTTGACGTAGTTGTTGTTGTTGACGTTGTTGTAGTTGTTGTTTATTTGATGTTTTTGTTGTTGTTGATGTTGTTGTTGTTGTTTATTTGACGTTGTTGTTTTTGTTTATTTGACGTTGTTGTTGTTGACAGTGTTGTTGTTGTTATTTATTTGACGTTGTTGTTGTTGTTGTTTATTTGACGTTGTTGTTGTTGACGTTGTTGTTGTTGTTTATTTGACGTTGTTGTTATTGTTGACATAGTTGTTGTTGTTGTTGTTGTTGTCGTTGTTGTTTATTTGACGTTTTTGTTGTTGTTGATGTTGTTGTTGTTTTCGTTGTTGTTTATTTGACGTTGTTGTAGTTGTTTAACTGACGTTGTTGTTGTTGTTGTTGTTGTTTATTTGACGTTGTTGTTGTTGTTTATTTGACATTGTTGTTGTTGTTGACGTTGTTGTTGTTGTTGTTGTTTATTTGACATTGTTGTTGTTGTTGTTGTTGTTGTTGTTCACGTTGTTGTTGTTGTTTATTTGACGTTGTTGTTGTTGTTGTTGTTGTTTATTTGACGTTGTTGTTGTTGTTGTTGTTGACGGTGTTGTTGTTGTTGTTTATTTGACATTGTTGTTGTTGTTGTTGTTGTTGACGTTGTTGTTGTTTATTTGATGTTGTTGTTGTTATTGTTCTTTATTTGACGTTGTTATTGTTTATTTGACGTTGTTGTTGTTGTTTATTTAACGTTGTTGTTGTTGACATTGTTGTTGTTGTTATTGTTTATTTGACGTTGTTGTTGTTGTTTATTTGACGTAGTTGTTATTGTTGACGTTGTTGTTGTTGTTGTTTATTTGACGTTTTTGTTGTTGATGTTGTTGTTGTTGTTTATTTGACATTGTTATTGTTGTTGTTGTTTATTTGACGTTGTTGTTGTTGACGTTGTTGTTGTTGTTATTTATTTGACGTTGTTGTTGTTGTTGTTGTTTATTTGACGTTGTTGTTGTTGACGTTGTTGTTGTTGTTGTTGTTGTTTATTTGACGTTGTTGTTGTTGACATAGTTGTTGTTGTTGTTGTTTATTTGACGTTTTTGTTGTTGTTGATATTGTTGTTGTTTTCGTTGTTGTTTATTTGACGTTGTTGTTGTTGTTTAATTGATGTTGTTGTTGTTGTTGTTTATTTAACGTTGTTGTTGTTGTTGTTATTGTTGTTGTTGTTGTTGTTTATTTGACGTTGTTGTTGTTGTTCTTTATTTGACGTTGTTGTCGTTGTTGTTGTTTATTTGACGTTGTTGTTGTTGACGTTGTTGTTGTTGTTGTTTATTTGACGTTGTTGTTGTTGTTGTTATTGTTAATTTGACGTTGTTGTTGTTGTTGTTTATTTGGCGTTGTTGTTGTTGTATTTGACGTTGTTGTTGTTTATTTGACGTTGTTGTTGTTGTTAACGTTGTTTTTCTTGTTGTTTATTTGACGTTGTTGTTGTTGTTGTTGTTGTTTAGTTGACGTTGTTGGTTTTGTTTATTTGACGTTGTTGTTGTTGTTGTTGTTGTTGTTTATTTGACGTTGTTGTTATTGACGGTGTTGTTGTTGTTTATTTGACATTGTTGTTGTTGTTGTTTATTTGACGTTGTTGTTGTTGTTGTTTATTAGACATTGTTGTTGTTGTTAACATAGTTGTTGTTGTTGTTTATTTGACGTTGTTGTTGTTGTTGACGTTGTTGTTGTTGTTTATTTGCCGTTGTTGTTGTTGTTGACATAGTTGTTGTTGTTGTTGTTTATTTGACGTTGTTGTTGTTGTTGACGTTGTTGTTGTTGTTGTTGTTTATTTGACGTTGTTGTTGTTGTTGTTTATTTGACATTGTTGTTTTTGTTGATGTTGTTGTTGTTGTTTATTTGACATTGTTGTTGTTGTTGTTGTTGTTGTTGTTGTTGTTTATTTGACTTTGTTGTTGTTGTTGTTTATTTGACGATGTTGTTGTTGTTGACTTAGTTGTTGTTGTTATTTATTTGACGTTGTTGTTGTTGTTGTTGACGGTGTTGTTTATTTGACGGATTTGTTGTTGTTTATTTGACGTTGTTGTTGTTGTTGACGTTGTTGTTGTTGTTGACGTTGTTGTTGTTTTTTATTTGACGTTGTTGTTGTTATTTATTTGACATTGTTGTTGTTGTTGACGTTGTTGTTGTTGTTTATTTGACATTGTTGTTGTTGTTGTTGATGTTGTTGTTGTTGTTGTTGTTGTTGTTGTTGTTGTTTATTTGACATTGTTTTAGTATTAATGTTTATTTGACATTGTTGTTGTTATTTATTTGACGTTGTTGTGGGTGACATTGTTGTTGTTGTTGTTTATTTGACGTTGTTGTTGTTGTTGTTTATTTGACGTAGTTGTTGTTGTTGACGTTGTTGTTGTTGTTGTTGTTGTTGTTGTTTATTTGACGTTTTTGTTGTTGTTGATGTTGTTGTTGTTGTATATTTGACGTTGTTGTAGTTGTTATTGTTGTTGTTGTTTATTTGACATTATTGTTGTTGTTGTTGTTTATTTGACGTTGTTGTTGTTGTTGTTTATTTGACGTTGTTGTTGTTGTTTATTTGACGTTGTTGTTGTTCACGGTGTTGTTGTTGTTGTTTATTTGACATTGTTGTTGTTCTTGTTATTGACGTTGTTGTTGTTTATTTGACGTTGTTGTTGTTGTTCTTTATTTGACGTTGTTATTGTTTATTTGACGTTGTTGTTGTTGTTTATTTAACGTTGTTGTTGTTGACATTGTTGTTGTTGTTATTGTTTATTTGACATTGTTTTTGTTGTTGTTGTTGTTTATTTGACGTTTTTGTTGTTGTTGATGTTGTTGTTGTTGTTTATTTGACGTTGTTGTTGTTGTTGTTTATTTGATGTTGTTGTTGTTGACGTTGTTGTTGTTGTTGTTTATTTGACGTTGTTGTTGTTGACATAGTTGTTGTTGTTGTTTATTTGATGTTTTTGTTGTTGTTGATGTTTTTGTTGTTTTCGTTGTTGTTTATTTGACGTTGTTGTAGTTGTTTAATTGACGTTGTTGTTGTTGTTGTTTATTTGACGTTGTTGTTGTTGTTGTTGTTGTTTATTTGACGTTGCTGTTGTTGTTGTTTATTTGACGTTGTTGTTGTTATTTATTTGACGTTGTTGTGGGTAACATTGTTGTTGTTGTTTATTTGACGTTGTTGTTGTTGTTTATTTGACGTAGTTGTTGTTGTTGACGTTGTTGTTGTTGTTGTTGTTGTTTATTTGACGTTTTTGTTGTTGTTGATGTTGTTGTTGTTGTTGTATATTTGACATTGTTGTAGTTGTTATTGTTGTTGTTCTTTATTTGACATTGTTGTTGTTGTTGTTGTTTATTTGACGTTGTTGTTGTTGTTTATTTGACGTTGTTGTTGTTGACGGTGTTGTTGTTGTTGTTTATTTGACGTTGTTGTTGTTGTTGACGTTGTTGTTGTTTATTTGACGTTGTTGTTGTTGGTCTTCTTCTTCTTTATTTGACGTTGTTATTGTTTATTTGACGTTGTTGTTGTTGTTGTTTATTTAACGTTGTTGTTGTTGACATTGTTGTTGTTGTTATTGTTTATTTGACGTTGTTGTTGTTGTTTATTTGACGTAGTTGTTGTTGTTGACGTTGTTGTTGTTGTTGTTTATTTGACGTTTTTGTTGTTGATGTTGTTGTTGTTGTTTATTTGACATTGTTATTGTTGTTGTTGTTTATTTGACGTTGTTGTTGTTGACGTTGTTGTTGTTGTTATTTATTTGACGTTGTTGTTGTTGTTGTTGTTTATTTGACGTTGTTGTTGTTGACGTTGTTGTTGTTGTTGTTGTTGTTTATTTGACGTTGTTGTTGTTGACATAGTTGTTGTTGTTGTTGTTTATTTGACGTTTTTGTTGTTGTTGATATTGTTGTTGTTTTCGTTGTTGTTTATTTGACGTTGTTGTTGTTGTTTAATTGATGTTGTTGTTGTTGTTGTTTATTTAACGTTGTTGTTGTTGTTGTTATTGTTGTTGTTGTTGTTGTTTATTTGACGTTGTTGTTGTTGTTCTTTATTTGACGTTGTTGTCGTTGTTGTTGTTTATTTGACGTTGTTGTTGTTGACGTTGTTGTTGTTGTTGTTTATTTGACGTTGTTGTTGTTGTTATTGTTAATTTGACGTTGTTGTTGTTGTTGTTTATTTGGCGTTGTTGTTGTTGTATTTGACGTTGTTGTTGTTTATTTGACGTTGTTGTTGTTGTTAACGTTGTTTTTCTTGTTGTTTATTTGACGTTGTTGTTGTTGTTGTTGTTGTTTAGTTGACGTTGTTGGTTTTGTTTATTTGACGTTGTTGTTGTTGTTGTTGTTGTTGTTTATTTGACGTTGTTGTTGTTTATTTGACGTTGTTGTTATTGACGGTGTTGTTGTTGTTTATTTGACATTGTTGTTGTTGTTGTTTATTTGACGTTGTTGTTGTTGTTGTTTATTAGACATTGTTGTTGTTGTTAACATAGTTGTTGTTGTTGTTTATTTGACGTTGTTGTTGTTGTTGACGTTGTTGTTGTTGTTTATTTGCCGTTGTTGTTGTTGTTGACATAGTTGTTGTTGTTGTTGTTTATTTGACGTTGTTGTTGTTGTTGACGTTGTTGTTGTTGTTGTTGTTTATTTGACGTTGTTGTTGTTGTTGTTTATTTGACATTGTTGTTTTTGTTGATGTTGTTGTTGTTGTTTATTTGACATTGTTGTTGTTGTTGTTGATGTTGTTGTTGTTGTTTATTTGACTTTGTTGTTGTTGTTGTTTATTTGACGATGTTGTTGTTGTTGACTTAGTTGTTGTTGTTATTTATTTGACGTTGTTGTTGTTGTTGTTGACGGTGTTGTTTATTTGACGGATTTGTTGTTGTTTATTTGACGTTGTTGTTGTTGTTGACGTTGTTGTTGTTGTTGACGTTGTTGTTGTTTTTTATTTGACGTTGTTGTTGTTATTTATTTGACATTGTTGTTGTTGTTGACGTTGTTGTTGTTGTTTATTTGACATTGTTGTTGTTGTTGTTGATGTTGTTGTTGTTGTTGTTGTTGTTGTTGTTGTTTATTTGACATTGTTTTAGTATTAATGTTTATTTGACATTGTTGTTGTTATTTATTTGACGTTGTTGTGGGTGACATTGTTGTTGTTGTTGTTTATTTGACGTTGTTGTTGTTGTTGTTTATTTGACGTAGTTGTTGTTGTTGACGTTGTTGTTGTTGTTGTTGTTGTTGTTGTTTATTTGACGTTTTTGTTGTTGTTGATGTTGTTGTTGTTGTATATTTGACGTTGTTGTAGTTGTTATTGTTGTTGTTGTTTATTTGACATTATTGTTGTTGTTGTTGTTTATTTGACGTTGTTGTTGTTGTTGTTTATTTGACGTTGTTGTTGTTGTTTATTTGACGTTGTTGTTGTTCACGGTGTTGTTGTTGTTGTTTATTTGACATTGTTGTTGTTCTTGTTATTGACGTTGTTGTTGTTTATTTGACGTTGTTGTTGTTGTTCTTTATTTGACGTTGTTATTGTTTATTTGACGTTGTTGTTGTTGTTTATTTAACGTTGTTGTTGTTGACATTGTTGTTGTTGTTATTGTTTATTTGACATTGTTTTTGTTGTTGTTGTTGTTTATTTGACGTTTTTGTTGTTGTTGATGTTGTTGTTGTTGTTTATTTGACGTTGTTGTTGTTGTTGTTTATTTGATGTTGTTGTTGTTGACGTTGTTGTTGTTGTTGTTTATTTGACGTTGTTGTTGTTGACATAGTTGTTGTTGTTGTTGTTTATTTGATGTTTTTGTTGTTGTTGATGTTTTTGTTGTTTTCGTTGTTGTTTATTTGACGTTGTTGTAGTTGTTTAATTGACGTTGTTGTTGTTGTTGTTTATTTGACGTTGTTGTTGTTGTTGTTGTTGTTTATTTGACGTTGCTGTTGTTGTTGTTTATTTGACGTTGTTGTTGTTATTTATTTGACGTTGTTGTGGGTAACATTGTTGTTGTTGTTTATTTGACGTTGTTGTTGTTGTTTATTTGACGTAGTTGTTGTTGTTGACGTTGTTGTTGTTGTTGTTGTTGTTTATTTGACGTTTTTGTTGTTGTTGATGTTGTTGTTGTTGTTGTATATTTGACATTGTTGTAGTTGTTATTGTTGTTGTTCTTTATTTGACATTGTTGTTGTTGTTGTTGTTTATTTGACGTTGTTGTTGTTGTTTATTTGACGTTGTTGTTGTTGACGGTGTTGTTGTTGTTGTTTATTTGACGTTGTTGTTGTTGTTGACGTTGTTGTTGTTTATTTGACGTTGTTGTTGTTGGTCTTCTTCTTCTTTATTTGACGTTGTTATTGTTTATTTGACGTTGTTGTTGTTGTTGTTTATTTAACGTTGTTGTTGTTGACATTGTTGTTGTTGTTATTGTTTATTTGACGTTGTTGTTGTTGTTTATTTGACGTAGTTGTTGTTGTTGACGTTGTTGTAGTTGTTGTTTATTTGATGTTTTTGTTGTTGTTGATGTTGTTGTTGTTGTTTATTTGACGTTGTTGTTTTTGTTTATTTGACGTTGTTGTTGTTGACAGTGTTGTTGTTGTTATTTATTTGACGTTGTTGTTTTTGTTTATTTGACGTTGTTGTTGTTGACAGTGTTGTTGTTGTTATTTATTTGACGTTGTTGTTGTTGTTGTTTATTTGACGTTGTTGTTGTTGATGTTGTTGTTGTTGTTGTTGTTTATTTGACGTTGTTGTTATTGTTGACATAGTTGTTGTTGTTGTTGTTGTTGTCGTTGTTGTTTATTTGACGTTTTTGTTGTTGTTGATGTTGTTGTTGTTTTCGTTGTTGTTTATTTGACGTTGTTGTAGTTGTTTAACTGACGTTGTTGTTGTTGTTGTTGTTTATTTGACGTTGTTGTTGTTGTTTATTTGACATTGTTGTTGTTGTTGACGTTGTTGTTGTTGTTGTTTATTTGACATTGTTGTTGTTGTTGTTGTTGTTGTTCACGTTGTTGTTGTTGTTTATTTGACGTTGTTGTTGTTGTTGTTGTTGTTTATTTGACGTTGTTGTTGTTGTTGTTGTTGACGGTGTTGTTGTTGTTGTTTATTTGTCATTGTTGTTGTTGTTGTTGTTGTTGACGTTGTTGTTGTTTATTTGATGTTGTTGTTGTTATTGTTCTTTATTTGACGTTGTTATTGTTTATTTGACGTTGTTGTTGTTGTTTATTTAACGTTGTTGTTGTTGACATTGTTGTTGTTGTTATTGTTTATTTGACGTTGTTGTTGTTGTTTATTTGACGTAGTTGTTATTGTTGACGTTGTTGTTGTTGTTGTTTATTTGACGTTTTTGTTGTTGATGTTGTTGTTGTTGTTTATTTGACATTGTTATTGTTGTTGTTGTTTATTTGACGTTGTTGTTGTTGACGTTGTTGTTGTTGTTATTTATTTGATGTTGTTGTTGTTGTTGTTGTTTATTTGACGTTGTTGTTGTTGACGTTGTTGTTGTTGTTGTTGTTTATTTGACGTTGTTGTTGTTGACATAGTTGTTGTTGTTGTTGTTTATTTGACGTTTTTGTTGTTGTTGATGTTGTTGTTGTTTTCGTTGTTGTTTATTTGACGTTGTTGTAGTTGTTTAATTGACGTTGTTATTGTTGTTGTTTATTTAACGTTGTTGTTGTTGTTGTTATTGTTGTTGTTGTTGTTTATTTGACGTTGTTGTTGTTGTTGTTCTTTATTTGACGTTGTTGTCGTTGTTGTTGTTTATTTGACGTTGTTGTTGTTGACGTTGTTGTTGTTGTTGTTTATTTGACATTGTTGTTGTTGTTGTTGTTGTTAATTTGACGTTGTTGTTGTTGTTGTTTATTTGGCGTTGTTGTTGTTGTATTTGACGTTGTTGTTGTTTATTTGACGTTGTTGTTGTTGTTAACGTTGTTTTTCTTGTTGTTTATTTGACGTTGTTGTTGTTGTTGTTGTTGTTTAGTTGACGTTGTTGGTTTTGTTTATTTGACGTTGTTGTTGTTGTTGTTGTTGTTTATTTGACGTTGTTGTTGTTTATTTGACATTGTTGTTATTGACGGTGTTGTTGTTGTTTATTTGACATTGTTGTTGTTGTTGTTTATTTGACGTTGTTGTTGTTGTTGTTTATTAGACATTGTTGTTGTTGTTAACATAGTTGTTGTTGTTGTTGTTTATTTGACGTTGTTGTTGTTGTTGACGTTGTTGTTGTTGTTGTTTATTTGCCGTTGTTGTTGTTGTTGACATAGTTGTTGTTGTTGTTGTTTATTTGACGTTGTTGTTGTTGTTGACGTTGTTGTTGTTGTTGTTGTTTATTTGACGTTGTTGTTGTTGTTGTTTATTTGACATTGTTGTTTTTGTTGATGTTGTTGTTGTTGTTGTTTATTTGACATTGTTGTTGTTGTTGTTGATGTTGTTGTTGTTGTTTATTTGACTTTGTTGTTGTTGTTGTTGTTTATTTGACGTTGTTGTTGTTGTTGACTTAGTTGTTGTTGTTATTTATTTGATGTTGTTGTTGTTGTTGTTGACGGTGTTGTTTATTTGACGTTGTTGTTATTGTTTATTTGACGTTGTTGTTGTTGTTGACGTTGTTGTTGTTGTTGACGTTGTTCTTGTTTTTTATTTGACGTTGTTGTTGTTATTTATTTGTCATTGTTGTTGTTGTTGTTGTTGTTGACGTTGTTGTTGTTTATTTGATGTTGTTGTTGTTATTGTTCTTTATTTGACGTTGTTATTGTTTATTTGACGTTGTTGTTGTTGTTTATTTAACGTTGTTGTTGTTGACATTGTTGTTGTTGTTATTGTTTATTTGACGTTGTTGTTGTTGTTTATTTGACGTAGTTGTTATTGTTGACGTTGTTGTTGTTGTTGTTTATTTGACGTTTTTGTTGTTGATGTTGTTGTTGTTGTTTATTTGACATTGTTATTGTTGTTGTTGTTTATTTGACGTTGTTGTTGTTGACGTTGTTGTTGTTGTTATTTATTTGATGTTGTTGTTGTTGTTGTTGTTTATTTGACGTTGTTGTTGTTGACGTTGTTGTTGTTGTTGTTGTTTATTTGACGTTGTTGTTGTTGACATAGTTGTTGTTGTTGTTGTTTATTTGACGTTTTTGTTGTTGTTGATGTTGTTGTTGTTTTCGTTGTTGTTTATTTGACGTTGTTGTAGTTGTTTAATTGACGTTGTTATTGTTGTTGTTTATTTAACGTTGTTGTTGTTGTTGTTATTGTTGTTGTTGTTGTTTATTTGACGTTGTTGTTGTTGTTGTTCTTTATTTGACGTTGTTGTCGTTGTTGTTGTTTATTTGACGTTGTTGTTGTTGACGTTGTTGTTGTTGTTGTTTATTTGACATTGTTGTTGTTGTTGTTGTTGTTAATTTGACGTTGTTGTTGTTGTTGTTTATTTGGCGTTGTTGTTGTTGTATTTGACGTTGTTGTTGTTTATTTGACGTTGTTGTTGTTGTTAACGTTGTTTTTCTTGTTGTTTATTTGACGTTGTTGTTGTTGTTGTTGTTGTTTAGTTGACGTTGTTGGTTTTGTTTATTTGACGTTGTTGTTGTTGTTGTTGTTGTTGTTTATTTGACGTTGTTGTTGTTTATTTGACATTGTTGTTATTGACGGTGTTGTTGTTGTTTATTTGACATTGTTGTTGTTGTTGTTTATTTGACGTTGTTGTTGTTGTTGTTTATTAGACATTGTTGTTGTTGTTAACATAGTTGTTGTTGTTGTTGTTTATTTGACGTTGTTGTTGTTGTTGACGTTGTTGTTGTTGTTGTTTATTTGCCGTTGTTGTTGTTGTTGACATAGTTGTTGTTGTTGTTGTTTATTTGACGTTGTTGTTGTTGTTGACGTTGTTGTTGTTGTTGTTGTTTATTTGACGTTGTTGTTGTTGTTGTTTATTTGACATTGTTGTTTTTGTTGATGTTGTTGTTGTTGTTGTTTATTTGACATTGTTGTTGTTGTTGTTGATGTTGTTGTTGTTGTTTATTTGACTTTGTTGTTGTTGTTGTTGTTTATTTGACGTTGTTGTTGTTGTTGACTTAGTTGTTGTTGTTATTTATTTGACGTTGTTGTTGTTGTTGTTGACGGTGTTGTTTATTTGACGTTGTTGTTATTGTTTATTTGACGTTGTTGTTGTTGTTGACGTTGTTGTTGTTGTTGACGTTGTTCTTGTTTTTTATTTGACGTTGTTGTTGTTATTTATTTGACATTGTTGTTGTTGTTGACGTTGTTGTTGTTGTTTATTTGACATTGTTGTTGTTGTTGTTGATGTTGTTGTTGTTGTTGTTGTTGTTTATTTGACATTGTTTTAGTATTAATGTTTATTTGACATTGTTGTTGTTATTTATTTGACGTTGTTGTGGGTGACATTGTTGTTGTTTATTTGACATTGTTGTTGTTGTTGTTTATTTGACGTAGTTGTTGTTGTTGACGTTGTTGTTGTTGTTGTTGTTTATTTGACATTTTTGTTGTTGTTGATGTTGTTGTTGTTGTATATTTGACGTTGTTGTAGTTGTTATTGTTGTTGTTGTTTATTTGACATTATTGTTGTTGTTGTTGTTTATTTGACGTTGTTGTTGTTGTTGTTTATTTGACGTTGTTGTTGTTGTTTATTTGACGTTGTTGTTGTTCACGGTGTTGTTGTTGTTGTTTATTTGACATTGTTGTTGTTCTTGTTATTGACGTTGTTGTTGTTTATTTGACGTTGTTGTTGTTGTTCTTTATTTGACGTTGTTATTGTTTATTTGATGTTGTTGTTGTTGTTGTTGTTTATTTAACGTTGTTGTTGTTGACATTGTTGTTGTTGTTATTGTTTATTTGACATTGTTTTTGTTGTTGTTGTTTATTTGACGTTTTTGTTGTTGTTGATGTTGTTGTTGTTGTTTATTTGACGTTGTTGTTGTTGTTGTTGTTTATTTGATGTTGTTGTTGTTGACGTTGTTGTTGTTGTTGTTTATTTGACGTTGTTGTTGTTGACATAGTTGTTGTTGTTGTTTATTTGATGTTTTTGTTGTTGTTGATGTTTTTGTTGTTTTCGTTGTTGTTTATTTGACGTTGTTGTAGTTGTTTAATTGACGTTGTTGTTGTTGTTGTTTATTTGACGTTGTTGTTGTTGTTATTGTTGTTGTTGTTGTTTATTTGACGTTGTTGTTGTTGTTGTTGTTGTTGTTTATTTGACGTTGCTGTTGTTGTTGTTTATTTGACGTTGTTGTTGTTATTTATTTGACGTTGTTGTGGGTAACATTGTTGTTGTTGTTTATTTGACGTTGTTGTTGTTGTTTATTTGACGTAGTTGTTGTTGTTGACGTTGTTGTTGTTGTTGTTGTTGTTTATTTGACGTTTTTGTTGTTGTTGATGTTGTTGTTGTTGTTGTATATTTGACATTGTTGTAGTTGTTATTGTTGTTGTTCTTTATTTGACATTGTTGTTGTTGTTGTTGTTTATTTGACGTTGTTGTTGTTGTTTATTTGACGTTGTTGTTATTGACGGTGTTGTTGTTGTTGTTTATTTGACATTGTTGTTGTTGTTGACGTTGTTGTTGTTTATTTGACGTTGTTGTTGTTGTTGTTCTTCTTCTTCTTTATTTGACGTTGTTATTGTTTATTTGACGTTGTTGTTGTTGTTGTTGTTTATTTAACGTTGTTGTTGTTGACATTGTTGTTGTTGTTATTGTTTATTTGACGTTGTTGTTGTTGTTTATTTGACGTAGTTGTTGTTGTTGACGTTGTTGTAGTTGTTGTTTATTTGATGTTTTTGTTGTTGTTGATGTTGTTGTTGTTGTTTATTTGACGTTGTTGTTTTTGTTTATTTGACGTTGTTGTTGTTGACGGTGTTGTTGTTGTTATTTATTTGACGTTGTTGGTGTTGTTGTTTATTTGACGTTGTTGTTGTTGACGTTGTTGTTGTTGTTGTTTATTTGACGTTGTTGTTATTGTTGACATAGTTGTTGTTGTTGTTGTTGTCGTTGTTGTTTATTTGACGTTTTTGTTGTTGTTGATGTTGTTGTTGTTTTCGTTGTTGTTTATTTGACGTTGTTGTAGTTGTTTAATTGACGTTGTTGTTGTTGTTTATTTGACGTTGTTGTTGTTGTTTATTTGACATTGTTGTTGTTGTTGACGTTGTTGTTGTTGTTGTTTATTTGACATTGTTGTTGTTGTTGTTGTTGTTGTTGTTGTTCACGTTGTTGTTGTTGTTGTTTATTTGACGTTGTTGTTGTTGTTGTTGTTTATTTGACGTTGTTGTTGTTGTTGTTGTTCACGTTGTTGTTGTTGTTGTTTATTTGACGTTGTTGTTGTTGTTGTTGACGTTGTTGTTTATTTGACGTTGTTGTTGTTGTTTATTTGACGTTGTTGTTGTTGTTGTTTATTTGACGTTGTTGTTGTTATTTATTTGACATTGTTGTTGTTGTTTATTTGACATTGTTGTTGTTCTTGTTGACGTTGTTGTTGTTGTTGTTGTTTATTTGACGTTGTTTTAGTATTGTTGTTTATTTGACATTGTTGTTGTTATTTATTTGACGTTGTTGTGGGTGACATTGTTGTTGTTATTTATTTGACGTTGTTGTGGGTGACATTGTTGTTGTTGTTTATTTGACGTTGTTGTTGTTGTTTATTTGACGTAGTTGTTGTTGTTGACGTTGTTGTTGTTTTTTATTTGACGTTTTTGTTGTTGTTGATGTTGTTGTTGTTGTTTTATATATGACGTTGTTGTTGTTGTTTATTTGACGTAGTTGTTGTTGTTGACGTTGTTGTTGTTTTTTATTTGACGTTTTTGTTGTTGTTGATGTTGTTGTTGTTGTTTTATATATGACGTTGTTGTAGTTGTTATTGTTGTTGTTGTTTATTTGACATTGTTGTTGTTGTTGTTTATTTGACGTTGTTGTTGTTGTTGTTTATTTAACGTTGTTGTTGTTAACGATGTTGTTGTTGTTGTTGCTTATTTGACGTTGTTGTTGTTATTTATTTGACGTAGTTGTTGTTGTTGACGTTGTTGTTGTTGTTGTTTATTTGACATTTTTGTTGTTGATGTTGTTGTTGTTGTTGTTTATTTGACATTATTGTTGTTGTTTTTGTTTATTTGACGTTGTTGTTATTGACGGTGTTGTTGTTGTTATTTATTTGACGTTGTTGTTGTTGTTGTTGTTGTTTATTTGACGTTGTTGTTGTTGAGGTTGTTGTTGTTGTTGTTGTTTATTTGACGTTCTTGTTATTGTTGACATAGTTGTTGTTGTTGTTGTTTATTTGACGTTTTTGTTGTTGTTGATGTTGTTGTTGTTTTCGTTGTTGTTTATTTGACGTTGTTGTAGTTGTTTAATTGACGTTGTTGTTGTAATTGTTTATTTAACGTTGTTGTTGTTGTTGTTATTGTTGTTGTTGTTTATTTGACGTTGATGTTGTTGTTCTTTATTTGACGTTGTTGTCGTTGTTGTTGTTTATTTGACGTTGTTGTTGTTGTTGTTTATTTGACATTGTTGTTGTTGTTGTTATTGTTTATTTGACGTTGTTGTTGTTGTTGTTTATTTGGCGTTGTTGTTGTTCTATTTGACGTTGTTGTTGTTTATTTGACGTTGTTGTTGTTGTTGACGTTGTTTTTGTTGTTGTTTATTTGACGTTGTTGTTGTTGTTGTTTATTTGACGTTGTTGTTGTTGTTTATTTGACGTTGTTGTTGTTGTTGTTTATTTGACGTTGTTGTTGTTGTTGTTTATTTGACGTTGTTGTTATTGACGGTGTTGTTGTTGTTTATTTGACGTTGTTGTTGTTGTTGTTGTTTATAAGACATTGTTGTTGTTGTTGACATAGTTGTTGTTGTTGTTGTTTATTTGATGTTGTTGTTGTTGTTGACGTTGAAGTTGTTGTTGTTGACGTTGTTGTTGTTGTTGTTTATTTGCCGTTGCTATTGTTGTTGACATAGTTGTTGTTGTTGTTGTTTATTTGACGTTGTTGTTGTTGTTGACGTTGTTGTTGTTGTTGTTTATTTGACGTTGTTGTTGTTGTTGTTTATTTGACATTGTTGTTTTTGTTGACGTTGTTGTTGTTGTTGTTGTTTATTTGACATTGTTATTGTTGTTGTTGACGTTGTTGTTGTTATTTATTTGACTTTGTTGTTGTTGTTGTTTATTTGACGTTGTTGTTGTTGTTGACTTAGTTGTTGTTGTTGTTTATTTGACGTTGTTGTTGTTGTTGACGGTGTTGTTTATTTGACGTTGTTGTTGTTGTTTATTTGACGTTGTTGTTGTTGTTGACGTTGTTGTTGTTGTTTATTTGACGTTGTTGTTGTTATTTATTTGACATTGTTGTTGTTGTTGACGTTGTTGTTGTTGTTGTTGTTGTTTATTTGACATTGTTGTTGTTGTTGTTGTTGTTGACGTTGTTGTTGTTGTTGTTGTTTATTTGACGTTGTTTTAGTATTATTGTTTATTTGACATTGTTGTTGTTATTTTTTTGACGTTGTTGTGGGTGACATTGTTGTTGTTGTTGTTTATTTGACGTTGTTGTTGTTTATTTGACGTAGTTGTTGTTGTTGACGTTGTTGTTGTTGTTGTTTATTTGACATTTTTGTTGTTGATGTTGTTATTGTTGTTGTTTATTTGACATTATTGTTGTTGTTGTTGTTTATTTGACGTTGTTGTTGTTGACGGTGTTGTTGTTGTTATTTATTTGACGTTGTTGTTGTTGTTGTTGTTGTTGTTTATTTGACGTTGTTGTTGTTGTTTATTTGACGTTGTTGTTGTTGACGGTGTTGTTGTTGTTGTTGTTGTTTATTTGACATTGTTGTTGTTCTTGTTATTGACGTTGTTGTTGTTTATTTGACGTTGTTGTTGTTCTTTATTTGACGTTGTTATTGTTTATTTGACGTTGTTGTTGTTGTTTATTTAACGTTGTTGTTGTTATTGTTTATTTGACATTGTTGTTGTTGTTGTTTATTTGACGTAATTTTTGTTGTTGACGTTGTTGTTGTTGTTGTTGTTTATTTGACGTTGTTGTTGTTGTTGTTGTTTATTTGACGTTGTTGTTGTTGACGGTGTTGTTGTTGTTATTTATTTGACGTTGTTGTTGTTGTTGTTGTTTATTTGACGTTGTTGTTGTTGACGTTGTTGTTGTTGTTGTTTATTTGACGTTGTTGTTGTTGTTGACATAGTTGTTGTTATTGTTGTTTATTTGACGTTTTTGTTGTTGTTGATGTTGTTGTTGTTTTCGTTGTTATTTATTTGACGTTGTTGTAGTTGTTTAATTGACGTTGTTGTTGTTGTTGTTGTTGTTTATTTGACGTTGTTGTTGTTGTTTATTTAACATTGTTGTTGTTGTTGACGTTGTTGTTGTTGTTGTTTATTTGACATTGATGTTGTTGTTGTTGTTGTTCACGTTGTTGTTGTTGTTGTTTATTTGACATTGTTGTTGTTGTTGTTGTTTATTTTTGCTGTTGTTGTTGACTTAGTTGTTGTTGTTGTTGTTTATTTGACGTTGTAGTTGTTGTTGACGTTGTTGTTTATTTGACGTTGTTGCTGTTGTTAATTTGACGTTGTTGTTGTTGACGTTGTTGTTGTTGTTTATTTGGCGTTGTTGTTGTTATTTATTTGACATTGTTGTTGTTGTTGACGTTGTTGTTTTTGTTGTTGTTGTTGTTGTTGTTTATTTGACATTGTTGTTGTTGATGTTGACGTTGTTGTTGTTGTTGTTTTTGTTTATTTGACGTTGTTTTAGTATTGTTGTTTATTTGACATTGTTGTTGTTATTTATTTGACGTTGTTGTGGGTGACATTGGTGTTGTTGTTTATTTGACGTTGTTGTTGTTGTTTATTTGACGTAGTTGTTGTTGTTGACGTTGTTGTTGTTGTTGTTTATTTGATGTTTTTGTTGTTGTTGATGTTGTTGTTGTTGTTGTTGTATATTTGACGTTGTTGTAGTTGTCATTGTTGTTGTTGTTTATTTGACATTGTTGTTATTGTTGTTATTTATTTGACGTTGTTGTTGTTGTTTACTTGACGTTGTTGTTGTTGTTTATTTAACGTTGTTGTTGTTGACGGTGTTGTTGTTGTTGTTGTTTATTTGACATTGTTGTTGTTGTTGTTTATTTGACGTTGTTGTTGTTGTTGTTGTTCTTTATTTGACGTTGTTATTGTTTATTTGACGTTGTTGTTGTTGTTTATTTAACGTTGTTGTTGTTGATGTTGTTGTTGTTGTTATTGTTTATTTGACGTTGTTGTTGTTGTTTATTTGACGTAGTTGTTGTTGTTGACGTTGTTGTTGTTGTTGTTGTTTATTTGACGTTGTTGTTGTTGTTGTTTATTAGACATTGTTGTTGTTGTTAACATAGTTGTTGTTGTTGTTGTTTATTTGACGTTGTTGTTGTTGTTGACGTTGTTGTTGTTGTTTATTTGCCGTTGTTGTTGTTGTTGACATAGTTGTTGTTGTTGTTGTTTATTTGACGTTGTTGTTGTTGTTGACGTTGTTGTTGTTGTTGTTTATTTGACGTTGTTGTTGTTGGTGTTTATTTGACATTGTTGTTTTTGTTGATGTTGTTGTTGTTGTTGTTGTTTATTTGACATTGTTGTTGTTGTTGTTGATGTTGTTGTTGTTGTTTATTTGACTTTGTTGTTGTTGTTGTTTATTTGACGATGTTGTTGTTGTTGACTTAGTTGTTGTTGTTATTTATTTGACGTTGTTGTTGTTGTTGTTGACGGTGTTGTTTATTTGACGTTGTTGTTGTTGTTTATTTGACGTTGTTGTTGTTGTTGACGTTGTTGTTGTTGTTGACGTTGTTGTTGTTTTTTATTTGACGTTGTTGTTGTTATTTATTTGACATTGTTGTTGTTGTTGACGTTGTTGTTGTTGTTTATTTGACATTGTTGTTGTTGTTGTTGATGTTGTTGTTGTTGTTGTTGTTGTTGTTGTTGTTGTTGTTTATTTGACATTGTTTTAGTATTAATGTTTATTTGACATTGTTGTTGTTATTTATTTGACGTTGTTGTGGGTGACATTGTTGTTGTTGTTGTTTATTTGACGTTGTTGTTGTTGTTGTTTATTTGACGTAGTTGTTGTTGTTGACGTTGTTGTTGTTGTTGACGTTGTTGTTGTTGTTGTTGTTGTTGTTTATTTGACGTTTTTGTTGTTGTTGATGTTGTTGTTGTTGTATATTTGACGTTGTTGTAGTTGTTATTGTTGTTGTTGTTTATTTGACATTATTGTTGTTGTTGTTGTTTATTTGACGTTGTTGTTGTTGTTGTTTATTTGACGTTGTTGTTGTTGTTTATTTGACGTTGTTGTTGTTCACGGTGTTGTTGTTGTTGTTTATTTGACATTGTTGTTGTTCTTGTTATTGACGTTGTTGTTGTTTATTTGACGTTGTTGTTGTTGTTCTTTATTTGACGTTGTTATTGTTTATTTGACGTTGTTGTTGTTGTTTATTTAACGTTGTTGTTGTTGACATTGTTGTTGTTGTTATTGTTTATTTGACATTGTTTTTGTTGTTGTTGTTGTTTATTTGACGTTTTTGTTGTTGTTGATGTTGTTGTTGTTGTTTATTTGACGTTGTTGTTGTTGTTGTTTATTTGATGTTGTTGTTGTTGACGTTGTTGTTGTTGTTGTTTATTTGACGTTGTTGTTGTTGACATAGTTGTTGTTGTTGTTGTTTATTTGATGTTTTTGTTGTTGTTGATGTTTTTGTTGTTTTCGTTGTTGTTTATTTGACGTTGTTGTAGTTGTTTAATTGACGTTGTTGTTGTTGTTGTTTATTTGACGTTGTTGTTGTTGTTGTTGTTGTTTATTTGACGTTGCTGTTGTTGTTGTTTATTTGACGTTGTTGTTGTTATTTATTTGACGTTGTTGTGGGTAACATTGTTGTTGTTGTTTATTTGACGTTGTTGTTGTTGTTTATTTGACGTAGTTGTTGTTGTTGACGTTGTTGTTGTTGTTGTTGTTTATTTGACGTTTTTGTTGTTGTTGATGTTGTTGTTGTTGTTGTTGTATATTTGACATTGTTGTAGTTGTTATTGTTGTTGTTCTTTATTTGACATTGTTGTTGTTGTTGTTGTTTATTTGACGTTGTTGTTGTTGTTTATTTGACGTTGTTGTTGTTGACGGTGTTGTTGTTGTTGTTTATTTGACATTGTTGTTGTTGTTGACGTTGTTGTTGTTTATTTGACGTTGTTGTTGTTGGTCTTCTTCTTCTTTATTTGACGTTGTTATTTTTTATTTGACGTTGTTGTTGTTGTTGTTTATTTAACGTTGTTGTTGTTGACATTGTTGTTGTTGTTATTGTTTATTTGACGTTGTTGTTGTTGTTTATTTGACGTAGTTGTTGTTGTTGACGTTGTTGTAGTTGTTGTTTATTTGATGTTTTTGTTGTTGTTGATGTTGTTGTTGTTGTTTATTTGACGTTGTTGTTTTTGTTTATTTGACGTTGTTGTTGTTGACAGTGTTGTTGTTGTTATTTATTTGACGTTGTTGTTGTTGTTGTTTATTTGACGTTGTTGTTGTTGATGTTGTTGTTGTTGTTGTTTATTTGACGTTGTTGTTATTGTTGACATAGTTGTTGTTGTTGTTGTTGTTGTCGTTGTTGTTTATTTGACGTTTTTGTTGTTGTTGATGTTGTTGTTGTTTTCGTTGTTGTTTATTTGACGTTGTTGTAGTTGTTTAACTGACGTTGTTGTTGTTGTTGTTGTTTATTTGACGTTGTTGTTGTTGTTTATTTGACATTGTTGTTGTTGTTGACGTTGTTGTTGTTGTTGTTTATTTGACATTGTTGTTGTTGTTGTTGTTGTTGTTCACGTTGTTGTTGTTGTTTATTTGACGTTGTTGTTGTTGTTGTTGTTGTTTATTTGACGTTGTTGTTGTTGTTGTTGACGGTGTTGTTGTTGTTGTTTATTTGACATTGTTGTTGTTGTTGTTGTTGTTGACGTTGTTGTTGTTTATTTGATGTTGTTGTTGTTATTGTTCTTTATTTGACGTTGATATTGTTTATTTGACGTTGTTGTTGTTGTTTATTTAACGTTGTTGTTGTTGACATTGTTGTTGTTGTTATTGTTTATTTGACGTTGTTGTTGTTGTTTATTTGACGTAGTTGTTATTGTTGACGTTGTTGTTGTTGTTGTTTATTTGACGTTTTTGTTGTTGATGTTGTTGTTGTTGTTTATTTGACATTGTTATTGTTGTTGTTGTTTATTTGACGTTGTTGTTGTTGACGTTGTTGTTGTTGTTATTTATTTGACGTTGTTGTTGTTGTTGTTGTTTATTTGACGTTGTTGTTGTTGACGTTGTTGTTGTTGTTGTTGTTGTTTATTTGACGTTGTTGTTGTTGACATAGTTGTTGTTGTTGTTGTTTATTTGACGTTTTTGTTGTTGTTGATGTTGTTGTTGTTTTCGTTGTTGTTTATTTGACGTTGTTGTAGTTGTTTAATTGACGTTGTTGTTGTTGTTGTTTATTTAACGTTGTTGTTGTTGTTGTTATTGTTGTTGTTGTTGTTTATTTGACGTTGTTGTTGTTGTTCTTTATTTGACGTTGTTGTCGTTGTTGTTGTTTATTTGACGTTGTTGTTGTTGACGTTGTTGTTGTTGTTGTTTATTTGACATTGTTGTTGTTGTTGTTGTTGTTGTTAATTTGACGTTGTTGTTGTTGTTGTTTATTTGGCGTTGTTGTTGTTGTATTTGACGTTGTTGTTGTTTATTTGACGTTGTTGTTGTTGTTAACGTTGTTTTTCTTGTTGTTTATTTGACGTTGTTGTTGTTGTTGTTGTTGTTTAGTTGACGTTGTTGGTTTTGTTTATTTGACGTTGTTGTTGTTGTTGTTGTTGTTTATTTGACGTTGTTGTTGTTTATTTGACATTGTTGTTATTGACGGTGTTGTTGTTGTTTATTTGACATTGTTGTTGTTGTTGTTTATTTGACGTTGTTGTTGTTGTTGTTTATTAGACATTGTTGTTGTTGTTAACATAGTTGTTGTTGTTGTTGTTTATTTGACGTTGTTGTTGTTGTTGACGTTGTTGTTGTTGTTGTTTATTTGCCGTTGTTGTTGTTGTTGACATAGTTGTTGTTGTTGTTGTTTATTTGACGTTGTTGTTGTTGTTGACGTTGTTGTTGTTGTTGTTGTTTATTTGACGTTGTTGTTGTTGTTGTTTATTTGACATTGTTGTTTTTGTTGATGTTGTTGTTGTTGTTGTTTATTTGACATTGTTGTTGTTGTTGTTGATGTTGTTGTTGTTGTTTATTTGACTTTGTTGTTGTTGTTGTTGTTTATTTGACGTTGTTGTTGTTGTTGACTTAGTTGTTGTTGTTATTTATTTGACGTTGTTGTTGTTGTTGTTGACGGTGTTGTTTATTTGACGTTGTTGTTATTGTTTATTTGACGTTGTTGTTGTTGTTGACGTTGTTGTTGTTGTTGACGTTGTTGTTGTTTTTTATTTGACGTTGTTGTTGTTATTTATTTGACATTGTTGTTGTTGTTGACGTTGTTGTTGTTGTTTATTTGACATTGTTGTTGTTGTTGTTGATGTTGTTGTTGTTGTTGTTGTTGTTTATTTGACATTGTTTTAGTATTAATGTTTATTTGACATTGTTGTTGTTATTTATTTGACGTTGTTGTGGGTGACATTGTTGTTGTTGTTGTTTATTTGACGTTGTTGTTGTTGTTGTTTATTTGACGTAGTTGTTGTTGTTGACGTTGTTGTTGTTGTTGTTGTTGTTTATTTGACATTTTTGTTGTTGTTGATGTTGTTGTTGTTGTATATTTGACGTTGTTGTAGTTGTTATTGTTGTTGTTGTTTATTTGACATTATTGTTGTTGTTGTTGTTTATTTGACGTTGTTGTTGTTGTTGTTTATTTGACGTTGTTGTTGTTGTTTATTTGACGTTGTTGTTGTTCACGGTGTTGTTGTTGTTGTTTATTTGACATTGTTGTTGTTCTTGTTATTGACGTTGTTGTTGTTTATTTGACGTTGTTGTTGTTGTTCTTTATTTGACGTTGTTATTGTTTATTTGACGTTGTTGTTGTTGTTGTTGTTTATTTAACGTTGTTGTTGTTGACATTGTTGTTGTTGTTATTGTTTATTTGACATTGTTTTTGTTGTTGTTGTTTATTTGACGTTTTTGTTGTTGTTGATGTTGTTGTTGTTGTTTATTTGACGTTGTTGTTGTTGTTGTTTATTTGATGTTGTTGTTGTTGACGTTGTTGTTGTTGTTGTTTATTTGACGTTGTTGTTGTTGACATAGTTGTTGTTGTTGTTTATTTGATGTTTTTGTTGTTGTTGATGTTTTTGTTGTTTTCGTTGTTGTTTATTTGACGTTGTTGTAGTTGTTTAATTGACGTTGTTGTTGTTGTTGTTTATTTGACGTTGTTGTTGTTGTTATTGTTGTTGTTGTTGTTTATTTGACGTTGTTGTTGTTGTTGTTGTTGTTGTTGTTTATTTGACGTTGCTGTTGTTGTTGTTTATTTGACGTTGTTGTTGTTATTTATTTGACGTTGTTGTGGGTAACATTGTTGTTGTTGTTTATTTGACGTTGTTGTTGTTGTTTATTTGACGTAGTTGTTGTTGTTGACGTTGTTGTTGTTGTTGTTGTTGTTTATTTGACGTTTTTGTTGTTGTTGATGTTGTTGTTGTTGTTGTATATTTGACATTGTTGTAGTTGTTATTGTTGTTGTTCTTTATTTGACATTGTTGTTATTGTTGTTTATTTGACGTTGTTGTTGTTGTTTATTTGACGTTGTTGTTGTTGACGGTGTTGTTGTTGTTGTTTATTTGACATTGTTGTTGTTGTTGACGTTGTTGTTGTTTATTTGACGTTGTTGTTGTTGTTGTTCTTCTTCTTCTTTATTTGACGTTGTTATTGTTTATTTGACGTTGTTGTTGTTGTTGTTGTTTATTTAACGTTGTTGTTGTTGACATTGTTGTTGTTGTTATTGTTTATTTGACGTTGTTGTTGTTGTTTATTTGACGTAGTTGTTGTTGTTGACGTTGTTGTAGTTGTTGTTTATTTGATGTTTTTGTTGTTGTTGATGTTGTTGTTGTTGTTTATTTGACGTTGTTGTTTTTGTTTATTTGACGTTGTTGTTGTTGACGGTGTTGTTGTTGTTATTTATTTGACGTTGTTGGTGTTGTTGTTTATTTGACGTTGTTGTTGTTGACGTTGTTGTTGTTGTTGTTTATTTGACGTTGTTGTTATTGTTGACATAGTTGTTGTTGTTGTTGTTGTCGTTGTTGTTTATTTGACGTTTTTGTTGTTGTTGATGTTGTTGTTGTTTTCGTTGTTGTTTATTTGACGTTGTTGTAGTTGTTTAATTGACGTTGTTGTTGTTGTTTATTTGACGTTGTTGTTGTTGTTTATTTGACATTGTTGTTGTTGTTGACGTTGTTGTTGTTGTTGTTTATTTGACATTGTTGTTGTTGTTGTTGTTGTTGTTGTTGTTCACGTTGTTGTTGTTGTTGTTTATTTGACGTTGTTGTTGTTGTTGTTGTTTATTTGACATTGTTGTTGTTGTTGTTGTTCACGTTGTTGTTGTTGTTGTTGTTTATTTGACGTTGTTGTTGTTGTTGTTGACGTTGTTGTTTATTTGACGTTGTTGTTGTTGTTTATTTGACGTTGTTGTTGTTGTTGTTTATTTGACATTGTTGTTGTTATTTATTTGACATTGTTGTTGTTGTTTATTTGACATTGTTGTTGTTCTTGTTGACGTTGTTGTTGTTGTTGTTATTTATTTGACGTTGTTTTAGTATTGTTGTTTATTTGACATTGTTGTTGTTATTTATTTGACGTTGTTGTGGGTGACATTGTTGTTGTTATTTATTTGACGTTGTTGTGGGTGACATTGTTGTTGTTGTTTATTTGACGTTGTTGTTGTTGTTTATTTGACGTAGTTGTTGTTGTTGACGTTGTTGTTGTTTTTTATTTGACGTTTTTGTTGTTGTTGATGTTGTTGTTGTTGTTTTATATATGACGTTGTTGTTGTTGTTTATTTGACGTAGTTGTTGTTGTTGACGTTGTTGTTGTTTTTTATTTGACGTTTTTGTTGTTGTTGATGTTGTTGTTGTTGTTTTATATATGACGTTGTTGTAGTTGTTATTGTTGTTGTTGTTTATTTGACATTGTTGTTGTTGTTGTTTATTTTACGTTGTTGTTGTTGTTTATTTGACGTTGTTGTTGTTGTTTATTTAACGTTGTTGTTGTTAACGATGTTGTTGTTGTTGTTGCTTATTTGACGTTGTTGTTGTTATTTATTTGACGTAGTTGTTGTTGTTGACGTTGTTGTTGTTGTTGTTTATTTGACATTTTTGTTGTTGATGTTGTTGTTGTTGTTGTTTATTTGACATTATTGTTGTTGTTTTTGTTTATTTGACGTTGTTGTTATTGACGGTGTTGTTGTTGTTATTTATTTGACGTTGTTGTTGTTGTTGTTGTTGTTTATTTGACGTTGTTGTTGTTGAGGTTGTTGTTGTTGTTGTTTATTTGACGTTCTTGTTATTGTTGACATAGTTGTTGTTGTTGTTTATTTGACGTTTTTGTTGTTGTTGATGTTGTTGTTGTTTTCGTTGTTGTTTATTTGACGTTGTTGTAGTTGTTTAATTGACGTTGTTGTTGTAATTGTTTATTTAACGTTGTTGTTGTTGTTGTTATTGTTGTTGTTGTTGTTTATTTGACGTTGATGTTGTTGTTCTTTATTTGACGTTGTTGTCGTTGTTGTTGTTTATTTGACGTTGTTGTTGTTGTTGTTTATTTGACATTGTTGTTGTTGTTGTTATTGTTTATTTGACGTTGTTGTTGTTGTTGTTTATTTGGCGTTGTTGTTGTTCTATTTGACGTTGTTGTTGTTTATTTGACGTTGTTGTTGTTGTTGACGTTGTTTTTGTTGTTGTTTATTTGACGTTGTTGTTGTTGTTGTTTATTTGACGTTGTTGTTGTTGTTTATTTGACGTTGTTGTTGTTGTTGTTTATTTGACGTTGTTGTTGTTGTTGTTTATTTGACGTTGTTGTTATTGACGGTGTTGTTGTTGTTTATTTGACGTTGTTGTTGTTGTTGTTGTTTATAAGACATTGTTGTTGTTGTTGACATTGTTGTTGTTGTTGTTGTTTATTTGATGTTGTTGTTGTTGTTGACGTTGAAGTTGTTGTTGTTGACGTTGTTGTTGTTGTTGTTTATTTGCCGTTGCTGTTGTTGTTGACATAGTTGTTGTTGTTGTTGTTTATTTGACGTTGTTGTTGTTGTTGACGTTGTTGTTGTTGTTGTTTATTTGACGTTGTTGTTGTTGTTGTTTATTTGACATTGTTGTTTTTGTTGACGTTGTTGTTGTTGTTGTTGTTGTTTATTTGACATTGTTATTGTTGTTGTTGACGTTGTTGTTGTTATTTATTTGACTTTGTTGTTGTTGTTGTTTATTTGACGTTGTTGTTGTTGTTGACTTAGTTGTTGTTGTTGTTTATTTGACGTTGTTGTTGTTGTTGACGGTGTTGTTTATTTGACGTTGTTGTTGTTGTTTATTTGACGTTGTTGTTGTTGTTGACGTTGTTGTTGTTGTTTATTTGACGTTGTTGTTGTTATTTATTTGACATTGTTGTTGTTGTGACGTTGTTGTTGTTGTTGTTGTTGTTGTTTATTTGACATTGTTGTTGTTGTTGTTGTTGTTGACGTTGTTGTTGTTGTTGTTGTTTATTTGACGTTGTTTTAGTATTATTGTTTATTTGACATTGTTGTTGTTATTTTTTTGACGTTGTTGTGGGTGACATTGTTGTTGTTGTTGTTTATTTGACGTTGTTGTTGTTTATTTGACGTAGTTGTTGTTGTTGACGTTGTTGTTGTTGTTGTTTATTTGACATTTTTGTTGTTGATGTTGTTATTGTTGTTGTTTATTTGACATTATTATTGTTGTTGTTGTTTATTTGACGTTGTTGTTGTTGACGGTGTTGTTGTTGTTATTTATTTGACGTTGTTGTTGTTGTTGTTGTTGTTGTTGTTTATTTGACGTTGTTGTTGTTGTTTATTTGACGTTGTTGTTGTTGTTTATTTGACGTTGTTGTTGTTGACGGTGTTGTTGTTGTTGTTGTTGTTTATTTGACATTGTTGTTGTTCTTGTTATTGACGTTGTTGTTGTTTATTTGACGTTGTTGTTGTTCTTTATTTGACGTTGTTATTGTTTATTTGACGTTGTTGTTGTTGTTTATTTAACGTTGTTGTTGTTATTGTTTATTTGACATTGTTGTTGTTGTTGTTTATTTGACGTAATTTTTGTTGTTGACGTTGTTGTTGTTGTTGTTGTTTATTTGACGTTGTTGTTGTTGTTGTTGTTTATTTGACGTTGTTGTTGTTGACGGTGTTGTTGTTGTTATTTATTTGACGTTGTTGTTGTTGTTGTTGTTTATTTGACGTTGTTGTTGTTGACGTTGTTGTTGTTGTTGTTTATTTGACGTTGTTGTTGTTGTTGACATAGTTGTTGTTATTGTTGTTTATTTGACGTTTTTGTTGTTGTTGATGTTGTTGTTGTTTTCGTTGTTATTTATTTGACGTTGTTGTAGTTGTTTAATTGACGTTGTTGTTGTTGTTGTTGTTGTTTATTTGACGTTGTTGTTGTTGTTTATTTAACATTGTTGTTGTTGTTGACGTTGTTGTTGTTGTTGTTTATTTGACATTGATGTTGTTGTTTTTGTTGTTCACGTTGTTGTTGTTGTTGTTTATTTGACATTGTTGTTGTTGTTGTTGTTTATTTTTGCTGTTGTTGTTGACTTAGTTGTTGTTGTTGTTGTTTATTTGACGTTGTAGTTGTTGTTGACGTTGTTGTTTATTTGACGTTGTTGCCGTTGTTAATTTGACGTTGTTGTTGTTGTTGACGTTGTTGTTGTTGTTTATTTGACGTTGTTGTTGTTATTTATTTGACATTGTTGTTGTTGTTGACGTTGTTGTTGTTGTTGTTGTTGTTGTTGTTGTTTATTTGACATTGTTGTTGTTGTTGTTGACGTTGTTGTTGTTGTTGTTTTTGTTTATTTGACGTTGTTTTAGTATTGTTGTTTATTTGACATTGTTGTTGTTATTTATTTGACGTTGTTGTGGGTGACATTGTTGTTGTTGTTTATTTGACGTTGTTGTTGTTGTTTATTTGACGTAGTTGTTGTTGTTGACGTTGTTGTTGTTGTTGTTTATTTAACGTTTTTGTTGTTGTTGATGTTGTTGTTGTTGTTGTTGTATATTTGATGTTGTTGTAGTTGTCATTGTTGTTGTTGTTTATTTGACATTGTTGTTGTTGTTGTTGTTTATTTGACGTTGTTGATGTTGTTTACTTGACGTTGTTGTTGTTGTTTATTTAACGTTGTTGTTGTTGACGGTGTTGTTGTTGTTGTTGTTGTTGTTGTTGTTGTTGTTTATTTGACGTTGTTGTTGTTGTTGTTTATTTGACGTTTTTGTTATTGTTGACATAGTTGTTGTTGTTGTTGTTGTTTATTTGACGTTTTTGTTGTTGTTGATGTTGTTGTTGTTTTCGTTGTTGTTTATTTGACGTTGTTGTAGTTGTTTAATTGACGTTGTTGTTGTAATTGTTTATTTAACGTTGTTGTTGTTGTTGTTATTGTTGTTGTTGTTGTTTATTTGACGTTGTTGTTGTTGTTCTTTATTTGACGTTGTTGTCGTTGTTGTTGTTTATTTGACGTTGTTGTTGTTGACGTTGTTGTTGTTGTTGTTTATTTGACATTGTTGTTGTTGTTGTTGTTATTGTTTATTTGACGTTGTTGTTGTTGTTGTTGTTTATTTGGCGTTGTTGTTGTTGTATTTGACGTTGTTGTTGTTTATTTGACGTTGTTGTTGTTGTTAACGTTGTTTTTGTTGTCCTTTATTTGACGTTGTTGTTGTTGTTGTTGTTTATTTGACGTTGTTGTTGTTGTTGTTTATTTGACGTTGTTGTTGTTGTTTATTTGACGTTGTTGTTGTTGTTGTTTATTTGACGTTGTTGTTATTGACGGTGTTGTTGTTGTTTATTTGACGTTGTTGTTGTTGTTGTTGTTTATTTGACGTTGTTGTTGTTGTTTATAAGACATTGTTGTTGTTGTTGACATAGTTGTTGTTTTTGTTGTTTATTTGACGTTGTTGTTGTTGTTGTTGACGTTGTTGTTGTTGTTGACGTTGTTGTTGTTGTTGTTTATTTTCTGTTGCTGTTGTTGTTGACATAGTTGTTGTTGTTGTTGTTTATTTGACGTTGTTGTTGTTGTTGACGTTGTTGTTGTTGTTGTTTATTTGACGTTGTTGTTGTTGTTGTTTATTTGACATTGTTGTTTTTGTTGACGTTGTTGTTGGTTTTGTTGTTTATTTGACATTGTTATTGTTGTTGTTGACGTTGTTGTTGTTGTTTATTTGACTTTGTTGTTGTTGTTGTTGTTGTTGTTGTTGTTGTTTATTTGACGTTGTTGTTGTTGTTGACTTAGTTGTTGTTGTTGTTTATTTGACGTTGTTGTTGTCGTTGACGGTGTTATTTATTTGACGTTGTTGTTGTTGTTTATTTGACGTTGTTGTTGTTATTTATTTGACATTGTTGTTGTTGTTTATTTGACGTTGTTGTTGTTATTTATTTGACATTGTTGTTGTTGTTAACGTTGTTGTTGTTGTTGTTGTTTATTTGACATTGTTGTTGTTGTTGTTGTTGTTGTTGACGTTGTTGTTGTTGTTGTTTATTTGACATTGTTGTTGTTGTTGTTGTTGTTGACGTTGTTGTTGTTGTTGTTGTTTATTTGACGTTGTTTTAGTATTATTGTTTATTTGTCATTGTTGTTGTTATTTATTTGACGTTGTTGTGGGTGACATTGTTGTTGTTGTTGTTTATTTGACGTTGTTGTTGTTTATTTGACGTAGTTGTTGTTGTTGACGTTGTTGTTGTTGTTGTTGTTTATTTGACGTTTTTGTTGTTGTTGATGTTGTTGTTGTTGTATATTTGACGTTGTTGTAGTTGTTATTGTTGTTGTTGTTTATTTGACATTATTGTTGTTGTTGTTGTTTATTTGACATTGTTGTTGTTGTTTATTTGACGTTGTTGTTGTTGTTTATTTGACGTTGTTGTTGTTGACGGTGTTGTTGTTGTTGTTGTTGTTTATTTGACATTGTTGTTGTTCTTGTTATTGACGTTGTTGTTGTTTATTTGACGTTGTTGTTGTTCTTTATTTGACGTTGTTATTGTTTATTTGACGTTGTTGTTGTTGTTTATTTAACGTTGTTGTTGTTGACATTGTTGTTGTTGTTATTGTTTATTTGACATTGTTGTTGTTGTTGTTTATTTGACGTAATTTTTGTTGTTGACGTTGTTGTTGTTGTTGTTGTTGTTGATTTGACGTTGTTGTTGTTGTTTATTTGACGTTGTTGTTGTTGACGGTGTTGTTGTTGTTATTTATTTGACGTTGTTGTTGTTGTTGTTTATTTGACGTTGTTGTTGTTGACGTTGTTGTTGTTG
This sequence comes from Vicia faba, assembly GCA_948472305.1. NCBI lineage: Eukaryota > Viridiplantae > Streptophyta > Magnoliopsida > Fabales > Fabaceae > Vicia > Vicia faba. The sequence continues at coordinate 387,795,413 of OX451739.1, read as the reverse complement.
TTGTTGTTTATTTGACGTTGTTGTTGTTGTTGACATAGTTGTTGTTATTGTTGTCAATTTGACGTTTTTGTTGTTGTTGATGTTGTTGTTGTTTTCGTTGTTATTTATTTGACGTTGTTATAGTTGTTTAATTGACGTTGTTGTTGTTGTTTATTTGACGTTGTTGTTGTTGTTTATTTAACATTGTTGTTGTTGTTGACGTTGTTGTTGTTTATTTGGCATTGATGTTGTTGTTGTTGTTGTTCACGTTGTTGTTGTTGTTGTTTATTTGACATTGTTGTTGTTGTTGTTGTTTATTTGACGTTGTTGTTGTTGTTGACTTAGTTGTTGTTGTTGTTTATTTGACGTTGTAGTTGTTGTTGACGTTGTTGTTTATTTGACATTGTTGCTGTTGTTAATTTGACGTTGTTGTTGTTGTTGACGTTGTTGTTGTTGTTTATTTGACGTTGTTGTTGTTATTTATTTGACATTGTTGTTGTTGTTGACGTTGTTGTTGTTGTTGTTGTTGTTGTTGTTGTTGTTTATTTGACATTGTTGTTGTTGTTGTTGACGTTGTTGTTGTTGTTGTTTTTGTTTATTTGACGATGTTTTAGTATTGTTGTTTATTTGACATTGTTGTTGTTATTTATTTGACGTTGTTGTGGGTGACATTGTTGTTGTTGTTTATTTGACGTTGTTGTTGTTGTTTATTTGACGTAGTTGTTGTTGTTGACGTTGTTGTTGTTGTTGTTTATTTAACGTTTTTGTTGTTGTTGATGTTGTTGTTGTTGTTGTTGTATATTTGATGTTGTTGTAGTTGTCATTGTTGTTGTTGTTTATTTGACATTGTTGTTGTTGTTGTTGTTTATTTGACGTTGTTGATGTTGTTTACTTGACGTTGTTGTTGTTGTTTATTTAACGTTGTTGTTGTTGACGGTGTTGTTGTTGTTGTTGTTGTTGTTGTTGTTGTTGTTGTTTATTTGACGTTGTTGTTGTTGTTGTTTATTTGACGTTTTTGTTATTGTTGACATAGTTGTTGTTGTTGTTGTTTATTTGACGTTTTTGTTGTTGTTGATGTTGTTGTTGTTTTCGTTGTTGTTTATTTGACGTTGTTGTAGTTGTTTAATTGACGTTGTTGTTGTAATTGTTTATTTAACGTTGTTGTTGTTGTTGTTATTGTTGTTGTTGTTGTTTATTTGACGTTGATGTTGTTGTTCTTTATTTGACGTTGTTGTCGTTGTTGTTGTTTATTTGACGTTGTTGTTGTTGACGTTGTTGTTGTTGTTGTTTATTTGACATTGTTGTTGTTGTTGTTGTTATTGTTTATTTGACGTTGTTGTTGTTGTTGTTGTTTATTTGGCGTTGTTGTTGTTGTATTTGACGTTGTTGTTGTTTATTTGACGTTGTTGTTGTTGTTAACGTTGTTTTTGTTGTCCTTTATTTGACGTTGTTGTTGTTGTTGTTGTTTATTTGACGTTGTTGTTGTTGTTGTTTATTTGACGTTGTTGTTGTTGTTTATTTGACGTTGTTGTTGTTGTTGTTTATTTGACGTTGTTGTTATTGACGGTGTTGTTGTTGTTTATTTGACGTTGTTGTTGTTGTTGTTGTTTATTTGACGTTGTTGTTGTTGTTTATAAGACATTGTTGTTGTTGTTGACATAGTTGTTGTTTTTGTTGTTTATTTGACGTTGTTGTTGTTGTTGTTGACGTTGTTGTTGTTGTTGACGTTGTTGTTGTTGTTGTTTATTTTCTGTTGCTGTTGTTGTTGACATAGTTGTTGTTGTTGTTGTTTATTTGACGTTGTTGTTGTTGTTGACGTTGTTGTTGTTGTTGTTTATTTGACGTTGTTGTTGTTGTTGTTTATTTGACATTGTTGTTTTTGTTGACGTTGTTGTTGGTTTTGTTGTTTATTTGACATTGTTATTATTGTTGTTGACGTTGTTGTTGTTGTTTATTTGACTTTGTTGTTGTTGTTGTTGTTGTTGTTGTTTATTTGACGTTGTTGTTGTTGTTGACTTAGTTGTTGTTGTTGTTTATTTGACGTTGTTGTTGTCGTTGACGGTGTTGTTTATTTGACGTTGTTGTTGTTGTTTATTTGACGTTGTTGTTGTTATTTATTTGACATTGTTGTTGTTGTTTATTTGACGTTGTTGTTGTTATTTATTTGACATTGTTGTTGTTGTTGACGTTGTTGTTGTTGTTGTTGTTTATTTGACATTGTTGTTGTTGTTGTTGTTGACGTTGTTGTTGTTGTTGTTGTTTATTTGACATTGTTGTTGTTGTTGTTGTTGACGTTGTTGTTGTTGTTGTTGTTGTTTATTTGACGTTGTTTTAGTATTATTGTTTATTTGACATTGTTGTTGTTATTTATTTGACGTTGTTGTGGGTGACATTGTTGTTGTTGTTGTTGTTTATTTGACGTTGTTGTTGTTTATTTGACGTAGTTGTTGTTGTTGACGTTGTTGTTGTTGTTGTTTATTTGACGTTTTTGTTGTTGTTGATGTTGTTGTTGTTGTATATTTGACGTTGTTGTAGTTGTTATTGTTGTTGTTGTTTATTTGACATTATTGTTGTTGTTGTTGTTTATTTGACATTGTTGTTGTTGTTTATTTGACGTTGTTGTTGTTGTTTATTTGACGTTGTTGTTGTTGACGGTGTTGTTGTTGTTGTTGTTGTTTATTTGACATTGTTGTTGTTCTTGTTATTGACGTTGTTGTTGTTTATTTGACGTTGTTGTTGTTCTTTATTTGACGTTGTTATTGGTTATTTGACGTTGTTGTTGTTGTTTATTTAACGTTGTTGTTGTTGACATTGTTGTTGTTGTTATTGTTTATTTGACATTGTTGTTGTTGTTGTTTATTTGACGTAATTTTTGTTGTTGACGTTGTTGTTGTTGTTGTTGTTGATTTGACGTTGTTGTTGTTGTTGTTTATTTGACGTTGTTGTTGTTGACGGTGTTGTTGTTGTTATTTATTTGACGTTGTTGTTGTTGTTGTTTATTTGACGTTGTTGTTGTTGACGTTGTTGTTGTTGACGTTGTTGTTGTTGTTGTTTATTTGATGTTGTTGTTGTTGTTGACATAGTTGTTGTTATTGTTGTCAATTTGACGTTTTTGTTGTTGTTGATGTTGTTGTTGTTTTCGTTGTTATTTATTTGACGTTGTTATAGATGTTTAATTGACGTTGTTGTTGTTGTTTATTTAACATTGTTGTTGTTGTTGACGTTGTTGTTGTTGTTGTTGTTGTTTATTTGACATTGATGTTGTTGTTGTTGTTGTTCACATTGTTGTTGTTGTTGTTTATTTGACATTGTTGTTGTTGTTGTTGTTTATTTGACGTTGTTGTTGTTGTTGACTTAGTTGTTGTTGTTGTTTATTTGACGTTGTAGTTGTTGTTGACGTTGTTGTTTATTTGACGTTGTTGCTGTTGTTAATTTGACGTTGTTGTTGTTGTTGACGTTGTTGTTGTTGTTTATTTGACGTTGTTGTTGTTATTTATTTGACATTGTTGTTGTTCTTGACGTTGTTGTTGTTGTTGTTGTTGTTGTTGTTTATTTGACATTGTTGTTGTTGTTGTTGACGTTGTTGTTGTTGTTGTTTTTGTTTATTTGACGATGTTTTAGTATTGTTGTTTATTTGACATTGTTGTTGTTATTTATTTGACGTTGTTGTGGGTGACATTGTTGTTGTTGTTTATTTGACGTTGTTGTTGTTGTTTATTTGACGTAGTTGTTGTTGTTGACGTTGTTGTTGTTGTTTATTTGACGTTTTTGTTGTTGTTGATGTTGTTGTTGTTGTTGATGTATATTTGATGTTGTTGTAGTTGTCATTGTTGTTGTTGTTTATTTGACATTGTTGTTGTTGTTGTTGTTTATTTGACGTTGTTGATGTTGTTTACTTGACGTTGTTGTTGTTGTTGTTTATTTAACGTTGTTGTTGTTGACGATGTTGTTGTTGTTGTTGTTGTTTATTTGACATTGTTGCTGTTGTTGTTGTTTATTTGACGTTGTTGTTGTTGTTGTTGTTGTTCTTTATTTGACGTTGTTATTGTTTATTTGACGTTGTTGTTGTTGTTTATTTAACGTTGTTGTTGTTGACGTTGTTGTTGTTGTTATTGTTTATTTGACGTTGTTGTTGTTGTTGTTTATTTGACGTAGTTGTTGTTGTTGACGTTGTTGTTGTTGTTGTTTATTTGACATTTTTGTTGTTGATGTTGTTGTTGTTGTTGTTCTTGTTTATTTGACATTGTTGTTGTTGTTGTTGTTTATTTGACGTTGTTGTTGTTGACGGTGTTGTTGTTGTTATTTATTTGACGTTGTTGTTGTTGTTGTTGTTGTTTATTTGACGTTGTTGTTGTTGTTGTTTATTTGACGTTTTTGTTATTGTTGACATAGTTGTTGTTGTTGTTGTTGTTGTTTATTTGACGTTTTTGTTGTTGTTGATGTTGTTGTTGTTTTCGTTGTTGTTTATTTGACGTTGTTGTAGTTGTTTAATTGACGTTGTTGTTGTAATTTTTTATTTAACGTTGTTGTTGTTGTTGTTATTGTTGTTGTTGTTGTTTATTTGACGTTGATGTTGTTGTTCTTTATTTGACGTTGTTGTCGTTGTTGTTGTTTATTTGACGTTGTTGTTGTTGACGTTGTTGTTGTTGTTGTTTATTTGACATTGTTGTTGTTGTTGTTATTGTTTATTTGACGTTGTTGTTGTCGTTTATTTAGCGTTGTTGTTGTTGTATTTGACATTGTTGTTGTTTATTTGACGTTGTTGTTGTTGTTGACGTTGTTTTTGTTGTTGTTTATTTGACGTTGTTGTTGTTGTTGTTTATTTGACGTTGTTGTTGTTGTTTATTTGACGTTGTTGTTATTGACGGTGTTGTTGTTGTTTATTTGACGTTGTTGTTGTTGTTGTTTATTTGACGTTGTTGTTGTTGTTGTTTATAAGACATTGTTGTTGTTGTTGACATAGTTGTTGTTGTTGTTGTTGTTTATTTGACGTTGTTGTTGTTGTTGACGTTGTTGTTGTTGTTGACGTTGTTGTTGTTGTTGACGTTGTTGTTGTTGTTGTTTATTTGCCGTTGCTGTTGTTGTTGACATAGTTGTTGTTGTTGTTGTTTATTTGACGTTGTTGTTGTTGTTGACGTTGTTGTTGTTGTTTATTTGACGTTGTTGTTGTTGTTGTTTATTTGACATTGTTGTTTTTGTTGACGTTGTTGTTGTTGTTGTTTATTTGAGATTGTTATTGTTGTTGTTGACGTTGTTGTTGTTGTTTATTTGACTTTGTTGTTGTTGTTGTTGTTTATTTGACGTTGTTGTTGTTGTTGACTTAGTTGTTGTTGTTGTTTATTTGACGTTGTTGTTGTTGACGATGTTGTTTATTTGACGTTGTTGTTGTTGTTTATTTGACGTTGTTGTTGTTGTTTATTTGACATTGTTGTTGTTGTTGACGTTGTTGTTGTTGTTGTTGTTGACGTTGTTGTTGTTGTTGTTGTTGTTGTTTATTTGATATTTTTTTAGTATTGTTTTTTATTTGACATTGTTGTTGTTATTTATTTGACGTTGTTGTGGGTGACATTGTTGTTGTTGTTGTTGTTTATTTGACGTTGTTGTTGTTGTTGTTGTTTATTTGACATAGTTGTTGTTGTTGTTGTTGTTGTTGTTGTTGTTTATTTGACGTTTTTGTTGTTGTTGATGTTGTTGTTGTTGTTGTATATTTGACGTTGTTGTAGTTGTTATTGTTGTTGTTGTTTATTTGACATTATTGTTGTTGTTGTTGTTTATTTGACGTTGTTGTTGTTGTTTATTTGACGTTGTTGTTGTTGTTTATTTGACGTTGTTGTTGTTGACGGTGTTGTTGTTGTTGTTGTTTATTTGACATTGTTGTTGTTCTTGTTATTGACGTTGTTGTTGTTTATTTGACGTTGTTGTTGTTGTTCTTTATTTGACGTTGTTATTGTTTATTTAACGTTGTTGTTGTTGACATTGTTGTTGTTGTTATTGTTTATTTGACATTGTTGTTGTTGTTGTTGTTGTTTATTTGACGTAATTTTTGTTGTTGACGTTGTTGTTGTTGTTGTTTATTTGACGTTGTTGTTGTTGTTGTTTATTTGACGTTGTTGTTATTGACGTTGTTGTTGTTGTTGTTTATTTGACGTTGTTGTTGTTGACGTTGTTGTTGTTGTTGTTTATTTGATGTTTTTGTTGTTGTTGATGTTATTGTTGTTTTCGTTGTTATTTATTTGACGTTGTTGTAGTTGTTTAATTGACGTTGTTGTTGTTGTTGTTTATTTGACGTTGTTGTTGTTGTTTATTTGACATTGTTGTTGTTGTTGACATTGTTGTTGTTGTTGTTGTTTATTTGACATTGATGTTGTTGTTGTTGTTGTTCACGTTGTTGTTGTTGTTGTTTATTTGACGTTGTTGTTGTTGTTGTTGTTTATTTGACGTTGTTGTTGTTGTTGTTGACTTAGTTATTGTTGTTGTTTATTTGACGTTGTAGTTGTTGTTGTCGTTGTTGTTTATTTGACGTTGTTGTTGTTGTTGTTAATTTGACGTTGTTGTTGTTGTTGACGTTGTTGTTGTTTATTTGACGTTGTTGTTGTTATTTATTTGACATTGTTGTTGTTGTTGACGTTGTTGTTGTTGTTGTTGTTTATTTGACATTGTTGTTATTGTTGTTGACGTTGTTGTTGTTGTTGTTGTTTATTTGACGTTGTTTTAGTATTGTTGTTTATTTGACATTGTTGTTGTTATTTATTTGACGTTGTTGTGGGTGACATTGTTGTTGTTGTTTATTTGACGTTGTTGTTGTTATTTATTTGACGTAGTTGTTGTTGTTGTTGTTGTTGTTTATTTGACGTTTTTGTTGTTGTTGATGTTGTTGTTGTTGTTGTATATTTGACGTTGTTGTAGTTGTCATTGTTGTTGTTGTTTATTTGACATTGTTGTTGTTGTTGTTGTTTATTTGACGTTGTTGTTGTTGTTGTTTATTTTACGTTGTTGTTGTTGTTTATTTAACGTTGTTGTTGTTGACGGTGTTGTTGTTGTTGTTGTTTATTTGACATTGTTGTTGTTGTTGTTGTTTATTTGACGTTGTTGTTGTTGTTGTTCTTTATTTGACTTTGTTATTGTTTATTTGACGTTGTTGTTGTTATTTATTTAACGTTGTTGTTGTTGACGTTGTTGTTGTTGTTATTGTTTATTTGACGTTGTTGTTGTTGTTTATTTGACGTAGTTGTTGTTTTTGACGTTGTTGTTGTTTTTGTTTATTTGACATTTTTGTTGTTGATGTTGTTGTTGTTGTTGTTTATTTGACATTGTTGTTGTTGTTGTTGTTGTTTATTTGACGTTGTTGTTGTTGACGGTGTTGTTGTTGTTATTTATTTGACGTTGTTGTTGTTGTTGTTGTTTATTTGATGTTGTTGTTGTTGACGTTGTTATTGTTGTTGTTGTTGTTGTTTATTTGACGTTCTTGTTGTTGTTGTTGTTGTTTATTTGACGTTTTTGTTGTTGTTGATGTTGTTGTTGTTTTCATTGTTGTTTATTTGACGTTGTTGTAGTTGTTTAATTGACGTTGTTATTGTTGTTTATTTAACGTTGTTGTTGTTGTTGTTATTGTTGTTGTTGTTGTTTATTTGACGATGTTGTTGTTGTTCTTTATTTGACGTTGTTGTCGTTGTTGTTGTTTATTTGACGTTGTTGTTGTTGACGTTGTTGTTGTTGTTGTTGTTTATTTGACATTGTTGTTGTTGTTGTTATTGTTTATTTGACGTTGTTGTTGTTGTTGTTTATTTGGCGTTGTTGTTGTTGTATTTGACGTTGTTGTTGTTGTATTTGTCGTTGTTGTTGTTGTTGACGTTGTTTTTGTTGTTGTTTATTTGACGTTGTTGTTGTTGTTGTTGTTTATTTGGCGTTGTTGTTGTTGCTTATTTGACGTTGTTGTTGTTGTTGTTGTTTATTTGACGTTGTTGTTGTTGTTGTTTATTTGACGTTGTTGTTATTGACGGTGTTGTTGTTGTTTATTTGACGTTGTTGTTGTTGTTGTTTATTTGACGTTGTTGTTGTTGTTGTTTATAAGACATTGTTGTTGTTGTTGACATAGTTGTTGTTGTTGTTGTTTATTTGACGTTGTTGTTGTTGTTGACGTTGTTGTTGTTGTTGACGTTGTTGTTGTTGTTGTTTATTGGCCGTTGCTGTTGTTGTTGACATAGTTGTTGTTGTTGTTGTTTATTTGACGTTGTTGTTGTTGTTGTTGACGTTGTTGTTGTTGTTGTTTATTTGACGTTGTTGTTGTTGTTGTTTATTTGACATTGTTGTTTTTGTTGACGTTGTTGTAGTTGTTGTTTATTTGACATTGTTGTTTTTGTTGACGTTGTTGTTGTTGTTGTTTATTTGACTTTGTTGTTGTTGTTGTTGTTTATTTGACGTTGTTGTTGTTGTTGACTTAGTTGTTGTTGTTGTTGTTTATTTGACGTTGTTGTTGTTGTTGTTGACGGTGTTGTTTATTTGACGTTGTTGTTGTTGTTTATTTGACGTTGTTATTGTTGTTGACGTTGTTGTTGTTGTTTATTTGACGTTGTTGTTGTTATTTATTTGACATTGTTGTTGTTGTTGACGTTGTTGTTGTTGTTGTTTATTTGACATTGTTGTTGTTGTTGTTCTTGACGTTGTTGTTGTTGTTGTTGTTGTTTATTTGACGTTGTTTTAGTATTGTATTTTTTTTAACATTGTTGTTGTTATTTATTTGACGTTGTTGTGGGTGACATTATTGTTGTTGTTGTTTATTTGACGTTGTTGTTGTTGTTTGTTTGACGTAGTTGTTGTTGTTGACGTTGTTGTTGTTGTTGTTGTTTATTTGACGTTTTTGTTGTTGTTGATGTTGTTGTTGTTGTTGTTGTTGTATATTTGACGTTGTTGTAGTTGTTATTGTTGTTGTTGTTTATTTGACATTATTGTTGTTGTTGTTGTTTATTTGACGTTGTTGTTGTTTATTTGACGTTGTTGTTGTTGTTGTTTATTTGACGTTGTTGTTGTTGACGGTGTTGTTGTTGTTGTTGTTTATTTGACATTGTTGTTGTTCTTGTTATTGACGTTGTTGTTGTTTATTTGACGTTGTTGTTGTTGTTCTTTATTTGACGTTGTTATTATTTATTTGACGTTGTTGTTGTTGTTTATTTAACGTTGTTGTTGTTGATGTTGTTGTTGTTGTTATCGTTTATTTGACATTGTTGTTGTTGTTGTTGTTTATTTGACATAATTTTTGTTGTTGACGTTGTTGTTGTTGTTGTTTATTTGACGTTTTTGTTGTTGTTGTTGATGTTGTTGTTGTTGTTGTTGTTTATTTGACGTTGTTGTTGTTGTTTATTTGACGTTGTTGTTGTTGTTTATTTGCCGTTGTTGTTGTTGTTGTTTATTTGACGTTGTTGTTGTTGTTTATTTGACATTGTTGTTATTGACGGTGTTGTTGGTGTTTATTTGACGTTGTTGTTGTTGTTGTTTATTTGACGTTGTTGTTGTTGTTTATTAGACATTGTTGTTGTTGTTGACATAGTTGTTGTTGTTGTTTATTTGACGTTGTTGTTGTTGTTGACGTTGTTGTTGTTGTTGACATAGTTGTTGTTGTTGTTGTTTATTTGACGTTGTTGTTGTTGTTGTTGTTTTTGTTTATTTGACATTGTTGTTGTTGTTATTTATTTGACGTTGTTGTTGTTGTTGTTTATTTGACGTTGTTGTTGTTGACGTTGTTGTTGTTGTCGTTTATTTGAAGTTGTTGTTGTTGTTGACATAGTTGTTGTTGTTGTTGTTTATTTGACGTTTTTGTTGTTGTTGATGTTGTTGTTGTTTTCGTTGTTGTTTATTTGACGTTGTTGTAGTTGTTTAATTGACGTTGTTGTTGTTGTTGTTTATTTGACGTTGTTGTTGTTGTTATTGTTGTTGTTGTTGTTTATTTGACGTTGTTGTTGTTGTTTATTTGACGTTGTAGTTGTTGTTGTTTATTTGACGTTGTTGTTGTTATTTATTTGACGTTGTTATTGTTGTTGTTCTTTATTTGACGTTGTTATTGTTTATTTGACGTTGTTGTTGTTTATTTAACGTTGTTGTTGTTGACGTTGTTGTTGTTGTTATTGTTTATTTGACGTTGTTGTTGTTGTTTATTTGACGTAGTTGTTGTTGACGTTGTTGTTGTTGTTGTTTATTTGACGTTTTTGTTGTTGATGTTGTTGTTGTTGTTGTTGTTGTTGTTGTTGTTGTTTATTTGACATTGTTGTTGTTGTTGTTGTTGTTTATTTGAGGTTGTTGTTGTTGACGGTGTTGTTGTTGTTATTTATTTGACGTTGTTGTTGTTGTTGTTTATTTGACGTTGTTGTTGTTGACGTTGTTGTTATTGTTGTTGTTTATTTGACGTTGTTGTTGTTGTTGACATGGTTGTTGTTGTTGTTTATTTGACGTTTTTGTTGTTGTTGATGTTGTTGTTGTTTTCGTCGTTGTTTATTTGACGTTGTTGTAGTTGTTTAATTGACGTTGTTGTTGTTGTTGTTGTTTATTTGACGTTGTTGTTGTTGTTGTTATTGTTGTTGTTGTTTATTTGACGTTGTTGTTGTTGTTGTTCTTTATTTGACGTTGTTGTCGTTGTTGTTGTTTATTTGACGTTGTTGTTGTTGTTGTTTATTTGACATTGTTGTTGTTGTTGTTATTGTTAATTTGACGTTGTTGTTGTTGTTGTTTATTTGGCGTTGTTGTTGTATTTGACGTTGTTGTTGTTTATTTGACGTTGTTGTTGTTGTTGACGTTGTTTTCGTTGTTGTTTATTTGACGTTGTTGTTGTTGTTGTTTATTTGACGTTGTTGTTGTTGTTGTTTATTTGACGTTGTTGTTGTTTTGTTTATTTGACGTTGTTGTTGTTTTTGTTTATTTGACATTGTTGTTATTGACGGTGTTGTTGTTGTTTATTTGACGTTGTTGTTGTTGTTTATTTGACGTTGTTGTTGTTGTTGTTTATTAGACATTGTTGTTGTTGTTGACATAGTTGTTGTTGTTGTTTATTTGACGTTGTTGTTGTTGTTGACGTTGTTGTTGTTGTTGTTGTTGTTGTTTATTTGCCGTTGTTGTTGTTGTTGACATAGTTGTTGTTGTTGTTGTTTATTTGACGTTGTTGTTGTTGTTGACGTTGTTGTTGTTGTTTATTTGACGTTGTTGTTGTTGTTGTTTATTTGACATTGTTGTTTTTGTTGACGTTGTTAGTGTTGTTGTTTATTTGACATTGTTGTTGTTGTAGTTGACGTTGTTGTTGTTGTTTATTTGACTTTGTTGTTGTTGTTGTTGTTTATTTGACGTTGTTGTTGTTGTTGTTGACTTAGTTGTTGTTGTTGTTGTTTATTTGACGTTGTTGTTGTTGTTGACGGTGTTGTTTATTTGACGTTGTTGTTGTTGTTTATTTGACGTTGTTATTGTTGTTGACGTTGTTGTTGTTGTTTATTTGACGTTGTTGTTGTTATTTATTTGACATTGTTGTTGTTGTTGACGTTGTTGTTGTTGTTGTTTATTTGACATTGTTGTTGTTGTTGTTCTTGACGTTGTTGTTGTTGTTGTTGTTGTTTATTTGACGTTGTATTAGTATTGTATTTTTTTTGACATTGTTGTTGTTATTTATTTGACGTTGTTGTGTGTGACATTATTGTTGTTGTTGTTTATTTGACGTTGTTGTTGTTGTTTATTTGACGTAGTAGTTGTTGTTGACGTTGTTGTTGTTGTTGTTTATTTGACGTTTTTGTTGTTGTTGATGTTGTTGTTGTTGTTGTATATTTGACGTTGTTGTAGTTGTTATTGTTGTTGTTGTTTATTTGACATTATTGTTGTTGTTGTTGTTGTTTATTTGACGTTGTTGTTGTTTATTTGACGTTGTTGTTGTTGTTTATTTGGCGTTGTTGTTGTTGACGGTGTTATTGTTGTTGTTGTTTATTTGACATTGTTGTTGTTCTTGTTATTGACGTTGTTGTTGTTTACTTGACGTTGTTGTTGTTGTTCTTTATTTGACGTTGTTATTGTTTATTTGACGTTGTTGTTGTTGTTTATTTAACGTTGTTGTTGTTGATGTTGTTGTTGTTGTTATCGTTTATTTGACATTGTTGTTGTTGTTGTTGTTTATTTGACGTAATTTTTGTTGTTGACGTTGTTGTTGTTGTTGTTTATTTGACGTTTTTGTTGTTGTTGTTGATGTTGTTGTTGTTGTTGTTTATTTGACGTTGTTGTTGTTGTTTATTTGACGTTGTTGTTGTTGTTTATTTGACGTTGTTGTTGTTGTTTATTTGACGTTGTTGTTGTTGTTGTTTATTTGACATTGTTGTTATTGACGGTGTTGTTGTTGTTTATTTGACGTTGTTGTTGTTGTTTATTTGACGTTGTTGTTGTTGTTGTTTATTAGACATTGTTGTTGTTGTTGACATAGTTGTTGTTGTTGTTGTTTATTTAACGTTGTTGTTGTTGTTGACGTTGTTGTTGTTGACATAGTTGTTGTTGTTGTTGTTTATTTGACGTTGTTGTTGTTGTTGTTGTTGTTGTTATTGTTTATTTGACATTGTTGTTGTTGTTATTTATTTGACGTTGTTGTTGTTGTTTATTTGACGTTGTTGTCGTTGACGTTGTTGTTGTTGTTGTTGTTTATTTGAAGTTGTTGTTGTTGTTGACATAGTTGTTGTTGTTGTTGTTGTTTATTTGATGTTTTTGTTGTTGTTGATGTTGTTGTTGTTTTCGTTGTTTTCATTATTTGACGTTGTTGTAGTTGTTTAATTGACGTTGTTGTTGTTGTTGTTTAATTGACGTTCTTGTTGTAGTTGTTTATTTGACATTGTTGTTGTTGTTGTTGTTTATTTGACGTTGTTGTTTTTGTTTATTTGACGTTGTTGTTGTTATTTATTTGACGTTGTTGTTGTTGTTGTTTATTTGACGTTGTTGTTGTTGTTGTTGTTTATTTGACGTTGTTGTTGTTGTTGTTATTTATTTGACGTTGTTGTGGGTGACATTGTTGTTGTTGTTTATTTGACGTAGTTCTTGTTGTTGACGTTGTTGTTGTTGTTGTTGTTGTTTAGTTGACGTTTTTGTTGTTGTTGATGTTGTTGTTGTTGTTGTTGTTGTATATTTGACGTTGTTGTAGTTGTTATTGTTGTTGTTGTTTATTTGACATTGTTGTTGTTGTTGTTGTTTTTTATTTGACGTTGTTGTTGTTGTTGTTGTTTATTTGGCGTTGTTGTTGTTGTTTATTTGACGTTGTTGTTGTTGACGGTTGTGATCGGTGGATCTGGAACTGACTGTTTAACGCTGGTTCGCGAAATGTCGCGGAAGCAAGAGTCGCCACCGTCTTTTATTTTCTCCAAATGGAAAGGACAAAAACACAGAAAAATTCCTTAAAGAGATTGCTCTCGGTTCGGGAGGTAGATTATAGAAAGGGAAGGTGTTAGCACCCTTTCTATCCATGGTTATCCATGGGCTCTTAGATACTTGCTCATTGTGTTTTCAAAAGTGTTTGTTTGCTTTTCAATGTGGGTTTTTAAAAAGTTTCTTTGAAAATTCCAGTTCAACTCTTGTATCGGTCCTCAAGAGTGTTTGAAAAATTGCTTTCGAAAGCTTTTGAAAAAGTGTCGGTGTGAAAAGGTATTTTTGAATTTGTTTTGAAATTAGAGCAAGTATCTACGAGAACCTACCTACCCTAAGGAATTCTTCTGTGTAAATGTCCTTTAAAGTAGTGCCATCCCACCATTGAGAGGTAGGTAGCACCACCGTTGGAGGTGTTCGGGTCAATTCGAAGGTTCGGGACATGGTGATCACCAGAGTAATGGGAAGACACCTTAGAAGCTACCCTCATGCCAGGTTCCCGGATCATGAGGACTTACTAAGACATCCTCTACTCGACGATCACCTTTCGAGGCAAGGCAACAGTGAGGCGTACCCTAGGGGTGGTGTGTGATTTGTGTGTCATGTTCAGTTATTTTATCTTGTCATGTCAAAGTGATCTATGCGTTTGTTTTTATTTTTTTGTCCATTCATTCTTGCATGCATTTGTTAACAGTTAAAAATTTGCGAGAAAGATAGAAGTTCTAAAGCTATTACAAAAGGCGCGGGTCCACATCGCCAAAATTTCCAGAACCCGATTTGACAGAAAATAAAGAATTAAAGTAAAAGTGCGAGAAAGTATGAAATTACACGGCTTTGGGAGAAGTACATGAATATTTACAAGAAAAAGAAATAAATATGCGAATTGGAATAAAATTAGAAACGAGGGCGTTGGACCCCTTTTTAATGAACTTAAATTAAATGATTAATTAAATGAAAGAAAAAGAAATTATTTTGGTATTTTTGTACTTTATGATTTTTATGAGAAAGATTAATTAAAATAAAATATTAACCCTAATTCTAATTGTTTTTAGTTTATTAAGAAAGTATTAAATTTTAACTTAAAATTAAACCTAATTATTTACATGCAATTTAATTACAAAAATAAATAATAGGAAATATTTAATTATTATGAAAGAAAGGAAAAAAGGATAAAAATTATTACAAACCCTAATTCTACCAAATTTTAAATTTATTGAGAAAAATATTAAAATTTAACCCTAAGTTTAAAACTAAAATTAATAAAGATTTTATTTACAAAAAAAATTAAAAAATTAAATAAAAATACTTATTTTTGTCTTTTCTGATTTTTTTATGTCTTTTTATATTATTGTGAAAATAATTATTATAAAGAATTAAAAGAAATTAATTAAAATAAAGAAAGGAAAATATATAAAAAGAGTAAAAAAGACAAACTCTAGGGGGGTCTGACCCCAAATGTGAGGTGAAGTCCAGCAATTTTAGGCCCAATAAGTTCTGGCCTCGTTGACTTCTATGCCAGCGTGTATGTGTGTTGACCAACAATCATGGTGCTCCTCTGATCAGAGCCAGTGGATCAATCTCTGTGGGCGCGTGGCAATCTGGATCAAGGGGTGTATGGTGTTCCTTAGCATTGAACCTGCACAGAATGTCAATTGAAAAAATAATATTGGAAAGGGTGGGGACCTGGGATCGAACCCAGGTCCTGAAGGTCACTACACACATGCCTAACCAATCAAGCCAAACGTGCGTCTTGTATATTAAACAACAAACAATGAATATAAAATAAACAATGGTTAGTGGGGCCTCCGCGCGCGAAAATTTGAATCAACCAGTCATAGCTTGCCACCGAGTCATCGTCTTCTTCGCTTGTTTATTTCCTGAAACACAAAAAAAACATTGGCAACGGTTTTGAACCGTTCTAAAAGGCATTATTCCAGAAAATAGCGAATAGGCCACATGGCCTCATAAATTAGGCGCGAGGGTTGGTTTCTCTTCGTCCAAGCATGCTTGTTTCAATGGTCCAGGTCTTGAGTGCTAATTTTTCCTTAAATGGAAAACCCCAATTCACAGCTTGGGAAACCCTAATATCCAACAATGGTGAAATCGCGTATGGGTGATAAAAATACAATTAAATTACACGGTTAGCATCAGAATCCATCAATTAGTCAGAATCCATAAGAAAAATGCAATGAATGTGCTTGAAAATCAAAATACGTTTATGGAAAAAATGTGAAAAAAGCTTGAATCCCCTATACCGATTCTGGGCGTTAGGAAGGTGGAAACCTATTCAGACACGTTGCTTGATGTCTTATGAAGGTGATGAGATGGTTCTTTTTGCTTGAAACCTCTTGGAACCTTGTTTTCAGTTTCAAAAATTTTAGGTAAAAGTGCAAGCTTTTTTTATTTGTCTATGGCGCAGCCTGGAGGTCAAAGGCACGAGGGTTTGCATCCTTATATGTATATGACTGATTAGGTTAAGAATTTGATCAAAAGAGATCCATGAATTGATGAAACAAATATTTGATTTTCAAGCCATTATTTTCAAATCTTTTTCAAGCATATTTGGTCTCAATCATGTCCAATTCCATTGATTCTTTCTATATTTGGTTAGGCACGAAATCATAAGCTTATTCCTTGCACAAAAAGATTTGGAAAATTAGGTTTAGTATTTTTCATGTATTTTAATTAATTAAATGAATTATTAATGATTAAAAATCCAAATAAATAAATAAAAATGATAAAAAACTTCCCTTTGGGCCAAATGGTCGTGCCCATGCCTTGGATGATAAATTGTGGAAGAAAAAGAGGCCCATTAGCAATTTTAGGTCATTTGAATCAATGTTCACTTCTCAAAATATCCAAAAATTTCCCAACTTCCACAAGGCATAACTTTCTCAATTTTTAATCTTTGCTCATGTTCTTGGACATTTTGGAAAGGTCTTTGAGTCCTCTAACCAATGCCTTTGGTTCCATATCATTTTGATTTACCAATCTCAAGTTATGGCCTTTGACTTAAAGTCCCTTTTTGTTGACTTTTGAAAATGACCTATAATGTTGAAATTGATAACTTTTTGTGAGAGAATTTCTTGGATTTGAAATATGAAGAGGAGTTGTAGGAAATGTCTTTCTCTTCAAAATGAGCTTTGGATGGAATTTTTCTGATAATCCATGTGAAAGTTATGCCCTGGTCAATTTACAGTTGACTTTTTCAACTGTCCAAATATGGAAACTTTTGCATCTTGATGATTTTTGAGCCAAGCTTTGAGAATCATGATCAAGCATTGATCAAATGATGTTTGTGGCTTCAAAATGAGATGTTGACCAAAAATTTGAACTTTTGACTGCCAAATGACCATTTTGCCCCTACAGTTGACTGTAGTGCAATTAGGGTTTTTGACTGTGCAATTTTGTGCTGAAAGCCTTGAAACTTGATATGAGGATGCTTGACCATATTTATAGGCATGTGGGACTTGATTGGACTCTTGGAAACTTCATTTTCTTTGTCAGAACCAAAACCCTAATTTTGACTGTTAGGAGGCCCTTGAACTGTGCAACCCTTGGGGAGATTTTGAAGCTTGACTTGGCAATTTCTTGAGGAATATGGGAGGGAAAATTTTGGGGTACAACAGTTGCCCCTGTTCAATCTTTTTAGACCTGAGGATGCAGATTGGCTGACGTGCCTTTCGTAATCCGAAGGTGGAAGATGATTGAACACTAGAGTGCCCAGAAATTTGCGCTCACATAATAGTATGATGGTGGAATGGGCTTATAGATGCCATTTGGAGATTGATGGATAGGATGATGGGCTTATAGATGCCACGCTGAGAGATGATGGAATGTGGATGGGCTTATAGATGCCATCTGGGTGTTGATCGCGTAAGAGATTCCTTAGCGAGAACTTGCGTACCTGCAAAAGAAAAAACGATTACCTGACCTATTACAAGAGCTGGTCTTCGGATAGATGTGCAGGTGTGTCCTAACTGGTTACAGGAGCTGAATCTGGAGCTTCAAATAGTGATGAATGAACCAGGGATGGTTACTACCTCAACAGGAATGGTGAGAGAACCTTGGATAACTTTAACCTCAACAGCAATCGTTGAGCGAATCTTGGGATTACCACATCAACAGCAAACATTGAGAGAATCTTGGTGGGAATTATCATCTCCGCAGTATCGGGGAGAGAACCATAGGCGATTACAACCTCAATAGCAATCATTGAGAAAACCTTGGATGGAATTATCATCTCTGCAGTATCGGGGAGAGAACCATAGGCGATTACAACCTCAATAGCAATCATTGAGAAAACCTTGGATGGAATTATCATCTCCGCAGTATCGGGGAGAGAACCATAGGCGATTACAACCTCAATAGAAATCATTGAGAAAACCTTGGATGGAATTATCATCTCCACAGTATCGGGGAGAGAACCATATGCGATTACAATCTCAATAGCAATCATTGAGAAAACCTTGGATGGAATTATCATCTCCGCAGTATCGGGGAGAGAACCATAGGAGATTACAATCTCAATAGCAATCATTGAGAAAACCTTGGATAACTTCTACTGAGTCTTCATCAGAAAAATCTGTTTGGGGTCGATTTAGCTGGACTAGAGAAGGCCTTGGACTGGATAAGAAATCTTTGGAGTCGATTAACTGAACCGGTCTAGGTCTTGAAATGTCTTCAACTGGATAAGAAACAGGGAGATCTTGGGGTTGATCTGACTGAACCAGAGAAGGCCTTTGACTGGATAAGAAATCTTTGGAGTCGATTTAACTGAACCGATCTAGGCCTTGAAATATGATTGAGAATTTAACTGAATCTTTCCTGAAAGGTAAAGGTCAGTCATATGCAATGCATGATATGGACCAAGCAATGATGTTCTCAACATAAATGAGATTTGTAAGATATGATGCGTCTATGCATGCTATAATGATGTATGGAAGTGCGATGTTTATGAATGTATTTTTTTTTTCGTCTTAGGAAAATAAATCCTTGACGGGTGCCGGGAAGTCACTCTTGGGCTGATGTTGGAGAATAGATTTTGCTTCCGCTGGGGATGATAATTGCAAGAATACCGGTAGGAGAAGATGACTCCGTTGGGGAATAAACTTGGCGAATGGAATAACTCTGCGGGGAGGAAAGTACTCTAACAATCTTGCTGGGAAGCAATACTCTGTGGGGAGAGAGATACTTTGTTGTGCGTTGATAATAACTTGCCGGGGATACCCTTGTTGTGTTGGAAGTGCTGATAGACTTCGCTGGGGATAAGGAGACTTCGTCGAGGACGCTCTTTCCGTGGCTTTTGGCTGAGGATAACCCAGTTATATCCTGGTAAGGAAATAACTCTTTGAATAAAGCCGGACGACGCGTTCGTGCTCTGTGAGGATAAGCTTCCAGAATCTACTGGGGATAAGCTTACTGCTGGGGAGATGGGTTCCAACTTTCCTGGGGAAACTGGATTGGACTCTCTTGGGGAAGTTTGAACTGCATCGGGGAAGTGACTCCTTTGAATGTCTGGTATACCGCCGGGGAACAATCTTTAGACCAAGATTGCCGGGGATGCTTGTTAAGAATATATGCTGCTAGGGAATGTTGATATCTGCTGGAGGATACCCAACTTCCTTAAGACTGATAGTAGCTTTGCTTGGGGAGGGCGTATTGACTTGCTGACGTACTCTCTGGGGAATTAAGATATGCCGGTTATGTTCTTTAGCTGAACCTATCTTGATACCTTGGAGGACAGAACAATTAGATTACTTAGACAACTCTTTTATTGCCCCTGTTTCTAATGTTACCGGTAATTAATTCTTTGTTTCGCATGCAAATATTCATGAGTTAGCAAATTATTGTCAATGCATATATCACAAATTGAACCTTGGACGTTCTTCGCGAGACAAAATAGAAAAGGAAAAACAATTGGCACTTTTTAACTGAAAAGTATATTTGTATTGATTTTTGAATTGCCTGAAAATAGGCGTTTATGTACAAGAGGCTGACGTCCTAGTAAGAGAACGCCGCCGAACAGAAGAGTTTATACAAATTTGTACAAGAGAAAATAAACAGCTGTGTGAAATGAACGATCCCACTGGGTTTCAACTCTGCTATTGCCTTTATAACTCCGAGCGTCTCATCACTTGATGACCTTAACGAAGATGAAGCTGACTGATCAATGCCGTCTGAACTTGATGTAGATACCGGATTCTGGATGCAAAGTGATCCAATGAGACATAGTATTACGCTTTATCCCTAACTTTTGCCTGGACCGCCCTTTCGGGTTTTCAGTCCACCGGGATACCCATTTTTGCCCAAGCCGCCTTTTCAGGTTTTCGACTTGCCGGGTGTACAGATTTTTTCCATTTCATCCCTTCATTTTGCCCGAACCCTTTTGGTTCGCCGGGAAGCCCTAATTTTTGCCTAGGCATGTCAGCCTAGCGGGTCTTTTTCATGCGTAGTATCTTTTTACTATGTCTGCATTAGCAGGGTGAGGAAGGTCGTCACCATCCATATTGGTTAGAATCATGGCTCCTCCTGAGAACACATGTTTAACCACAAATGGCCCTTCGTACGTAGGGGTCCATTTGCCCATTGGATCACTCTGAGGAAGGATGATTCGCTTGATTACCAGATCCCCAACTTGATATTCCTGTGGTCTGACCTTTTTGTTAAATGCCCTGATCATCCGTTTCTGATACGTCTGACCATGACAGATAGCAACAAGTCTCTTTTCATCAATAAGGTTTAGTTGATCAAGTCGTGTCTGGATCCAATCGTCCTCGTTCAGATTTGCATCCTTCATTATCTGGAGAAAGGGTATTTGCACTTCGATCGGTAAGACTGCCTCCATACCATAAACCAAAGAGAAAGGAGTTGCCCCGGTTGACGTCCTGGCTGAGGTACGGTACCCATGTAGAGCGAACGGTAACATCTTGTGCCAATCTTTGTAAGTCACTGTCATCTTCTGCACGATTTTCTTGATGTTTTTATTTGCTGCTTCTACAGCCCCATTCATCTTCGGTCTGTAAGGAGAAGAATTGTGGTGCTGTACTTTGAACTGCTCGCAGAGCTCAGTGATCATCTTGTTATTCAGATTGGTACCGTTATCTGTAATAATTCTTTCTGGGACGCCGTACCGACAGATCAGGTTATGCCGAATGAACCGTGCCATAACAGTCTTGGTTACCGTAGCATAGGATGCTGCTTCGACCCACTTTGTAAAATAATCAATTTCCACTAGGATGAAGCGATGCCCATTAGATGCCGTAGGTTTAATCTCACCGATCATGTCTATTCCCCACATTGCAAACGGCCAAGGCGCAGTCAAAACATTCAGAGGAACTGGAGGAACATGCACCTTGTCTGCGTAAATTTGGCATTTATGGCATGTCCGAGAATGTTGGTAGCAGTCAGCTTCCATGGTGGACCAGTAATACCCTGCCCGAAGGATCTTCTTTGCCATTGTATGTCCACTGGAATGTGTACCAAAGGTCCCTTCATGTAGCTCTTCCATGATCCTTTCTGCTTCAGTCTTATCCACACAACGCAGTAAGGTCGAATCATGGTTTCGCTTGTACAAGATGCCGTTGCTAAGGAAGAACTTTGCTGCGAACCTTCTCAAGAACTTCTTATCATTGACAGAGGCCCCCTCAGGGTATTCCTGAGCTTCCAGATATCTCTTCACCTCATGGTACCAAGGCTTCTCAGTTACCAACTCAGTCTCGAGATCACAACAGTATGCCGGTTCATCCAGTTTCCAGATGATGATCCGGGGAGCCTCATTATCCCATTTGACTTTGAACATAGAAGACATTGTAGCTAACGCGTCCGCCAACTGATTCTCTTCTCTTGGAAAGTGTTCAAAGGTTATCTTCGTGAAGTGCGGGATCAAGGTCAACACACATTCTCTGTAAGGAATAAGATTCGGATGTTTCGTATCCCACTCTCCTTTGATCTGATTGATCACGAGAGCGGAATCTCCGAAGACACTCAGAAACTTGATCCTTAGGTCGATCGCAGCTTGAAGACCCATGATGCACGCCTCATACTACGCCATGTTGTTGGTACAGTTGAAACATAGTCGGGCAGTGAGCGGAGTATGAGTGCCTTGCGGTGATATGATTATGGCGCCGATACCGTTACCCAAAGCATTGGAGGCTCCGTCAAAGTGCATAGACCATCGGGATCCTTCCTCAGGTCCTTCATCCGGTCCAGGTACTTCACAGTCCGTTACTATCATGATGCTTTCATCCGGAAACTCGAAGTTCATTGACTGGTAGTCATCTACGGCCTGATGTGCCAAGTGGTCTGCCAATACACTTCCCTTGATGGCTTTCTGGGTCGTGTACTGAATGTCGTATTCCGTCAAGATCATTTGCCATCTTGCTATTCTCCCAGACAGAGCAGGCTTTTCGAATATGTACTTTATAGAATCCATCTTTGAGATCAGCAAGGTAGTGTGAGTCAGCATATACTGTCTCAGCCGGCGAGCAGCCCATACCAAAGCGCAGCAAGTTTTCTCAAGCAGTGAGTATCGGGTCTCACAGTCGGTAAACTTTTTGCTAAGGTAATAAATGGCATGCTCTTTTTGGCCAGACTCGTCATGCTGCCCCAGCACACACCCCATCGAGTTGTCAAGCACTGTCAGATATAGCATCAGAGGTCTCCCTTCAACCGGTGGCATAAGGATGGGTGGTTCTTGAAGATACTCTTTGATTCTGTCAAACGCGGCCTGACATTCATCATTCCAACTTACTACTTGATCTTTCTTCAGCAACTTGAAGATTGGCTCACAGGTGGCAGTTAGATGCGAGATGAACCGAGCAATGTAATTCAGGCGTCCTAAAAAGCCTCTGACTTCCTTCTCTGTCTTAGGAACTGGCATCTCTTGAATAGCTTTGACCTCGGCAGGGTCCACTTGAATACCCTTATCGCTTACCACGAAGCCTAGCAACTTTCCAGATCTTACCCCGAAGGTGCACTTGTTCGGGTTCAACCTCAGCTTGTACAGTTTCAATCGGTCAAACAATTTCTGCAGATGATCTAGGTGTTCCTCCTCAGTCTGGGACCTTGCGATCATGTCGTCAACATACACTTCTATCTCATGATGGATCATGTAATGAAATAAAGCAACCATAGCACGTTGGTAGGTTGCCCCAGCGTTCTTCAACCCGAATGGCATAACCTTGTAGCAGAAGGTGCCCCACTGAGTAACAAATGTAGTCTTTTCCATGTCTTCAGGTGCCATCTTGATCTGATTGTAACCTGAAAAACCATCCATGAAAGAGAACACCTTATGCTGAGCTGTATTGTCAACGAGGACATCAATGTGAGGTAGAGGGAAGTCATCTTTGGGGCTGGCCCTGTTCAGATCCCTGTAGTCAACACACATTCTGACCTTACCGTCCTTCTTCGGTACCGGCACCACATTGGCAACCCACTGAGGGTAAGAAGTCACTGCAAGGAACCCAGCATCAAACTGTTTCATAACCTCGGCTTTAATCTTCTCAGACATCTCTGGACGCATACGACGAACCTTTTGCTTAACCGGAGGGCAGTCTTCCTTAGTAGGCAAGTGATGGACCACAATATCGGTATCCAACCCGGGCATGTCTTCGTAGGACCAGGAAAAGATCTCCATATAATCGTGTAGCATCTTAGTCAACTGTTGCTTCACGCTGAGCTCTAGGTTGGCACCAATCTTTACCTCTTTCCTGTCTGCCTCAGTACCCAAGTTTATTATTTCCACTGGCTCTTCATGTGGTTGAATTGCCCTCTCTTCCTGAAGTAACAGTCTTACAAGCTCGCCAGGCACTTCGCAATCATCTTCACCTTCGTCTTCGGCTAAGTTGATTGGATTTTCGAAGTCATAACTGGCAATAGCAGAGTCGTTACCAGTGAGATCCAGAGTGGATTGAAACCTGTATGAGTGAGTGTGTGTAAATACAGCTGTTTTTGAAAAATATCTAAAGGAAGGAAAGACAGAAAAGGAGCATAAGATTTGAAATGCGAGAAAACGTCCAAGATTTTCATTTATGATATATGAAATGACAATTTATATGCCCTCACAAATGAAACCGCGGTGCCTCGGGTAAGACGCCGGGCCATAGAGTTTATTTATTGTTTATTACAAATAGAAAAACAAAGAAGTTTATTACTGCGTAACAAAAGTAACAGGTATGGTCTTTGACAATCCAATTGGTCAATCCGCCTTCGGTCGTCGGGTAGATCCAGCTATTGAATTCTGCTTCATCCACTTCATTGTCCTCCCCAACAGCATTCACTCCTGGATTTGTGATGAGCACAGGAGGTCTTCTGGTCTTCGCCTTCCGCATAGCTTTCTGACCCTCTGCAGTAAAACCCAATCCAAATTTGTCAGTTTTCTGTGTAAAGTCGGGAAGCCTGCCCCAGTTAGCACATTCACCTTTTTGAACCACAGCCCGGGCATCCTTCAGGGAAGCCATCTTCAACGGAACATTCTCTTCGACTGCTGTTTCTGCTGCTGCTGAAATTGGAAGCACCTCCTCGAAATGCTGAAAGGGGGTTTCAATAAACTCCCCATCCATCTCAATGTATCTGAAGGAATTCAAATGGCTCACCATATACTCCTCCTCTCCTTACACAGTGACGATCTTCCCTCTGACAGGGTATTTCAACTTCTGGTGCAAGGTAGAGGTCACTGCCCCAGCTTTATGGATCCAAGGTCGACCCAGTAGACAAGAAAACGATGGACGAATATCCATCACATAGAAAGTGGAGTCGAACACCTGGGAGCCCACACGAATAGGAATGTCAACCTCTCCATGAACCATCCTTTTTGAACCGTCAAAGGCCCTGACTATGATATTGCTGGGTTTCAGTTCCAGGCCTTCACAATCTAAACGGTCTAAAGCCTTCTTGGGTAGCACATTCAAGGAAGAACCAGTATCCACCAATACATGTGCCAGAGTAGTGCCCCTGCATTCGATAGAGACATGCAGGGCATCATTGTGGTCTCTTCCCTTCGCAGTCAGGTCAGCATCTGAGAAACCCAAGCCGTTGTCCGCTGTCAGATTTTCTACACAGTCAGTGAACTGAACTGCAGATGTTTCCTGTGGCACGTGGGCCGTCTTGAGGAATGAGATCAAGGCCTTAGCATGGGCCTCAGAGCATAGCAATAAGGAGAGCATGGAGATCTTGGAGGGCGTATGCCCCAGCTGTTCCACAACATTAAAGTCACTCTTCTTTATTATCTTTAGAATCTCCTCCATTTCTTGTTGGGAGGCCTCAGCATTTATAGGTATCGGTGCCTCCATCCGGGCAGGCTCATCTTCAACTCCTTTGCCCCGAGCATTGGATGACTCGGCAGCAGGGGAAACAACTTGGTCAGTAACAGGAACAGGTACACTTGTAGGTGTTATAAGGAGGGGTCTTCGAGTAGCGGGCGGTGCAATGTCAGGCGAGAAGAGCCTGCCACTGCGGGTAACCTTGGCTGGGCCAGTGATATCACAGATACTGGCACCAGTGTTGAATTCTTGTTTGATTCCATTCACATATACGTCTGCCCCATAGTGCCAGGGGACAACTTTATCAGATACGTAGGGGAGAGGCCCCGGAACAGTAATAACCACAGGTGCAACAGTCATGATTTGAACAGGCTTCTTCGGGAGAGCCTTGATTGGATTATTGAAGATGGTGACCACAGAAACTTCTTCCACTGGAACCAACTGAACAGCAGACTTCTTAAACAGAATCTCCTTGCTATCCATTAGGTTTTGAATGCCTAACTTCAGCAAGGGACAACCATATAGGGAAACAGCACAGAACAGGCAACTCTCACTGCAACCCGGAAATAAACCGGCCAGCAGTAGGTTCTTCTTGACAGTCATTAAGGGAGTGGCTAGATCATCCACAGAAACAGCGTACACTTCTTCATCAATAACATTTACCCCATGCTGAGGCATAGGAGCAGTCACCACATTCGGCCTATCAGGCGCTTCGAACTGTATCTCTTTCGCGTCAATAAGGTTTTGCACCTTATTCCTTAATGCCCAACAGTCATCAGTGGAATGCCCCGGGCTATCAGAATGGTACGCACAGCGGGCATTTGGGTTGTACTTGGGGGAAGCAGTGTTTACACCCTTGGGTGCCTCTCTAACAGTCACTAGATTGGTGGATAGCAACTGTGGCAAGATCTACGATAAGGTCATGCTCAAACGGGTAAACTCTCTCCGGGGTCTTTCAGCCCTTTGAGGATTGGTTGGCCGAGGAGCGGCAGCAGGCTTGGCAATCATTACCGCACTGACAGATTGGCGGCGCTCAGATTTCTCTGGTCTCCGGGAGCCATATACAGCACTAGCCTCCTTTTTGAAGGGTTTCTTCTCAGAACTAGACGATGCACCCTTCAGAATCTTTCCAGACTTCAACCCAGCCTCAATTCTCTCTCCAGTCAGAATAAGATCAGTAAACCCTGCAGACGAGTTACCGATAAGATGGTTGAAAAATGGCCCAGATAAGGTCCCCAAGAACATGTCCACCAACTCCCGATCAGTCAACGGAGGCTGCACCCTGCCAGCCAGATCCCTCCACTTCTGAGCGTACTCCTTAAAACCTTCACTTGAACCTAACGACATACCCTGGAGTTGGGTACGCGTAGGGGCAAGGTCGGCATTATACTAATACTGCTTATAGAAAGCAGTAGCCAACTCCTCCCAGTTACGAACCTTGGTCCCATCCAGTTGATAGAACCATTCGAGATGAGTCCCTGAAAGACTCTCCTGGAAGAAGTGGATCCACAAATTCTTATCCACTGAGTACGGTTGAATCTTCCGAACATAGGACCTGAGATGTAGCTTGGGACAAGACGCCCTGTCGTACTTAGTGAAAGATGGTGCTTTGAATTTACGAGGAATAATCACACCGGTAGACAAACCCAAATCTCCGAAATCCAGCCCGGGTACCTGTTGTATCTCCATAGCATTCAACCTGTCTTCCAAATGCTTGTAACGGTCTTCTGCAGGAGGATACTGCTCTTCATCAAAATCGGTCTCGTTGTCAG
Source organism: Vicia faba (assembly GCA_948472305.1). Taxonomy (NCBI): domain Eukaryota; kingdom Viridiplantae; phylum Streptophyta; class Magnoliopsida; order Fabales; family Fabaceae; genus Vicia; species Vicia faba. The sequence goes on along the minus strand of OX451739.1, from coordinate 387,769,039 downwards.
AGACTACCGGACTAGGACCTTTTTCCGCTTGAGGAGTACCCTTGCCAATGGAAGAACTAGCCTCTTCATTTTGCAGAGTGTTGCCAAACCTTCGGCCCGAGTTGAACAGAACAGTTCTTCTCTTCTTCTTCTTTTCCTTCTTCAGGAGCAGAGCCTTCAGCTCTTCTTGGCCCTGAGCCAAACCCATGATTAATTCCTGAAATTGCGTATTCTACGCCTGAAGAGCTTTGATGGACATCTCAGTTGATGACGAGTCAGGATTCATGATGCTGAAATAAACAGCGAAGAACTGTAAGCAACCTAAAAAGAGGAAAACCTGCTATGCACATGATGAATGATATGTGTTTATGCAATGCATTCAAGGGTTCGAAAGTTCAAATTTGTTGTAGACAAAAAGGAACACACGTTATCATTAAGGAAATAATTGTTCGGTACATCAAAGCCTCATGGGCAAAATAATACAAAAGCAAATCAATCCCAAAATATACTACGCATCCTCTTTGGAGCTATGTAAGTGTTGAGATTCCTCTCCTCATGCAACAGGCGGGTGAGCTCCAAGACCTTCTTTTCACTAGCATGTAGACTGGTTTCAAGAGAATTCCGTTCTTCCTTAAGCTGGATCCAGCTCTTCTGCATCTCTTCCCAGGATGTGGGCATATCAGGGTGCTGAATGGTGCAGGACACTTCTCCTTCCAAGACTGGTTCTTTGATTACTGGGAGCATATGGGGATAAGGCATCACTAACTTCTGGGAGCGGGCTCGTACCCACTTGAGATAAGGTTCCAACGGGATGGAGTTCCTGTGCCCCAGTGTCTTACTGTCTATCCTACTTGGCATCCTCCAGGCTTTGATGAATCTCTGGCGAAGTCCTTGAGTATCGTTGTCGAAGTCAAAAACTATGTCAGGAATTAACATGTCATGAGGACCGTCCCTCCGAGCATAACCAAACTGTCTCCAAGCCAGGCATGGGTTGTAAGTAATACCTCCTCTGATTCCAAGTAAAGGAACATTAGGGTACTCCCCGCAACGATCAATGATAGTGACATCTTCTCTGGACCGAGGGCACCAATGTATATCTGCATGTGTAAGAGTCATCAACCGTTGTGACCATCTCAAACCCCGTTCGTTCTTCAAAACTGATTGTGGAAGGTGCGAAATAAACCACATTCCTAGGAGAGGAGTGCAACACATAAGGACACCTCTTTTTCTCATGGTTCGAGTGTAACATGAGTGAAGGATGTCACCCAGCAACGTAGGTATAGGATTTCTGGACATGAAGATCTGGACAGCACTGATATCTATAAGCTGATCTGGGTTAGGAAACAACACCAAACCATAGACAAGGAGGGCCACAACCTCTTCAAAAGCTTGTAAGTCAAGGGAGTTCTAACATTCATGGGCCTTTTAAAACAGAAACCTGGCTAAGAACCCTTTGATACCACTTCTAACTTCCCAATGTCCCTTGAGGTCAGATGATTGTAGGTGCAAGGCTTTAGCAATCTCTTCAAGCTTGGGTTCCTTTTCCGTACCGTTGTAGGGTAGTTGATCAAGGATAGGGATCTTCAGGAGCCGGGAGAACTCCTCCAATGTAGGTACCAGCTGATAGTCCAAGAAGGTGAAACAGTGATGCAGAGGGTCAAAGAACTGGAACAGGACCTTTATCATATCTTCCTTAATGCTGGTGTTGACCAAGCTGATGAGCCTTCCATGTCTTTCACTGAATGAAGAGCTCTCGGGAATCCTGGATATAAGTTCCTTAAGCTAAGGAGGGATCCTTACAAGACTGATTTGAATTGTCTTTCTACGAACAGTTTCCATGTCCTACAAAACAAGAACAAAGATGAAGATTCGAACCCCTGAAATGGTTAGTCAATGCATATGATGCTGGATGATGTCATGATGCTATGATTAAACACACCACATATATTTTACAAAGACAAACATGTAAGGCACACAAGGCACACAAGACAAGCCCTTAGGGTTTAAGGCCAGCATGGGGTCTGGGTAGTACCCTCTTGAAGTTGGTGGATTCAACCTGTCCTATTAGAAGTAACCGGGTTCTAAGGGTCCCAATATCACGGGATTGCTTTCATTGTTCATCGTTTCGATTTAGCCACTGAACTGGCGACCGAAATATTCCAGGAAAGCAACCCTCAACTGAGTGTAGTATCGAGTATCAACCAACCTCGGACTGCACCAAAGTCAGATATCTCACTACCCTAAAGAGGCCAAGATAGTTCAATTAAGGTTCCTAAGGTCTGTTGATGCTTCACGACACCACGCGGAGGCCCCGTACTCTCCTTGACTGAACTCAAGGGTTACCGGTACACACCAAAGTGCCACATCAACGTAGCAGACTATTTCAACCATGTCGGTATACCCCGCACAGTTCCCTCACAGCCTTGTTGCTACTTTCTAAGAAGGTATCCCCAGATCCGGGTTAGGATCTATAGAACTCCCAAGCAACCCACAATAATAAAGAAAGCAAGGAAAGCAATTAAAAACACAATTATGAACTAACCCTAAGGTACACCTCACTTTAAGTTTAAGTCCCCAGCAGAGTCGCCAGTTCTGTGATCGGTGGATCTGGAACTGACTGTTTAACACTGGTTCACGAAATGTCGCGGAAGCAAGAGTCGCCACCATCTTTTATTTTCTCCAAATGGAAAGGACAAAAGCACAGAAAAATTCCTTAAAGAGATTGCTCTCGGTTCGGGAGGTAGATTATAGAAAGGGAAGGTGTTAGCACCCTTTCTATCCATGGTTATCCATGGGCTCTTAGATACTTGCTCATTGTGTTTTCAAAAGTGTTTGTTTGCTTTTCAATGTGGGTTTTTAAAAAGTTTCTTTGAAAATTCCAGTTCGACTCTTGTATCGGTCCTCAAGAGTGTTTGAAAAATTGCTTTCGAAAGCTTTTGAAAAAGTGTCGGTGTGAAAAGGTATTTTTGAATTTGTTTTGAAATTAGAGCAAGTATCTACGAGAACCTACCTACCCTAAGTAATTCTTCTGTGTAAATGTCCTTTAAAGTAGTGCCATCCCACCATTGAGAGGTAGGTAGCACCACCGTTGGAGGTGTTCGGGTCAATTCGAAGGTTCGGGACATGGTGATCACCAGAGTAATGGGAAGACACCTTAGAAGCTACCCTCATGCCAGGTTCCCGGATCATGAGGACTTACTAAGACATCCTCTACTCGACGATCACCTTTCGAGGCAAGGCAACAGTGAGGCGTACCCTAGGGGTGGTGTGTGATTTGTGTGTCATGTTCAGTTATTTTATCTTGTCATGTCAAAGTGATCTATGCGTTTGTTTTTATTTTTTTGTCCATTCATTCTTGCATGCATTTGTTAACAGTTAAAAATTTGCGAGAAAGATAGAAGTTCTAAAGCTATTACAAAAGGCGCGGGTCCACATCGCCAAAATTTCCAGAACCCGATTTGACAGAAAATAAAGAATTAAAGTAAAAGTGCGAGAAAGTATGAAATTACACGGCTTTGGGAGAAGTACATGAATATTTACAAGAAAAAGAAATAAATATGCGAATTGGAATAAAATTAGAAACGAGGGCGTTGGACCCCTTTTTAATGAACTTAAATTAAATGATTAATTAAATGAAAGAAAAAGAAATTATTTTGGTATTTTTGTACTTTATGATTTTTATGAGAAAGATTAATTAAAATAAAATATTAACCCTAATTCTAATTGTTTTTAGTTTATTAAGAAAGTATTAAATTTTAACTTAAAATTAAACCTAATTATTTACATGCAATTTAATTACAAAAATAAATAATAGGAAATATTTAATTATTATGAAAGAAAGGAAAAAGGATAAAAATTATTACAAACCCTAATTCTACCAAATTTTAAATTTATTGAGAAAAATATTAAAATTTAACCCTAAGTTTAAAACTAAAATTAATAAAGATTTTATTTACAAAAAAAATTAAAATATTAAATAAAAATACTTATTTTTGTCTTTTCTGATTTTTTTTATGTCTTTTTATATTATTGTGAAAATAATTATTATAAAGAATTAAAAGAAATTAATTAAAATAAAGAAAGGAAAATATATAAAAAGAGTAAAAAAGACAAACTCTAGGGGGGTCTGACCCCAAATGTGAGGTGAAGTCCAGCAATTTTAGGCCCAATAAGTTCTCGCCTCGTTGACTTCTATGCCAGCGTGTATGTGTGTTGACCAACGATCATGGTGCTCCTCTGATCAGAGCCAGTGGATCAATCTCTGTGGGCGCGTGGCAATCTGGATCAAGGGGTGTATGGTGTTCCTTAGCATTGAACCTGCACAGAATGTCAATTGAAAAAATAATATTGGAAAGGGTGGGGACCTGGGATCGAACCCAGGTCCTGAAGGTCACTACACACATGCCTAACCAATCAAGCCAAACGCGCGTCTTGTATATTAAACAACAAACAATGAATATAAAATAAACAATGGTTAGTGGGGCCTCCGCGCGCGAAAATTTGAATCAACCAGTCATAGCTTGCCACCGAGTCATCGTCTTCTTCGCTTGTTTATTTCCTGAAACACAAAAAAAACATTGGCAGCGGTTTTGAACCGTTCTAAAAGGCATTATTCCAGAAAATAGCGAATAGGCCACATGGCCTCATAAATTAGGCGCGAGGGTTGGTTTCTCTTCGTCCAAGCATGCTTGTTTCAATGGTCCAGGTCTTGAGTGCTAATTTTTCCTTAAATGGAAAACCCCAATTCACAGCTTGGGAAACCCTAATATCCAACAATGGTGAAATCGCGTATGGGTGATAAAAATACAATTAAATTACACGGTTAGCATCAGAATCCATCAATTAGTCATAATCCATAAGAAAAATGCAATGAATGTGCTTGAAAATCAAAATACGATTATGGAAAAAATGTGAAAAAAGCTTGAATCCCCTATACCGATTCTGGGCGTTAGGAAGGTGGAAACCTATTCAGACACGTTGCTTGATGTCTTATGAAGGTGATGAGATGGTTCTTTTTGCTTGAAACCTCTTGGAACCTTGTTTTCAGTTTCAAAAATTTTAGGTAAAAGTACAAGCTTTTTTTCTTTGTCTATGGCGCAGCCTGGAGGTCAAAGGCACGAGGGTTTGCATCCTTATATGTATATGACTGATTAGGTTAAGAATTTGATCAAAAGAGATCCATGAATTGATGAAACAAATATTTGATTTTCAAGCCATTATTTTCAAATCTTTTTCAAGCATATTTGGTCTCAATCATGTCAAATTCCATTGATTCTTTCTATATTTGGTTAGGCACGAAATCATAAGCTTATTCCTTGCACAAAAAGATTTGGAAAATTAGGTTTAGTATTTTTCATGTATTTTAATTAATTAAATGAATTATTAATGATTAAAAATCCAAATAAATAAATAAAAATGATAAAAAAACTTCCCTTTGGGCCAAATGGTCGTGCCCATGCCTTGGATGATGAATTGTGGAAGAAAAAGAGGCCCATTAGCAATTTTAGGTCATTTGAATCAATGTTGACTTTTTAAAATATCCAAAAATTTCCCAACTTCCACAAGGCATAACTTGCTCAATTTTTAAGCTTTGCTCATGTTCTTGGACATTTTGGAAAGGTCTTTGAGTCTTCTAACCAATGCCTTTGGTCCCATGTAATTTTGATTTACCAATCTCAAGTCATGGCCTTTGACTTAAAGTCCCTTTTTGTTGACTTTTGAAAATGACCTATAATGTTGAAATTGATAACTTTTTGTGAGAGCATTTCTTGGACTAGAAATATGAAGAGGAGTTGTAGGAAATGTCTTTCTCTTCAGTTGGAAGATTTGCTGGAGAAGAAGTTTATTCGTCCAAGTGTTTCGCCTTGGGGTGCTCCGGTATTGTTGGTCAAGAAGAAAGAAGGTTCTATGAGAATGTGTGTTGATTACAGGCAATTGAACAAGGTAACCATTAAAAATCGGTATCCTTTACCGAGGATTGATGATTTAATGGATCAGCTAATTGGAGCCAGTGTATTCAGTAAGATTGACTTGAGATCTAGATATCATCAGATTCGTGTGAAAGCGGAAGATATTTAAAAGACTGCTTTTCGAACGAGGTATGGGCATTATGAATATTCTGTTATGTCGTTCGGAGTTACTAATGCACCTGGTGTTTTTATGGAATATATGAACAGGATTTTTCATCCGTATCTGGATAAGTTTGTTGTGGTTTTTATTGATGACATTCTGATTTATTCCAAGAATGACGAAGAGCATGCGGAACATCTCAGAATTGTGTTAGAGTTGTTGAAATATAAGAAGTTGTATGCAAAGTTGTCCAAATGTGAGTTCTGGCTGAATGAAGTTAGTTTTCTTGGACATGTGATTTCTAAGAATGGTATTGCAGTGGATCCTACAAAAGTAGAAGCAATATCTCAGTGGGAAGCGCCGAAGACTGTTTCTGAAATTAGAAGTTTTCTTGGTCTTGCAGGTTATTACAGAAAGTTTATCGAAGGATTCTCAAAGTTAGCATTGTCGTTGACAAAGTTGACTCGTAAAGGACAAGCGTTTATTTGGGATTCTGATTGTGAGAAAGGTTTCCAAGAATTGAAGCGGAGATTGACTAGTGCTCCTATTCTGATTTTGCCGAATCCGGTGGAATCTTTTGTGGTTTATTGTGATGCATCTCTGATGGGATTAGGTGGTGTTTTACTGCAGAATCAGCAGGTAGTTGCGTATGCTTCGAGATAGTTGAAGGTTCACGAAAGGAACTATCCTACTCATGACTTAGAGTTAGCAGCAGTTGTGTTTGTCTTGAAATTGTGGAGACATTATCTGTATGGTTCGAGATTTGAAGTGTATAGTGATCATAAGAGTTTGAAGTATCTTTTCGATCAGAAAGAGCTCAATATGAGGCAAAGAAGGTGGTTGGAATTTCTCAAAGATTATGATTTTGGTTTGAATTACCATCCTGGTAAGGCAAATGTGGTTGCAGATGCTTTGAGCAGGAAATCCTTGCATATGTCTATGATGATGATTCGTGAATTGGATTTAATTGAACAATTCCGAGATTTGAGTTTAATTTGTGAAAGTACTCCGAAGTGTGTTCGTTTGGGTATGTTGAAACTTACTAGTGGTATTCTAGAAGAGATCAGGATCGGGCAGAAATCCGATGTTAATTTAGTTGATAAATTGACATTGATCAACCAAGATCAAGGTGGTGAGTTTAGAATTGATGAAAATGATGTTATGAGATTTGGCGATAGAGTTTGTGTTCCTGATGTCGCAGAAATCAAGAAGAGTATATTAGAGGAAGGACATCGCAGTGGGATGAGTATTCATCCGGGTGCCACGAAAAGTATCATGATTTGAAGAAATTGTTTTGGTGGCCGGGAATGAAAAAGGAAATAGCTGAATTTGTGTATGCATGTTTAATCTGTCAGAAATCGAAGATTGAGCATCAGAAGCCGTCTGGATTTATGCAACCGATGTTTATTCCAGAATGGAAGTGGGATAGTATTTCTATGGATTTTGTATCCGGGTTGCCGAGGACTCCTAAGAATTGTGAAGCGATATGGGTTGTTGTGGATAGACTGACTAAGTCTGCTCATTTTATACCGGTGCGAATGGATTACTCAATGGAGAGATTGGCACAGTTATATATTGAGAAAATAGTGAGTTTGCATGGAGTTCCTTCTAGTATTGTGTCAGATAGAGATCCGAGGTTCACTTCGAAATTTTGGGAAGGATTGCAGAAGGCCTTGGGTACTAAATTGAGGTTGAGTTCAGCTTACCATCCTCAGACTGATGGACAGACGGAGAGGACGATTCAATCGTTAGAAGATCTATTGCGTGCTTGTGTTTTAGATAAGGGTGGAGCTTGGGATAGCTATTTGCCATTGATTGAATTTACTTATAACAATAGTTACCATTCGAGTATTGGTATGGCTCCGTTTGAGGCATTGTATGGTAGACGGTGTAGAACGCCTTTGTGTTGGTATGAATCTGGAGAGAGTTCAATAATTGGGCCAGAGATCGTTCAGCAGACTACTGAAAAGATCAAATTGATTCAAGAGAAGATGAGAGCTTCTCAGAGTCGTCAGAAAAGTTATCATGATAAGAGGAGAAAGAATTTAGAATTCAGTGCTGGAGATCATGTGTTTATGAGAGTTACTACGATGACGGGTATTGGTCGAGCGTTGAAATCTAAGAAGTTGACTCCGCGTTTTATTGGTCCATTTCAGATTACAGAAAGAGTTTTGAGAAGTTGCTTATCGTATTGCTTTACCTCCGAGACTTGCGAATTTGCACGATGTTTTCCATGTTTCTCAGTTGAGGAGATACATTCCAGACCCATCTCATGTAATCCAAGTAGATGATGTACAGGTGAGAGATAACCTGACAGTAGAAACATTGCCTATGAGGATAGAAGATCGAGAAGTGAAACAGTTAAGAGGTAAAGAGATAGCATTAGTGAGGGTTTCTTGGGGAGGTCCAGCAGATGGAAATATCACTTGGGAGCTGGAGAGCCAGATGAAAGAGGCTTATCCGGAACTGTTCGTCTAAGGTATGTTTTCGAGGACGAAAACTCTTTTAGTGGGGGAGAGTTGTAACACCCCAGTTTTAATTATTTGATTTATTTAATTGGGAATTTATTTTATTAGAATTAATAAAATAAAAAGAATTATTTATTTTGGAATATTTGAAGAAAATAAAAGAAATAAGAAAATATTGGGTTTTTAAGTTATTGGGCTTGGATGTTGTTAGTAAAGAGTAGGGTGCAAAAGGAATAAGGATACATTTGGGACTCAAGTTATTTTCTCATTATTCACGATAGCACAGAATTTGGGAAATTTGGGAAGCTGAGCTCTGGAGGTACGAAGAACGAAGAACATCGCTCGAAGAACTCAAGCTGCAATTTGATAAGGTAAGGGGGGCTACTACTCGATTTACTTTTGCTTATGGGTTTAGGTACGGTTGATTTAGATAATCGTAGGGAGAAACCCCAATTGTTAGATGTTCTTAGGGATCAATACCCTTAGGATTTAACCTTGTTAGAAAAGGTTTAGGTTCCCAATTTTATGAATCAATTAAGGATTTTAGGTTCCTAATGGTGGATTTGGAGTATATCTGTATGATCGTGAGTTTACCTTAGGTGTTCTAGGGATAACCTTGATGTTGTTAGAATTTCCCTAAAGGACGGGTAATATGTAACTTAAGGTCAATTTTAATAAAACTTGTTGTTGATGAAAGGATTGTTGATAAAATAGGATGTTTTAAAAATGAAAATTCTGAGTTTTGATTGATTTTGGAAAATGAGACCTTAAGTGAAATAATGTTGTCCTTAAGATTGGAAATTGACTAACGTAGAAGGGAATGGTGTTCCAATTGATGTGTTGCTTTGAGTTATGCATAATTGATGTTGTTATGTACCGAAATGCACGTTTGGCTAGTATTTTTCGCGTTTGGCTGCTGTTCTGAACTGCTGCAGGAACAGGAAATTTTGGTTTCGCGCTCATCAACACGGGCCGTGTGGATTCACACGGGCACCCGTGTTGATTCACTGTGTTCGCAGAAAAAATGTGTTTCCAGACACATTTCAACACGGGCCGTGTGGATTCACACGGGCACCCGTGTTGATCCCCTGTATTGGCAAAAATAACGTGTTTTCTGGGCACATTTCCACACGGGCAGTGTTGATTTACACGGGCACCCATGTTAAACCTCCTGTGTTGGTTTCTGAATTTTGTTTTCTGTGCATGCTGTTATGTACGGGATTGATCCTGTTTTGATGTGCAGTGTTTGATATGTCTTGAATATGTTGTTTACTGATTTCCTAGTGTTGATTGATGCTTGTATCGAATAACGTTTGAATGTTATGATACCAACACTACGTAGATTTTATTGTCATGCTTTTAGATGATGTTATCAAGCATGAATTATGATATAACTTGATATGATTGATGTTTAATAGTATGCTGAGTGATTACATGCTATCCATATCCTGTTATGATTGATGTTGTTGATGTTGCATGATATGTTGATTGATGTTAATAGTATGCTGAGTGTTACATACTTTACATATCATGTTGCATTTGTTAATTCCCATTGTGTGGAATTAACATGGTGGCCAATATACGTGTCTGCGATTTAATGGAACGTTGAGGTGGTAGCCGTGTCCGCGATATAATGGAACGGTGAGTTATCCATGACCCGAGATTTAATGGGGCGGTAAAATGGTACCACATGCATGGGTGTGTTGCATTATATTGAATATAACATGAATGGATGACTTTCCAATGTTGTATTTAATTGATTGTATGCATGTATTGCTGCTAAATTGTTAATGATGTTTGATGTTCATTATAAGTATGAAAAGTGATATATTATGAATATATGAATTGTAAAGGTTTTCGTAAACTATGAAACATGCTAACTGTTTGGGTGATGCTTATGGTTTTTTGAATTTATTGTTATGAACGTATAATCAAATGTATAGTTGAGATGCTCACCCTTACTGTTGAATATTTCAGATTGAGGAGCTTCGTTCAGGTGCTTGGCGAAGGCTTGTTGTTTCTAGTTTATTTCCGTTTAAGTATTGTCCGGGTCATGCTCTGATAGTTGTAACTCCGGGAACGTTTGTTTGTCGAGCTGCTTTAGTCAGACTCGTTTATTTCCTTATGTTTGTTATAATATGATGTTGATATTTTCCAGGTGTTAATCCCTGGTGATTTTGAAAATATTATAACATTGGTTTTGTTAATTAAATTATTCCGCTGTGTAAACATGTATGAGTTGCTTCTATGTTATGCATGACAGGAACTTGTTTTTATTAAAAGAAAATTGTGACATCCTCGTTAATACATGTACTCTGAAATTATAATTTTAATTATTTGCGAAATTTTATTCGGGGTTTTAGAGGGTGTTACACGAGGGTTGGTTTCTCTTCGTCCAAGCATGCTTGTTTCAATGGTCCAGGTCTTGAGTGCTAATTTTTCCTTAAATGGAAAACCCCAATTCACAACTTGGGAAACCGTAATATCCAACAATGGTGAAATCGCGTATGGGTGATAAAAATACAATTAAATTACACGGTTAGCATCAGAATCCATCAATTAGTCAGAATCCATAAGAAAAATGCAATGAATGTGCTTGAAAATCAAAATACGATTATGGAAAAAATGTGAAAAAAGCTTGAATCCCCTATACCGATTCTGGGCGTTAGGAAGGTGGAAACCTATTCAGACACGTTGCTTGATGTCTTATGAAGGTGATGAGATGGTTCTTTTTGCTTGAAACCTCTTGGAACCATGTTTTCAGTTTCAAAAATTTTAGGTAAAAGTGCAAGCTTTTTTTCTTTGTCTATGGCGCAGCCTGGAGGTCAAAGGCACGAGGGTTTGCATCCTTATATGTATATGACTGATTAGGTTAAGAATTTGATCAAAAGAGATCCATGAATTGATGAAACAAATATTTGATTTTCAAGCCATTATTTTCAAATCTTTTTCAAGCATATTTGGTCTCAATCATGTCCAATTCCATTGATTCTTTCTATATTTGGTTAGGCACGAAATCATAAGCTTATTCCTTGCACAAAAAGATTTGGAAAATTAGGTTTAGTATTTTTCATGTATTTTAATTAATTAAATGAATTATTAATGATTAAAAGACCAAATAAATAAATAAAAATGATAAAAAAACTTCCCTTTGGGCCAAATGGTCGTGCCCATGCCTTGGATGATGAATTGTGGAAGAAAAAGAGGCCCATTAGCAATTTTAGGTCATTTGAATCAATGTTGACTTTTCAAAATATCCAAAAATTTCCCAACTTCCACAAGGCATAACTTGCTCAATTTTTAAGCTTTGCTCATGTTCTTGGACATTTTGGAAAGGTCTTTGAGTCCTCTAACCAATGCCTTTGGTCCCATGTCATTTTGATTTACCAATCTCAAGTCATGTCCTTTGACTTAAAGTCCCTTTTTGTTGACTTTTGAAAATGACCTATAATGTTGAAATTGATAACTTTTTGTGAGAGCATTTCTTGGACTTGAAATATGAAGAGGAGTTGTAGGTAATGTCTTTATCTTCAAAATGAGCTTTGGATGGAATTTTTCTGATAATCGATGTGAAAGTTATGCCCTGGTCAATTTACAGTTGACTTTTTCAACTGTCCAAATATGGAAACTTTTGCATCTTGATGATTTTTGAGCCAAGCTTTGAGAATCATGATCAAGCATTGATCAAATGATGTTTGTGGCTTCAAAATGAGATGTTGACCAAAAATTTGAACTTTTGACTGCCAAATGACCATTTTGCCCCTACAGTTGACTGTAGTGCAATTAGGGTTTTTGACTATGCAATTTTGTGCTGAAAGCCTTGAAACTTGATATGAGGATGCTTGACCATATTTATAGGCATGTGGGACTTGATTGGACTCTTGGAAACTTCATTTTCTTTGTCAGAACCAAAACCCTAATTTTGACTGTTAGGAGGCCCTTGAACTGTGCAACCCTTGGGGAGATTTTGAAGCTTGACTTGGCAATTTCTTGAGGAATATGGGAGGGAAAATTTTGGGGTACAACAACGGTGTTGTTGTTGTTGTTGTTGTTTATTTGACATTGTTGTTGTTGTTGTTGACGTTGTTGTTGTTTATTTGACGTTGTTGTTGTTGTTGTTCTTATTTATTTGACGTTGTTATTGTTTATTTGACGTTGTTGTTGTTGTTTATTTAAAGTTGTTGTTGTTGACGTTGTTGTTGTTGTTATTGTTTATTTGACGTTGTTGTTGTTATTTATTTGATGTAGTTGTTGTTGTTGACGTTGTTGTTGTTGTTGTTTATTTGACGTTTTTGTTGTTGTTGATGTTGTTGTTGTTGTTTATTTGACGTTGTTGTTGTTGTTGTTTATTTGACGTTGTTATTGTTATTTATTTGACGTTGTTAATGTTGTTGTTTATTTGACGTTGTTGTTGTTGACGTTGTTGTTGTTGTTGACGTTGTTGTTGTTGTTATTTATTTGACGTTGTTGTTGTTGTTGTTGACATAGTTGTTGTTGTTGTTTATTTGACGTTTTTGTTGTTGTTGATGTTGTTGTTGTTTTCGTTGTTGTTTATTTGACGTTGTTGTAGTTGTTTAATTGACGTTGTTGTTGTTGTTTATTTGACGTTGTTGTTGTTGTTGTTATTGTTGTTGTTGTTGTTTATTTGACGTTGTTGTTGTTCTTTATTTGAAGTTGTTGTCGTTCTTGTTGTGTATTTGACGTTGTTGTTGTTGACGTTGTTGTTATTGTTGTTTATTTGACATTGTTGTTGTTGTTGTTATTGTTTATTTGACGTTGTTGTTATTGTTGTTGTTTATTTGGCATTGTTGTTGTATTTGACGTTGTTGTTGTTGTTGTTGTTTATTTGACATTGTTGTTGTTGTTGACGTTGTTTTTGTTGTTGTTTATTTGACGTTGTTGTTGTTGTTGTTGTTGTTTATTTGACGTTGTTGTTGTTGTTTATTTGACGTTGTTGTTGATGTTGTTTATTTGACCTTGTTTTTGTGGTTGTTTATTTGACATTGTTGTTATTGACGGTGTTGTTGTTGTTGTTGTTTATTAGACATTGTTGTTGTTGTTGACATAGTTGTTGTTGTTGTTTATTTGACGTTGTTGTTGTTGTTGACATAGTTGTTGTTGTTATTGTTTATTTGACGTTGTTGTTGTTGTTGACATTGTTGTTGTTCTTGTTGTTGTTTATTTGACGTTTTTGTTGTTGATGTTGTTGTTGTTTTCGTTGTTGTTTATTTGACGTTGTTGTAGTTGTTTAATTGACGTTGTTGTTGTTGTTGTTTATTTGAGGTTGTTGTTGTTGTTGTTATTGTTGTTGTTGTTTATTTGACGTTGTTGTTGTTGTTTATTTGATGATGTTGTTGTTGTTGTTGTTGTTTATTTGACATTGTTGTTGTTGTTGTTGACGTTGTTGTTGTTGTTTATTTGACGTTGTTGTTGTTGTTTATTTGACATTGTTGTTGTTGTTGTTATTGTTTATTTGACGTTGTTGTTGTTGTTTATTTGGCATTGTTGTTGTTGTTGTTGTTGACGTTGTTGTTGTTGTTGTTTATTTGACGTTGTTGTTATTGATGTTGTTTTTGTTGTTGTTTATTTGACGTTGTTGTTGTTGTTGTTGTTTATTTGACGTTGTTGTTGTTGTTGTTTATTTGACGTTGTTGTTGTTGACGTTGTTGTCGTTGTTGTTTATTTGAAGTTGTTGTTGTTGTTGACATAGTTGTTGTTGTTGTTGTTTATTTGACGTTTTTGTTGTTGTTGATGTTGTTGTTGTTTTCGTTGTTGTTTATTTGACGTTGTTGTAGTTGTTTAATTGACGTTGTTGTTGTTGTTGTTGTTTATTTGACGTTGTTGTTGTTGCTGTTGTTATTGTTGTTGTTGTTGTTGTTTATTTGACGTTGTTGTTGTTGTTGTTGTTTATTTGACGTTGTTGTTGCTGTTGTTGTTTATTTGACGTTGTTGTTGTTGTTGTTGTTTATTTGACGTTGTTGTTGTTATTTATTTGACGTTCTTGTGGGTGACATTGTTGTTGTTGTTGTTTATTTGACGTAGTTGTTGTTGTTGACGTTGTTGTTGTTGTTGTTGTTGTTTAGTGGACGTTTTTGTTGTTGTTGATGTTGTTGTTGTTGTTGTATATTTGACGTTGTTGTAGTTGTTATTGTTGTTGTTGTTTATTTGACATTGTTGTTGTTGTTGTTGTTTATTTGACGTTGTTGTTGTTGTTTATTTGACGTTGTTGTTGTTGACGGTGTTGTTGTAGTTGTTGTTTATTTGACATTGTTGTTGTTGTTGTTGTTGACGTTGTTGTTGTTTATTTGACGTTGTTGTTGTTGTTGTTGATCTTATTTATTTGACGTTGTTATTGTTTATTTGACGTTGTTGTTGTTGTTGTTTATTTAAAGTTGTTGTTGTTGACGTTGTTGTTGTTGTTGTTATTGTTTATTTGACGTTGTTGTTGTTATTTATTTGATGTAGTTGTTGTTGTTGACGTTGTTGTTGTTGTTGTTTATTTGACGTTTTTGTTGTTGTTGATGTTGTTGTTGTTGTTTATTTGACATTGTTGTTGTTGTTGTTTATTTGACGTTGTTGTTGTTGACGGTGTTGTTGTTGTTATTTATTTGACGTTGTTAATGTTGTTGTTTATTTGACGTTGTTGTTGTTGACGTTGTTGTTGTTGTTGTTGTTGTTGACGTTGTTGTTATTGTTGTTTATTTGACGTTGTTGTTGTTGACATAGTTGTTGTTGTTGTTGTTTATTTGACGTTTTTGTTGTTGTTGATGTTGTTGTTGTTTTCGTTGTTGTTTATTTGACGTTGTTGTTGTTATTGTTGTTGTTGTTGTTTATTTGACGTTGTTGTTGTTGTTCTTTATTTGACGTTGTTGTCGTTCTTGTTGTTTATTTGACGTTGTTGTTGTTGACGTTGTTGTTATTGTTGTTTATTTGACATTGTTGTTGTTGTTGTTATTGTTTATTTGACGTTGTTGTTGTTGTTGTTGTTTATTTGGCGTTGTTGTTGTATTTGACGTTGTTGTTGTTGTTGTTTATTTGACGTTGTTTTGTTGTTGACGTTGTTTTTGTTGTTGTTTATTTGACGTTGTTGTTGTTGTTGTTGTTTATTTGACGTTGTTGTTGTTGTTTATTTGACGTTGTTGTTGATGTTGTTTATTTGACGTTGTTTTTGTTGTTGTTTATTTGACATTGTTGTTATTGACAGTGTTGTTGTTGTTGTTTATTTGACATTGTTGTTGTTGTTGTTTATTTGACGTTGTTGTTGTTGTTGTTGTTGTTGTTTATTTGACGTTGTTGTTGTTGTTGACATAGTTGTTGTTGTTGTTGTTTATTTGACGTTGTTGTTGTTGTTGACATTGTTGTTGTTGTTGTTGTTGTTTATTTGTCGTTTTTGTTGTTGATGTTGTTGTTGTTTTCGTTGTTATTTATATGACGTTGTTTTAGTTGTTTAATTGACGTTGTTGTTGTTGTTGTTGTTTATTTGACGTTGTTGTTGTTGTTATTGTTGTTGTTGTTGTTTATTTGACGTTGTTGTTGTTGTTTATTGGATGATGTTGTTGTTGTTGTTGTTTATTTGACGTTGTTGTTGTTGACGTTGTTGTTGTTGTTTATTTGACGTTGTTGTTGTTTATTTGACATTGTTGTTGTTGTTATTATTGTTTATTTGACGTTGTTGTTGTTGTTTATTTGGCATTGTTGTTATTGTTGTTGACGTTGTTGTTGTTGTTGTTTATTTGACGTTGTTGTTATTGATGTTGTTTTTGTTGTTGTTTATTTGACGTTGTTGTTGTTGTTGTTTATTTGAAGTTGTTGTTGTTGTTGTTGTTGTTTATTTGACGTTGTTGTTGTTGTTTATTTGACGTTGTTGTTGTTGTTTGTTATTTGACATTGTTGTTGTTTATTTGACGTTGTTGTTGTTGTTGTTTATTTGACGTTGTTGTTGTTGTTGTTTATTTGACGTTGTTGTTGTTGTTTATTTGACGTTGTTGTTGTTGTAGTATATTTGACATTGTTGTTGTTAACGGTGTTGTTGTTGTTGTTGTTTATTTGACGTTGTTGTTGTTGTTGTTTATTTGACGTTGTTGGTTATGTTGTTGTTGTTGTTGTTGTTTATTTGACGTTGTTGTTGTTGACATAGTTGTTATTGTTGTTGTTTATTTGACGTTGTTGTTGTTGTTGTTTATTTGACGTTGTTGTTGTAGTTGACATAGTTGTTGTTGTTGTTTATTTGACGTTGTTGTTGTTGTTGACGTTGTTGTTGTTGTTTATTTGACGTTGTTGTTGTTGTTTATTTGACAACATTGTTGTTGTTGACGTTGTTGTTGTTGTTGTTGTTGTTGTTGTTTATTTGACATTATTGTTGTTGTTGTTGTTGACGTTGTTGTTGTTGTTGTTTATTTGACTTTGTTGTTGTTGTTGTTGTTTATTTGACGTTGTTGTTGTTGTTGACTTAGTTATTGTTGTTGTTTATTTGACGTTGTTGTTGTTGTTGACGTTGTTGTTTATTTAAAGTTGTTGTTGTTTATTAGACGTTGTTGTTGTTGTTGACGTTGTTGTTGCTGTTGTTGTTTATTTGACGTTGTTGTTGTTATTTATTTGACATTGTTGTTGTTGTTAACGTTGTTGTTGTTGTTTATTTGACATTGTTGTTGTTGTTGTTGACGTTGTTGTTGTTGTTGTTGTTTATTTGACGTTGTTTTAGTATTGTTGTTTATTTGACATTGTTGTTGTTATTTATTTGACGTTGTTGTGGGTGACATTGTTGTTGTTGTTTATTTGACGTTGTTGTTGTTGTTTATTTGACGTAGTTGTTGTTGTTGACGTTGTTGTTGTTATTGTTTATTTGACGTTTTTGTTGTTGTTGATGTTGTTGTTTTTGTATATTTGACGTTGTTGTAGTTGTTATTGTTGTTGTTGTTTATTTGACATTGTTGTTGTTGTTGTTGTTTATTTGACGTTGTTGTTGTTGTTGTTTATTTGACGTTGTTGTTGTTGTTTATTTGACGTTGTTGTTGTTGACGGTGTTGTTGTTTTTGTTGTTGTTTATTTGACATTGTTGTTGTGGTTGTTGTTGTTGACGTTGTTGTTGTTGTTTATTTGACTCTATTGTTGTTGTTGTTCTTTATTTGACGTTGTTATTGTTTATTTGACGTTGTTGTTGTTGTTTATTTAACGTTGTTGTTGTTGACGTTGTTGTTGTTGTTATTGTTTATTTGACGTTGTTGTTGTTGTTTATTTGACGTAGTTGTTGTTGACGTTGTTGTTGTTGTTTATTTGACGTTTTTGTTGTTGATGTTGTTGTTGTTGTTGTTGTTTATTTGACATTGTTGTTGTTGTTGTTGTTGTTTATTTGAGGTTGTTGTTGACGGTGTTGTTGTTGTTATTTATTTGACGTTGTTGTTGTTGTTGTTGTTTATTTGACGTTGTTGTTGTTGTTGTTGTTTATTTAACGTTGTTGTTGTTGTTGTTGTTTATTTGACGTTGTTGTTGTTGTTTATTTGACGTTGTTGTTGTTGTTTGTTATTTGACATTGTTGTTGTTTATTTGACGTTGTTGTTGTTGTTGTTTATTTGACGTTGTTGTTGTTGTTTATTTGACGTTGTTGTTGTTGTTTATTTGACGTTGTTGTTGTTGTAGTATATTTGACATTGTTGTTGTTAACGGTGTTGTTGTTGTTGTTGTTTATTTGACGTTGTTGTTGTTGTTGTTTATTTGACGTTGTTGGTTATGTTGTTGTTGTTGTTGTTGTTTATTTGACGTTGTTGTTGTTGACATAGTTGTTATTGTTGTTGTTTATTTGACGTTGTTGTTGTTGTTGTTGTTTATTTGACGTTGTTGTTGTAGTTGACATAGTTGTTGTTGTTGTTTATTTGACGTTGTTGTTGTTGTTGACGTTGTTGTTGTTGTTTATTTGACGTTGTTGTTGTTGTTTATTTGACATTGTTGTTGTTGTTGACGTTGTTGTTGTTGTTGTTGTTGTTTATTTGACATTGTTGTTGTTGTTGTTGTTGACGTTGTTGTTGTTGTTGTTTATTTGACTTTGTTGTTGTTGTTGTTTATTTGACGTTGTTGTTGTTGTTGACTTAGTTACTGTTGTTGTTTATTTGACGTTGTTGTTGTTGTTGACGTTGTTGTTTATTTAAAGTTGTTGTTGTTGTTTATTAGACGTTGTTGTTGTTGTTGACGTTGTTGTTGTTGTTGTTGTTTATTTGACGTTGTTGTTGTTATTTATTTGACATTGTTGTTGTTGTTAACGTTGTTGTTGTTGTTGTTTATTTGACATTGTTGTTGTTGTTGTTGACGTTGTTGTTGTTGTTGTTGTTTATTTGACGTTGTTTTAGTATTGTTGTTTATTTGACATTGTTGTTGTTATTTATTTGACGTTGTTGTGGGTGACATTGTTGTTGTTGTTTATTTGACGTTGTTGTTGTTGTTGTTTATTTGACGTAGTTGTTGTTGTTGACGTTGTTGTTGTTATTGTTTATTTGACGTTTTTGTTGTTGTTGATGTTGTTGTTTTTGTATATTTGACGTTGTTGTAGTTGTTATTGTTGTTGTTGTTTATTTGACATTGTTGTTGTTGTTGTTGTTTATTTGACGTTGTTGTTGTTGTTTATTTGACGTTGTTGTTGTTGTTTATTTGACGTGGTTGTTGTTGACGGTGTTGTTGTTTTTGTTGTTGTTTATTTGACATTGTTGTTGTGGTTGTTGTTGTTGACGTTGTTGTTGTTTATTTGACTCTATTGTTGTTGTTGTTCTTTATTTGACGTTGTTATTGTTTATTTGACGTTGTTGTTGTTGTTTATTTAACGTTGTTGTTGTTGACGTTGTTGTTGTTGTTATTGTTTATTTGACGTTGTTGTTGTTGTTTATTTGACGTAGTTGTTGTTGACGTTGTTGTTGTTGTTTATTTGACGTTTTTGTTGTTGATGTTGTTGTTGTTGTTGTTGTTTATTTGACGTTGTTGTTGTAGTTGACATAGTTGTTGTTGTTGTTTATTTGACGTTGTTGTTGTTGTTGACGTTGTTGTTGTTGTTTATTTGACGTTGTTGTTGTTGTTTATTTGACAACATTGTTGTTGTTGACGTTGTTGTTGTTGTTGTTGTTGTTTATTTGACATAGTTGTTGTTGTTGTTGTTGACGTTGTTGTTGTTGTTGTTTATTTGACTTTGTTGTTGTTGTTGTTGTTTATTTGACGTTGTTGTTGTTGACTTAGTTATTGTTGTTGTTTATTTGACGTTGTTGTTGTTGTTGACGTTGTTGTTTATTTAAAGTTGTTGTTGTTTATTAGACGTTGTTGTTGTTGTTGACGTTGTTGTTGCTGTTGTTGTTTATTTGACGTTGTTGTTGTTATTTATTTGACATTGTTGTTGTTGTTAACGTTGTTGTTGTTGTTTATTTGACATTGTTGTTGTTGTTGTTGACGTTGTTGTTGTTGTTGTTGTTTATTTGACGTTGTTTTAGTATTGTTGTTTATTTGACATTGTTGTTGTTATTTATTTGACGTTGTTGTGGGTGACATTGTTGTTGTTGTTTATTTGACGTTGTTGTTGTTGTTTATTTGACGTAGTTGTTATTGTTGACGTTGTTGTTGTTATTGTTTATTTGACGTTTTTGTTGTTGTTGATGTTGTTGTTTTTGTATATTTGACGTTGTTGTAGTTGTTATTGTTGTTGTTGTTTATTTGACATTGTTGTTGTTGTTGTTGTTTATTTGACGTTGTTGTTGTTGTTTATTTGACGTTGTTGTTGTTGTTTATTTGACGTTGTTGTTGTTGACGGTGTTGTTGTTTTTGTTGTTGTTTATTTTACATTGTTGTTGTGGTTGTTGTTGTTGACGTTGTTGTTGTTTATTTGACTCTATTGTTGTTGTTGTTCTTTATTTGACGTTGTTATTGTTTATTTGACGTTGTTGTTGTTGTTTATTTAACGTTGTTGTTGTTGACGTTGTTGTTGTTGTTATTGTTTATTTGACGTTGTTGTTGTTGTTTATTTGACGTAGTTGTTGTTGACGTTGTTGTTGTTGTTTATTTGACGTTTTTGTTGTTGATGTTGTTGTTGTTGTTGTTGTTTATTTGACATTGTTGTTGTTGTTGTTGTTGTTTATTTGAGGTTGTTGTTGACGGTGTTGTTGTTGTTATTTATTTGACGTTGTTGTTGTTGTTGTTGTTTATTTGACGTTGTTGTTGTTGTTGTTGTTTATTTGACGTTGTTGTTGTTGTTGTTGTTGTTTATTTGACGTTGTTGTTGTTGTTTATTTGACGTTGTTGTTGTTGTTTGTTATTTGACATTGTTGTTGTTTATTTGACGTTGTTGTTGTTTATTTGACGTTGTTGTTGTTGTTGTTTATTTGACGTTGTTGTTGTTGTTTATTTGACGTTGTTGTTGTTGTAGTATATTTGACATTGTTGTTGTTAACGGTGTTGTTGTTGTTGTTGTTTATTTGACGTTGTTGTTGTTGTTGTTTATTTGACGTTGTTGGTTATGTTGTTGTTGTTGTTGTTGTTTATTTGACGTTGTTGTTGTTGACATAGTTGTTATTGTTGTTGTTTATTTGACGTTGTTGTTGTTGTTGTTGTTTATTTGACGTTGTTGTTGTAGTTGACATAGTTGTTGTTGTTGTTTATTTGACGTTGTTGTTGTTGTTGACGTTGTTGTTGTTGTTTATTTGACGTTGTT
This sequence comes from Vicia faba, assembly GCA_948472305.1. Classification (NCBI taxonomy): domain Eukaryota; kingdom Viridiplantae; phylum Streptophyta; class Magnoliopsida; order Fabales; family Fabaceae; genus Vicia; species Vicia faba. The sequence goes on along the minus strand of OX451739.1, from coordinate 387,747,847 downwards.
GTTGTTGTTTATTTGACATTGTTGTTGTTGTTGACGTTGTTGTTGTTGTTGTTGTTGTTTATTTGACATTGTTGTTGTTGTTGTTGTTGACGTTGTTGTTGTTGTTGTTTATTTGACTTTGTTGTTGTTGTTGTTTATTTGACGTTGTTGTTGTTGTTGACTTAGTTACTGTTGTTGTTTATTTGACGTTGTTGTTGTTGTTGACGTTGTTGTTTATTTAAAGTTGTTGTTGTTGTTTATTAGACGTTGTTGTTGTTGTTGACGTTGTTGTTGTTGTTGTTGTTTATTTGACGTTGTTGTTGTTATTTATTTGACATTGTTGTTGTTGTTAACGTTGTTGTTGTTGTTTATTTGACATTGTTGTTGTTGTTGTTGACGTTGTTGTTGTTGTTGTTGTTTATTTGACGTTGTTTTAGTATTGTTGTTTATTTGACATTGTTGTTGTTATTTATTTGACGTTGTTGTGGGTGACATTGTTGTTGTTGTTTATTTGACGTTGTTGTTGTTGTTGTTTATTTGACGTAGTTGTTGTTGTTGACGTTGTTGTTGTTATTGTTTATTTGACGTTTTTGTTGTTGTTGATGTTGTTGTTTTTGTATATTTGACGTTGTTGTAGTTGTTATTGTTGTTGTTGTTTATTTGACATTGTTGTTGTTGTTGTTGTTTATTTGACGTTGTTGTTGTTGTTTATTTGACGTTGTTGTTGTTGTTTATTTGACGTGGTTGTTGTTGACGGTGTTGTTGTTTTTGTTGTTGTTTATTTGACATTGTTGTTGTGGTTGTTGTTGTTGACGTTGTTGTTGTTTATTTGACTCTATTGTTGTTGTTGTTCTTTATTTGACGTTGTTATTGTTTATTTGACGTTGTTGTTGTTGTTTATTTAACGTTGTTGTTGTTGACGTTGTTGTTGTTGTTATTGTTTATTTGACGTTGTTGTTGTTGTTTATTTGACGTAGTTGTTGTTGACGTTGTTGTTGTTGTTTATTTGACGTTTTTGTTGTTGATGTTGTTGTTGTTGTTGTTGTTTATTTGACATTGTTGTTGTTGTTGTTGTTGTTTATTTGAGGTTGTTGTTGACGGTGTTGTTGTTGTTATTTATTTGACGTTGTTGTTGTTGTTTATTTGACGTTGTTGTTGTTGTTGTTGTTGTTGTTGTTGTTTATTTGACGTTGTTGTTGTTGTTGACATAGTTGTTGTTGTTGTTGTTTATTTGACGTTGTTGTTGTTGTTGACATTGTTGTTGTTGTTGTTGTTGTTTATTTGACGTTTTTGTTGTTGATGTTGTTGTTGTTTTCGTTGTTGTTTATCTGACGTTGTTGTAGTTGTTTAATTGACGTTGTTGTTGTTGTTGTTGTTTATTTGACGTTGTTGTTGTTGTTATTGTTGTTGTTGTTGTTTATTTGACGTTGTTGTTGTTGTTTATTGGATGATGTTGTTGTTGTTGTTGTTTATTTGACGTTGTTGTTGTTGTTGACGTTGTTGTTGTTGTTTATTTGACGTTGTTGTTGTTTATTTGACATTGTTGTTGTTGTTATTATTGTTTATTTGACGTTGTTGTTGTTGTTTATTTGGCATTGTTGTTATTGTTGTTGACGTTGTTGTTGTTGTTTATTTGACGTTGTTGTTATTGATGTTGTTTTTGTTGTTGTTTATTTGACGTTGTTGTTGTTGTTGTTTATTTGAAGTTGTTGTTGTTGTTGTTGTTTATTTGACGTTGTTGTTGTTGTTTATTTGACGTTGTTGTTGTTTGTTATTTGACATTGTTGTTGTTTATTTGACGTTGTTGTTGTTGTTGTTTATTTGACGTTGTTGTTGTTGTTGTTTATTTGACGTTGTTGTTGTTGTTTATTTGACGTTGTTGTTGTTGTAGTATATTTGACATTGTTGTTGTTAACGGTGTTGTTGTTGTTGTTGTTTATTTGACGTTGTTGTTGTTGTTGTTTATTTGACGTTGTTGGTTATGTTGTTGTTGTTGTTGTTGTTTATTTGACGTTGTTGTTGTTGACATAGTTGTTATTGTTGTTGTTTATTTGACGTTGTTGTTGTTGTTGTTTATTTGACGTTGTTGTTGTAGTTGACATAGTTGTTGTTGTTGTTTATTTGACGTTGTTGTTGTTGTTGACGTTGTTGTTGTTGTTTATTTGACGTTGTTGTTGTTGTTTATTTGACAACATTGTTGTTGTTGACGTTGTTGTTGTTGTTGTTGTTGTTGTTGTTGTTTATTTGACATTGTTGTTGTTGTTGTTGTTGACGTTGTTGTTGTTGTTGTTTATTAGACTTTGTTGTTGTTGTTGTTTATTTGACGTTGTTGTTGTTGTTGACTTAGTTATTGTTGTTGTTTATTTGACGTTGTTGTTGTTGTTGACGTTGTTGTTTATTTAAAGTTGTTGTTGTTTATTAGACGTTGTTGTTGTTGTTGACGTTGTTGTTGTTGTTGTTGTTTATTTGACGTTGTTGTTGTTATTTATTTGACATTGTTGTTGTTGTTAACGTTGTTGTTGTTGTTTATTTGACATTGTTGTTGTTGTTGTTGACGTTGTTGTTGTTGTTGTTGTTTATTTGACGTTGTTTTAGTATTGTTGTTTATTTGACATTGTTGTTGTTATTTATTTGACGTTGTTGTGGGTGACATTGTTGTTGTTGTTTATTTGACGTTGTTGTTGTTGTTTATTAGACGTAGTTGTTGTTGTTGACGTTGTTGTTGTTATTGTTTATTTGACGTTTTTGTTGTTGTTGATGTTGTTGTTTTTGTATATTTGACGTTGTTGTAGTTGTTATTGTTGTTGTTGTTTATTTGACATTGTTGTTGTTGTTGTTGTTGTTTATTTGACGTTGTTGTTATTGTTTATTTGACGTTGTTGTTGTTGTTTATTTGACGTTGTTGTTGTTGACGGTGTTGTTGTTTTTGTTGTTGTTTATTTGACATTGTTGTTGTGGTTGTTGTTGTTGACGTTGTTGTTGTTTATTTGACTCTATTGTTGTTGTTGTTCTTTATTTGACGTTGTTATTGTTTATTTGACGTTGTTGTTGTTGTTTATTTAACGTTGTTGTTGTTGACGTTGTTGTTGTTGTTATTGTTTATTTGACGTTGTTGTTGTTGTTTATTTGACGTAGTTGTTGTTGACGTTGTTGTTGTTGTTTATTTGACGTTTTTGTTGTTGATGTTGTTGTTGTTGTTGTTGTTTATTTGACATTGTTGTTGTTGTTGTTGTTGTTTATTTGAGGTTGTTGTTGACGGTGTTGTTGTTGTTATTTATTTGACGTTGTTGTTGTTGTTGTTTATTTGACGTTGTTGTTGTTGTTGTTATTTATTTGACGTTGTTGTTGTTGTTGTTGTTTATTTGACGTTGTTGTTGTTGTTTATTTGACGTTGTTGTTGTTGTTTGTTATTTGACATTGTTGTTGTTTATTTGACGTTGTTGTTGTTGTTGTTTATTTGACGTTGTTGTTGTTGTTGTTTATTTGACGTTGTTGTTGTTGTTTATTTGACGTTGTTGTTGTTGTAGTATATTTGACATTGTTGTTGTTAACGGTGTTGTTGTTGTTGTTGTTTATTTGACGTTGTTGTTGTTGTTGTTTATTTGACGTTGTTGGTTATGTTGTTGTTGTTGTTGTTGTTTATTTGACGTTGTTGTTGTTGACATAGTTGTTATTGTTGTTGTTTATTTGACGTTGTTGTTGTTGTTGTTGTTTATTTGACGTTGTTGTTGTAGTTGACATAGTTGTTGTTGTTGTTTATTTGACGTTGTTGTTGTTGTTGACGTTGTTGTTGTTGTTTATTTGACGTTGTTGTTGTTGTTTATTTGACATTGTTGTTGTTGTTGACGTTGTTGTTGTTGTTGTTGTTGTTTATTTGACATTGTTGTTGTTGTTGTTGTTGACGTTGTTGTTGTTGTTGTTTATTTGACTTTGTTGTTGTTGTTGTTTATTTGACGTTGTTGTTGTTGTTGACTTAGTTACTGTTGTTGTTTATTTGACGTTGTTGTTGTTGTTGACGTTGTTGTTTATTTAAAGTTGTTGTTGTTGTTTATTAGACGTTGTTGTTGTTGTTGACGTTGTTGTTGTTGTTGTTGTTTATTTGACGTTGTTGTTGTTATTTATTTGACATTGTTGTTGTTGTTAACGTTGTTGTTGTTGTTTATTTGACATTGTTGTTGTTGTTGTTGACGTTGTTGTTGTTGTTGTTGTTTATTTGACGTTGTTTTAGTATTGTTGTTTATTTGACATTGTTGTTGTTATTTATTTGACGTTGTTGTGGGTGACATTGTTGTTGTTGTTTATTTGACGTTGTTGTTGTTGTTGTTTATTTGACGTAGTTGTTGTTGTTGACGTTGTTGTTGTTATTGTTTATTTGACGTTTTTGTTGTTGTTGATGTTGTTGTTTTTGTATATTTGACGTTGTTGTAGTTGTTATTGTTGTTGTTGTTTATTTGACATTGTTGTTGTTGTTGTTTATTTGACGTTGTTGTTGTTGTTTATTTGACGTTGTTGTTGTTGTTTATTTGACGTTGTTGTTGTTGACGGTGTTGTTGTTTTTGTTGTTGTTTATTTGACATTGTTGTTGTGGTTGTTGTTGTTGACGGAGTTGTTGTTTATTTGACTCTATTGTTGTTGTTGTTCTTTATTTGACGTTGTTATTGTTTATTTGATGTTGTTGTTGTTGTTTATTTAACGTTGTTGTTGTTGACGTTGTTGTTGTTGTTATTGTTTATTTGACGTTGTTGTTGTTGTTTATTTGACGTAGTTGTTGTTGACGTTGTTGTTGTTGTTGTTTATTTGACGTTTTTGTTGTTGATGTTGTTGTTGTTGTTGTTGTTGTTTATTTGACATTGTTGTTGTTGTTGTTGTTGTTTATTTGAGGTTGTTGTTGACGGTGTTGTTGTTGTTATTTATTTGACGTTGTTGTTGTTGTTGTTTATTTGACATTGTTGTTGTTGTTGTTGTTGTTGTTTATTTGACGTTGTTGTTGTTGTTGACATAGTTGTTGTTGTTGTTTATTTGACGTTTTTGTTGTTGTTGATGTTGTTGTTGTTTTCGTCGTTGTTTATTTGACGTTGTTGTAGTTGTTTAATTGACGTTGTTGTTGTTGTTTATTTGACGTTGTTGTTGTTAATGTTGTTATTGTTGTTGTTGTTGTTTATTTGACGTTGTTGTTGTTGTTCTTTATTTGACGTTGTTGTCGTTGTTGTTGTTTATTTGACGTTGTTGTTGTTGACGTTGTTGTTGTTGTTGTTTATTTGACATTGTTGTTGTTGTTGTTATTGTTAATTTGACGTCGTTGTTGTTGTTGTTTATTTGGCGTTGTTGTTGTATTTGACGTTGTTGTTGTATTTGACGTTGTTGTTGTTTATTTGATGTTGTTGTTGTTGTTGACGTTGTTTTCGTTGTTGTTTATTTGACGTTGTTGTTGTTGTTGTTTATTTGACGTTGTTGTAGTTGTTTATTTGACGTTGTTGTTGTTGTTGTTTATTTGACGTTGTTGTTGTTTTTGTTTATTTGACATTGTTGTTATTGACGGTGTTGTTGTTGTTTATTTGACGTTGTTGTTGTTTTTGTTTATTTGACATTGTTGTTATTGACGGTGTTGTTGTTGTTTATTTGACGTTGTTGTTGTTGTTTATTTGACGTTGTTGTTGTTGTTGTTTATTAGACATTGTTGTTGTTGTTGACATAGTTGTTGTTGTTGTTGTTTATTTGACGTTGTTGTTGTTGTTGACGTTGTTGTTGTTGTTGACGTTGTTGTTGTTGTTGTTTATTTGCCGTTGTTGTTGTTGTTGACATAGTTGTTGTTGTTGTTGTTTATTTGACGTTGTTGTTGTTGTTGTTGACGTTGTTGTTGTTGTTGTTTATTTGACGTTGTTGTTGTTGATGTTGTTTATTTGACATTGTTGTTTTTGTTGACGTTGTTGTTGTTGTTTATTTGACATTGTTGTTGTTGTTGTTGACGTTGTTGTTGTTGTTGTTTATTTGACTTTGTTGTTGTTCTTGTTGTTTATTTGACGTTGTTGTTGTTGTTGACTTAGTTGTTGTTGTTGTTTATTTGACGTTGTTGTTGTTGACGTTGTTGTTGTTGTTGTTGTTGTTTATTTGACGTTGTTGTTTTTGTTTATTTGACGTTGTTGTTGTTGACGGTGTTGTTGTTTTTGTTGTTGTTTATTTGACATTGTTGTTGTGGTTGTTGTTGTTGACGTTGTTGTTGTTTATTTGACTCTATTGTTGTTGTTGTTCTTTATTTGACGTTGTTATTGTTTATTTGACGTTGTTGTTGTTGTTTATTTAACGTTGTTGTTGTTGACGTTGTTGTTGTTGTTATTGTTTATTTGACGTTGTTGTTGTTGTTTATTTGACGTAGTTGTTGTTGACGTTGTTGTTGTTGTTGTTTATTTGACGTTTTTGTTGTTGATGTTGTTGTTGTTGTTGTTGTTGTTTATTTGACATTGTTGTTGTTGTTGTTGTTGTTTATTTGAGGTTGTTGTTGACGGTGTTGTTGTTGTTATTTATTTGACGTTGTTGTTGTTGTTGTTTATTTGACGTTGTTGTTGTTGTTGTTGTTGTTTATTTGACGTTGTTGTTGTTGTTGACATAGTTGTTGTTGTTGTTTATTTGACGTTTTTGTTGTTGTTGATGTTGTTGTTGTTTTCGTCGTTGTTTATTTGACGTTGTTGTAGTTGTTTAATTGACGTTGTTGTTGTTGTTTATTTGACGTTGTTGTTGTTAATGTTGTTATTGTTGTTGTTGTTGTTTATTTGACGTTGTTGTTGTTGTTCTTTATTTGACGTTGTTGTCGTTGTTGTTGTTTATTTGACGTTGTTGTTGTTGACGTTGTTGTTGTTGTTGTTTATTTGACATTGTTGTTGTTGTTGTTATTGTTAATTTGACGTCGTTGTTGTTGTTGTTTATTTGGCGTTGTTGTTGTATTTGACGTTGTTGTTGTATTTGACGTTGTTGTTGTTTATTTGATGTTGTTGTTGTTGTTGACGTTGTTTTCGTTGTTGTTTATTTGACGTTGTTGTTGTTGTTGTTGTTTATTTGACGTTGTTGTTGTTGTTTATTTGACGTTGTTGTTGTTGTTGTTTATTTGACGTTGTTGTTGTTTTTGTTTATTTGACATTGTTGTTATTGACGGTGTTGTTGTTGTTTATTTGACGTTGTTGTTGTTGTTTATTTGACGTTGTTGTTGTTGTTGTTTATTAGACATTGTTGTTGTTGTTGACATAGTTGTTGTTGTTGTTGTTTATTTGACGTTGTTGTTGTTGTTGACGTTGTTGTTGTTGTTGACGTTGTTGTTGTTGTTGTTTATTTGCCGTTGTTGTTGTTGTTGACATAGTTGTTGTTGTTGTTGTTTATTTGACGTTGTTGTTGTTGTTGTTGACGTTGTTGTTGTTGTTGTTTATTTGACGTTGTTGTTGTTGATGTTGTTTATTTGACATTGTTGTTTTTGTTGACGTTGTTGTTGTTGTTTATTTGACATTGTTGTTGTTGTTGTTGACGTTGTTGTTGTTGTTGTTTATTTGACTTTGTTGTTGTTCTTGTTGTTTATTTGACGTTGTTGTTGTTGTTGACTTAGTTGTTGTTGTTGTTTATTTGACGTTGTTGTTGTTGACGTTGTTGTTGTTGTTGTTGTTGTTGTTTATTTGACGTTCTTGTTGTTGTTTATTTGACGTTCTTGTTGTTGTTGACATAGTTGTTGTTGTTGTTGATGTTGTTGTTGTTTTCGTTGTTGTTTATTTGATGTTGTTGTAGTTGTTTAATTGACGTTGTTGTTGTTGTTGTTTATTTAACGTTGTTGTTGTTGTTATTGTTGTTGTTGTTGTTTATTTGACGTTGTTGTTGTTGTTCTTTATTTGACGTTGTTGTCGTTGTTGTTGTTTATTTGACATTGTTGTTGTTGACGTTGTTGTTGTTGTTGTTTATTTGACATTGTTGTTGTTGTTGTTATTGTTAATTTGACGTTGTTGTTGTTGTTGTTGTTTATTAGACGTTGTTGTTGTTGTTGACGTTGTTGTTGTTGTTGTTTATTTGACGTTGTTGTTGTTATTTATTTGACATTGTTGTTGTTGTTAACGTTGTTGTTGTTGTTTATTTGACATTGTTGTTGTTGTTGTTGACGTTGTTGTTGTTGTTGTTGTTGTTTATTTGACGTTGATTTAGTATTGTTGTTTATTTGACATTGAGGTTGTTATTTATTTGACGTTGTTGTGGGTGACATTGTTGTTGTTATTTATTTGACGTTGTTGTTGTTGTTTATTTGACGTAGTTGTTGTTGTTGACGTTGTTGTTGTTATTGTTTATTTGACGTTTTTGTTGTTGTTGATGTTGTTGTTTTTGTATATTTGACGTTGTTGTAGTTGTTATTGTTGTTGTTGTTTATTTGACATTGTTGTTGTTGTTGTTGTTTATTTGACGTTGTTGTTGTTGTTTATTTGACGTTGTTGTTGTTGTTTATTTGACGTTGTTGTTGTTGACGGTGTTGTTGTTTTTGTTGTTGTTTATTTGACATTGTTGTTGTGGTTGTTGTTGTTGACGTTGTTGTTGTTTATTTGACTCTATTGTTGTTGTTGTTCTTTATTTGACGTTGTTATTGTTTATTTGACGTTGTTATTGTTGTTTATTTAACGTTGTTGTTGTTGACGTTGTTGTTGTTGTTATTGTTTATTTGATGTTGTTGTTGTTGTTTATTTGACGTAGTTGTTGTTGACGTTGTTGTTGTTGTTTATTTGACGTTTTTGTTGTTGATGTTGTTGTTGTTGTTGTCGTTGTTTATTTGACATTGTTGTTTTTGTTGTTGTTGTTTATTTGAGGTTGTTGTTGTTGACGGTGTTGTTGTTGTTATTTATTTGACGTTGTTGTTGTTGTTGTTTATTTGACGTTGTTGTTGTTGTTGTTGTTTATTTGACGTTGTTGTTGTTGTTGACATAGTTGTTGTTGTTGTTGTTTATTTGACGTTTTTGTTGTTGTTGATGTTTTTGTTGTTTTCGTCGTTGTTTATTTGACGTTGTTGTAGTTGTTTAATTGACGTTGTTGTTGTTGTTTATTTGACGTTGTTGTTGTTGTAGTTGTTATTGTTGTTGTTGTTGTTTATTTGACGTTGTTGTTGTTGTTCTTTATTTGACGTTGTTGTCGTTGTTGTTGTTTATTTGACGTTGTTGTTGTTGACGTTGTTGTTGTTGTTGTTGTTTATTTGACATTGTTGTTGTTGTTATTGTTAATTTGACGTCGTTGTTGTTGTTGTTTATTTGGCGTTGTTGTTGTATTTGACGTTGTTGTTGTATTTGACGTTGTTGTTGTTTATTTGATGTTGTTGTTGTTGTTGACGTTGTTTTCGTTGTTGTTTATTTGACGTTGTTGTTGTTGTTGTTTATTTGACGTTGTTGTTGTTGTTTATTTGACGTTGTTGTTGTTGTTTATTTGACGTTGTTGTTGTTTTTGTTTATTTGACATTGTTGTTATTGACGGTGTTGTTGTTGTTTATTTGACGTTGTTGTTGTTGTTTATTTGACGTTGTTGTTGTTGTTGTTTATTAGACATTGTTGTTGTTGTTGACATAGTTGTTGTTGTTGTTGTTTATTTGACGTTGTTGTTGTTGTTGACGTTGTTGTTGTTGTTGACGTTGTTGTTGTTGTTGTTGTTTATTTGCCGTTGTTGTTGTTGTTGTTGTTTATTTGACGTTGTTGTTGACGTTGTTGTTGTTGTTGTTTATTTGACGTTGTTGTTGTTGATGTTGTTTATTTGACATTGTTGTTTTTGTTGACGTTGTTGTTGTTGTTTATTTGACATTGTTGTTGTTGTTGTTGACGTTGTTGTTGTTGTTTATTTGACTTTGTTGTTGTTCTTGTTGTTTATTTGACGTTGTTGTTGTTGTTGACTTAGTTGTTGTTGTTGTTTATTTGACGTTGTTGTTGTTGACGTTGTTGTTGTTGTTGTTGTTGTTGTTTATTTGACGTTCTTGTTGTTGTTTATTTGACGTTCTTGTTGTTGTTGACATAGTTGTTGTTGTTGTTGTTTATTTGACGTTTTTGTTGTTGTTGATGTTGTTGTTGTTTTCGTTGTTGTTTATTTGACGTTGTTGTAGTTGTTTAATTGACGTTGTTGTTGTTGTTGTTGTTTATTTAACGTTGTTGTTGTTGTTATTGTTGTTGTTGTTGTTTATTTGACGTTGTTGTTGTTGTTGTTTATTTGACGTTGTTGTCGTTGTTGTTGTTTATTTGACATTGTTGTTGTTGACGTTGTTGTTGTTGTTGTTTATTTGACATTGTTGTTGTTGTTGTTATTGTTAATTTGACGTTGTTGTTGTTGTTGTTTATTTGGCATTGTTGTTGTATTTGACGTTGTTGTTGTTGTTGTTGTTTATTTGACGTTGTTGTTGTTATTTATTTGACATTGTTGTTGTTGTTAACGTTGTTGTTGTTGTTTATTTGACATTGTTGTTGTTGTTGTTGACGTTGTTGTTGTTGTTGTTGTTGTTTATTTGACGTTGTTTTAGTATTGTTGTTTATTTGACATTGTTGTTGTTATTTATTTGACGTTGTTGTGGGTGACATTGTTGTTGTTGTTTATTTGACGTTGTTGTTGTTGTTTATTTGACGTAGTTGTTGTTGTTGACGTTGTTGTTGTTGTTGTTTATTTGACGTTTTTGTTGTTGTTGATGTTGTTGTTTTTGTATATTTGACGTTGTTGTAGTTGTTATTGTTGTTGTTGTTTATTTGACATTGTTGTTGTTGTTGTTGTTTATTTGACGTTGTTGTTGTTGTTTATTTGACGTTGTTGTTGTTGTTTATTTGACGTTGTTGTTGACGGTGTTGTTGTTTTTGTTGTTGTTTATTTGACATTGTTGTTGTGGTTGTTGTTGTTGACGTTGTTGTTGTTGTTTATTTGACTCTATTGTTGTTGTTGTTCTTTATTTGACGTTGTTATTGTTTATTTGACGTTGTTGTTGTTGTTTATTTAACGTTGTTGTTGTTGACGTTGTTGTTGTTGTTATTGTTTATTTGACGTTGTTGTTGTTGTTTATTTGACGTAGTTGTTGTTGACGTTGTTGTTGTTGTTTATTTGACGTTTTTGTTGTTGATGTTGTTGTTGTTGTTGTTGTTGTTTATTTGACATTGTTGTTGTTGTTGTTGTTGTTTATTTGAGGTTGTTGTTGTTGACGGTGTTGTTGTTGTTATTTATTTGACGTTGTTGTTGTTGTTGTTTATTTGACGTTGTTGTTCTTGTTGTTGTTTATTTGACGTTGTTGTTGTTGACATAGTTGTTGTTGTTGTTTATTTGACGTTTTTGTTGTTGTTGATGTTGTTGTTGTTTTCGTCGTTGTTTATTTGACGTTGTTGTAGTTGTTTAATTGACGTTGTTGTTGTTGTTTATTTGACGTTGTTGTTGTTGTTGTTGTTATTGTTGTTGTTGTTGTTTATTTGACGTTGTTGTTGTTGTTCTTTATTTGACGTTGTTGTCGTTGTTGATGTTTATTTGACGTTGTTGTTGTTGACGTTGTTGTTGTTGTTGTTTATTTGACATTGTTGTTGTTGTTGTTATTGTTAATTTGACGTCGTTGTTGTTGTTGTTTATTTGGCGTTGTTGTTGTATTTGACGTTGTTGTTGTATTTGACGTTGTTGTTGTTTATTTGATGTTGTTGTTGTTGTTGACGTTGTTTTCGTTGTTGTTTATTTGACGTTGTTGTTGTTGTTGTTTATTTGACGTTGTTGTTGTTTATTTGACGTTGTTGTTGTTGTTGTTTATTTGACGTTGTTGTTGTTTTTGTTTATTTGACATTGTTGTTATTGACGGTGTTGTTGTTGTTTATTTGACGTTGTTGTTGTTTATTTGACGTTGTTGTTGTTGTTGTTTATTAGACATTGTTGTTGTTGTTGACATAGTTGTTGTTGTTGACATAGTTGTTGTTGTTGTTGTTGTTTATTTGACATTGTTGTTGTTGTTGACGTTGTTGTTGTTGTTGACGTTGTTGTTGTTGTTGTTTATTTGCCGTTGTTGTTGTTGTTGACATAGTTGTTGTTGTTGTTGTTTATTTGACGTTGTTGTTGTTGTTGACGTTGTTGTTGTTGTTGTTTATTTGACGTTGTTGTTGTTGATGTTGTTTATTTGACATTGTTGTTTTTGTTGACGTTGTTGTTGTTGTTTATTTGACATTGTTGTTGTTGTTGTTGACGTTGTTGTTGTTGTTTATTTGACTTTGTTGTTGTTCTTGTTGTTTATTTGACGTTGTTGTTGTTGTTGACTTAGTTGTTGTTGTTGTTTATTTGACGTTGTTGTTGTTGACGTTGTTGTTGTTGTTGTTGTTGTTGTTTATTTGACGTTCTTGTTGTTGTTTATTTGACGTTCTTGTTGTTGTTGACATAGTTGTTGTTGTTGTTCTTGTTTATTTGACGTTTTTGTTGTTGTTGATGTTGTTGTTATTTTCGTTGTTGTTTATTTGACGTTGTTGTAGTTGTTTAATTGACGTTGTTGTTGTTGTTGTTGTTTATTTAACGTTGTTGTTGTTGTTATTGTTGTTGTTGTTGTTTATTTGACGTTGTTGTTGTTGTTCTTTATTTGACGTTGTTGTCGTTGTTGTTGTTTATTTGACATTGTTGTTGTTGACGTTGTTGTTGTTGTTGTTTATTTGACATTGTTGTTGTTGTTGTTATTGTTAATTTGACGTTGTTGTTGTTGTTGTTTATTTGGCGTTGTTGTTGTATTTGACGTTGTTGTTGTTGTTTATTTGACGTTGTTGTTATTGTTGACGTTGTTTTCGTTGTTGTTTATTTGACGTTGTTGTTGTTGTTGTTTATTTGACGTTGTTGTTGTTGTTGTTTATTTGACGTTATTGTTGTTGTTATTTATTTGACGTTGTTGTTGTTGTTGTTTATTTGACGTTGTTGTTGTTTTTGTTTATTTGACATTGTTGTTATTGACGGTGTTGTTGTTGTTTATTTGACGTTGTTGTTGTTGTTGTTTATTTGACGTTGTTGTTGTTTATTAGACATTGTTGTTGTTGTTGACATAGTTGTTGTTGTTGTTGTTTATTTGACGTTGTTGTTGTTGTTGACGTTGTTGTTGTTGTTGACATTGTTGTTGTTGTTGTTTATTTGTCGTTGTTGTTGTTGTTGACATAGTTGTTGTTGTTATTGTTGTTTATTTGACGTTGTTGTTGTTGTTGTTGACGTTGTTGTTGTTGTTGTTTATTTGACGTTGTTGTTGTTGTTGTTGTTTATTTGACATTGTTGTTTTTGTTGACGTTGTTGTTGTTGTTTATTTGACATTGTTGTTGTTGTTGTTGACGTTGTTGTTGTTGTTTATTTGACTTTGTTGTTGTTGTTGTTGTTGTTTATTTGACGTTGTTGTTGTTGTTGACTTAGTTGTTGTTGTTGTTTATTTGACGTTGTTGTTGTTGTTGACGGTGTTGTTTATTTGACGTTGTTGTTTTTGTTTATTTGACGTTGTTCTTGTTGTTGACGTTGTTGTTGTTGTTTATTTGACGTTGTTGTTGTTATTTATTTGACATTGTTGTTGTTGTTGACGTTGTTGTTGTTGTTGTTGTTGTTTATTTGACATTGTTGTTGTTGTTGTTCTTGACATTGTTGTTGTTGTTGTTGTTGTTTATTTGACGTTGTTTTAGTATTGTATTTTTTTTGACATTGTTGTTGTTATTTATTTGACGTTGTTGTGGGTGACATTGTTGTTGTTGTTGTTTATTTGACGTTGTTGTTGTTGTTTATTTGACGTAGTTGTTGTTGTTGACGTTGTTGTTGTTGTTGTTGTTGTTTATTTGACGTTTTTGTTGTTGTTGATGTTGTTGTTGTTGTTGTATATTTGACGTTGTTGTAGTTGTTATTGTTGTTGTTATTTATTTGACATTATTGTTGTTGTTGTTGTTTATTTGACGTTGTTGTTGTTTATTTGACGTTGTTGTTGTTGTTTATTTGACGTTGTTGTTGTTGACGTTGTTGTTGTTGTTTATTTGACATTGTTGTCGTTCTTGTTATTGACGTTGTTGTTGTTTATTTGACGTTGTTGTTGTTGTTCTTTATTTGACGTTGTTATTGTTTATTTGACGTTGTTGTTGTTGTTTATTTAACGTTGTTGTTGTTGATGTTGTTGTTGTTGTTATCGTTTATTTGACATTGTTGTTGTTGTTGTTTATTTGACGTAATTTTTGTTGTTGACGTTGTTGTTGTTGTTGTTGTTGTTTATTTGATGTTTTTGTTGTTGTTGTTGATGTTGTTGTTGTTGTTGTTTATTTGACGTTGTTGTTGTTGTTTATTTGACGTTGTTGTTGTTGTTTATTTGACGTTGTTGTTGTTGTTGTTTATTTGACATTGTTGTTATTGACGGTGTTGTTGTTGTTTATTTGACGTTGTTGTTGTTGTTTTTTATTAGACATTGTTGTTGTTGTTGACATAGTTGTTGTTGTTGTTGTTTATTTGACGTTGTTGTTGTTGTTGACGTTGTTGTTGTTGTTGACATAGTTGTTGTTGTTGTTGTTTATTTGACGTTGTTGTTGTTGTTGACGTTGTTGTTGTTGTTGACATTGTTGTTGTTGTTTATTTGTCGTTGTTGTTGTTGTTGACATAGTTGTTGTTGTTGTTGTTTATTTGACGTTGTTGTTGTTGTTGACGTTGTTGTTGTTGTTGTTGTTGTTTATTTGACATTGTTGTTTTTGTTGACGTTGTTGTTGTTGTTGTTTATTTGACATTGTTGTTGTTGTTGTTGACGTTGTTGTTGTTGTTTATTTGACTTTGTTGTTGTTGTTGTTTTTGTTGTTTATTTGACGTTGTTGTTGTTGTTGACTTAGTTGTTGTTGTTGTTTATTTGACGTTGTTGTTTTTGTTGACGGTGTTGTTTATTTGACGTTGTTGTTGTTGTTTATTTGACGTTATTGTTGTTGTTGACGTTGTTGTTGTTATTTATTTGACGTTGTTGTTGTTATTTATTTGACATTGTTGTTGTTGTTGACGTTGTTGTTGTTGTTGTTGTTTATTTGACATTGTTGTTGTTGTTGTTGTTGACGTTGTTGTTGTTGTTGTTGTTGTTTATTTGACGTTGTTTTAGTATTGTTGTTTATTTGACATTGTTGTTGTTATTTATTTGACGTTGTTGTGGGTGATATTGTTGTTGTTGTTGTTTATTTGACGTTGTTGTTGTTGTTGTTGTTTATTTGACGTAGTTGTTGTTGTTGACGTTGTTGTTGTTGTTGTTTATTTGACGTTTTTGTTGTTGTTGATGTTGTTGTTGTTGTTGTATATTTGACGTTGTTGTAGTTGTTATTGTTGTTGTTGTTTATTTGACATTATTGTTGTTGTTGTTGTTTATTTGACATTGTTGTTGTTGTTGTTGACGTTGTTGTTGTTTATTTGACGTTGTTGTTGTTGTTGTTCTTATTTATTTGACGTTGTTATTGTTTATTTGACGTTGTTGTTGTTGTTTATTTAAAGTTGTTGTTGTTGACGTTGTTGTTGTTGTTATTGTTTATTTGACGTTGTTGTTGTTATTTATTTGATGTAGTTGTTGTTGTTGACGTTGTTGTTGTTGTTGTTTGTTTGACGTTTTTGTTGTTGTTGATGTTGTTGTTGTTGTTTATTTGACGTTGTTGTTGTTGTTGTTTATTTGACGTTGTTGTTGTTGTTTATTTGACGTTGTTAATGTTGTTGTTTATTTGACGTTGTTGTTGTTGACGTTGTTGTTGTTGTTTATTTGACGTTGTTGTTGTTGTTGACATAGTTGTTGTTGTTGTTGTTTATTTGACGTTTTTGTTGTTGTTGATGTTGTTGTTGTTTTCGTTGTTGTTTATTTGACGTTGTTGTAGTTGTTTAATTGACGTTGTTGTTGTTGTTTATTTGACGTTGTTGTTGTTGTTGTTATTGTTGTTGTTGTTGTTTATTTGACGTTGTTGTTGTTCTTTATTTGAAGTTGTTGTCGTTCTTGTTGTTTATTTGACGTTGTTGTTGTTGACGTTGGTGTTATTGTTGTTTATTTGACATTGTTGTTGTTGTTGTTATTGTTTATTTGACGTTGTTGTTATTGTTGTTGTTTATTTGGCATTGTTGTTGTATTTGACGTTGTTGTTGTTGTTGTTTATTTGACGTTGTTGTTGTTGTTGACGTTGTTTTTGTTGTTGTTTATTTGACGTTGTTGTTGTTGTTGTTGTTGTTTATTTGACGTTGTTGCTGTTGTTTATTTGACGTTGTTGTTGATGTTGTTTATTTGACCTTGTTTTTGTTGTTGTTTATTTGACATTGTTGTTATTGACGGTGTTGTTGTTGTTGTTTATTTGACGTTGTTGTTGTTGTTGTTGTTTATTAGACATTGTTGTTGTTGTTGACATAGTTGTTGTTGTTGTTGTTTATTTGACGTTGTTGTTGTTGTTGTTGTTATTGTTTATTTGACGTTGTTGTTGTTGTTGACATTGTTGTTGTTGTTGTTGTTGTTTATTTGACGTTTTTGTTGTTGATGTTGTTGTTGTTTTCGTTGTTGTTTATTTGACGTTGTTGTAGTTGTTCAATTGACGTTGTTGTTGTTGTTGTTTATTTGACGTTGTTGTTGTTGTTGTTGTTATTGTTGTTGTTGTTTATTTGACGTTGTTGTTGTTGTTTATTTGATGATGTTGTTGTTGTTGTTGTTTATTTGACGTTGTTGTTGTTGTTGACGTTGTTGTTGTTGTTTATTTGACGTTGTTGTTGTTGTTTATTTGACATTGTTGTTGTTGTTGTTATTGTTTATTTGACGTTGTTGTTGTTGTTTATTTGGCATTGTTGTTGTTGTTGTTGACGTTGTTGTTGTTGTTGTTGTTTATTTGACGTTGTTGTTATTGATGTTGTTTTTGTTGTTGTTTATTTGACGTTGTTGTTGTTGTTGTTTATTTGACGTTGTTGTTGTTGTTGTTGTTTATTTGACGTTGTTGTTGTTGACGTTGTTGTTGTTGTTGTTTATTTGAAGTTGTTGTTGTTGTTGACATAGTTGTTGTTGTTGTTGTTGTTTATTTGACGTTTTTGTTGTTGTTGATGTTGTTGTTGTTTTCGTTGTTGTTTATTTGACGTTGTTGTAGTTGTTTAATTGACGTTGTTGTTGTTGTTGTTTATTTGACGTTGTTGTTGTTGCTGTTGTTATTGTTGTTGTTGTTGTTTATTTGACGTTGTTGTTGTTGTTGTTTATTTGACGTTGTTGTTGTTGTTTATTTGACGTTGTTGTTGTTATTTATTTGACGTTCTTGTGGGTGACATTGTTGTTGTTGTTGTTTATTTGACGTAGTTGTTGTTGTTGACGTTGTTGTTGTTGTTGTTGTTGTTTAGTTGACGTTTTTGTTGTTGTTGATGTTGTTGTTGTTGTTTTATATTTGACGTTGTTGTAAATGTTATTGTTGTTGTTGTTTATTTGACATTGTTGTTGTTGTTATTGTTGTTTATTTGACGTTGTTGTTGTTGTTTATTTGACGTTGTTGTTGTTGACGGTGTTGTTGTAGTTGTTGTTTATTTGACATTGTTGTTGTTGTTGTTGACGTTGTTGATGTTTTTTTGACGTTGTTGTTGTTGTTGATCTTATTTATTTGACGTTGTTATTGTTTATTTGACGTTGTTGATGTTGTTGTTTATTTAAAGTTGTTGTTGTTGACGTTGTTGTTGTTGTTATTGTTTATTTGACGTTGTTGTTGTTATTTATTTGATGTAGTTGTTGTTGTTGACGTTGTTGTTGTTGTTGTTTATTTGACGTTTTTGTTGTTGTTGATGTTGTTGTTGTTGTTTATTTGACGTTGTTGTTGTTGTTGTTTATTTGACGTTGTTGTTGTTGACGGTGTTGTTGTTGTTATTTATTTGACGTTGTTAATGTTGTTGTTTATTTGACGTTGTTGTTGTTGACGTTGTTGTTGTTGTTGTTGTTGTTGACGTTGTTGTTATTGTTGTTTATTTGACGTTGTTGTTGTTGACATAGTTGTTGTTGTTGTTGTTTATTTGACGTTTTTGTTGTTTTTGATGTTGTTGTTGTTTTCGTTGTTGTTTATTTGACGTTGTTGTTGTTATTGTTGTTGTTGTTGTTGTTTATTTGACGTTGTTGTTGTTGTTCTTTATTTGACGTTGTTGTCGTTCTTGTTGTTTATTTGACGTTGTTGTTGTTGACGTTGTTGTTATTGTTGTTTATTTGACATTGTTGTTGTTGTTGTTATTGTTTATTTGACGTTGTTGTTGTTGTTGTTGTTTATTTGGCGTTGTTGTTGTATTTGACGTTGTTGTTGTTGTTGTTGTTTATTTGACGTTGTTGTTGTTGTTGACGTTGTTTTTGTTGTTGTTTATTTGACGTTGTTGTTGTTGTTGTTGTTGTTTATTTGACGTTGTTGTTGTTGTTTATTTGACGTTGTTGTTGATGTTGTTTATTTGACGTTGTTTTTGTTGTTGTTTATTTGACATTGTTGTTATTGACAGTGTTGTTGTTGTTGTTTATTTGACGTTGTTGTTGTTTATTTGACGTTGTTGTTGTTGTTTATTTGACGTTGTTGTTGTTGTTGTTGTTTATTTGACGTTGTTGTTGTTGTTGACATAGTTGTTGTTGTTGTTGTTTATTTGACGTTGTTGTTGTTGTTGACATTGTTGTTGTTGTTTATTTGACGTTTTTGTTGTTGATGTTGTTGTTGTTTTCGTTGTTGTTTATCTGACGTTGTTGTAGTTGTTTAATTGACGTTGTTGTTGTTGTTGTTGTTGTTTATTTGACGTTGTTGTTGTTGTTATTGTTGTTGTTGTTGTTTATTTGACGTTGTTGTTGTTGTTTATTGGATGATGTTGTTGTTGTTGTTGTTTATTTGACGTTGTTGTTGTTGTTGACGTTGTTGTTGTTGTTTATTTGACGTTGTTGTTGTTTATTTGACATTGTTGTTGTTGTTATTATTGTTTATTTGACGTTGTTGTTGTTGTTTATTTGGCATTGTTGTTGTTGTTGTTGACGTTGTCGTTGTTGTTGTTTATTTGACGTTGTTGTTATTGATGTTGTTTTTGTTGTTGTTTATTTGACGTTGTTGTTGTTGTTTATTTGACGTTGTTGTTGTTGTTGTTGTTGTTTATTTGACGTTGTTGTTGTTGTTTATTTGACGTTGTTGTTGTTGTTTGTTATTTGACATTGTTGTTGTTAACGGTGTTGTTGTTGTTGTTGTTGTGTATTTGACGTTGTTGGTTATGTTGTTGTTGTTTATTTGACGTTGTTGTTGTTGACATAGTTGTTATTGTTGTTGTTTATTTGACGTTGTTGTTGTTGTTGTTTATTTGACGTTGTTGTTGTAGTTGACATAGTTGTTGTTGTTGTTGTTTATTTGACGTTGTTGTTGTTGTTGACGTTGTTGTTGTTGTTTATTTGACGTTGTTGTTGTTGTTTATTTGACATTGTTGTTGTTGTTGACGTTGTTGTTGTTGTTGTTGTTTATTTGACATTGTTGTTGTTGTTGTTGTTGACGTTGTTGTTGTTGTTGTTTATTTGACTTTGTTGTTGTTGTTGTTTATTTGACGTTGTTGTTGTTGTTGACTTAGTTATTGTTGTTGTTTATTTGACGTTGTTGTTGTTGACGTTGTTGTTTTTTTAAAGTTGTTGTTGTTTATTTGACGTTGTTGTTGTTGACGTTGTTGTTGTTGTTGTTTATTTGACGTTGTTGTTGTTATTTATTTGACATTGTTGTTGTTGTTAACGTTGTTGTTGTTGTTTATTTGACATTGTTGTTGTTGTTGTTGACGTTGTTGTTGTTGTTGTTGTTTATTTGACGTTGTTTTAGTATTGTTGTTTATTTGACATTGTTGTTGTTATTTATTTGACGTTGTTGTGGGTGACATTGTTGTTGTTGTTTATTTGACGTTGTTGTTGTTGTTTATTTGACGTAGTTGTTGTTGTTGACGTTGTTGTTGTTGTTGTTTATTTGACGTTTTTGTTGTTGTTGATGTTGTTGTTTTTGTATATTTGACGTTGTTGTAGTTGTTATTGTTGTTGTTGTTTATTTGTAATTGTTGTTGTTGTTGTTGTTGTTTATTTGACGTTGTTGTTGTTGTTTATTTGACGTTGTTGTTGTTGTTTATTTGACGTTGTTGTTGTTGACGGTGTTGTTGTTTTTGTTGTTGTTTATTTGACATTGTTGTTGTGGTTGTTGTTGTTGACGTTGTTGTTGTTTATTTGACTCTATTGTTGTTGTTGTTCTTTATTTGACGTTGTTATTGTTTATTTGACGTTGTTGTTGTTGTTTATTTAACGTTGTTGTTGTTGACGTTGTTGTTGTTGTTATTGTTTATTTGACGTTGTTGTTGTTGTTTATTTGACGTAGTTGTTGTTGACGTTGTTGTTGTTGTTGTTTATTTGACGTTTTTGTTGTTGATGTTGTTGTTGTTGTTGTTGTTGTTGTTGTTGTTTATTTGACATTGTTGTTGTTGTTGTTGTTGTTGTTGTTGTTTATTTGAGGTTGTTGTTGTTGACGGTGTTTTTGTTGTTATTTATTTGACGTTGTTGTTGTTGTTGTTGTTTATTTGACGTTGTTGTTGTTGTTGTTTATTTGACGTTGTTGTTGTTGTTGACATAGTTGTTGTTGTTGTTATTGTTTATTTGACGTTTTTGTTGTTGTTGATGTTGTTGTTGTTTTCGTCGTTGTTTATTTGACGTTGTTGTAGTTGTTTAATTGACGTTGTTGTTGTTGTTTATTTGACGTTGTTGTTGTTGTTGTTGTTATTGTTGTTGTTGTTGTTTATTTGACGTTGTTGTTGTTGTTCTTTATTTGACGTTGTTGTCGTTGTTGTTGTTTATTTGACGTTGTTGTTGTTGACGTTGTTGTTGTTGTTGTTTATTTGACATTGTTGTTGTTGTTGTTATTGTTAATTTGACGTCGTTGTTGTTGTTGTTTATTTGGCGTTGTTGTTGTATTTGACGTTGTTGTTGTATTTGACGTTGTTGTTGTTTATTTGATGTTGTTGTTGTTGTTGACGTTGTTTTCGTTGTTGTTTATTTGACGTTGTTGTTGTTGTTGTTGTTTATTTGACGTTGTTGTTGTTGTTTATTTGACGTTGTTGTTGTTGTTGTTTATTTGACGTTGTTGTTGTTTTTGTTTATTTGACTTAATAATTATTGACGGTGTTGTTGTTGTTTATTTGACGTTGTTGTTGTTGTTTATTTGACGTTGTTGTTGTTGTTGTTTATTAGACATTGTTGTTGTTGTTGACATAGTTGTTGTTGTTGTTGTTTATTTGACGTTGTTGTTGTTGTTGACGTTGTTGTTGTTGTTGACGTTGTTGTTGTTGTTGTTTATTTGCCGTTGTTGTTGTTGTTGACATAGTTGTTGTTGTTGTTGTTTATTTGACGTTGTTGTTGTTGTTGTTGACGTTGTTGTTGTTGTTGTTTATTTGACGTTGTTGTTGTTGATGTTGTTTATTTGACATTGTTGTTTTTGTTGACGTTGTTGTTGTTGTTTATTTGACATTGTTGTTGTTGTTGTTGACGTTGTTGTTGTTGTTTATTTGACTTTGTTGTTGTTCTTGTTGTTTATTTGACGTTGTTGTTGTTGTTGACTTAGTTGTTGTTGTTGTTTATTTGACGTTGTTGTTGTTGACGTTGTTGTTGTTGTTGTTGTTGTTGTTGTTGTTTATTTGACGTTCTTGTTGTTGTATATTTGACGTTCTTGTTGTTGTTGACATAGTTGTTGTTGTTGTTGTTGTTTATTTGACGTTTTTGTTGTTGTTGATGTTGTTGTTGTTTTCGTTGTTGTTTATTTGACGTTGTTGTAGTTGTTTAATTGACGTTGTTGTTGTTGTTGTTGTTTATTTAGCGTTGTTGTTGTTGTTATTGTTGTTGTTGTTGTTTATTTGACGTTGTTGTTGTTGTTCTTTATTTGACGTTGTTGTCGTTGTTGTTGTTTATTTGACATTGTTGTTGTTGACGTTGTTGTTGTTGTTGTTTATTTGACATTGTTGTTGTTGTTGTTATTGTTAATTTGACGTTGTTGTTGTTGTTGTTTATTTGGCGTTGTTGTTGTATTTGACGTTGTTGTTGTTGTTGTTTATTTGACGTTGTTGTTATTGTTGACGTTGTTTTCGTTGTTGTTTATTTGACGTTGTTGTTGTTGTTGTTTATTTGACGTTGTTGTTGTTGTTGTTGTTGTTTATTTGACGTTATTGTTGTTGTTGTTTATTTGACGTTGTTGTTGTGGTTTATTTGACGTTGTTGTTGTTTTTGTTTATTTGACATTGTTGTTATTGACGGTGTTGTTGTTGTTTATTTGACGTTGTTGTTGTTGTTGTTTATTTGTCGTTGTTGTTGTTTATTAGACATTGTTGTTGTTGTTGACATAGTTGTTGTTGTTGTTGTTTATTTGACGTTGTTGTTGTTGTTGACGTTGTTGTTGTTGTTGTTGACATTGTTGTTGTTGTTGTTTATTTGTCGTTGTTGTTGTTGTTGACATAGTTGTTGTTGTTATTGTTATTTATTTGACGTTGTTGTTGTTGTTGTTGACGTTGTTGTTGTTGTTGTTTATTTGACATTGTTGTTTTTGTTGACGTTGTTGTTGTTGTTTATTTGACATTGTTGTTGTTGTTGTTGACGTTGTTGTTGTTGTTTATTTGACTTTGTTGTTGTTGTTGTTGTTGTTTATTTGACGTTGTTGTTGTTGTTGACTTAGTTGTTGTTGTTGTTTATTTGACGTTGTTGTTGTTGTTGACGGTGTTGTTTATTTGACGTTGTTGTTGTTGTTTATTTGACGTTGTTCTTGTTGTTGACGTTGTTGTTGTTGTTTATTTGACGTTGTTGTTGTTATTTATTTGACATTGTTGTTGTTGTTGACGTTGTTGTTGTTGTTGTTGTTGTTTATTTGACATTGTTGTTGTTGTTGTTCTTGACGTTGTTGTTGTTGTTGTTGTTGTTGTTGTTTATTCGACGTTGTTTTAGTATTGTATTTTTTTTGACATTGTTGTTGTTATTTATTTGACGTTGTTGTGGGTGACATTGTTGTTGTTGTTGTTTATTTGACGTTGTTGTTGTTGTTTATTTGACGTAGTTGTTGTTGTTGACGTTGTTGTTGTTGTTGTTGTTTATTTGACGTTTTTGTTGTTGTTGATGTTGTTGTTGTTGTTGTATATTTGACGTTGTTGTAGTTGTTATTGTTGTTGTTATTTATTTGACATTATTGTTGTTGTTGTTGTTTATTTGACGTTGTTGTTGTTTATTGGACGTTGTTGTTGTTTATTTGACGTTGTTGTTGTTGACGTTGTTGTTGTTGTTTATTTGACATTGTTGTTGTTCTTGTTATTGACGTTGTTGTTGTTTATTTGACGTTGTTGTTGTTGTTCTTTATTTGACGTTGTTATTGTTTATTTGACGTTGTTGTTGTTGTTTATTTAACGTTGTTGTTGTTGATGTTGTTGTTGTTGTTATCGTTTATTTGTCATTGTTGTTGTTGTTGTTGTTTATTTGACGTAATTTTTGTTGTTGACGTTGTTGTTGTTGTTGTTTATTTGATGTTTTTGTTGTTGTTGTTGATGTTGTTGTTGTTGTTGTTGTTTATTTGACGTTGTTGTTGTTGTTGTTTATTTGACGTTGTTGTTGTTGTTGTTTATTTGACATTGTTGTTATTGACGGTGTTGTTGTTGTTTATTTGACGTTGTTGTTGTTGTTGTTTATTTGATGTTGTTGTTGTTGTTTTTTATTAGACATTGTTGTTGTTGTTGACATAGTTGTTGTTGTTGTTGTTTATTTGACGTTGTTGTTGTTGTTGACGTTGTTGTTGTTGTTGACATAGTTGTTGTTGTTGTTGTTTATTTGACGTTGTTGTTGTTGTTGACGTTGTTGTTGTTGTTGACATTGTTGTTGTTGTTTATTTGTCGTTGTTGTTGTTGTTGTTGACATAGTTGTTGTTGTTGTTGTTTATTTGACGTTGTTGTTGTTGTTGACGTTGTTGTTGTTGTTGTTGTTGTTTATTTGACATTGTTGTTTTTGTTGACGTTGTTGTTGTTGTTGTTTATTTGACATTGTTGTTGTTGTTGTTGACGTTGTTGTTGTTGTTTATTTGACTTTGTTGTTGTTGTTGTTTTTGTTGTTTATTTGACGTTGTTGTTGTTGTTGACTTAGTTGTTGTTGTTGTTTATTTGACGTTGTTGTTTTTGTTGACGGTGTTGTTTATTTGACGTTGTTGTTGTTGTTTATTTGACGTTATTGTTGTTGTTGACGTTGTTGTTGTTATTTATTTGACGTTGTTGTTGTTATTTATTTGACATTGTTGTTGTTGTTGACGTTGTTGTTGTTGTTGTTGTTGTTTATTTGACATTGTTGTTGTTGTTGTTGTTGACGTTGTTGTTGTTGTTGTTGTTGTTGTTTATTTGACGTTGTTTTAGTATTGTTGTTTATTTGACATTGTTGTTGTTATTTATTTGACGTTGTTGTGGGTGATATTGTTGTTGTTGTTGTTTATTTGACGTTGTTGTTGTTGTTGTTTATTTGACGTAGTTGTTGTTGTTGACTTTGTTGTTGTTGTTGTTTATTTGACGTTTTTGTTGTTGTTGATGTTGTTGTATATTTGACGTTGTTGTAGTTGTTATTGTTGTTGTTGTTGTTGTTTATTTGACATTATTGTTGTTGTTGTTGTTTATTTGACGTTGTTGTTGTTGTTTATTTGACGTTGTTGTTGTTTATTTGACGTTGTTGTTGTTGACGGTGTTGTTGTTGTTGTTTATTTGACATTGTTGTTGTTCTTGTTATTGACGTTGTTGTTGTTTATTTGACGTTGTTGTTGTTGTTCTTTATCTGACGTTGTTGTTGTTGTTTATTTGACGTTGTTGTTGTTATTTATTTGACGTTCTTGTGGGTGACATTGTTGTTGTTGTTGTTTATTTGACGTAGTTGTTGTTGTTGACGTTGTTGTTGTTGTTGTTGTTGTTTAGTTGACGTTTTTGTTGTTGTTGATGTTGTTGTTGTTGTTGTATATTTGACGTTGTTGTAGTTGTTATTGTTGTTGTTGTTTATTTGACATTGTTGTTGTTGTTATTGTTGTTTATTTGACGTTGTTGTTGTTGTTTATTTGACGTTGTTGTTGTTGACGGTGTTGTTGTAGTTGTTGTTTATTTGACATTGTTGTTGTTGTTGTTGACGTTGTTGATGTTTTTTTGACGTTGTTGTTGTTGTTGATCTTATTTATTTGACGTTGTTATTGTTTATTTGACGTTGTTGTTGTTGTTGTTTATTTAAAGTTGTTGTTGTTGACGTTGTTGTTGTTGTTATTGTTTATTTGACGTTGTTGTTGTTATTTATTTGATGTAGTTGTTGTTGTTGACGTTGTTGTTGTTGTTGTTTATTTGACGTTTTTGTTGTTGTTGATGTTGTTGTTGTTGTTTATTTGACGTTGTTGTTGTTGTTGTTTATTTGACGTTGTTGTTGTTGACGGTGTTGTTGTTGTTATTTATTTGACGTTGTTAATGTTGTTGTTTATTTGACGTTGTTGTTGTTGACGTTGTTGTTGTTGTTGTTGTTGTTGTTGACGTTGTTGTTATTGTTGTTTATTTGACGTTGTTGTTGTTGACATAGTTGTTGTTGTTGTTGTTTATTTGACGTTTTTGTTGTTTTTGATGTTGTTGTTGTTTTCGTTGTTGTTTATTTGACGTTGTTGTTGTTATTGTTGTTGTTGTTGTTGTTTATTTGACGTTGTTGTTGTTGTTGTTCTTTATTTGACGTTGTTGTCGTTCTTGTTGTTTATTTGACGTTGTTGTTGTTGACGTTGTTGTTATTGTTGTTTATTTGACATTGTTGTTGTTGTTGTTATTGTTTATTTGACGTTGTTGTTGTTGTTGTTGTTGTTTATTTGGCGTTGTTGTTGTATTTGACGTTGTTGTTGTTGTTGTTGTTTATTTGACGTTGTTGTTGTTGTTGACGTTGTTTTTGTTGTTGTTTATTTGACGTTGTTGTTGTTGTTGTTGTTGTTTATTTGACGTTGTTGTTGTTGTTGTTTATTTGACGTTGTTGTTGATGTTGTTTATTTGACGTTGTTTTTGTTGTTGTTTATTTGACATTGTTGTTATTGACAGTGTTGTTGTTGTTGTTTATTTGACGTTGTTG
The DNA here is from genome assembly GCA_948472305.1 of Vicia faba. Classification (NCBI taxonomy): domain Eukaryota; kingdom Viridiplantae; phylum Streptophyta; class Magnoliopsida; order Fabales; family Fabaceae; genus Vicia; species Vicia faba. Next base: position 387,721,812 of record OX451739.1, on the reverse strand, counting down.
TTGTTTATTTGACGTTGTTGTTGTTGTTTATTTGACGTTGTTGTTGTTGTTGTTGTTTATTTGACGTTGTTGTTGTTGTTGACATAGTTGTTGTTGTTGTTGTTTATTTGACGTTGTTGTTGTTGTTGACATTGTTGTTGTTGTTGTTTATTTGACGTTTTTGTTGTTGATGTTGTTGTTGTTTTCGTTGTTGTTTATCTGACGTTGTTGTAGTTGTTTAATTGACGTTGTTGTTGTTGTTGTTGTTTATTTGACGTTGTTGTTGTTGTTATTGTTGTTGTTGTTGTTTATTTGACGTTGTTGTTGTTGTTTATTGGATGATGTTGTTGTTGTTGTTGTTTATTTGACGTTGTTGTTGTTGTTGACGTTGTTGTTGTTGTTTATTTGACGTTGTTGTTGTTTATTTGACATTGTTGTTGTTGTTATTATTGTTTATTTGACGTTGTTGTTGTTGTTTATTTGGCATTGTTGTTGTTGTTGTTGACGTTGTCGTTGTTGTTGTTTATTTGACGTTGTTGTTATTGATGTTGTTTTTGTTGTTGTTTATTTGACGTTGTTGTTGTTGTTTATTTGACGTTGTTGTTGTTGTTGTTGTTTATTTGACGTTGTTGTTGTTGTTTATTTGACGTTGTTGTTGTTGTTTGTTATTTGACATTGTTGTTGTCTATTTGACGTTGTTGTTGTTCTTGTTTATTTGACGTTGTTGTTGTTCTTGTTTATTTGACGTTGTTGTTGTTGTTTATTTGACGTTGTTGTTGTTGTTGTATATTTGACATTGTTGTTGTTAACGGTGTTGTTGTTGTTGTTGTTGTGTATTTGACGTTGTTGGTTATGTTGTTGTTGTTTATTTGACGTTGTTGTTGTTGACATAGTTGTTATTGTTGTTGTTTATTTGACGTTGTTGTTGTTGTTGTTTATTTGACGTTGTTGTTGTAGTTGACATAGTTGTTGTTGTTGTTGTTTATTTGACGTTGTTGTTGTTGTTGACGTTGTTGTTGTTGTTTATTTGACGTTGTTGTTGTTGTTTATTTGACATTGTTGTTGTTGTTGACGTTGTTGTTGTTGTTGTTGTTTATTTGACATTGTTGTTGTTGTTGTTGTTGACGTTGTTGTTGTTGTTGTTTATTTGACTTTGTTGTTGTTGTTGTTTATTTGACGTTGTTGTTGTTGTTGACTTAGTTATTGTTGTTGTTTATTTGACGTTGTTGTTGTTGTTGACGTTGTTGTTTTTTTAAAGTTGTTGTTGTTTATTTGACGTTGTTGTTGTTGTTGACGTTGTTGTTGTTGTTGTTTATTTGACGTTGTTGTTGTTATTTATTTGACATTGTTGTTGTTGTTAACGTTGTTGTTGTTGTTTATTTGACATTGTTGTTGTTGTTGTTGACGTTGTTGTTGTTGTTGTTGTTTATTTGACGTTGTTTTAGTATTGTTGTTTATTTGACATTGTTGTTGTTATTTATTTGACGTTGTTGTGGGTGACATTGTTGTTGTTGTTTATTTGACGTTGTTGTTGTTGTTTATTTGACGTAGTTGTTGTTGTTGACGTTGTTGTTGTTGTTGTTTATTTGACGTTTTTGTTGTTGTTGATGTTGTTGTTTTTGTATATTTGACGTTGTTGTAGTTGTTATTGTTGTTGTTGTTTATTTGTAATTGTTGTTGTTGTTGTTGTTTATTTGACGTTGTTGTTGTTGTTTATTTGACGTTGTTGTTGTTGTTTATTTGACGTTGTTGTTGTTGACGGTGTTGTTGTTTTTGTTGTTGTTTATTTGACATTGTTGTTGTGGTTGTTGTTGTTGACGTTGTTGTTGTTTATTTGACTCTATTGTTGTTGTTGTTCTTTATTTGACGTTGTTATTGTTTATTTGACGTTGTTGTTGTTGTTTATTTAACGTTGTTGTTGTTGACGTTGTTGTTGTTGTTATTGTTTATTTGACGTTGTTGTTGTTGTTTATTTGACGTAGTTGTTGTTGACGTTGTTGTTGTTGTTGTTTATTTGACGTTTTTGTTGTTGATGTTGTTGTTGTTGTTGTTGTTGTTGTTGTTGTTTATTTGACATTGTTGTTGTTGTTGTTTATTTGAGGTTGTTGTTGTTGACGGTGTTGTTGTTGTTATTTATTTGACGTTGTTGTTGTTGTTGTTGTTTATTTGACGTTGTTGTTGTTGTTGTTTATTTGACGTTGTTGTTGTTGTTGACATAGTTGTTGTTGTTGTTATTGTTTATTTGACGTTTTTGTTGTTGTTGATGTTGTTGTTGTTTTCGTCGTTGTTTATTTGACGTTGTTGTAGTTGTTTAATTGACGTTGTTGTTGTTGTTTATTTGACGTTGTTGTTGTTGTTGTTGTTATTGTTGTTGTTGTTGTTTATTTGACGTTGTTGTTGTTGTTCTTTATTTGACGTTGTTGTCGTTGTTGTTGTTTATTTGACGTTGTTGTTGTTGACGTTGTTGTTGTTGTTGTTTATTTGACATTGTTGTTGTTGTTGTTATTGTTAATTTGACGTCGTTGTTGTTGTTGTTTATTTGGCGTTGTTGTTGTATTTGACGTTGTTGTTGTATTTGACGTTGTTGTTGTTTATTTGATGTTGTTGTTGTTGTTGACGTTGTTTTCGTTGTTGTTTATTTGACGTTGTTGTTGTTGTTGTTGTTTATTTGACGTTGTTGTTGTTGTTTATTTGACGTTGTTGTTGTTGTTGTTTATTTGACGTTGTTGTTGTTTTTGTTTATTTGACATTATTGTTATTGACGGTGTTGTTGTTGTTTATTTGACGTTGTTGTTGTTGTTTATTTGACGTTGTTGTTGTTGTTGTTTATTAGACATTGTTGTTGTTGTTGACATAGTTGTTGTTGTTGTTGTTTATTTGACGTTGTTGTTGTTGTTGACGTTGTTGTTGTTGTTGACGTTGTTGTTGTTGTTGTTTATTTGCCGTTGTTGTTGTTGTTGACATAGTTGTTGTTGTTGTTGTTTATTTGACGTTGTTGTTGTTGTTGTTGACGTTGTTGTTGTTGTTGTTTATTTGACGTTGTTGTTGTTGATGTTGTTTATTTGACATTGTTGTTTTTGTTGACGTTGTTGTTGTTGTTTATTTGACATTGTTGTTGTTGTTGTTGACGTTGTTGTTGTTGTTTATTTGACTTTGTTGTTGTTCTTGTTGTTTATTTGACGTTGTTGTTGTTGTTGACTTAGTTGTTGTTGTTGTTTATTTGACGTTGTTGTTGTTGACGTTGTTGTTGTTGTTGTTGTTGTTGTTGTTGTTGTTGTTGTTTATTTGACGTTCTTGTTGTTGTATATTTGACGTTCTTGTTGTTGTTGAGATAGTTGTTGTTGTTGTTGTTGTTGTTTATTTGACGTTTTTGTTGTTGTTGATGTTGTTGTTGTTTTCGTTGTTGTTTATTTGACGTTGTTGTAGTTGTTTAATTGACGTTGTTGTTGTTGTTGTTGTTGTTTATTTAACGTTGTTGTTGTTGTTATTGTTGTTGTTGTTGTTTATTTGACGTTGTTGTTGTTGTTCTTTATTTGACGTTGTTGTCGTTGTTGTTGTTTATTTGACATTGTTGTTGTTGACGTTGTTGTTGTTGTTGTTTATTTGACATTGTTGTTGTTGTTGTTATTGTTAATTTGACGTTGTTGTTGTTGTTGTTTATTTGGCGTTGTTGTTGTATTTGACGTTGTTGTTGTTGTTGTTGTTTATTTGACGTTGTTGTTATTGTTGACGTTGTTTTCGTTGTTGTTTATTTGACGTTGTTGTTGTTGTTGTTTATTTGATGTTGTTGTTGTTGTTGTTGTTTATTTGACGTTATTGTTGTTGTTGTTTATTTGACGTTGTTGTTGTGGTTTATTTGACGTTGTTGTTGTTTTTGTTTATTTGACATTGTTGTTATTGACGGTGTTGTTGTTGTTTATTTGACGTTGTTGTTGTTGTTGTTTATTTGTCGTTGTTGTTGTTTATTAGACATTGTGGTTGTTGTTGACATAGTTGTTGTTGTTGTTGTTTATTTGACGTTGTTGTTGTTGTTGACGTTGTTGTTGTTGTTGTTGACATTGTTGTTGTTGTTGTTTATTTGTCGTTGTTGTTGTTGTTGACATAGTTGTTGTTGTTATTGTTATTTATTTGACGTTGTTGTTGTTGTTGTTGACGTTGTTGTTGTTGTTGTTTATTTGACATTGTTGTTTTTGTTGACGTTGTTGTTGTTGTTTATTTGACATTGTTGTTGTTGTTGTTGACGTTGTTGTTGTTGTTTATTTGACTTTGTTGTTGTTGTTGTTGTTGTTTATTTGACGTTGTTGTTGTTGTTGACTTAGTTGTTGTTGTTGTTTATTTGACGTTGTTGTTGTTGTTGACGGTGTTGTTTATTTGACGTTGTTGTTGTTGTTTATTTGACGTTGTTCTTGTTGTTGACGTTGTTGTTGTTGTTTATTTGACGTTGTTGTTGTTATTTATTTGACATTGTTGTTGTTGTTGACGTTGTTGTTGTTGTTGTTGTTTATTTGACATTGTTGTTGTTGTTGTTCTTGACGTTGTTGTTGTTGTTGTTGTTGTTGTTTATTCGACGTTGTTTTAGTATTGTATTTTTTTTGACATTGTTGTTGTTATTTATTTGACGTTGTTGTGGGTGACATTGTTGTTGTTGTTTATTTGACGTTGTTGTTGTTGACGTTGTTGTTGTTGTTTATTTGACATTGTTGTTGTTCTTGTTATTGACGTTGTTGTTGTTTATTTGACGTTGTTGTTGTTGTTCTTTATTTGACGTTGTTATTGTTTATTTGACGTTGTTGTTGTTGTTTATTTAACGTTGTTGTTGTTGATGTTGTTGTTGTTGTTATCGTTTATTTGTCATTGTTGTTGTTGTTGTTGTTTATTTGACGTAATTTTTGTTGTTGACGTTGTTGTTGTTGTTGTTTATTTGATGTTTTTGTTGTTGTTGTTGATGTTATTGTTGTTATTGTTGTTTATTTGACGTTGTTGTTGTTTATTTGACGTTGTTGTTGTTGTTGTTTATTTGACGTTGTTGTTGTTGTTGTTTATTTGACATTGTTGTTATTGACGGTGTTGTTGTTGTTTATTTGACGTTGTTGTTGTTGTTGTTTATTTGATGTTGTTGTTGTTGTTTTTTATTAGACATTGTTGTTGTTGTTGACATAGTTGTTGTTGTTGTTGTTTATTTGACGTTGTTGTTGTTGTTGACGTTGTTGTTGTTGTTGACATAGTTGTTGTTGTTGTTGTTTATTTGACGTTGTTGTTGTTGTTGACGTTGTTGTTGTTGTTGACATTGTTGTTGTTGTTTATTTGTCGTTGTTGTTGTTGTTGACATAGTTGTTGTTGTTGTTGTTTATTTGACGTTGTTGTTGTTGACGTTGTTGTTGTTGTTGTTGTTGTTTATTTGACATTGTTGTTTTTGTTGACGTTGTTGTTGTTGTTGTTTATTTGACATTGTTGTTGTTGTTGTTGACGTTGTTGTTGTTGTTTATTTGACTTTGTTGTTGTTGTTGTTTTTGTTGTTTATTTGACGTTGTTGTTGTTGTTGACTTAGTTGTTGTTGTTGTTTATTTGACGTTGTTGTTTTTGTTGACGGTGTTGTTTATTTGACGTTGTTGTTGTTGTTTATTTGACGTTATTGTTGTTGTTGACGTTGTTGTTGTTATTTATTTGACGTTGTTGTTGTTATTTATTTGACATTGTTGTTGTTGTTGACGTTGTTGTTGTTGTTGTTGTTGTTGTTTATTTGACATTGTTGTTGTTGTTGTTGTTGTTGACGTTGTTGTTGTTGTTGTTGTTGTTTATTTGACGTTGTTTTAGTATTGTTGTTTATTTGACATTGTTGTTGTTATTTATTTGACGTTGTTGTGGGTGATATTGTTGTTGTTGTTGTTTATTTGACGTTGTTGTTGTTGTTGTTTATTTGACGTAGTTGTTGTTGTTGACTTTGTTGTTGTTGTTGTTTATTTGACGTTTTTGTTGTTGTTGATGTTGTTGTATATTTGACGTTGTTGTAGTTGTTATTGTTGTTGTTGTTGTTGTTGTTTATTTGACATTATTGTTGTTGTTGTTGTTTATTTGACGTTGTTGTTGTTGTTTATTTGACGTTGTTGTTGTTGACGGTGTTGTTGTTGTTGTTTATTTGACATTGTTGTTGTTCTTGTTATTGACGTTGTTGTTGTTTATTTGACGTTGTTGTTGTTGTTCTTTATCTGACGTTGTTATTGTTTATTTGACGTTGTTGTTGTTGTTTATTTAATGTTGTTGTTGACATTGTTGTTGTTGTTATTGTTTATTTGACATTGTTGTTGTTGTTGTTTATTTGACGTAATTTTTGTTGTTGACGTTGTTGTTGTTGTTGTTGTTTATTTGACGTTTTTATTGTTGTTGATGTTGTTGTTGTTGTTGTTTATTTGACGTTGTTGTTGTTGTTGTTTATTTGACGGTGTTGTTGTTGACGGTGTTGTTGTTGTTATTTATTTGACGTTGTTGTTGTTGTTGTTTATTTGACGTTGTTGTTGTTGACGTTGTTGTTGTTGTTGTCTATTTGACGTTGTTGGTGACATAGTTGTTGTTGTTGTGGTTTATTTGACGTTTTTGTTGTTGTTGATGTTGTTGTTGTTTTCGTTGTTGTTTATTTGACGTTGTTGTAGTTGTTTAATTGACGTTGTTGTTGTTGTTGTTTATTTGACGTTGTTGTTGTTGTTGTAATTATTGTTGTTGTTGTTGTTTATTTGACGTTGTTGTTGTTGTTGTTTATTTGACGTTGTTGTTGTTATTTATTTGACGTTGTTTTGGGTGACATTGTTGTTGTTGTTTATTTGACGTTGTTGTAGTTGTTTATTTGACGTAGTTGTTGTTGTTGACGTTGTTGTTGTTGTTGTTTATTTGACGTTTTTGTTGTTGTTGATGTTGTTGTTGTTGTTGTTGTTGTTGTATATTTGACGTTGTTGTAGTTGTTATTGTTGTTGTTGTTTATTTGACATTGTTGCTGTTGTTGTTATTTATTTGACGTTGTTATTGTTGTTTATTTGAGGTGGTTGTTGTTGTTTATTTGACGTTGTTGTTGTTGTTGTTTATTTGACGTTGTTGTTGTTGTTGTTTATTTGACATTGTTGTTATTGACGGTGTTGTTGTTGTTTATTTGACGTTGTTGTTGTTGTTGTTGTTTATTTGACGTTGTTGTTGTTGTTTTTTATTAGACATTGTTGTTGTTGTTGACATAGTTGTTGTTGTTGTTTATTTGACGTTGTTGTTGTTGTTGACGTTGTTGTTGTTGTTGACATAGTTGTTGTTGTTGTTGTTGTTTATTTGACGTTGTTGTTGTTGTTGACGTTGTTGTTGTTGTTGACATAGTTGTTGTTGTTGTTGTTGTTTATTTGTCGTTGTTGTTGTTGTTGACATAGTTGTTGTTGTTGACATTGTTGTTGTTGTTTATTTGTCGTTGTTGTTGTTGTTGACATAGTTGTTGTTGTTGTTGTTTATTTGACGTTGTTGTTGTTGTTGACGTTGTTGTTGTTGTTGTTGTTTATTTGACATTGTTGTTTTTGTTGACGTTGTTGTTGTTGTTGTTTATTTGACATTGTTGTTGTTGTTGTTGACGTTGTTGTTGTTGTTTATTTGACTTTGTTGTTGTTGTTGTTTTTGTTGTTTATTTGACGTTGTTGTTGTTGTTGACTTAGTTGTTGTTGTTGTTTATTTGACGTTGTTGTTTTTGTTGACGGTGTTGTTTATTTGACGTTGTTGTTGTTGTTTATTTGACGTTATTGTTGTTGTTGACGTTGTTGTTGTTATTTATTTGACGTTGTTGTTGTTATTTATTTGACATTGTTGTTGTTGTTGACGTTGTTGTTATTGTTGTTGTTGTTTATTTGACATTGTTGTTGTTGTTGTTGTTGACGTTGTTGTTGTTGTTGTTGTTGTTTATTTGACGTTGTTTTAGTATTGTTGTTTATTTGACATTGTTGTTGTTATTTATTTGACGTTGTTGTGGGTGATATTGTTGTTGTTGTTGTTTATTTGACGTTGTTGTTGTTGTTGTTGTTTATTTGACGTAGTTGTTGTTGTTGACGTTGTTGTTGTTGTTGTTTATTTGACGTTTTTGTTGTTGTTGATGTTGTTGTTGTTGTTGTATATTTGACGTTGTTGTAGTTGTTATTGTTGTTGTTGTTGTTTATTTGACATTATTGTTGTTGTTGTTGTTTATTTGACATTGTTGTTGTTGTTGTTGACTTTGTTGTTGTTTATTTGACGTTGTTGTTGTTGTTGTTCTTATTTATTTGACGTTGTTATTGTTTATTTGACGTTGTTGTTGTTGTTTATTTAAAGTTGTTGTTGTTGACGTTGTTGTTGTTGTTATTGTTTATTTGACGTTGTTGTTGTTATTTATTTGATGTAGTTGTTGTTGTTGACGTTGTTGTTGTTGTTGTTTATTTGACGTTTTTGTTGTTGTTGATGTTGTTGTTGTTGTTTATTTGACGTTGTTGTTGTTGTTGTTTATTTGACGTTGTTGTTGTTATTTATTTGACGTTGTTAATGTTGTTGTTTATTTGACGTTGTTGTTGTTGACGTTGTTGTTGTTGTTTATTTGACGTTGTTGTTGTTGACGTTATTGTTGTTTATTTGACGTTGTTGTTGTTGTTGACATAGTTGTTGTTGTTGTTGTTTATTTGACGTTTTTGTTGTTGTTGATGTTGTTGTTGTTTTCGTTGTTGTTTATTTGACGTTGTTGTAGTTGTTTAATTGACGTTGTTGTTGTTGTTTATTTGACGTTGTTGTTGTTGTTGTTATTGTTGTTGTTGTTGTTTATTTGACGTTGTTGTTGTTGTTGTTGACGTTGTTGTTGTTGTTGTTTATTTGACATTGTTGTTTTTGTTGACGTTGTTGTTGTTGTTTATTTGACATTGTTGTTGTTGTTGTTGACGTTGTTGTTGTTGTTTATTTGACTTTGTTGTTGTTGTTGTTGTTGTTTATTTGACGTTGTTGTTGTTGTTGACTTAGTTGTTGTTGTTGTTTATTTGACGTTGTTGTTGTTGTTGACGGTGTTGTTTATTTGACGTTGTTGTTGTTGTTTATTTGACGTTGTTCTTGTTGTTGACGTTGTTGTTGTTGTTTATTTGACGTTGTTGTTGTTATTTATTTGACATTGTTGTTGTTGTTGACGTTGTTGTTGTTGTTGTTGTTTATTTGACATTGTTGTTGTTGTTGTTCTTGACGTTGTTGTTGTTGTTGTTGTTGTTGTTTATTCGACGTTGTTTTAGTATTGTATTTTTTTTGACATTGTTGTTGTTATTTATTTGACGTTGTTGTGGGTGACATTGTTGTTGTTGTTTATTTGACGTTGTTGTTGTTGACGTTGTTGTTGTTGTTTATTTGACATTGTTGTTGTTCTTGTTATTGACGTTGTTGTTGTTTATTTGACGTTGTTGTTGTTGTTCTTTATTTGACGTTGTTATTGTTTATTTGACGTTGTTGTTGTTGTTTATTTAACGTTGTTGTTGTTGATGTTGTTGTTGTTGTTATCGTTTATTTGTCATTGTTGTTGTTGTTGTTGTTTATTTGACGTAATTTTTGTTGTTGACGTTGTTGTTGTTGTTGTTTATTTGATGTTTTTGTTGTTGTTGTTGATGTTATTGTTGTTATTGTTGTTTATTTGACGTTGTTGTTGTTTATTTGACGTTGTTGTTGTTGTTGTTTATTTGACGTTGTTGTTGTTGTTGTTTATTTGACATTGTTGTTATTGACGGTGTTGTTGTTGTTTATTTGACGTTGTTGTTGTTGTTGTTTATTTGATGTTGTTGTTGTTGTTTTTTATTAGACATTGTTGTTGTTGTTGACATAGTTGTTGTTGTTGTTGTTTATTTGACGTTGTTGTTGTTGTTGACGTTGTTGTTGTTGTTGACATAGTTGTTGTTGTTGTTGTTTATTTGACGTTGTTGTTGTTGTTGACGTTGTTGTTGTTGTTGACATTGTTGTTGTTGTTTATTTGTCGTTGTTGTTGTTGTTGACATAGTTGTTGTTGTTGTTGTTTATTTGACGTTGTTGTTGTTGTTGACGTTGTTGTTGTTGTTGTTGTTGTTTATTTGACATTGTTGTTTTTGTTGACGTTGTTGTTGTTGTTGTTTATTTGACATTGTTGTTGTTGTTGTTGACGTTGTTGTTGTTGTTTATTTGACTTTGTTGTTGTTGTTGTTTTTGTTGTTTATTTGACGTTGTTGTTGTTGTTGACTTAGTTGTTGTTGTTGTTTATTTGACGTTGTTGTTTTTGTTGACGGTGTTGTTTATTTGACGTTGTTGTTGTTGTTTATTTGACGTTATTGTTGTTGTTGACGTTGTTGTTGTTATTTATTTGACGTTGTTGTTGTTATTTATTTGACATTGTTGTTGTTGTTGACGTTGTTGTTGTTGTTGTTGTTGTTTATTTGACATTGTTGTTGTTGTTGTTGTTGTTGACGTTGTTGTTGTTGTTGTTGTTGTTTATTTGACGTTGTTTTAGTATTGTTGTTTATTTGACATTGTTGTTGTTATTTATTTGACGTTGTTGTGGGTGATATTGTTGTTGTTGTTGTTTATTTGACGTTGTTGTTGTTGTTGTTTATTTGACGTAGTTGTTGTTGTTGACTTTGTTGTTGTTGTTGTTTATTTGACGTTTTTGTTGTTGTTGATGTTGTTGTATATTTGACGTTGTTGTAGTTGTTATTGTTGTTGTTGTTGTTGTTGTTTATTTGACATTATTGTTGTTGTTGTTGTTTATTTGACGTTGTTGTTGTTGTTTATTTGACGTTGTTGTTGTTTATTTGACGTTGTTGTTGTTGACGGTGTTGTTGTTGTTGTTTATTTGACATTGTTGTTGTTCTTGTTATTGACGTTGTTGTTGTTTATTTGACGTTGTTGTTGTTGTTCTTTATCTGACGTTGTTATTGTTTATTTGACGTTGTTGTTGTTGTTTATTTAATGTTGTTGTTGACATTGTTGTTGTTGTTATTGTTTATTTGACATTGTTGTTGTTGTTGTTTATTTGACGTAATTTTTGTTGTTGACGTTGTTGTTGTTGTTGTTGTTTATTTGACGTTTTTATTGTTGTTGATGTTGTTGTTGTTGTTGTTTATTTGACGTTGTTGTTGTTGTTGTTTATTTGACGGTGTTGTTGTTGACGGTGTTGTTGTTGTTATTTATTTGACGTTGTTGTTGTTGTTGTTTATTTGACGTTGTTGTTGTTGACGTTGTTGTTGTTGTTGTCTATTTGACGTTGTTGGTGACATAGTTGTTGTTGTTGTGGTTTATTTGACGTTTTTGTTGTTGTTGATGTTGTTGTTGTTTTCGTTGTTGTTTATTTGACGTTGTTGTAGTTGTTTAATTGACGTTGTTGTTGTTGTTGTTTATTTGACGTTGTTGTTGTTGTTGTAATTATTGTTGTTGTTGTTGTTTATTTGACGTTGTTGTTGTTGTTGTTTATTTGACGTTGTTGTTGTTATTTATTTGACGTTGTTTTGGGTGACATTGTTGTTGTTGTTTATTTGACGTTGTTGTAGTTGTTTATTTGACGTAGTTGTTGTTGTTGACGTTGTTGTTGTTGTTGTTTATTTGACGTTTTTGTTGTTGTTGATGTTGTTGTTGTTGTTGTTGTTGTTGTATATTTGACGTTGTTGTAGTTGTTATTGTTGTTGTTGTTTATTTGACATTGTTGCTGTTGTTGTTATTTATTTGACGTTGTTATTGTTGTTTATTTGAGGTGGTTGTTGTTGTTTATTTGACGTTGTTGTTGTTGTTGTTTATTTGACGTTGTTGTTGTTGTTGTTTATTTGACATTGTTGTTATTGACGGTGTTGTTGTTGTTTATTTGACGTTGTTGTTGTTGTTGTTGTTTATTTGACGTTGTTGTTGTTGTTTTTTATTAGACATTGTTGTTGTTGTTGACATAGTTGTTGTTGTTGTTTATTTGACGTTGTTGTTGTTGTTGACGTTGTTGTTGTTGTTGACATAGTTGTTGTTGTTGTTGTTGTTTATTTGACGTTGTTGTTGTTGTTGACGTTGTTGTTGTTGTTGACATTGTTGTTGTTGTTTATTTGTCGTTGTTGTTGTTGTTGACATAGTTGTTGTTGTTGTTGTTTATTTGACGTTGTTGTTGTTGTTGACGTTGTTGTTGTTGTTGTTTATTTGACATTGTTGTTTTTGTTGACGTTGTTGTTGTTGTTGTTTATTTGACATTGTTGTTGTTGTTGTTGACGTTGTTGTTGTTGTTTATTTGACTTTGTTGTTGTTGTTGTTTTTGTTGTTTATTTGACGTTGTTGTTGTTGTTGACTTAGTTGTTGTTGTTGTTTATTTGACGTTGTTGTTTTTGTTGACGGTGTTGTTTATTTGACGTTGTTGTTGTTGTTTATTTGACGTTATTGTTGTTGTTGACGTTGTTGTTGTTATTTATTTGACGTTGTTGTTGTTATTTATTTGACATTGTTGTTGTTGTTGACGTTGTTGTTATTGTTGTTGTTGTTTATTTGACATTGTTGTTGTTGTTGTTGTTGACGTTGTTGTTGTTGTTGTTGTTGTTTATTTGACGTTGTTTTAGTATTGTTGTTTATTTGACATTGTTGTTGTTATTTATTTGACGTTGTTGTGGGTGATATTGTTGTTGTTGTTGTTTATTTGACGTTGTTGTTGTTGTTGTTGTTTATTTGACGTAGTTGTTGTTGTTGACGTTGTTGTTGTTGTTGTTTATTTGACGTTTTTGTTGTTGTTGATGTTGTTGTTGTTGTTGTATATTTGACGTTGTTGTAGTTGTTATTGTTGTTGTTGTTGTTTATTTGACATTATTGTTGTTGTTGTTGTTTATTTGACATTGTTGTTGTTGTTGTTGACTTTGTTGTTGTTTATTTGACGTTGTTGTTGTTGTTGTTCTTATTTATTTGACGTTGTTATTGTTTATTTGACGTTGTTGTTGTTGTTTATTTAAAGTTGTTGTTGTTGACGTTGTTGTTGTTGTTATTGTTTATTTGACGTTGTTGTTGTTATTTATTTGATGTAGTTGTTGTTGTTGACGTTGTTGTTGTTGTTGTTTATTTGACGTTTTTGTTGTTGTTGATGTTGTTGTTGTTGTTTATTTGACGTTGTTGTTGTTGTTGTTTATTTGACGTTGTTGTTGTTATTTATTTGACGTTGTTAATGTTGTTGTTTATTTGACGTTGTTGTTGTTGACGTTGTTGTTGTTGTTTATTTGACGTTGTTGTTGTTGACGTTATTGTTGTTTATTTGACGTTGTTGTTGTTGTTGACATAGTTGTTGTTGTTGTTGTTTATTTGACGTTTTTGTTGTTGTTGATGTTGTTGTTGTTTTCGTTGTTGTTTATTTGACGTTGTTGTAGTTGTTTAATTGACGTTGTTGTTGTTGTTTATTTGACGTTGTTGTTGTTGTTGTTATTGTTGTTGTTGTTGTTTATTTGACGTTGTTGTTGTTCTTTATTTGAAGTTGTTGTCGTTCTTGTTGTTTATTTGACGTTGTTGTTGTTGACGTTGTTGTTATTGTTGTTTATTTGACATTGTTGTTGTTGTTGTTATTGTTTATTTGACGTTGTTGTTATTGTTGTTGTTTATTTGGCATTGTTGTTGTATTTGACGTTGTTGTTGTTGTTGTTGTTTATTTGACGTTGTTGTTGTTGTTGACGTTGTTTTTGTTGTTGTTTATTTGACGTTGTTGTTGTTGTTGTTGTTGTTGTTTATTTGACGTTGTTGCTGTTGTTTATTTGACGTTGTTGTTGATGTTGTTTATTTGACCTTGTTTTTGTTGTTGTTTATTTGACATTGTTGTTATTGACGGTGTTGTTGTTGTTGTTTATTTGACGTTGTTGTTGTTATTGTTTATTAGACATTGTTGTTGTTGTTGACATAGTTGTTGTTGTTGTTGTTTATTTGACGTTGTTGTTGTTGTTGTTGTTGTTGTTATTGTTTATTTGACGTTGTTGTTGTTGTTGTTGACATTGTTGTTGTTGTTGTTGTTGTTTATTTGACGTTTTTGTTGTTGATGTTGTTGTTGTTTTCGTTGTTGTTTATCTGACGTTGTTGTAGTTGTTCAATTGACGTTGTTGTTGTTGTTGTTTATTTGACGTTGTTGTTGTTGTTGTTGTTATTGTTGTTGTTGTTTATTTGACGTTGTTGTTGTTGTTTATTTGATGATGTTGGTGTTGTTGTTTATTTGACGTTGTTGTTGTTGTTGACGTTGTTGTTGTTGTTTATTTGACGTTGTTGTTGTTGTTTATTTGACATTGTTGTTGTTGTTGTTATTGTTTATTTGACGTTGTTGTTGTTGTTTATTTGGCATTGTTGTTGTTGTTGTTGACGTTGTTGTTGTTGTTGTTGTTTATTTGACGTTGTTGTTATTGATGTTGTTTTTGTTGTTGTTTATTTGACGTTGTTGTTGTTGTTGTTTATTTGACGTTGTTGTTGTTGTTGTTGTTTATTTGACGTTGTTGTTGTTGACGTTGTTGTTGTTGTTGTTTATTTGAAGTTGTTGTTGTTGTTGACATAGTTGTTGTTGTTGTTGTTTATTTGACGTTTTTGTTGTTGTTGATGTTGTTGTTGTTTTCGTTGTTGTTTATTTGACGTTGTTGTAGTTGTTTAATTGACGTTGTTGTTGTTGTTGTTTATTTGACGTTGTTGTTGTTGCTGTTGTTATTGTTGTTGTTGTTGTTTATTTGACGTTGTTGTTGTTGTTGTTTATTTGACGTTGTTGTTGTTGTTTATTTGGCGTTATTGTTGTTATTTATTTGACGTTCTTGTGGGTGACATTGTTGTTGTTGTTGTTTATTTGACGTAGTTGTTGTTGTTGACGTTGTTGTTGTTGTTGTTGTTGTTTAGTTGACGTTTTTGTTGTTGTTGATGTTGTTGTTGTTGTTGTATATTTGACGTTGTTGTAGTTGTTATTGTTGTTGTTGTTTATTTGACATTGTTGTTGTTGTTGTTGTTTATTTGACGTTGTTGTTGTTGTTTATTTGACGTTGTTGTTGTTGACAATGTTGTTGTAGTTGTTGTTTATTTGACATTGTTGTTGTTGTTGTTGACGTTGTTGTTGTTTATTTGACGTTGTTGTTGTTGTTGATCTTATTTATTTGACGTTGTTATTGTTTATTTGACGTTGTTGTTGTTGTTTATTTAAAGTTGTTGTTGTTGACGTTGTTGTTGTTGTTATTGTTTATTTGACGTTGTTGTTGTTATTTATTTGATGTAGTTGTTGTTGTTGACGTTGTTGTTGTTGTTGTTTATTTGACGTTTTTGTTGTTGTTGATGTTGTTGTTGTTGTTTATTTGACGTTGTTGTTGTTGTTTATTTGACGTTGTTGTTGTTGACGGTGTTGTTGTTGTTATTTATTTGACGTTGTTAATGTTGTTGTTTATTTGACGTTGTTGTTGTTGACGTTGTTGTTGTTGTTGTTGTTGACGTTGTTGTTATTGTTGTTTATTTGACGTTGTTATTGTTGACATAGTTGTTGTTGTTGTTTATTTGACGTTTTTGTTGTTTTTGATGTTGTTGTTGTTTTCGTTGTTGTTTATTTGACGTTGTTGTTGTTATTGTTGTTGTTGTTGTTTATTTGACGTTGTTGTCGTTCTTGTTGTTTATTTGACGTTGTTGTTGTTGACGTTGTTGTTATTGTTGTTTATTTGACATTGTTGTTGTTGTTGTTATTGTTTATTTGACGTTGTTGTTGTTGTTGTTGTTGTTTATTTGGCGTTGTTGTTGTATTTGACGTTGTTGTTGTTGTTGTTTATTTGACGTTGTTGTTGTTGTTGACGTTGTTTTTGTTGTTGTTTATTTGACGTTGTTGTTGTTGTTGTTGTTGTTTATTTGACGTTGTTGTTGTTGTTTATTTGACGTTGTTGTTGATGTTGTTTATTTGACGTTGTTTTTGTTGTTGTTTATTTGACATTGTTGTTATTGACAGTGTTGTTGTTGTTGTTTATTTGACGTTGTTGTTGTTGTTGTTTATTTGACGTTGTTGTTGTTGTTTATTTGACGTTGTTGTTGTTGTTGTTGTTGTTTATTTGACGTTGTTGTTGTTGTTGACATAGTTGTTGTTGTTGTTGTTTATTGGACGTTGTTGTTGTTGTTGACATTGTTGTTGTTGTTGTTTATTTGACGTTTTTGTTGTTGATGTTGTTGTTGTTTTCGTTGTTGTTTATCTGACGTTGTTGTAGTTGTTTAATTGACGTTGTTGTTGTTGTTGTTTATTTGACGTTGTTGTTGTTGTTATTGTTGTTGTTGTTGTTTATTTGACGTTGTTGTTGTTGTTATTGTTGTTGTTGTTGTTTATTTGACGTTGTTGTTGTTGTTTATTGGATGATGTTGTTGTTGTTGTTGTTTATTTGACGTTGTTGTTGTTGTTGACGTTGTTGTTGTTGTTTATTTGACGTTGTTGTTGTTTATTTGACATTGTTGTTGTTGTTATTATTGTTTATTTGACGTTGTTGTTGTTGTTTATTTGGCATTGTTGTTGTTGTTGTTGACGTTGTCGTTGTTGTTGTTTATTTGACGTTGTTGTTATTGATGTTGTTTTTGTTGTTGTTTATTTGACGTTGTTGTTGTTGTTTATTTGACGTTGTTGTTGTTGTTGTTGTTTATTTGACGTTGTTGTTGTTGTTTATTTGACGTTGTTGTTGTTGTTTGTTATTTGACATTGTTGTTGTCTATTTGACGTTGTTGTTGTTCTTGTTTATTTGACGTTGTTGTTGTTCTTGTTTATTTGACGTTGTTGTTGTTGTTTATTTGACGTTGTTGTTGTTGTTGTATATTTGACATTGTTGTTGTTAACGGTGTTGTTGTTGTTGTTGTTGTTTATTTGACGTTGTTGGTTATGTTGTTGTTGTTGTTGTTGTTTATTTGACGTTGTTGTTGTTGACATAGTTGTTATTGTTGTTGTTTATTTGACGTTGTTGTTGTTGTTGTTTATTTGACGTTGTTGTTGTAGTTGACATAGTTGTTGTTTTTGTTGTTTATTTGACGTTGTTGTTGTTGTTGACGTTGTTGTTGTTGTTTATTTGACGTTGTTGTTGTTGTTTATTTGACATTGTTGTTGTTGTTGACGTTGTTGTTGTTGTTGTTGTTTATTTGACATTGTTGTTGTTGTTGTTGTTGACGTTGTTGTTGTTGTTGTTTATTTGACTTTGTTGTTGTTGTTGTTTATTTGACGTTGTTGTTGTTGTTGACTTAGTTATTGTTGTTGTTTATTTGACGTTGTTGTTGTTGTTGACGTTGTTGTTTTTTTAAAGTTGTTGTTGTTTATTTGACGTTGTTGTTGTTGTTGACGTTGTTGTTGTTGTTGTTGTTTATTTGACGTTGTTGTTGTTATTTATTTGACATTGTTGTTGTTGTTAACGTTGGTGTTGTTGTTTATTTGACATTGTTGTTGTTGTTGTTGACGTTGTTGTTGTTGTTGTTGTTTATTTGACGTTGTTTTAGTATTGTTGTTTATTTGACATTGTTGTTGTTATTTATTTGACGTTGTTGTGGGTGACATTGTTGTTGTTGTTTATTTGACGTTGTTGTTGTTGTTGTTTATTTGACGTAGTTGTTGTTGTTGACGTTGTTGTTGTTGTTGTTTATTTGACGTTTTTGTTGTTGTTGATGTTGTTGTTTTTGTATATTTGACGTTGTTGTAGTTGTTATTGTTGTTGTTGTTTATTTGTAATTGTTGTTGTTGTTGTTGTTGTTTATTTGACGTTGTTGTTGTTGTTTATTTGACGTTGTTGTTGTTGTTTATTTGACGTTGTTGTTGTTGACGGTGTTGTTGTTTATTTGACATTGTTGTTGTGGTTGTTGTTGTTGACGTTGTTGTTGTTTATTTGACTCTATTGTTGTTGTTGTTCTTTATTTGACGTTGTTATTGTTTATTTGACGTTGTTGTTGTTGTTGTTGTTGTTGTTTATTTGACGTTGTTGTTGTTGTTGACATAGTTGTTGTTGTTGTTGTTTATTGGACGTTGTTGTTGTTGTTGACATTGTTGTTGTTGTTGTTTATTTGACGTTTTTGTTGTTGATGTTGTTGTTGTTTTCGTTGTTGTTTATCTGACGTTGTTGTAGTTGTTTAATTGACGTTGTTGTTGTTGTTGTTTATTTGACGTTGTTGTTGTTGTTATTGTTGTTGTTGTTGTTTATTTGACGTTGTTGTTGTTGTTATTGTTGTTGTTGTTGTTTATTTGACGTTGTTGTTGTTGTTTATTGGATGATGTTGTTGTTGTTGTTGTTTATTTGACGTTGTTGTTGTTGTTGACGTTGTTGTTGTTGTTTATTTGACGTTGTTGTTGTTTATTTGACATTGTTGTTGTTGTTATTATTGTTTATTTGACGTTGTTGTTGTTGTTTATTTGGCATTGTTGTTGTTGTTGTTGACGTTGTCGTTGTTGTTGTTTATTTGACGTTGTTGTTATTGATGTTGTTTTTGTTGTTGTTTATTTGACGTTGTTGTTGTTGTTTATTTGACGTTGTTGTTGTTGTTGTTGTTTATTTGACGTTGTTGTTGTTGTTTATTTGACGTTGTTGTTGTTGTTTGTTATTTGACATTGTTGTTGTCTATTTGACGTTGTTGTTGTTCTTGTTTATTTGACGTTGTTGTTGTTCTTGTTTATTTGACGTTGTTGTTGTTGTTTATTTGACGTTGTTGTTGTTGTTGTATATTTGACATTGTTGTTGTTAACGGTGTTGTTGTTGTTGTTGTTGTTTATTTGACGTTGTTGGTTATGTTGTTGTTGTTGTTGTTGTTTATTTGACGTTGTTGTTGTTGACATAGTTGTTATTGTTGTTGTTTATTTGACGTTGTTGTTGTTGTTGTTTATTTGACGTTGTTGTTGTAGTTGACATAGTTGTTGTTTTTGTTGTTTATTTGACGTTGTTGTTGTTGTTGACGTTGTTGTTGTTGTTTATTTGACGTTGTTGTTGTTGTTTATTTGACATTGTTGTTGTTGTTGACGTTGTTGTTGTTGTTGTTGTTTATTTGACATTGTTGTTGTTGTTGTTGTTGACGTTGTTGTTGTTGTTGTTTATTTGACTTTGTTGTTGTTGTTGTTTATTTGACGTTGTTGTTGTTGTTGACTTAGTTATTGTTGTTGTTTATTTGACGTTGTTGTTGTTGTTGACGTTGTTGTTTTTTTAAAGTTGTTGTTGTTTATTTGACGTTGTTGTTGTTGTTGACGTTGTTGTTGTTGTTGTTGTTTATTTGACGTTGTTGTTGTTATTTATTTGACATTGTTGTTGTTGTTAACGTTGGTGTTGTTGTTTATTTGACATTGTTGTTGTTGTTGTTGACGTTGTTGTTGTTGTTGTTTATTTGACGTTGTTTTAGTATTGTTGTTTATTTGACATTGTTGTTGTTATTTATTTGACGTTGTTGTGGGTGACATTGTTGTTGTTGTTTATTTGACGTTGTTGTTGTTGTTGTTTATTTGACGTAGTTGTTGTTGTTGACGTTGTTGTTGTTGTTGTTTATTTGACGTTTTTGTTGTTGTTGATGTTGTTGTTTTTGTATATTTGACGTTGTTGTAGTTGTTATTGTTGTTGTTGTTTATTTGTAATTGTTGTTGTTGTTGTTGTTGTTTATTTGACGTTGTTGTTGTTGTTTATTTGACGTTGTTGTTGTTGTTTATTTGACGTTGTTGTTGTTGACGGTGTTGTTGTTTATTTGACATTGTTGTTGTGGTTGTTGTTGTTGACGTTGTTGTTGTTTATTTGACTCTATTGTTGTTGTTGTTCTTTATTTGACGTTGTTATTGTTTATTTGACGTTGTTGTTGTTGTTGTTGTTGTTGTTTATTTGACGTTGTTGTTGTTGTTGACATAGTTGTTGTTGTTGTTGTTTATTGGACGTTGTTGTTGTTGTTGACATTGTTGTTGTTGTTGTTTATTTGACGTTTTTGTTGTTGATGTTGTTGTTGTTTTCGTTGTTGTTTATCTGACGTTGTTGTAGTTGTTTAATTGACGTTGTTGTTGTTGATGTTTATTTGACGTTGTTGTTGTTGTTATTGTTGTTGTTGTTGTTTATTTGACGTTGTTGTTGTTGTTATTGTTGTTGTTGTTGTTTATTTGACGTTGTTGTTGTTGTTTATTGGATGATGTTGTTGTTGTTGTTGTTTATTTGACGTTGTTGTTGTTGTTGACGTTGTTGTTGTTGTTTATTTGACGTTGTTGTTGTTTATTTGACATTGTTGTTGTTGTTATTATTGTTTATTTGACGTTGTTGTTGTTGTTTATTTGGCATTGTTGTTGTTGTTGTTGACGTTGTCGTTGTTGTTGTTTATTTGACGTTGTTGTTATTGATGTTGTTTTTGTTGTTGTTTATTTGACGTTGTTGTTGTTGTTTATTTGACGTTGTTGTTGTTGTTGTTGTTTATTTGACGTTGTTGTTGTTGTTTATTTGACGTTGTTGTTGTTGTTTGTTATTTGACATTGTTGTTGTCTATTTGACGTTGTTGTTGTTCTTGTTTATTTGACGTTGTTGTTGTTCTTGTTTATTTGACGTTGTTGTTGTTGTTTATTTGACGTTGTTGTTGTTGTTGTATATTTGACATTGTTGTTGTTAACGGTGTTGTTGTTGTTGTTGTTGTTTATTTGACGTTGTTGGTTATGTTGTTGTTGTTGTTGTTGTTTATTTGACGTTGTTGTTGTTGACATAGTTGTTATTGTTGTTGTTTATTTGACGTTGTTGTTGTTGTTGTTTATTTGACGTTGTTGTTGTAGTTGACATAGTTGTTGTTTTTGTTGTTTATTTGACGTTGTTGTTGTTGTTGACGTTGTTGTTGTTGTTTATTTGACGTTGTTGTTGTTGTTTATTTGACATTGTTGTTGTTGTTGACGTTGTTGTTGTTGTTGTTGTTTATTTGACATTGTTGTTGTTGTTGTTGTTGACGTTGTTGTTGTTGTTGTTTATTTGACTTTGTTGTTGTTGTTGTTTATTTGACGTTGTTGTTGTTGTTGACTTAGTTATTGTTGTTGTTTATTTGACGTTGTTGTTGTTGTTGACGTTGTTGTTTTTTTAAAGTTGTTGTTGTTTATTTGACGTTGTTGTTGTTGTTGACGTTGTTGTTGTTGTTGTTTATTTGACGTTGTTGTTGTTATTTATTTGACATTGTTGTTGTTGTTAACGTTGGTGTTGTTGTTTATTTGACATTGTTGTTGTTGTTGTTGACGTTGTTGTTGTTGTTGTTGTTTATTTGACGTTGTTTTAGTATTGTTGTTTATTTGACATTGTTGTTGTTATTTATTTGACGTTGTTGTGGGTGACATTGTTGTTGTTGTTTATTTGACGTTGTTGTTGTTGTTGTTTATTTGACGTAGTTGTTGTTGTTGACGTTGTTGTTGTTGTTGTTTATTTGACGTTTTTGTTGTTGTTGATGTTGTTGTTTTTGTATATTTGACGTTGTTGTAGTTGTTATTGTTGTTGTTGTTTATTTGTAATTGTTGTTGTTGTTGTTGTTGTTTATTTGACGTTGTTGTTGTTGTTTATTTGACGTTGTTGTTGTTGTTTATTTGACGTTGTTGTTGTTGACGGTGTTGTTGTTTATTTGACATTGTTGTTGTGGTTGTTGTTGTTGACGTTGTTGTTGTTTATTTGACTCTATTGTTGTTGTTGTTCTTTATTTGACGTTGTTATTGTTTATTTGACGTTGTTGTTGTTGTTGTTTATTTAACGTTGTTGTTGTTGACGTTGTTGTTGTTGTTATTGTTTATTTGACGTTGTTGTTGTTGTTTATTTGACGTAGTTGTTGTTGACGTTGTTGTTGTTGTTGTTTATTTGACGTTTTTGTTGTTGATGTTGTTATTGTTGTTGTTGTTGTTGTTGTTTATTTGACATTGTTGTTGTTGTTGTTGTTTATTTGAGGTTGTTGTTGTTGACGGTGTTGTTGTTGTTATTTATTTGACGTTGTTGTTGTTGTTGTTTATTTGACGTTGTTGTTGTTGTTGACATAGTTGTTGTTGTTGTTGTTTATTTGACGTTTTTGTTGTTGTTGATGTTGTTGTTGTTTTCGTCGTTGTTTATTTGACGTTGTTGTAGTTGTTTAATTGACGTTGTTGTTCTTGTTTATTTGACGTTGTTGTTGTTGTTGTTGTTATTGTTGTTGTTGTTGTTTATTTGACGTTGTTGTTGTTGTTCTTTATTTGACGTTGTTGTCGTTGTTGTTGTTTATTTGACGTTGTTGTTGTTGACGTTGTTGTTGTTGTTGTTTATTTGACATTGTTGTTGTTGTTGTTATTGTTAATTTGACGTCGTTGTTGTTGTTGTTGTTTATTTGACGTTGTTGTTGTATTTGACGTTGTTGTTGTATTTGACGTTGTTGTTGTTTATTTGATGTTGTTGTTGTTGTTGACGTTGTTTTCGTTGTTGTTTATTTGACGTTGTTGTTGTTGTTGTTGTTTATTTGAC
This sequence comes from Vicia faba, assembly GCA_948472305.1. Taxonomy (NCBI): domain Eukaryota; kingdom Viridiplantae; phylum Streptophyta; class Magnoliopsida; order Fabales; family Fabaceae; genus Vicia; species Vicia faba. Next base: position 387,699,445 of record OX451739.1, on the reverse strand, counting down.
GTTGTTGTTGTTGTTTATTTGACGTTGTTGTTGTTGTTGTTTATTTGACGTTGTTGTTGTTTTTGTTTATTTGACATTGTTGTTATTGACGGTGTTGTTGTTGTTTATTTGACGTTGTTGTTGTTGTTTATTTGACGTTGTTGTTGTTGTTGTTTATTAGACATTGTTGTTGTTGTTGACATAGTTGTTGTTGTTGTGGTTTATTTGACGTTGTTGTTGTTGTTGACGTTGTTGTTGTTGTTGACGTTGTTGTTGTTGTTGTTTATTTGCCGTTGTTGTTGTTGTTGACATAGTTGTTGTTGTTGTTGTTTATTTGACGTTGTTGTTGTTGATGTTGTTTTTGTTGTTGTTTATTTGACGTTGTTGTTGTTGTTGTTTATTTGACGTTGTTGTTGTTGTTGTTGTTTATTTGACGTTGTTGTTGTTGACGTTGTTGTTGTTGTTGTTTATTTGAAGTTGTTGTTGTTGTTGACATAGTTGTTGTTGTTGTTGTTTATTTGACGTTTTTGTTGTTGTTGATGTTGTTGTTGTTTTCGTTGTTGTTTATTTGACGTTGTTGTAGTTGTTTAATTGACGTTGTTGTTGTTGTTGTTTATTTGACGTTGTTGTTGTTGCTGTTGTTATTGTTGTTGTTGTTGTTTATTTGACGTTGTTGTTGTTGTTTATTTGACGTTGTTGTTGTTATTTATTTGACGTTCTTGTGGGTGACATTGTTGTTGTTGTTGTTTATTTGACGTAGTTGTTGTTGTTGACGTTGTTGTTGTTGTTGTTGTTGTTTAGTTGACGTTTTTGTTGTTGTTGATGTTGTTGTTGTTGTTGTATATTTGACGTTGTTGTAGTTGTTATTGTTGTTGTTGTTTATTTGACATTGTTGTTGTTGTTGTTGTTGTTTATTTGACGTTGTTGTTGTTGTTTATTTGACGTTGTTGTTGTTGATGGTGTTGTTGTAGTTGTTGTTTATTTGACATTGTTGTTGTTGTTGTTGACGTTGTTGTTGTTTATTTGACGTTGTTGTTGTTGTTGATCTTATTTATTTGACGTTGTTATTGTTTATTTGACGTTGTTGTTGTTGTTTATTTAAAGTTGTTGTTGTTGACGTTGTTGTTGTTGTTATTGTTTATTTGACGTTGTTGTTGTTGTTATTTATTTGATGTAGTTGTTGTTGTTGACGTTGTTGTTGTTGTTGTTTATTTGACGTTTTTGTTGTTGTTGATGTTGTTGTTGTTGTTTATTTGACGTTGTTGTTGTTGTTGTTTATTTGACGTTGTTGTTGTTGACGGTGTTGTTGTTGTTATTTATTTGACGTTGTTAATGTTGTTGTTTATTTGACGTTGTTGTTGTTGACGTTGTTGTTGTTGTTGTTGTTGACGTTGTTGTTATTGTTGTTTATTTGACGTTGTTGTTGTTGACATAGTTGTTGTTGTTATTGTTTATTTGACGTTTTTGTTGTTTTTGATGTTGTTGTTGTTTTCGTTGTTGTTTATTTGACGTTGTTGTTGTTATTGTTGTTGTTGTTGTTTATTTGACGTTGTTGTTGTTGTTCTTTATTTGACGTTGTTGTCGTTCTTGTTGTTTATTTGACGTTGTTGTTGTTGACGTTGTTGTTATTGTTGTTTATTTGACATTGTTGTTGTTGTTGTTATTGTTTATTTGACGTTGTTGTTGTTGTTGTTGTTGTTTATTTGGCGTTGTTGTTGTATTTGACGTTGTTGTTGTTGTTGTTTATTTGACGTTGTTGTTGTTGTTGACGTTGTTTTTGTTGTTGTTTATTTGACGTTGTTGTTGTTGTTGTTGTTGTTTATTTGACGTTGTTGTTGTTGTTTATTTGACGTTGTTGTTGATGTTGTTTATTTGACGTTGTTTTTGTTGTTGTTTATTTGACATTGTTGTTATTGACAGTGTTGTTGTTGTTGTTTATTTGACGTTGTTGTTGTTGTTGTTTATTTGACGTTGTTGTTGTTGTTTATTTGACGTTGTTGTTGTTGTTGTTGTTTATTTGACGTTGTTGTTGTTGTTGACATAGTTGTTGTTGTTGTTGTTTATTTGACGTTGTTGTTGTTGTTGACATTGTTGTTGTTGTTGTTTATTTGACGTTTTTGTTGTTGATGTTATTGTTGTTTTCGTTGTTGTTTATCTGACGTTGTTGTAGTTGTTTAATTGACGTTGTTGTTGTTGTTGTTGTTTATTTGACGTTGTTGTTGTTGTTTATTTGACGTTGTTGTTGTTGTTTATTGGATGATGTTGTTGTTGTTGTTGTTTATTTGACGTTGTTGTTGTTGTTGACGTTGTTGTTGTTGTTTATTTGACGTTGTTGTTGTTTATTTGACATTGTTGTTGTTGTTATTATTGTTTATTTGACGTTGTTGTTGTTGTTTATTTGGCATTGTTGTTGTTGTTGTTGACGTTGTCGTTGTTGTTGTTTATTTGACGTTGTTGTTATTGATGTTGTTTTTGTTGTTGTTTATTTGACGTTGTTGTTGTTGTTTATTTGACGTTGTTGTTGTTGTTGTTGTTGTTTATTTGACGTTGTTGTTGTTGTTTATTTGACGTTGTTGTTGTTGTTTGTTATTTGACATTGTTGTTGTCTATTTGACGTTGTTGTTGTTCTTGTTTATTTGACGTTGTTGTTGTTCTTGTTTATTTGACGTTGTTGTTGTTGTTTATTTGACGTTGTTGTTGTTGTTGTATATTTGACATTGTTGTTGTTAACGGTGTTGTTGTTGTTGTTGTTGTTTATTTGACGTTGTTGGTTATGTTGTTGTTGTTGTTGTTGTTTATTTGACGTTGTTGTTGTTGACATAGTTGTTATTGTTGTTGTTTATTTGACGTTGTTGTTGTTGTTGTTTATTTGACGTTGTTGTTGTAGTTGACATAGTTGTTGTTGTTGTTGTTTATTTGACGTTGTTGTTGTTGTTGACGTTGTTATTGTTGTTTATTTGACGTTGTTGTTGTTGTTTATTTGACATTGTTGTTGTTGTTGACGTTGTTGTTGTTGTTGTTGTTTATTTGACATTGTTGTTGTTGTTGTTGTTGACGTTGTTGTTGTTGTTGTTTATTTGACTTTGTTGTTGTTGTTGTTTATTTGACGTTGTTGTTGTTGACTTAGTTATTGTTGTTGTTTATTTGACGTTGTTGTTGTTGTTGACGTTGTTGTTTTTTTAAAGTTGTTGTTGTTTATTTGACGTTGTTGTTGTTGTTGACGTTGTTGTTGTTGTTTATTTGACGTTGTTGTTGTTATTTATTTGACATTGTTGTTGTTGTTAACGTTGGTGTTGTTGTTTATTTGACATTGTTGTTGTTGTTGTTGACGTTGTTGTTGTTGTTGTTGTTTATTTGGCGTTGTTTTAGTATTGTTGTTTATTTGACATTGTTGTTGTTATTTATTTGACGTTGTTGTGGGTGACATTGTTGTTGTTGTTTATTTGACGTTGTTGTTGTTGTTTATTTGACGTAGTTGTTGTTGTTGACGTTGTTGTTGTTGTTGTTTATTTGACGTTTTTGTTGTTGTTGATGTTGTTGTTTTTGTATATTTGACGTTGTTGTAGTTGTTATTGTTGTTTATTTGTAATTGTTGTTGTTGTTGTTGTTGTTGTTTATTTGACGTTGTTGTTGTTGTTTATTTGACGTTGTTGTTGTTGTTTATTTGACGTTGATGTTGTTTTTGTTGTTGTTTATTTGACGTTGTTGTTGTTGTTGTTTATTTGACGTTGTTGTTGTTGTTGTTGTTTATTTGACGTTGTTGTTGTTGACGTTGTTGTTGTTGTTGTTTATTTGAAGTTGTTGTTGTTGTTGACATAGTTGTTGTTGTTGTTGTTTATTTGACGTTGTTGTTGTTGTTTATTTGACGTTGTTGTTGTTGTTTATTTGACGTTGTTGTTGTTGATGTTGTTTTTGTTGTTGTTTATTTGACGTTGTTGTTGTTGTTGTTTATTTGACGTTGTTGTTGTTGTTGTTGTTTATTTGACGTTGTTGTTGTTGACGTTGTTGTTGTTGTTGTTTATTTGAAGTTGTTGTTGTTGTTGACATAGTTGTTGTTGTTGTTGTTTATTTGACGTTTTTGTTGTTGTTGATGTTGTTGTTGTTTTCGTTGTTGTTTATTTGACGTTGTTGTAGTTGTTTAATTGACGTTGTTGTTGTTGTTGTTTATTTGACGTTGTTGTTGTTGCTGTTGTTATTGTTGTTGTTGTTGTTTATTTGACGTTGTTGTTGTTGTTTATTTGACGTTGTTGTTGTTATTTATTTGACGTTCTTGTGGGTGACATTGTTGTTGTTGTTGTTTATTTGACGTAGTTGTTGTTGTTGACGTTGTTGTTGTTGTTGTTGTTGTTGTTTAGTTGACGTTTTTGTTGTTGTTGATGTTGTTGTTGTTGTTGTATATTTGACGTTGTTGTAGTTGTTATTGTTGTTGTTGTTTATTTGACATTGTTGTTGTTGTTGTTGTTGTTTATTTGACGTTGTTGTTGTTGTTTATTTGACGTTGTTGTTGTTGATGGTGTTGTTGTAGTTGTTGTTTATGTGACATTGTTGTTGTTGTTGTTGACGTTGTTGTTGTTTATTTGACGTTGTTGTTGTTGTTGATCTTATTTATTTGACGTTGTTGTTGTTGTTTATTTAAAGTTGTTGTTGTTGACGTTGTTGTTGTTGTTATTGTTTATTTGACGTTGTTGTTGTTATTTATTTGATGTAGTTGTTGTTGTTGACGTTGTTGTTGTTGTTGTTTATTTGACGTTTTTGTTGTTGTTGATGTTGTTGTTGTTGTTTATTTGACGTTGTTGTTGTTGTTGTTGTTTATTTGACGTTGTTGTTGTTGACGGTGTTGTTGTTGTTATTTATTTGACGTTGTTAATGTTGTTGTTTATTTGACGTTGTTGTTGTTGACGTTGTTGTTGTTGTTGTTGTTGACGTTGTTGTTATTGTTGTTTATTTGACGTTGTTGTTGTTGACATAGTTGTTGTTGTTATTGTTTATTTGACGTTTTTGTTGTTTTTGATGTTGTTGTTGTTTTCGTTGTTGTTTATTTGACGTTGTTGTTGTTATTGTTGTTGTTGTTGTTTATTTGACGTTGTTGTTGTTGTTCTTTATTTGACGTTGTTGTCGTTCTTGTTGTTTATTTGACGTTGTTGTTGTTGACGTTGTTGTTATTGTTGTTTATTTGACATTGTTGTTGTTGTTGTTATTGTTTATTTGACGTTGTTGTTGTTGTTGTTGTTGTTTATTTGGCGTTGTTGTTGTATTTGACGTTGTTGTTGTTGTTGTTTATTTGACGTTGTTGTTGTTGTTGACGTTGTTTTTGTTGTTGTTTATTTGACGTTGTTGTTGTTGTTGTTGTTGTTTATTTGACGTTGTTGTTGTTGTTTATTTGACGTTGTTGTTGATGTTGTTTATTTGACGTTGTTTTTGTTGTTGTTTATTTGACATTGTTGTTATTGACAGTGTTGTTGTTGTTGTTTATTTGACGTTGTTGTTGTTGTTGTTTATTTGACGTTGTTGTTGTTGTTTATTTGACGTTGTTGTTGTTGTTGTTGTTTATTTGACGTTGTTGTTGTTGTTGACATAGTTGTTGTTGTTGTTGTTTATTTGACGTTGTTGTTGTTGTTGACATTGTTGTTGTTGTTGTTTATTTGACGTTTTTGTTGTTGATGTTATTGTTGTTTTCGTTGTTGTTTATCTGACGTTGTTGTAGTTGTTTAATTGACGTTGTTGTTGTTGTTGTTGTTTATTTGACGTTGTTGTTGTTGTTTATTTGACGTTGTTGTTGTTGTTTATTGGATGATGTTGTTGTTGTTGTTGTTTATTTGACGTTGTTGTTGTTGTTGACGTTGTTGTTGTTGTTTATTTGACGTTGTTGTTGTTTATTTGACATTGTTGTTGTTGTTATTATTGTTTATTTGACGTTGTTGTTGTTGTTTATTTGGCATTGTTGTTGTTGTTGTTGACGTTGTCGTTGTTGTTGTTTATTTGACGTTGTTGTTATTGATGTTGTTTTTGTTGTTGTTTATTTGACGTTGTTGTTGTTGTTTATTTGACGTTGTTGTTGTTGTTGTTGTTTATTTGACGTTGTTGTTGTTGTTTATTTGACGTTGTTGTTGTTGTTTGTTATTTGACATTGTTGTTGTCTATTTGACGTTGTTGTTGTTCTTGTTTATTTGACGTTGTTGTTGTTCTTGTTTATTTGACGTTGTTGTTGTTGTTTATTTGACGTTGTTGTTGTTGTTGTATATTTGACATTGTTGTTGTTAACGGTGTTGTTGTTGTTGTTGTTGTTTATTTGACGTTGTTGGTTATGTTGTTGTTGTTGTTGTTGTTGTTTATTTGACGTTGTTGTTGTTGACATAGTTGTTATTGTTGTTGTTTATTTGACGTTGTTGTTGTTGTTGTTTATTTGACGTTGTTGTTGTAGTTGACATAGTTGTTGTTGTTGTTGTTTATTTGACGTTGTTGTTGTTGTTGACGTTGTTATTGTTGTTTATTTGACGTTGTTGTTGTTGTTTATTTGACATTGTTGTTGTTGTTGACGTTGTTGTTGTTGTTGTTGTTTATTTGACATTGTTGTTGTTGTTGTTGTTGACGTTGTTGTTGTTGTTGTTTATTTGACTTTGTTGTTGTTGTTGTTTATTTGACGTTGTTGTTGTTGACTTAGTTATTGTTGTTGTTTATTTGACGTTGTTGTTGTTGTTGACGTTGTTGTTTTTTTAAAGTTGTTGTTGTTTATTTGACGTTGTTGTTGTTGTTGACGTTGTTGTTGTTGTTTATTTGACGTTGTTGTTGTTATTTATTTGACATTGTTGTTGTTGTTAACGTTGGTGTTGTTGTTTATTTGACATTGTTGTTGTTGTTGTTGACGTTGTTGTTGTTGTTGTTGTTTATTTGGCGTTGTTTTAGTATTGTTGTTTATTTGACATTGTTGTTGTTATTTATTTGACGTTGTTGTGGGTGACATTGTTGTTGTTGTTTATTTGACGTTGTTGTTGTTGTTTATTTGACGTAGTTGTTGTTGTTGACGTTGTTGTTGTTGTTGTTTATTTGACGTTTTTGTTGTTGTTTTTGTATATTTGACGTTGTTGTAGTTGTTATTGTTGTTTATTTGTAATTGTTGTTGTTGTTGTTGTTGTTGTTTATTTGACGTTGTTGTTGTTGTTTATTTGACGTTGTTGTTGTTGTTTATTTGACGTTGTTGTTGTTGACGGTGTTGTTGTTTTTGTTGTTGTTTATTTGACATTGTTGTTGTGGTTGTTGTTGTTGACGTTGTTGTTGTTTATTTGACTCTATTGTTGTTGTTGTTCTTTATTTGACGTTGTTATTGTTTATTTGACGTTGTTGTTGTTGTTGTTTATTTAACGTTGTTGTTGTTGACGTTGTTGTTGTTGTTATTGTTTATTTGACGTTGTTGTTGTTGTTTATTTGACGTAGTTGTTGTTGACGTTGTTGTTGTTGTTGTTTATTTGACGTTTTTATTGTTGATGTTGTTGTTGTTGTTGTTGTTGTTGTTGTTTATTTGACATTGTTGTTGTTGTTGTTGTTTATTTGAGGTTGTTGTTGTTGACGGTGTTGTTGTTGTTATTTATTTGACGTTGTTGTTGTTGTTGTTTATTTGACGTTGTTGTTGTTGTTGTTTATTTGACGTTGTTGTTGTTGTTGACATAGTTGTTGTTGTTGTTGTTGTTTATTTGACGTTTTTGTTGTTGTTGATGTTGTTGTTGTTTTCGTCGTTGTTTATTTGACGTTGTTGTAGTTGTTTAATTGACGTTGTTGTTGTTGTTTATTTGACGTTGTTGTTGTTGTTGTTATTGTTGTTGTTGTTGTTTATTTGACGTTGTTGTTGTTGTTCTTTATTTGACGTTGTTGTCGTTGTTGTTGTTTATTTGACGTTGTTGTTGTTGACGTTGTTGTTGTTGTTGTTTATTTGACATTGTTGTTGTTGTTGTTATTGTTAATTTGACGTCGTTGTTGTTGTTGTTTATTTGGCGTTGTTGTTGTATTTGACGTTGTTGTTGTATTTGACGTTGTTGTTGTTTATTTGATGTTGTTGTTGTTGTTGACGTTGTTTTCGTTGTTGTTTATTTGACGTTGTTGTTGTTGTCGTTGTTTATTTGACGTTGTTGTTGTTGTTTATTTAACGTTGTTGTTGTTGTTGTTTATTTGACGTTGTTGTTGTTTTTGTTTATTTGACATTGTTGTTATTGACGGTGTTGTTGTTGTTTATTTGACGTTGTTGTTGTTGTTTATTTGACGTTGTTGTTGTTGTTGTTTATTAGACATTGTTGTTGTTGTTGACATAGTTGTTGTTGTTGTTGTTTATTTGACGTTGTTGTTGTTGTTGACGTTGTTGTTGTTGTTGACGTTGTTGTTGTTGTTGTTTATTTGCCGTTGTTGTTGTTGTTGACATAGTTGTTGTTGTTGTTGTTTATTTGACGTTGTTGTTGTTGTTGTTGACGTTGTTGTTGTTGTTGTTTATTTGACGTTGTTGTTGTTGATGTTGTTTATTTGACATTGTTGTTTTTGTTGACGTTGTTGTTGTTGTTTATTTGACATTGTTGTTGTTGTTGTTGACGTTGTTGTTGTTGTTTATTTGACTTTGTTGTTGTTCTTGTTGTTTATTTGACGTTGTTGTTGTTGTTGACTTAGTTGTTGTTGTTGTTTATTTGACGTTGTTGTTGTTGACGTTGTTGTTGTTGTTGTTGTTGTTGTTGTTTATTTGACGTTCTTGTTGTTGTATATTTGACGTTCTTGTTGTTGTTGACATAGTTGTTGTTGTTGTTGTTGTTTATTTGACGTTTTTGTTGTTGTTGATGTTGTTGTTGTTTTCGTTGTTGTTTATTTGACGTTGTTGTAGTTGTTTAATTGACGTTGTTGTTGTTGTTGTTGTTTATTTAACGTTGTTGTTGTTGTTATTGTTGTTGTTGTTGTTTATTTGACGTTGTTGTTGTTGTTCTTTATTTGACGTTGTTGTCGTTGTTGTTGTTTATTTGACATTGTTGTTGTTGACGTTGTTGTTGTTGTTGTTTATTTGACATTGTTGTTGTTGTTGTTATTGTTAATTTGACGTTGTTGTTGTTGTTGTTTATTTGGCGTTGTTGTTGTATTTGACGTTGTTGTTGTTGTTGTTTATTTGACGTTGTTGTTATTGTTGACGTTGTTTTCGTTGTTGTTTATTTGACGTTGTTGTTGTTGTTGTTTATTTGACGTTGTTGTTGTTGTTGTTTATTTGACGTTATTGTTGTTGTTGTTTATTTGACGTTGTTGTTGTGGTTTATTTGACGTTGTTGTTGTTTTTGTTTATTTGACATTGTTGTTATTGACGGTGTTGTTGTTGTTTATTTGACGTTGTTGTTGTTGTTGTTTATTTGTCGTTGTTGTTGTTTATTAGACATTGTTGTTGTTGTTGACATAGTTGTTGTTGTTGTTGTTTATTTGACGTTGTTGTTGTTGTTGACGTTGTTGTTGTTGTTGACATTGTTGTTGTTGTTGTTTATTTGTCGTTGTTGTTGTTGTTGACATAGTTGTTGTTGTTATTGTTATTTATTTGACGTTGTTGTTGTTGTTGTTGACGTTGTTGTTGTTGTTGTTTATTTGACATTGTTGTTTTTGTTGACGTTGTTGTTGTTGTTTATTTGACATTGTTGTTGTTGTTGTTGACGTTGTTGTTGTTGTTTATTTGACTTTGTTGTTGTTGTTGTTGTTGTTGTTGTTTATTTGACGTTGTTGTTGTTGTTGACTTAGTTGTTGTTGTTGTTTATTTGACGTTGTTGTTGTTGTTGACGGTGTTGTTTATTTGACGTTGTTGTTGTTGTTTATTTGACGTTGTTCTTGTTGTTGACGTTGTTGTTGTTGTTTATTTGACGTTGTTGTTGTTATTTATTTGACATTGTTGTTGTTGTTGACGTTGTTGTTGTTGTTGTTGTTGTTTATTTGACATTGTTGTTGTTGTTGTTCTTGACGTTGTTGTTGTTGTTGTTGTTGTTGTTTATTCGACGTTGTTTTAGTATTGTATTTTTTTTGACATTGTTGTTGTTATTTATTTGACGTTGTTGTGGGTGACATTGTTGTTGTTGTTGTTTATTTGACGTTGTTGTTGTTGTTTATTTGACGTAGTTGTTGTTGTTGACGTTGTTGTTGTTGTTGTTGTTTATTTGACGTTTTTGTTGTTGTTGATGTTGTTGTTGTTGTTGTTGTATATTTGACGTTGTTGTAGTTGTTATTGTTGTTGTTATTTATTTGACATTATTGTTGTTGTTGTTGTTTATTTGACGTTGTTGTTGTTTATTGGACGTTGTTGTTGTTTATTTGACGTTGTTGTTGTTGACGTTGTTGTTGTTGTTGTTTATTTGACATTGTTGTTGTTCTTGTTATTGACGTTGTTGTTGTTTATTTGACGTTGTTGTTGTTGTTCTTTATTTGACGTTGTTATTGTTTATTTGACGTTGTTGTTGTTGTTTATTTAACGTTGTTGTTGTTGATGTTGTTGTTGTTGTTATCGTTTATTTGTCATTGTTGTTGTTGTTGTTGTTTATTTGACGTAATTTTTGTTGTTGACGTTGTTGTTGTTGTTGTTTATTTGATGTTTTTGTTGTTGTTGTTGATGTTGTTGTTGTTGTTGTTGTTTATTTGACGTTGTTGTTGTTTATTTGACGTTGTTGTTGTTGTTGTTTATTTGACGTTGTTGTTGTTGTTGTTTACTTGACATTGTTGTTATTGACGGTGTTGTTGTTGTTTATTTGACGTTGTTGTTGTTGTTGTTTATTTGATGTTGTTGTTGTTGTTTTTTATTAGACATTGTTGTTGTTGTTGACATAGTTGTTGTTGTTGTTGTTTATTTGACGTTGTTGTTGTTGTTGACGTTGTTGTTGTTGTTGACATAGTTGTTGTTGTTGTTGTTTATTTGACGTTGTTGTTGTTGTTGACGTTGTTGTTGTTGTTGACATTGTTGTTGTTGTTTATTTGTCGTTGTTGTTGTTGTTGACATAGTTGTTGTTGTTGTTGTTTATTTAACGTTGTTGTTGTTGTTGACGTTGTTGTTGTTGTTGTTGTTGTTTATTTGACATTGTTGTTTTTGTTGACGTTGTTGTTGTTGTTGTTTATTTGACATTGTTGTTGTTGTTGTTGACGTTGTTGTTGTTGTTTATTTGACTTTGTTGTTGTTGTTGTTTTTGTTGTTTATTTGACGTTGTTGTTGTTGTTGACTTAGTTGTTGTTGTTGTTGTTTATTTGACGTTGTTGTTTTTGTTGACGGTGTTGTTTATTTGACGTTGTTGTTGTTGTTTATTTGACGTTATTGTTGTTGTTGACGTTGTTGTTGTTATTTATTTGACGTTGTTGTTGTTATTTATTTGACATTGTTGTTGTTGTTGACGTTGTTGTTGTTGTTGTTGTTGTTGTTTATTTGACATTGTTGTTGTTGTTGTTGTTGACGTTGTTGTTGTTGTTGTTGTTTATTTGACGTTGTTTTAGTATTGTTGTTTATTTGACATTGTTGTTGTTATTTATTTGACGTTGTTGTGGGTGATATTGTTGTTGTTGTTGTTTATTTGACGTTGTTGTTGTTGTTGTTTATTTGATGTAGTTGTTGTTGTTGACGTTGTTGTTGTTGTTGTTTATTTGACGTTTTTGTTGTTGTTGATGTTGTTGTATATTTGACGTTGTTGTAGTTGTTATTGTTGTTGTTGTTGTTGTTTATTTGACATTATTGTTGTTGTTGTTGTTTATTTGACGTTGTTGTTGTTGTTTATTTGACGTTGTTGTTGTTTATTTGACGTTGTTGTTGTTGACGGTGTTGTTGTTGTTGTTTATTTGACATTGTTGTTGTTCTTGTTATTGACGTTGTTGTTGTTTATTTGACGTTGTTGTTGTTGTTCTTTATCTGACGTTGTTATTGTTTATTTGACGTTGTTGTTGTTGTTTATTTAACGTTGTTGTTGACATTGTTGTTGTTGTTATTGTTTATTTGACATTGTTGTTGTTGTTGTTGTTTATTTGACGTAATTTTTGTTGTTGACGTTGTTGTTGTTGTTGTTGTTTATTTGACGTTTTTATTGTTGTTGATGTTGTTGTTGTTGTTGTTTATTTGACGTTGTTGTTGTTGTTGTTTATTTGACGGTGTTGTTGTTGACGGTGTTGTTGTTGTTATTTATTTGACGTTGTTGTTGTTGTTGTTTATTTGACTTTGTTGTTGTTGTTGTTTTTGTTGTTTATTTGACGTTGTTGTTGTTGTTGACTTAGTTGTTGTTGTTGTTGTTTATTTGACGTTGTTGTTTTTGTTGACGGTGTTGTTTATTTGACGTTGTTGTTGTTGTTTATTTGACGTTATTGTTGTTGTTGACGTTGTTGTTGTTATTTATTTGACGTTGTTGTTGTTATTTATTTGACATTGTTGTTGTTGTTGACGTTGTTGTTGTTGTTGTTGTTGTTGTTTATTTGACATTGTTGTTGTTGTTGTTGTTGACGTTGTTGTTGTTGTTGTTGTTTATTTGACGTTGTTTTAGTATTGTTGTTTATTTGACATTGTTGTTGTTATTTATTTGACGTTGTTGTGGGTGATATTGTTGTTGTTGTTGTTTATTTGACGTTGTTGTTGTTGTTGTTTATTTGATGTAGTTGTTGTTGTTGACGTTGTTGTTGTTGTTGTTTATTTGACGTTTTTGTTGTTGTTGATGTTGTTGTATATTTGACGTTGTTGTAGTTGTTATTGTTGTTGTTGTTGTTGTTTATTTGACATTATTGTTGTTGTTGTTGTTTATTTGACGTTGTTGTTGTTGTTTATTTGACGTTGTTGTTGTTTATTTGACGTTGTTGTTGTTGACGGTGTTGTTGTTGTTGTTTATTTGACATTGTTGTTGTTCTTGTTATTGACGTTGTTGTTGTTTATTTGACGTTGTTGTTGTTGTTCTTTATCTGACGTTGTTATTGTTTATTTGACGTTGTTGTTGTTGTTTATTTAACGTTGTTGTTGACATTGTTGTTGTTGTTATTGTTTATTTGACATTGTTGTTGTTGTTGTTGTTTATTTGACGTAATTTTTGTTGTTGACGTTGTTGTTGTTGTTGTTGTTTATTTGACGTTTTTATTGTTGTTGATGTTGTTGTTGTTGTTGTTTATTTGACGTTGTTGTTGTTGTTGTTTATTTGACGGTGTTGTTGTTGACGGTGTTGTTGTTGTTATTTATTTGACGTTGTTGTTGTTGTTGTTTATTTGACGTTGTTGTTGTTGACGTTGTTGTTGTTGTTGTCTATTTGACGTTGTTGGTGACATAGTTGTTGTTGTTGTGGTTTATTTGACGTTTTTGTTGTTGTTGATGTTGTTGTTGTTTTCGTTGTTGTTTATTTGACGTTGTTGTAGTTGTTTAATTGACGTTGTTGTTGTTGTTGTTTATTTGACGTTGTTGTTGTTGTTGTAATTATTGTTGTTGTTGTTTTTTATTTGACGTTGTTGTTGTTGTTGTTGTTTATTTGACGTTGTTGTTGTTGTTGTTTATTTGACGTTGTTGTTGTTATTTATTTGACGTTGTTTTGGGTGACATTGTTGTTGTTGTTTATTTGACGTTGTTGTAGTTGTTTATTTGACGTAGTTGTTGTTGTTGACGTTGTTGTTGTTGTTGTTGTTTATTTGACGTTTTTGTTGTTGTTGATGTTGTTGTTGTTGTTGTTGTATATTTGACGTTGTTGTAGTTGTTATTGTTGTTGTTGTTTATTTGACATTGTTGCTGTTGTTGTTATTTATTTGACGTTGTTATTGTTGTTTATTTGAGGTGGTTGTTGTTGTTTATTTGACGTTGTTGTTGTGGACGGTGTTGTTGTTGTTGTTTATTTGACATTGTTGTTGTTGTTGTTGTTGACGTTGTTGTTGTTTATTTGACATTGTTGTTGTTGTTGTTCTTCTTCTTTATTTGATGTTGTTATTGTTTATTTGACGTTGTTGTTGTTGTTGTTGTTGTTTATTTAACGTTGTTGTTGTTGTTGACGTTGTTGTTGTTGTTATTGTTTATTTGACGTTGTTGTTGTTGTTTATTTGACGTAGTTGTTGTTGTTGACGTTGTTGTAGTTGTTGTTTATTTGACATTTTTGTTGTTGTTGATGTTGTTGTTGTTGTTGTTTATTTGACGTTGTTGTTGTTGTTGTTGTTTATTTGACGTTGTTGTAGTTGACGGTGTTGTTGTTGTTATTTATTTGACGTTGTTATTGTTGTTGTTTATTTGACATTGTTGTTGTTGACGTTGTTGTTGTTGTTGTTTATTTGACATTGTTGTTGTTGTTGACATAGTTGTTGTTGTTGTTTATTTGACGTTTTTGTTGTTGTTGATGTTGTTGTTGTTTTCGTTGTTGTTTATTTGACGTTGTTGTAGTTGTTTAATTGACGTTGTTGTTGTTGTTGTTGTTGTTTATTTGACGTTGTTGTTGTTGTTTATTTGACATTGTTGTTGTTGTTGACGTTGTTGTTGTTGTTTATTTGACGTTGTTGTTGTTGTTGTTGACGTTGTTGTTGTTGTTGTTTATTTGACGTTGTTGTTGTTGTTGTTTATTTGACGTTGTTGTTGTTGTTGTTGACTTAGTTGTTGTTGTTGTTGTTTATTTGACGTTGTTGTTGTTTATTTGACGTTGTTGTTTATTTGACGTTGTTGTTGTTGACGTTGTTGTTGTTGTTTATTTGACGTTGATGTTGTTATTTATTTTACATTGTTGTTGTTGTTGACGTTGTTGTTGTTGTTGTTGTTTATTTGGCATTGTTGTTGTTGTTGTTGACGTTGTTGTTGTTGTTGTTGTTGTTTATTTGACGTTGTTTTAGTATTGTTGTTTATTTGACATTGTTGTTGTTATTTATTTGACGTTGTTTTGGGTGACATTGTTGTTGTTGTTTATTTGACGTTGTTGTTGTTATTTATTTGACGTAGTTGTTGTTGACGTTGTTGTTGTTGTTGTTGTTTATTTGACGTTTTTGTTGTTGTTGATGTTGTTGTTGTTGTTGTATATTTGACGTTGTTGTAGTTGTTATTGTTGTTGTTGTTTATTTGACATTGTTGTTGTTGTTGTTGTATATTTGACGTTGTTGTTGTTGTTTATTTGACGTTGTTGTTGTTGTTTATTTGACATTGTTGTTGTTGTTTATTTGACGTTGTTGTTGTTGACGGTGTTGTTGTTGTTGTTGTTTATTTGACATTGTGGTTGTTGTTGTTGACGTTGTTGTTTTTTATTTGACGTTGTTGTTGTTGTTGTTCTTTATTTGACGTTGTTATTGTTTATTTGACGTTGTTGTTGTTGTTTATTTAACGTTGTTGTTGTTGACGTTGTTGTTGTTGTTATTGTTTATTTGACGTTGTTGTTGTTAATTTGACGTAGTTGTTGTTGTTGACGTTGTTGTTGTTGTTGTTGTTGTTTATTTGACGTTTTTGTTGTTGATGTTGTTGTTGTTGTTGTTGTTTATTTGACATTGTTGTTGTTGTTGTTGTTGTTGTTTATTTGACGTTGTTGTTGTTGACGGTGTTGTTGTTGTTATTTATTTGACGTTGTTGTTGTTGTTTATTTGACGTTGTTGCTGTTGACGTTGTTGTTGTTGTTGTTGTTTATTTGATGTTGTTGTTGTTGTTGACATAGTTGTTGTTGTTGTTGTTGTTGTTTATTTGACGTTTTTGTTGTTGTTGATGTTGTTGTTGTTTTCGTTGTTGTTTATTTGACGTTGTTGTAGTTGTTTAATTGTTGTTGTTGTTGTTGTTGTTTATTTAACGTTGTTGTTGTTGTTATTATTGTTGTTGTTGTTTATTTGACGTTGTTGTTGTTGTTCTTTATTTGACGTTGTTGTCGTTGTTGTTGTTTATTTGACGTTGTTGTTGTTGTTTATTTGACATTGTTGTTGTTGTTGTTGTTAATTTGACGTTGTTGTTGTTGTTGTTTATTTGGCGTTGTTGTTGTTGTATTTGACGTTGTTGTTGTTTATTTGACGTTGTTGTTGTTGTTGACGTTGTTTTTGTTGTTGTTTATTTGACGTTGTTGTTGTTGTTTATTTGACGTTGTTGTTGTTGTTTATTTGACGTTGTTGTTGTTGTTTATTTGACGTTGTTGTTGTTGTTGTTGTTTATTTGACGTTGTTGTTGTTGTTGTTGTTTATTTGACGTTGTTGTTGTTGTTGTTTATTTGACATTGTTGTTATTGACGGTGTTGTTGTTGTTTATTTGGCGTTGTTGTTGTTGTTTATTCGACGTTGTTGTTGTTGTTGTTTATTAGACATTGTTGTTGTTGTTGACATAGTTGTTGTTGTTGTTGTTGTTTATTTGACGTTGTTGTTGTTGTTGTTGTTTATTTGACGTTGTTGTTGTTGTTGACGTTGTTGTTGTTGTTGACGTTGTTGTTGTTGTTGACGTTGTTGTTGTTGTTTATTTGCCGTTGTTGTTGTTGTTGACATAGTTGTTGTTGTTGTTGTTGTTTATTTGACGTTGTTGTCGTTGTTGACGTTGTTGTTGTTGTTGTTTATTTGACGTTGTTGTTGTTGTTGTTTATTTGACATTGTTGTTTTTGTTGACGTTGTTGTTGTTGTTGTTTATTTGACATTGTTGTTGTTGTTGTTGACGTTGTTGTTGTTGTTTATTTGACTTTGTTGTTGTTGTTGTTGTTTATTTGACATTGTTGCTGTTGTTGTTATTTATTTGACGTTGTTATTGTTGTTTATTTGAGGTGGTTGTTGTTGTTTATTTGACGTTGTTGTTGTGGACGGTGTTGTTGTTGTTGTTGTTTATTTGACATTGTTGTTGTTGTTGTTGTTGACGTTGTTGTTGTTTATTTGACATTGTTGTTGTTGTTGTTCTTCTTCTTTATTTGACGTTGTTATTGTTTATTTGACGTTGTTGTTGTTGTTGTTGTTGTTTATTTAACGTTGTTGTTGTTGTTGACGTTGTTGTTGTTGTTATTGTTTATTTGACGTTGTTGTTGTTGTTTATTTGACGTAGTTGTTGTTGTTGACGTTGTTGTAGTTGTTGTTTATTTGACATTTTTGTTGTTGTTGATGTTGTTGTTGTTGTTGTTTATTTGACGTTGTTGTTGTTGTTGTTGTTTATTTGACGTTGTTGTAGTTGACGGTGTTGTTGTTGTTATTTATTTGACGTTGTTATTGTTGTTGTTTATTTGACATTGTTGTTGTTGACGTTGTTGTTGTTGTTGTTTATTTGACATTGTTGTTGTTGTTGACATAGTTGTTGTTGTTGTTTATTTGACGTTTTTGTTGTTGTTGATGTTGTTGTTGTTTTCGTTGTTGTTTATTTGACGTTGTTGTAGTTGTTTAATTGACGTTGTTGTTGTTGTTGTTGTTGTTTATTTGACGTCGTTGTTGTTGTTTATTTGACATTGTTGTTGTTGTTGACGTTGTTGTTGTTGTTTATTTGACGTTGTTGTTGTTGTTGTTGACGTTGTTGTTGTTGTTGTTTATTTGACGTTGTTGTTGTTGTTGTTTATTTGACGTTGTTGTTGTTGTTGTTGACTTAATTGTTGTTGTTGTTGTTTATTTGACGTTGTTGTTGTTTATTTGACGTTGTTGTTTATTTGACGTTGTTGTTGTTGACGTTGTTGTTGTTGTTTATTTGACGTTGATGTTGTTATTTATTTTACATTGTTGTTGTTGTTGACGTTGTTGTTGTTGTTGTTGTTTATTTGGCATTGTTGTTGTTGTTGTTGACGTTGTTGTTGTTGTTGTTGTTTATTTGACGTTGTTTTAGTATTGTTGTTTATTTGACATTGTTGTTGTTATTTATTTGACGTTGTTTTGGGTGACATTGTTGTTGTTGTTTATTTGACGTTGTTGTTGTTATTTATTTGACGTAGTTGTTGTTGACGTTGTTGTTGTTGTTGTTTATTTGACGTTTTTGTTGTTGTTGATGTTGTTGTTGTTGTTGTATATTTGACGTTGTTGTAGTTGTTATTGTTGTTGTTGTTTATTTGACATTGTTGTTGTTGTTGTTGTTTATTTGACGTTGTTGTTGTTGTTTATTTGACGTTGTTGTTGTTGTTTATTTGACATTGTTGTTGTTGTTTATTTGACGTTGTTGTTGTTGACGGTGTTGTTGTTGTTGTTGTTTATTTGACATTGTGGTTGTTGTTGTTGACGTTGTTGTTTTTTATTTGACGTTGTTGTTGTTGTTGTTCTTTATTTGACGTTGTTATTGTTTATTTGACGTTGTTGTTGTTGTTTATTTAACGTTGTTGTTGTTGACGTTGTTGTTGTTGTTATTGTTTATTTGACGTTGTTGTTGTTAATTTGACGTAGTTGTTGTTGTTGACGTTGTTGTTGTTGTTGTTGTTGTTTATTTGACGTTTTTGTTGTTGATGTTGTTGTTGTTGTTGTTGTTTATTTGACATTGTTGTTGTTGTTGTTGTTGTTGTTTATTTGACGTTGTTGTTGTTGACGGTGTTGTTGTTGTTATTTATTTGACGTTGTTGTTGTTGTTGTTGTTGTTGTTTATTTGACGTTGTTGCTGTTGACGTTGTTGTTGTTGTTGTTGTTTATTTGATGTTGTTGTTGTTGTTGACATAGTTGTTGTTGTTGTTGTTGTTGTTTATTTGACGTTTTTGTTGTTGTTGATGTTGTTGTTGTTTTCGTTGTTGTTTATTTGACGTTGTTGTAGTTGTTTAATTGATGTTGTTGTTGTTGTTGTTTATTTAACGTTGTTGTTGTTGTTATTATTGTTGTTGTTGTTTATTTGACGTTGTTGTTGTTGTTCTTTATTTGACGTTGTTGTCGTTGTTGTTGTTTATTTGACGTTGTTGTTGTTGTTTATTTGACATTGTTGTTGTTGTTGTTGTTAATTTGACGTTGTTGTTGTTGTTGTTTATTTGGCGTTGTTGTTGTTGTATTTGACGTTGTTGTTGTTTATTTGACGTTGTTGTTGTTGTTGACGTTGTTTTTGTTGTTGTTTATTTGACGTTGTTGTTGTTGTTTATTTGACGTTGTTGTTGTTGTTTATTTGACGTTGTTGTTGTTGTTTATTTGACGTTGTTGTTGTTGTTGTTGTTTATTTGACGTTGTTGTTGTTGTTGTTGTTTATTTGACGTTGTTGTTGTTGTTGTTTATTTGACATTGTTGTTATTGACGGTGTTGTTGTTGTTTATTTGGCGTTGTTGTTGTTTATTCGACGTTGTTGTTGTTGTTGTTTATTAGATATTGTTGTTGTTGTTGACATAGTTGTTGTTGTTGTTGTTGTTGTTTATTTGACGTTGTTGTTGTTGTTGACGTTGTTGTTGTTGTTGACGTTGTTGTTGTTGTTGACGTTGTTGTTGTTGTTTATTTGCCGTTGTTGTTGTTGTTGACATAGTTGTTGTTGTTGTTGTTGTTTATTTGACGTTGTTGTCGTTGTTGACGTTGTTGTTGTTGTTGTTTATTTGACGTTGTTGTTGTTGTTGTTTATTTGACATTGTTGTTTTTGTTGACGTTGTTGTTGTTGTTGTTTATTTGACATTGTTGTTGTTGTTGTTGACGTTGTTGTTGTTGTTTATTTGACTTTGTTGTTGTTGTTGTTTATTTGACATTGTTGCTGTTGTTGTTATTTATTTGACGTTGTTATTGTTGTTTATTTGAGGTGGTTGTTGTTGTTTATTTGACGTTGTTGTTGTGGACGGTGTTGTTGTTGTTGTTGTTTATTTGACATTGTTGTTGTTGTTGTTGTTGACGTTGTTGTTGTTTATTTGACATTGTTGTTGTTGTTGTTCTTCTTCTTTATTTGACGTTGTTATTGTTTATTTGACGTTGTTGTTGTTGTTGTTGTTGTTTATTTAACGTTGTTGTTGTTGTTGACGTTGTTGTTGTTGTTATTGTTTATTTGACGTTGTTGTTGTTGTTTATTTGACGTAGTTGTTGTTGTTGACGTTGTTGTAGTTGTTGTTTATTTGACATTTTTGTTGTTGTTGATGTTGTTGTTGTTGTTGTTTATTTGACGTTGTTGTTGTTGTTGTTTATTTGACGTTGTTGTAGTTGACGGTGTTGTTGTTGTTATTTATTTGACGTTGTTATTGTTGTTGTTTATTTGACATTGTTGTTGTTGACGTTGTTGTTGTTGTTGTTTATTTGACATTGTTGTTGTTGTTGACATAGTTGTTGTTGTTGTTTATTTGACGTTTTTGTTGTTGTTGATGTTGTTGTTGTTTTCGTTGTTGTTTATTTGACGTTGTTGTAGTTGTTTAATTGACGTTGTTGTTGTTGTTGTTGTTGTTTATTTGACGTTGTTGTTGTTGTTTATTTGACATTGTTGTTGTTGTTGACGTTGTTGTTGTTGTTTATTTGACGTTGTTGTTGTTGTTGTTGACGTTGTTGTTGTTGTTGTTTATTTGACGTTGTTGTTGTTGTTGTTTATTTGACGTTGTTGTTGTTGTTGTTGACTTAGTTGTTGTTGTTGTTGTTTATTTGACGTTGTTGTTGTTTATTTGACGTTGTTGTTTATTTGACGTTGTTGTTGTTGACGTTGTTGTTGTTGTTTATTTGACGTTGATGTTGTTATTTATTTTACATTGTTGTTGTTGTTGACGTTGTTGTTGTTGTTGTTGTTTATTTGGCATTGTTGTTGTTGTTGTTGACGTTGTTGTTGTTGTTGTTGTTTATTTGACGTTGTTTTAGTATTGTTGTTTATTTGACATTGTTGTTGTTATTTATTTGACGTTGTTTTGGGTGACATTGTTGTTGTTGTTTATTTGACGTTGTTGTTGTTATTTATTTGACGTAGTTGTTGTTGACGTTGTTGTTGTTGTTGTTTATTTGACGTTTTTGTTGTTGTTGATGTTGTTGTTGTTGTTGTATATTTGACGTTGTTGTAGTTGTTATTGTTGTTGTTGTTTATTTGACATTGTTGTTGTTGTTGTTGTTTATTTGACGTTGTTGTTGTTGTTTATTTGACGTTGTTGTTGTTGTTTATTTGACATTGTTGTTGTTGTTTATTTGACGTTGTTGTTGTTGACGGTGTTGTTGTTGTTGTTGTTTATTTGACATTGTGGTTGTTGTTGTTGACGTTGTTGTTTTTTATTTGACGTTGTTGTTGTTGTTGTTCTTTATTTGACGTTGTTATTGTTTATTTGACGTTGTTGTTGTTGTTTATTTAACGTTGTTGTTGTTGACGTTGTTGTTGTTGTTATTGTTTATTTGACGTTGTTGTTGTTAATTTGACGTAGTTGTTGTTGTTGACGTTGTTGTTGTTGTTGTTGTTGTTTATTTGACGTTTTTGTTGTTGATGTTGTTGTTGTTGTTGTTGTTTATTTGACATTGTTGTTGTTGTTGTTGTTGTTTATTTGACGTTGTTGTTGTTGACGGTGTTGTTGTTGTTATTTATTTGACGTTGTTGTTGTTGTTGTTGTTGTTGTTGTTTATTTGACGTTGTTGCTGTTGACGTTGTTGTTGTTGTTGTTGTTTATTTGATGTTGTTGTTGTTGTTGACATAGTTGTTGTTGTTGTTGTTGTTGTTTATTTGACGTTTTTGTTGTTGTTGATGTTGTTGTTGTTTTCGTTGTTGTTTATTTGACGTTGTTGTAGTTGTTTAATTGATGTTGTTGTTGTTGTTGTTTATTTAACGTTGTTGTTGTTGTTATTATTGTTGTTGTTGTTTATTTGACGTTGTTGTTGTTGTTCTTTATTTGACGTTGTTGTCGTTGTTGTTGTTTATTTGACGTTGTTGTTGTTGTTTATTTGACATTGTTGTTGTTGTTGTTGTTAATTTGACGTTGTTGTTGTTGTTGTTTATTTGGCGTTGTTGTTGTTGTATTTGACGTTGTTGTTGTTTATTTGACGTTGTTGTTGTTGTTGACGTTGTTTTTGTTGTTGTTTATTTGACGTTGTTGTTGTTGTTTATTTGACGTTGTTGTTGTTGTTTATTTGACGTTGTTGTTGTTGTTTATTTGACGTTGTTGTTGTTGTTGTTGTTTATTTGACGTTGTTGTTGTTGTTGTTGTTTATTTGACGTTGTTGTTGTTGTTGTTTATTTGACATTGTTGTTATTGACGGTGTTGTTGTTGTTTATTTGGCGTTGTTGTTGTTGTTTATTCGACGTTGTTGTTGTTGTTGTTTATTAGACATTGTTGTTGTTGTTGACATAGTTGTTGTTGTTGTTGTTGTTTATTTGACGTTGTTGTTGTTGTTGACGTTGTTGTTGTTGTTGACGTTGTTGTTGTTGTTGACGTTGTTGTTGTTGTTTATTTGCCGTTGTTGTTGTTGACATAGTTGTTGTTGTTGTTGTTGTTTATTTGACGTTGTTGTCGTTGTTGACGTTGTTGTTGTTGTTGTTTATTTGACGTTGTTGTTGTTGTTGTTTATTTGACATTGTTGTTTTTGTTGACGTTGTTGTTGTTGTTGTTTATTTGACATTGTTGTTGTTGTTGTTGACGTTGTTGTTGTTGTTTATTTGACTTTGTTGTTGTTGTTGTTGTTGTTTATTTGATGTTGTTGTTGTTGTTGACTTAGTTGTTGTTGTTGTTTATTTGACGTTGTTGTTGTTGATGACGGTGTTGTTTATTTGACGTTGTTGTTGTTGTTGTTTATTTGACGTTGTTGTTGTTGTTGA
Source organism: Vicia faba (assembly GCA_948472305.1). Classification (NCBI taxonomy): domain Eukaryota; kingdom Viridiplantae; phylum Streptophyta; class Magnoliopsida; order Fabales; family Fabaceae; genus Vicia; species Vicia faba. The sequence goes on along the minus strand of OX451739.1, from coordinate 387,676,938 downwards.
CATTGTTGTTGTTGTTTATTTGACGTTGTTGTTGTTATTTATTTGACATTGTTGTTGTTGTTGACGTTGTTGTTGTTGTTGTTGTTTATTTGACATTGTTGTTGTTGTTGTTGACGTTGTTGTTGTTGTTGTTTATTTGACGTTGTTTTAGTATTGTTGTTTATTTGACATTGTTGTTGTTATTTATTTGACGTTGTTGTGGGTGACATTGTTGTTGTTGTTGTTTATTTGACGTTGTTGTTGTTGATGTTGTTTATTTGATGTAGTTGTTGTTGTTGACGTTGTTGTTGTTGTTGTTTATTTGACGTTTTTGTTGTTGTTGATGTTGTTGTTGTTGTTGTATATTTGACGTTGTTGTAGTTGTTATTGTTGTTGTTTTTTTGACATTATTGTTGTTGTTGTTGTTTATTTGACGTTATTGTTGTTGTTTATTTGACGTTGTTGTTGTTGTTTATTTGACGTTGTTGTTGTTGACGGTGTTGTTGTTGTTGTTTATTTGACATTGTTGTTGTGCTTGTTATTGACGTTGTTGTTGTTTATTTGACGTTGTTATTGTTTATTTGACGTTGTTGTTGTTGTTTATTTAACATTGTTGTTGTTGACATTGTTGTTGTTGTGATTGTTTATTTGACATTGTTGTTGTTGTTGTTTATTTGACATAATTTTTGTTGTTGTTGTTGTTGTATATTTGACGTTTTTGTTGTTGTTGATGTTGTTGTTGTTGTTGTTTATTTGACGTTGTTGTTGTTGTTGTTGTTTATTTGACGTTGTTGTTGTTGACGGTGTTGTTGTTGATATTTATTTGACGTTGTTGTTGTTGTTGTTGTTTATTTGACGTTTTTGTTGTTGTTGATGTTGTTGTTGTTGTTGTATATTTGACGTTGTTGTAGTTGTTATTGTTGTTGTTGTTTATTTGACATTATTGTTGTTGTTGTTGTTTATTTGACGTTGTTGTTGTTGTTTATTTGACGTTGTTGTTGTTGTTGTTTATTTGACGTTGTTGTTGTTGACGGTGTTGTTATTGTTGTTGTTGTTTATTTGACATTGTTGTTGTTCTTGTTATTGACGTTGTTGTTGTTGTTGTTTATTTGACGTTGTTGTTGTTGTTGACATTGTTGTTGTTGTTGTTGACATTGTTGTTGTTGTTTATTTGACGTTGTTGTTGTTATTTATTTGACATTGTTGTTGTTGTTGACGTTGTTGTTGTTGTTTATTTGACATTGTTGTTGTTGTTGTTGACGTTGTTGTTGTTGTTGTTGTTGTTTATTTGACGTTGTTTTAGTATTGTTGTTTATTTGACATTGTTGTTGTTATTTATTTGACGTTGTTGTGGGTGACATTGTTGTTGTTGTTGTTTATTTGACGTTGTTGTTGTTGATGTTGTTTAATTGATGTAGTTGTTGTTGTTGACGTTGTTGTTGTTGTTGTTGTTTATTTGACGTTTTTGTTGTTGTTGATGTTGTTGTTGTTGTTGTATATTTGACGTTGTTGTAGTTGTTATTGTTGTTGTTTATTTGACATTATTGTTGTTGTTGTTGTTTATTTGACGTTATTGTTGTTGTTTATTTGACGTTGTTGTTGTTGTTTATTTGACGTTGTTGTTGTTGACGGTGTTGTTGTTGTTGTTTATTTGACATTGTTGTTGTGCTTGTTATTGACGTTGTTGTTGTTTATTTGACGTTGTTATTGTTTATTTGACGTTGTTGTTGTTGTTTATTTAACATTGTTGTTGTTGACATTGTTGTTGTTGTGATTGTTTATTTGACATTGTTGTTGTTGTTGTTGTTTATTTGACATAATTTTTGTTGTTGACGTTGTTGTTGTTGTTGTTGTTTATTTGACGTTTTTGTTGTTGTTGATGTTGTTGTTGTTGTTGTTTATTTGACGTTGTTGTTGTTGTTGTTTATTTGACGTTGTTGTTGTTGACGGTGTTGTTGTTGATATTTATTTGACGTTGTTGTTGTTGTTGTTGTTTATTTGACGTTTTTGTTGTTGTTGATGTTGTTGTTGTTGTTGTATATTTGACGTTGTTGTAGTTGTTATTGTTGTTGTTGTTTATTTGACATTATTGTTGTTGTTGTTGTTTATTTGACGTTGTTGTTGTTGTTTATTTGACGTTGTTGTTGTTGTTTATTTGACGTTGTTGTTGTTGTTGTTTATTTGACGTTGTTGTTGTTGACGGTGTTGTTATTGTTGTTGTTGTTTATTTGACATTGTTGTTGTTCTTGTTATTGACGTTGTTGTTGTTTATTTGACGTTGTTGTTGTTGTTCTTTATTTGACGTTGTTATTGTTTATTTGACATTGTTGTTGTTGTTTATTTAACGTTGTTGTTGTTGACATTGTTGTTGTTGTTATTGTTTATTTGACATTGTTGTTGTTGTTGTTGTTTATTTGACGTAATTTTTGTTGTTGAAATTGTTGTTGTTGTTTATTTGACGTTTTTGTTGTTGTTGATGTTGTTGTTGTTTTTGTTTATTTGACGTTGTTGATGTTGTTTATTTGACGGTGTTGTTGTTGACGGTGTTGTTGTTGTTATTTATTTGACGTTGTTGTTGTTGTTGTTTATTTGACGTTGTTGTTGTTGACGTTGTTGTTGTTGTTGTTTATTTGACGTTGTTGTTGTTGACATAGTTATTGTTGTTGTTGTTTATTTGACGTTTTTGTTGTTGTTGATGTTGTTGTTGTTTTCGTTGTTGTTTATTTGACATTGTTGTAGTTGTTTATTTGACGTTGTTGTTGTTGTTGTTGTTTATTTGACGTTGTTGTTGTTGTTGTTTATTTGACGTTGTTGTTGTTGTTGTTGTTGTTGTTGTTGTTTATTTGACGTTGTTGTTGTTGTTGTTATTGTTGTTGTTGTTGTTTATTTGACGTTGTTGTTGTTGTTGTTTATTTGACGTTGTTGTTGTTGTTGTTGTTGTTGTTTATTTGACATTGTTGTTGTTATTTATTTGACGTTGTTGTGGGTGACATTGTTGTTGTTGTTTATTTGACGTTGTTGTAGTTGTTTATTTGACGTAGTTGTTGTTGTTGACGTTGTTGTTGTTGTTGTTTATTTGACGTTTTCGTTGTTGTTGATGTTGTTGTTGTTTTCGTTGTTGTTTATTTGACGTTGTTGTAGTTGTTTATTTGACGTTGTTGTTGTTGTTATTGTTGTTGTTTATTTGACGTTGTTGTTGTTGTTGTTATTGTTGTTGTTGTTGTTTATTTGACGTTGTTGTTGTTGTTGTTTATTTGACGTTGTTGTTGTTGTTGTTTATTTGACGTTGTTGTTGTTATTTATTTGACGTTGTTGTGGGTGACATTGTTGTTGTTGTTGTTTATTTGACGTTGTTGTAGTTGTTTATTTGACGTAGTTGTTGTTGTTGACGTTGTTGTTGTTGTTGTTGTTGTTTATTTGACGTTTTTGTTGTTGTTGATGTTGTTGTTGTTGTTGTTGTTGTATATTTGACGTTGTTGTAGTTGTTATTGTTGTTGTTGTTTATTTGACATTGTTGTTGTTGTTGTTGTTTATTTGACGTTGTTGTTGTTGTTTATTTGAGGTTGTTGTTGTTGTTTATTTGACGTTGTTGTTGTTGACGGTGTTGTTGTTGTTGTTGTTTATTTGACATTGTTGTTGTTGTTGTTGACGTTGTTTTTGTTTATTTGACATTGTTGTTGTTGTTGTTTATTTGATGTTGTTGTTGTTGTTGTTTATTTGATGTTGTTGTTGTTGTTGTTGTTTATTTGACGTTGTTGTTGTTGTTGTTTATTTGACATTGTTGTTATTGACGGTGTTGTTGTTGTTTATTTGACGTTGTTGTTGTTGTTGTTTATTTGATGTTGTTGTTGTTGTTTATTAGACATTGTTGTTATTGTTGACATAGTTGTTGTTGTTGTTGTTTATTTGACGTTGTTGTTGTTGTTGTTTATTTGACGTTGTTGTTGTTGTTGACGTTGTTGTTATTATTGACGTTGTTGTTGTTGTTGTTTATTTGTCGTTGTTGTTGTTGTTGACATAGTTGTTGTTGTTGTTGTTTATTTGACATTGTTGTTGTTGTTGACGTTGTTGTTGTTGTTGTTTATTTGACGTTGTTGTTGTTGTTGTTTATTTGACATTGTTGTTTTTGTTGACGTTGTTGTTGTTGTTTATTTGACATTGTTGTTGTTGTTGTTGACGTTGTTGTTGTTGTTTATTTGACTTTGTTGTTGTTGTTGTTGTTTATTTGACGTTATTGTTGTTGTTGACTTAGTTGTTGTTGTTGTTTATTTGACGTTGTTGTTGTTGACGGTGTTGTTTATTTGACGTTGTTGTTGTTGTTTATTTGACGTTGTTGTTGTTGTTGACGTTGTTGTTGTTGTTATTTATTTGACATTGTTGTTGTTGTTGACGTTGTTGTTGTTGTTGTTGTTTATTTGACATTGTTGTTGTTGTTGTTGACGTTGTTGTTGTTGTTGTTGTTTATTTGACGTTTTTTTAGTATTGTATTTTTTTGACATTGTTGTTGTTATTTATTTGACGTTGTTGTTGTTGTTGTTTATTTGACGTAGTTGTTGTTGTTGACGTTGTTGTTGTTGTTGTTTATTTGACGTTTTTGTTGTTGTTGATGTTGTTGTTGTTGTATATTTGACGTTGTTGTAGTTGTTATTGTTGTTGTTGTTTATTTGACATTATTGTTGTTGTTGTTGTTTATTTGACGTTCTTGTTGTTTATTTGACGTTGTTGTTATTGTTTATTTGACGTTGTTGTTGTTGACGTTGTTGTTGTTGTTGTTGTTTATTTGACATTGTTGTTGTTCTTGTTATTGACGTTGTTGTTGTTTATTTGACGTTGTTGTTGTTGTTCTTTATTTGACGTTGTTATTGTTTATTTGACGTTGTTGTTGTTGTTTATTTAACGTTGTTGTTGTTGATGTTGTTGTTGTTGTTATTGTTTATTTGACATTGTTGTTGTTGTTGTTGTTGTTGTTTATTTGACGTAATTTTTGTTGTTGACATTGTTGTTGTTTATTTGACGTTTTTGTTGTTGTTGATGTTGTTGTTGTTGTTGTTGTTGTTTATTAGACGTTGTTGTTGTTGTTTATTTGACGTTGTTGTTGTTGTTGTTTATTTGACGTTGTTGTTGTTGTTGTTTATTTGACATTGTTGTTGTTGACGGTGTTGTTGTTGTTTATTTGACGTTGTTGTTGTTTATTTGACGTTGTTGTTGTTGTTGTTTATTAGACATTGTTGTTGTTGTTGACATAGTTGTTGTTGTTGTTGTTTATTTGACGTTGTTGTTGTTGTTGACGTTGTTGTTGTTGTTGACATAGGTGTTGTTGTTGTTGTTTATTTGACATTGTTGTTGTTGTTGACGTTGTTGTTGTTGTTGTTTATTTGCCGTTGTTGTTGTTGTTGACATAGTTGTTGTTGTTGTTGTTTATTTGACGTTGTTGTCGTTGTTGACGTTGTTGTTGTTGTTTATTTGACGTTGTTGTTGTTGTTGTTTATTTGACATTGTTGTTTTTGTTGACGTTGTTGTTGTTGTTGTTTATTTGACATTGTTGTTGTTGTTGTTGACGTTCTTGTTGTTGTTTATTTGACTTTGTTGTTGTTGTTGTTGTTTATTTGATGTTGTTGTTGTTGTTGACTTAGTTGTTGTTGTTTATTTGACGTTGTTGTTGTTGATGACGGTGTTGTTTATTTGACGTTGTTGTTGTTGTTGTTTATTTGACGTTGTTGTTGTTGTTGACATTGTTGTTGTTGTTTATTTGACGTTGTTGTTGTTATTTATTTGACATTGTTGTTGTTGTTGACGTTGTTGTTGTTGTTGTTTATTTGACATTGTTGTTGTTGTTGTTGACGTTGTTGTTGTTGTTATTTATTTGACGTTGTTTTAGTATTGTTGTTTATTTGACATTGTTGTTGTTATTTATTTGACGTTGTTGTGGGTGACATTGTTGTTGTTGTTGTTGTTTATTTGACGTTGTTGTTGTTGATGTTGTTTATTTGATGTAGTTGTTGTTGTTGACGTTGTTGTTGTTGTTGTTTATTTGACGTTTTTGTTGTTGTTGATGTTGTTGTTGTTGTTATATATTTGACGTTGTTGTAGTTGTTATTGTTGTTGTTTATTTGACATTATTGTTGTTGTTGTTGTTTATTTGACGTTATTGTTGTTGTTTATTTGACGTTGTTGTTGTTGTATATTTGACGTTGTTGTTGTTGACGGTGTTGTTGTTGTTGTTTATTTGACATTGTTGTTGTGCTTGTTATTGACGTTGTTGTTGTTTATTTGACGTTGTTATTGTTTATTTGACGTTGTTGTTGTTGTTTATTTAACATTGTTGTTGTTGACATTGTTGTTGTTGTGATTGTTTATTTGACATTGTTGTTGTTGTTGTTGTTTATTTGACATTTTTGTTATTGTTGATGTTGTTGTTGTTGTTGTTTATTTGACGTTGTTGTTGTTGTTGTTGTTTATTTGACGTTGTTGTTGTTGACGGTGTTGTTGTTGATATTTATTTAACGTTGTTGTTGTTGTTGTTGTTTATTTGACGTTTTTGTTGTTGTTGATGTTGTTGTTGTTGTTGTTGTATATTTGACGTTGTTGTTGTTGTTGTTATTGTTGTTGTTGTTGTTTATTTGACGTTGTTGTTGTTGTTGTTGTTGTTGTTGTTTATTTGACGTTGTTGTTGTTGTTGTTATTGTTGTTGTTGTTGTTTATTTGACGTTGTTGTTGTTGTTGTTTATTTGACGTTGTTGTTGTTGTTGTTGTTGTTTATTTGACATTGTTGTTGTTATTTATTTGACGTTGTTGTGGGTGACATTGTTGTTGTTGTTTATTTGACGTTGTTGTAGTTGTTTATTTGACGTAGTTGTTGTTGTTGACGTTGTTGTTGTTGTTGTTTATTTGACGTTTTCGTTGTTGTTGATGTTGTTGTTGTTTTCGTTGTTGTTTATTTGACGTTGTTGTAGTTGTTTATTTGACGTTGTTGTTGTTGTTATTGTTGTTGTTTATTTGACGTTGTTGTTGTTGTTGTTATTGTTGTTGTTGTTGTTTATTTGACGTTGTTGTTGTTGTTGTTTATTTGACGTTGTTGTTGTTGTTGTTTATTTGACGTTGTTGTTGTTATTTATTTGACGTTGTTGTGGGTGACATTGTTGTTGTTGTTGTTTATTTGACGTTGTTGTAGTTGTTTATTTGACGTAGTTGTTGTTGTTGACGTTGTTGTTGTTGTTGTTGTTGTTTATTTGACGTTTTTGTTGTTGTTGATGTTGTTGTTGTTGTTGTTGTATATTTGACGTTGTTGTAGTTGTTATTGTTGTTGTTGTTTATTTGACATTGTTGTTGTTGTTGTTGTTGTTGTTTATTTGACGTTGTTGTTGTTGTTTATTTGAGGTTGTTGTTGTTGTTTATTTGACGTTGTTGTTGTTGACGGTGTTGTTGTTGTTGTTGTTTATTTGACATTGTTGTTGTTGTTGTTGACGTTGTTTTTGTTTATTTGACATTGTTGTTGTTGTTGTTTATTTGATGTTGTTGTTGTTGTTGTTTATTTGATGTTGTTGTTGTTGTTGTTGTTTATTTGACGTTGTTGTTGTTGTTGTTTATTTGACATTGTTGTTATTGACGGTGTTGTTGTTGTTTATTTGACGTTGTTGTTGTTGTTGTTTATTTGATGTTGTTGTTGTTGTTTATTAGACATTGTTGTTGTTGTTGACATAGTTGTTGTTGTTGTTGTTTATTTGACGTTGTTGTTGTTGTTGACGTTGTTGTTATTATTGACGTTGTTGTTGTTGTTGTTTATTTGTCGTTGTTGTTGTTGTTGACATAGTTGTTGTTGTTGTTGTTTATTTGACATTGTTGTTGTTGTTGACGTTGTTGTTGTTGTTGTTGTTTATTTGACGTTGTTGTTGTTGTTGTTTATTTGACATTGTTGTTTTTGTTGACGTTGTTGTTGTTGTTTATTTGACATTGTTGTTGTTGTTGTTGACGTTGTTGTTGTTGTTTATTTGACTTTGTTGTTGTTGTTGTTGTTTATTTGACGTTATTGTTGTTGTTGACTTAGTTGTTGTTGTTGTTTATTTGACGTTGTTGTTGTTGTTGACGGTGTTGTTTATTTGACGTTGTTGTTGTTGTTTATTTGACGTTGTTGTTGTTGTTGACGTTGTTGTTGTTGTTATTTATTTGACATTGTTGTTGTTGTTGACGTTGTTGTTGTTGTTGTTGTTGTTGTTTATTTGACATTGTTGTTGTTGTTGTTGACGTTGTTGTTGTTGTTGTTGTTGTTTATTTGACGTTTTTTTAGTATTGTATTTTTTTGACATTGTTGTTGTTATTTATTTGACGTTGTTGTTGTTGTTGTTTATTTGACGTAGTTGTTGTTGTTGACGTTGTTGTTGTTGTTGTTTATTTGACGTTTTTGTTGTTGTTGATGTTGTTGTTGTTGTATATTTGACGTTGTTGTAGTTGTTATTGTTGTTGTTGTTTATTTGACATTATTGTTGTTGTTGTTGTTTATTTGACGTTCTTGTTGTTTATTTGACGTTGTTGTTATTGTTTATTTGACGTTGTTGTTGTTGACGTTGTTGTTGTTGTTGTTGTTTATTTGACATTGTTGTTGTTCTTGTTATTGACGTTGTTGTTGTTTATTTGACGTTCTTGTTGTTGTTCTTTATTTGACGTTGTTATTGTTTATTTGACGTTGTTGTTGTTGTTTATTTAACGTTGTTGTTGTTGATGTTGTTGTTGTTGTTATTGTTTATTTGACATTGTTGTTGTTGTTGTTGTTGTTTATTTGACGTAATTTTTGTTGTTGACATTGTTGTTGTTTATTTGACGTTTTTGTTGTTGTTGATGTTGTTGTTGTTGTTGTTGTTGTTTATTAGACGTTGTTGTTGTTGTTTATTTGACGTTGTTGTTGTTGTTGTTTATTTGACGTTGTTGTTGTTGTTGTTGTTTATTTGACATTGTTGTTGTTGACGGTGTTGTTGTTGTTTATTTGACGTTGTTGTTGTTTATTTGACGTTGTTGTTGTTGTTGTTTATTAGACATTGTTGTTGTTGTTGACATAGTTGTTGTTGTTGTTGTTTATTTGACGTTGTTGTTGTTGTTGACGTTGTTGTTGTTGTTGACATAGGTGTTGTTGTTGTTGTTTATTTGACATTGTTGTTGTTGTTGACGTTGTTGTTGTTGTTGTTTATTTGCCGTTGTTGTTGTTGTTGACATAGTTGTTGTTGTTGTTGTTTATTTGACGTTATTGTCGTTGTTGACGTTGTTGTTGTTGTTTATTTGACGTTGTTGTTGTTGTTGTTTATTTGACATTGTTGTTTTTGTTGACGTTGTTGTTGTTGTTGTTTATTTGACATTGTTGTTGTTGTTGTTGACGTTCTTGTTGTTGTTTATTTGACTTTGTTGTTATTGTTGTTGTTGTTTATTTGATGTTGTTGTTGTTGTTGACTTAGTTGTTGTTGTTTATTTGACGTTGTTGTTGTTGATGACGGTGTTGTTTATTTGACGTTGTTGTTGTTGTTGTTGTTTATTTGAAGTTGTTGTTGTTGTTGACATTGTTGTTGTTGTTTATTTGACGTTGTTGTTGTTATTTATTTGACATTGTTGTTGTTGTTGACGTTGTTGTTGTTGTTGTTTATTTGACATTGTTGTTGTTGTTGTTGACGTTGTTGTTGTTGTTGTTGTTGTTATTTATTTGACGTTGTTTTAGTATTGTTGTTTATTTGACATTGTTGTTGTTATTTATTTGACGTTGTTGTGGGTGACATTGTTGTTGTTGTTGTTTATTTGACGTTGTTGTTGTTGATGTTGTTTATTTGATGTAGTTGTTGTTGTTGACGTTGTTGTTGTTGTTGTTTATTTGACGTTTTTGTTGTTGTTGATGTTGTTGTTGTTGTTGTATATTTGACGTTGTTGTAGTTGTTATTGTTGTTGTTTATTTGACATTATTGTTGTTGTTGTTGTTTATTTGACGTTATTGTTGTTGTTTATTTGACGTTGTTGTTGTTGTATATTTGACGTTGTTGTTGTTGACGGTGTTGTTGTTGTTGTTTATTTGACATTGTTGTTGTGCTTGTTATTGACGTTGTTGTTGTTTATTTGACGTTGTTATTGTTTATTTGACGTTGTTGTTGTTGTTTATTTAACATTGTTGTTGTTGACATTGTTGTTGTTGTGATTGTTTATTTGACATTGTTGTTGTTGTTGTTGTTTATTTGACATTTTTGTTATTGTTGATGTTGTTGTTGTTGTTGTTTATTTGACGTTGTTGTTGTTGTTGTTTATTTGACGTTGTTGTTGTTGACGGTGTTGTTGTTGATATTTATTTAACGTTGTTGTTGTTGTTGTTGTTTATTTGACGTTTTTGTCGTTGTTGATGTTGTTGTTGTTGTTGTTGTATATTTGACGTTGTTGTTGTTGTTGTTGTTGTTATTGTTGTTGTTGTTGTTTATTTGACGTTGTTGTTGTTGTTGTTGTTGTTGTTTATTTGACGTTGTTGTTGTTGTTGTTATTGTTGTTGTTGTTGTTTATTTGACGTTGTTGTTGTTGTTGTTTATTTGACGTTGTTGTTGTTGTTGTTGTTGTTGTTTATTTGACATTGTTGTTGTTATTTATTTGACGTTGTTGTGGGTGACATTGTTGTTGTTGTTTATTTGACGTTGTTGTAGTTGTTTATTTGACGTAGTTGTTGTTGTTGACGTTGTTGTTGTTGTTGTTTATTTGACGTTTTCGTTGTTGTTGATGTTGTTGTTGTTTTCGTTGTTTATTATTTGACGTTGTTGTAGTTGTTTATTTGACGTTGTTGTTGTTGTTGTTGTTTATTTGACGTTGTTGTTGTTGTTGTTTATTTGACGTTGTTGTTGTTGTTGTTGTTGTTGTTTATTTGACGTTGTTGTTGTTGTTGTTATTGTTGTTGTTGTTGTTTATTTGACGTTGTTGTTGTTGTTGTTTATTTGACGTTGTTGTTGTTGTTGTTGTTTATTTGACATTGTTGTTGTTATTTATTTGACATTGTTGTGGGTGACATTGTTGTTGTTGTTTATTTGACGTTGTTGTAGTTGTTTATTTGACGTAGTTGTTGTTGTTGACGTTGTTGTTGTTGTTGTTTATTTGACGTTTTCGTTGTTGTTGATGTTGTTGTTGTTTTCGTTGTTGTTTATTTGACGTTGTTGTAGTTGTTTATTTGACGTTGTTGTTGTTGTTATTGTTGTTGTTTATTTGACGTTGTTGTTGTTGTTGTTATTGTTGTTGTTGTTGTTTATTTGACGTTGTTGTTGTTGTTGTTTATTTGACGTTGTTGTTGTTGTTGTTGTTTATTTGACGTTGTTGTTGTTATTTATTTGACGTTGTTGTGGGTGACATTGTTGTTGTTGTTGTTTATTTGACGTTGTTGTAGTTGTTTATTTGACGTAGTTGTTGTTGTTGACGTTGTTGTTGTTGTTGTTGTTGTTTATTTGACGTTTTTGTTGTTGTTGATGTTGTTGTTGTTGTTGTTGTATATTTGACGTTGTTGTAGTTGTTATTGTTGTTGTTGTTTATTTGACATTGTTGTTGTTGTTGTTGTTTATTTGACGTTGTTGTTGTTGTTTATTTGAGGTTGTTGTTGTTGTTTATTTGACGTTGTTGTTGTTGACGGTGTTGTTGTTGTTGTTTATTTGACATTGTTGTTGTTGTTGTTGTTGTTGTTGACGTTGTTTTTGTTTATTTGACATTGTTGTTGTTGTTGTTTATTTGATGTTGTTGTTGTTGTTTATTTGATGTTGTTGTTGTTGTTGTTTATTTGACGTTGTTGTTGTTGTTGTTTATTTGACATTGTTGTTATTGACGGTGTTGTTGTTGTTTATTTGACGTTGTTGTTGTTGTTGTTGTTTATTTGATGTTGTTGTTGTTGTTTATTAGACATTGTTGTTGTTGTTGACATAGTTGTTGTTGTTGTTGTTTATTTGACGTTGTTGTTGTTGTTGACGTTGTTGTTATTATTGACGTTGTTGTTGTTGTTGTTTATTTGTCGTTGTTGTTGTTGTTGACATAGTTGTTGTTGTTGTTGTTTATTTGACATTGTTGTTGTTGTTGACGTTGTTGTTGTTGTTGTTGTTTATTTGACGTTGTTGTTGTTGTTGTTTATTTGACATTGTTGTTTTTGTTGACGTTGTTGTTGTTGTTTATTTGACATTGTTGTTGTTGTTGTTGACGTTGTTGTTGTTGTTTATTTGACTTTGTTGTTGTTGTTGTTGTTTATTTGACGTTATTGTTGTTGTTGACTTAGTTGTTGTTGTTGTTTATTTGACGTTGTTGTTGTTGTTGACGGTGTTGTTTATTTGACGTTGTTGTTGTTGTTGTTTATTTGACGTTGTTGTTGTTGTTGACGTTGTTGTTGTTGTTATTTATTTGACATTGTTGTTGTTGTTGACGTTGTTGTTGTTGTTGTTGTTGTTTATTTGACATTGTTGTTGTTGTTGTTGACGTTGTTGTTGTTGTTGTTGTTGTTGTTGTTGTTTATTTGACGTTTTTTTAGTATTGTATTTTTTTGACATTGTTGTTGTTATTTATTTGACGTTGTTGTTGTTGTTGTTTATTTGACGTAGTTGTTGTTGTTGACGTTGTTGTTGTTGTTGTTTATTTGACGTTTTTGTTGTTGTTGATGTTGTTGTTGTTGTATATTTGACGTTGTTGTAGTTGTTATTGTTGTTGTTGTTTATTTGACATTATTGTTGTTGTTGTTGTTTATTTGACGTTCTTGTTGTTTATTTGACGTTGTTGTTATTGTTTATTTGACGTTGTTGTTGTTGACGTTGTTGTTGTTGTTGTTGTTTATTTGACATTGTTGTTGTTCTTGTTATTGACGTTGTTGTTGTTTATTTGACGTTGTTGTTGTTGTTCTTTATTTGACGTTGTTATTGTTTATTTGACGTTGTTGTTGTTGTTTATTTAACGTTGTTGTTGTTGATGTTGTTGTTGTTGTTATTGTTTATTTGACATTGTTGTTGTTGTTGTTGTTGTTGTTTATTTGACGTAATTTTTGTTGTTGACATTGTTGTTGTTTATTTGACGTTTTTGTTGTTGTTGATGTTGTTGTTGTTGTTGTTGTTGTTTATTAGACGTTGTTGTTGTTGTTTATTTGACGTTGTTGTTGTTGTTGTTTATTTGACGTTGTTGTTGTTGTTGTTTATTTGACATTGTTGTTGTTGACGGTGTTGTTGTTGTTTATTTGACGTTGTTGTTGTTTATTTGACGTTGTTGTTGTTGTTGTTTATTAGACATTGTTGTTGTTGTTGACATAGTTTTTGTTGTTGTTGTTTATTTGACGTTGTTGTTGTTGTTGACGTTGTTGTTGTTGTTGACATAGGTGTTGTTGTTGTTGTTTATTTGACATTGTTGTTGTTGTTGACGTTGTTGTTGTTGTTGTTTATTTGCCGTTGTTGTTGTTGTTGACATAGTTGTTGTTGTTGTTGTTTATTTGACGTTGTTGTCGTTGTTGACGTTGTTGTTGTTGTTTATTTGACGTTGTTGTTGTTGTTGTTTATTTGACATTGTTGTTTTTGTTGACGTTGTTGTTGTTGTTGTTTATTTGACATTGTTGTTATTGTTGTTGACGTTCTTGTTGTTGTTTATTTGACTTTGTTGTTGTTGTTGTTGTTGTTTATTTGATGTTGTTGTTGTTGTTGACTTAGTTGTTGTTGTTTATTTGACGTTGTTGTTGTTGATGACGGTGTTGTTTATTTGACGTTGTTGTTGTTGTTTATTTGACGTTGTTGTTGTTGTTGACATTGTTGTTGTTGTTTATTTGACGTTGTTGTTGTTATTTATTTGACATTGTTGTTGTTGTTGACGTTGTTGTTGTTGTTGTTTATTTGACATTGTTGTTGTTGTTGTTGACGTTGTTGTTGTTGTTGTTGTTGTTATTTATTTGACGTTGTTTTAGTATTGTTGTTTATTTGACATTGTTGTTGTTATTTATTTGACGTTGTTGTGGGTGACATTGTTGTTGTTGTTGTTTATTTGACGTTGTTGTTGTTGATGTTGTTTATTTGATGTAGTTGTTGTTGTTGACGTTGTTGTTGTTGTTGTTGTTTATTTGACGTTTTTGTTGTTGTTGATGTTGTTGTTGTTGTTGTATATTTGACGTTGTTGTAGTTGTTATTGTTGTTGTTTATTTGACATTATTGTTGTTGTTGTTGTTTATTTGACGTTATTGTTGTTGTTTATTTGACGTTGTTGTTGTTGTATATTTGACGTTGTTGTTGTTGACGGTGTTGTTGTTGTTGTTTATTTGACATTGTTGTTGTGCTTGTTATTGTTGTTGTTGTTGTTTATTTGACGTTGTTATTGTTTATTTGACGTTGTTGTTGTTGTTTATTTAACATTGTTGTTGTTGACATTGTTGTTGTTGTGATTGTTTATTTGACATTGTTGTTGTTGTTGTTGTTTATTTGACATTTTTGTTATTGTTGATGTTGTTGTTGTTGTTGTTTATTTGACGTTGTTGTTGTTGTTGTTTATTTGACGTTGTTGTTGTTGACGGTGTTGTTGTTGATATTTATTTAACGTTGTTGTTGTTGTTGTTTATTTGACGTTTTTGTTGTTGTTGATGTTGTTGTTGTTGTTGTATATTTGACGTTGTTGTTGTTGTTGTTATTGTTGTTGTTGTTGTTTATTTGACGTTGTTGTTGTTGTTGTTGTTGTTGTTGTTTATTTGACGTTGTTGTTGTTGTTGTTATTGTTGTTGTTGTTGTTTATTTGACGTTGTTGTTGTTGTTGTTTATTTGACGTTGTTGTTGTTGTTGTTGTTTATTTGACATTGTTGTTGTTATTTATTTGACGTTGTTGTGGGTGACATTGTTGTTGTTGTTTATTTGACGTTGTTGTAGTTGTTTATTTGACGTAGTTGTTGTTGTTGACGTTGTTGTTGTTGTTGTTTATTTGACGTTTTCGTTGTTGTTGATGTTGTTGTTGTTTTCGTTGTTGTTTATTTGACGTTGTTGTAGTTGTTTATTTGACGTTGTTGTTGTTGTTGTTGTTGTTTATTTGACGTTGTTGTTGTTGTTGTTATTGTTGTTGTTGTTGTTTATTTGACGTTGTTGTTGTTGTTGTTTATTTGACGTTGTTGTTGTTGTTGTTGTTTATTTGCCGTTGTTGTTGTTATTTATTTGACGTTGTTGTGGGTGACATTGTTGTTGTTGTTGTTTATTTGACGTTGTTGTAGTTGTTTATTTGACGTAGTTGTTGTTGTTGACGTTGTTGTTGTTGTTGTTGTTGTTTATTTGACGTTTTTGTTGTTGTTGATGTTGTTGTTGTTGTTGTTGTATATTTGACGTTGTTGTAGTTGTTATTGTTGTTGTTGTTTATTTGACATTGTTGTTGTTGTTGTTGTTTATTTGACGTTGTTGTTGTTGTTTATTTGAGGTTGTTGTTGTTGTTTATTTGACGTTGTTGTTGTTGACGGTGTTGTTGTTGTTGTTGTTTATTTGACATTGTTGTTGTTGTTGTTGAAGTTGTTTTTGTTTATTTGACATTGTTGTTGTTGTTGTTTATTTGATGTTGTTGTTGTTGTTGTTTATTTGATGTTGTTGTTGTTGTTGTTGTTTATTTGACGTTGTTGTTGTTGTTGTTGTTTATTTGACATTGTTGTTATTGACGGTGTTGTTGTTGTTTATTTGACGTTGTTGTTGTTGTTGTTTATTTGATGTTGTTGTTGTTGTTTATTAGACATTGTTGTTGTTGTTGACATAGTTGTTGTTGTTGTTGTTTATTTGACGTTGTTGTTGTTGTTGACGTTGTTGTTATTATTGACGTTGTTGTTGTTGTTGTTTATTTGTCGTTGTTGTTGTTGTTGACATAGTTGTTGTTGTTGTTGTTTATTTGACATTGTTGTTGTTGTTGACGTTGTTGTTGTTGTTTATTTGACGTTGTTGTTGTTGTTGTTTATTTGACATTGTTGTTTTTGTTGACGTTGTTGTTGTTGTTGTTTATTTGACATTGTTGTTGTTGTTGTTGACGTTGTTGTTGTTGTTTATTTGACTTTGTTGTTGTTGTTGTTGTTTATTTGACGTTATTGTTGTTGTTGACTTAGTTGTTGTTGTTGTTTATTTGACGTTGTTGTTGTTGTTGACGGTGTTGTTTATTTGACGTTGTTGTTGTTGTTTATTTGACGTTGTTGTTGTTGTTGACGGTGTTGTTGTTGATATTTATTTAACGTTGTTGTTGTTGTTGTTGTTGTTTATTTGACGTTTTTGTTGTTGTTGTTGTTGTTGTTGTATATTTGACGTTGTTGTAGTTGTTATTGTTGTTGTTGTTTATTTGACATTATTGTTGTTGTTGTTGTTTATTTGACGTTGTTGTTGTTGTTTATTTGACGTTGTTGTTGTTGTTGTTTATTTGACGTTGTTGTTGTTGACGGTGTTGTTGTTGTTGTTGTTTATTTGACATTGTTGTTGTTCTTGTTATTGACGTTGTTGTTGTTTATTTGAAGTTGTTGTTGTTGTTCTTTATTTGACGTTGTTATTGTTTATTTGACGTTGTTGTTGTTGTTTATTTAACGTTGTTGTTGTTGACATTGTTGTTGTTGTTATTGTTTATTTGACATTGTTGTTGTTGTTGTTGTTTATTTGACGTAATTTTTGTTGTTGACATTGTTGTTGTTGTTTATTTGACGTTTTTGTTGTTGTTGATGTTGTTGTTGTTTTTGTTTATTTGACGTTGTTGTTGTTGTTGTTGTTTATTTGACGGTGTTGTTGTTGACGGTGTTGTTGTTGTTATTTATTTGACGTTGTTGTTGTTGTTGTTTATTTGACGTTGTTGTTGTTGACGTTGTTGTTGTTGTTGTTTATTTGACGTTGTTGTTGTTGACATAGTTATTGTTGTTGTTGTTTATTTGACGTTTTTGTTGTTGTTGATGTTGTTGTTGTTTTCGTTGTTGTTTATTTGACATTGTTGTAGTTGTTTATTTGACGTTGTTGTTGTTGTTGTTGTTGTTTATTTGACGTTGTTGTTGTTGTTGTTATTGTTGTTGTTGTTGTTTATTTGACGTTGTTGTTGTTGTTGTTGTTGTTGTTTATTTGACGTTGTTGTTGTTGTTATTGTTGTTGTTGTTATTTATTTGACGTTGTTGTTGTTGTTGTTTATTTGACGTTGTTGTTGTTGTTGTTTATTTGACGTTGTTGTTGTTATTTATTTGACGTTGTTGTGGGTGACATTGTTGTTGTTGTTTATTTGACGTTGTTGTAGTTGTTTATTTGACGTAGTTGTTATTGTTGACGTTGTTGTTGTTGTTGTTGTTTATTTGACGTTTTCGTTGTTGTTGATGTTGTTGTTTTTTTCGTTGTTGTTTATTTGACGTTGTTGTAGTTGTTTATTTGACGTTGTTGTTGTTGTTGTTGTTGTTTATTTGACATTGTTGTTGTTGTTGTTATTGTTGTTGTTGTTGTTTATTTGACGTTGTTGTTGTTGTTGTTTATTTGACGTTGTTGTTGTTGTTGTTGTTTATTTGACGTTGTTGTAGTTGTTTATTTGACGTAGTTGTTGTTGTTGACGTTGTTGTTGTTGTTGTTGTTGTTTATTTGACGTTTTTGTTGTTGTTGATGTTGTTGTTGTTGTTGTTGTATATTTGACGTTGTTGTAGTTGTTATTGTTGTTGTTGTTTATTTGACATTGTTGTTGTTGTTGTTGTTTATTTGACGTTGTTGTTGTTGTTTATTTGAGGTTGTTGTTGTTGTTTATTTGACGTTGTTGTTGTTGACGGTGTTGTTGTTGTTGTTGTTTATTTGACATTGTTGTTGTTGTTGTTGACGTTGTTTTTATTAATTTGACATTGTTGTTGTTGTTGTTTATTTGATGTTGTTGTTGTTGTTGTTTATTTGATGTTGTTGTTGTTGTTTATTTGACGTTGTTGTTGTTGTTGTTTATTTGACATTGTTGTTATTGACGGTGTTGTTGTTGTTTATTTGACGTTGTTGTTGTTGTTGTTTATTTGATGTTGTTGTTGTTGTTTATTAGACATTGTTGTTGTTGTTGACATAGTTGTTGTTGTTGTTGTTTATTTGACGTTGTTGTTGTTGTTGACGTTGTTGTTATTGTTGACGTTGTTGTTGTTGTTGTTTATTTGTCGTTGTTGTTGTTGTTGACATAGTTGTTGTTGTTGTTGTTTATTTGACATTGTTGTTGTTGTTGACGTTGTTGTTGTTGTTGTTTATTTGACGTTGTTGTTGTTGTTGTTTATTTGACATTGTTGTTTTTGTTGACGTTGTTGTTGTTGTTTATTTGACATTGTTGTTGTTGTTGTTGACGTTGTTGTTGTTGTTTATTTGACTTTGTTGTTGTTGTTGTTGTTTATTTGACGTTGTTGTTGTTGTTGACTTAGTTGTTGTTGTTGTTTATTTGACGTTGTTGTTGTTGTTGACGGTGTTGTTTATTTGACGTTGTTGTTGTTGTTTATTTGACGTTGTTGTTGTTGTTGATGTTGTTGTTGTTGTTTATTTGACGTTGTTGTTGTTATTTATTTGACATTGTTGTTGTTGTTGACGTTGTTGTTGTTGTTGTTGTTGTTGTTTATTTGACATTGTTGTTGTTGTTGTTGACGTTGTTGTTGTTGTTGTTGTTTATTTGACGTTGTTTTAGTATTGTATTTTTTTGACATTGTTGTTGTTATTTATTTGACGTTGTTGTTGTTGTTTATTTGACGTAGTTGTTGTTGTTGACGTTGTTGTTGTTGTTGTTTATTTGACGTTTTTGTTGTTGTTGATGTTGTTGTTGTTGTTGTATATTTGACGTTGTTGTAGTTGTTATTGTTGTTGTTGTTTATTTGACATTATTGTTGTTGTTGTTGTTTATTTGACGTTCTTGTTGTTTATTTGACGTTGTTGTTATTGTTTATTTGACGTTGTTGTTGTTGACGTTGTTG
Organism: Vicia faba; assembly: GCA_948472305.1. Taxonomy (NCBI): domain Eukaryota; kingdom Viridiplantae; phylum Streptophyta; class Magnoliopsida; order Fabales; family Fabaceae; genus Vicia; species Vicia faba. The sequence continues at coordinate 387,658,076 of OX451739.1, read as the reverse complement.
TTGTTGTTGTTGTTTATTTGACATTGTTGTTGTTCTTGTTATTGACGTTGTTGTTGTTTATTTGACGTTGTTGTTGTTATTTATTTGACGTTGTTGTGGGTGACATTGTTGTTGTTGTTGTTTATTTGACGTTGTTGTAGTTGTTTATTTGACGTAGTTGTTGTTGTTGACGTTGTTGTTGTTGTTGTTGTTGTTTATTTGACGTTTTTGTTGTTGTTGATGTTGTTGTTGTTGTTGTTGTATATTTGACGTTGTTGTAGTTGTTATTGTTGTTGTTGTTTATTTGACATTGTTGTTGTTGTTGTTGTTTATTTGACGTTGTTGTTGTTGTTTATTTGAGGTTGTTGTTGTTGTTTATTTGACGTTGTTGTTGTTGACGGTGTTGTTGTTGTTGTTGTTTATTTGACATTGTTGTTGTTGTTGTTGACGTTGTTTTTATTTATTTGACATTGTTGTTGTTGTTGTTTATTTGATGTTGTTGTTGTTGTTTATTTGATGTTGTTGTTGTTGTTGTTTATTTGACGTTGTTGTTGTTGTTGTTTATTTGACATTGTTGTTATTGACGGTGTTGTTGTTGTTTATTTGACGTTGTTGTTGTTGTCGTTTATTTGATGTTGTTGTTGTTGTTTATTAGACATTGTTGTTGTTGTTGACATAGTTGTTGTTGTTGTTGTTTATTTGACGTTGTTGTTGTTGTTGACGTTGTTGTTATTGTTGACGTTGTTGTTGTTGTTGTTTATTTGTCGTTGTTGTTGTTGTTGACATAGTTGTTGTTGTTGTTGTTTATTTGACATTGTTGTTGTTGTTGACGTTGTTGTTGTTGTTGTTTATTTGACGTTGTTGTTGTTGTTGTTTATTTGACATTGTTGTTTTTGTTGACGTTGTTGTTGTTGTTTATTTGACATTGTTGTTGTTGTTGTTGACGTTGTTGTTGTTGTTTATTTGACTTTGTTGTTGTTGTTGTTGTTTATTTGACGTTGTTGTTGTTGTTGACTTAGTTGTTGTTGTTGTTTATTTGACGTTGTTGTTGTTGTTGACGGTGTTGTTTATTTGACGTTGTTGTTGTTGTTTATTTGACGTTGTTGTTGTTGTTGACGTTGTTGTTGTTGTTTATTTGACGTTGTTGTTGTTATTTATTTGACATTGTTGTTGTTGTTGACGTTGTTGTTGTTGTTGTTGTTGTTGTTTATTTGACATTGTTGTTGTTGTTGTTGACGTTGTTGTTGTTGTTGTTGTTTATTTGACGTTGTTTTAGTATTGTATTTTTTTGACATTGTTGTTGTTATTTATTTGACGTTGTTGTTGTTGTTTATTTGACGTAGTTGTTGTTGTTGACGTTGTTGTTGTTGTTGTTTATTTGACGTTTTTGTTGTTGTTGATGTTGTTGTTGTTGTATATTTGACGTTGTTGTAGTTGTTATTGTTGTTGTTGTTTATTTGACATTATTGTTGTTGTTGTTGTTTATTTGACGTTCTTGTTGTTTATTTGACGTTGTTGTTATTGTTTATTTGACGTTGTTGTTGTTGACGTTGTTGTTGTTGTTGTTTATTTGACATTGTTGTTGTTCTTGTTATTGACGTTGTTGTTGTTTATTTGACGTTGTTGTTGTTATTTATTTGACGTTGTTGTGGGTGACATTGTTGTTGTTGTTGTTTATTTGACGTTGTTGTAGTTGTTTATTTGACGTAGTTGTTGTTGTTGACGTTGTTGTTGTTGTTGTTGTTGTTTATTTGACGTTTTTGTTGTTGTTGATGTTGTTGTTGTTGTTGTTGTATATTTGACGTTGTTGTAGTTGTTATTGTTGTTGTTGTTTATTTGACATTGTTGTTGTTGTTGTTGTTTATTTGACGTTGTTGTTGTTGTTTATTTGAGGTTGTTGTTGTTGTTTATTTGACGTTGTTGTTGTTGACGGTGTTGTTGTTGTTGTTGTTTATTTGACATTGTTGTTGTTGTTGTTGACGTTGTTTTTATTTATTTGACATTGTTGTTGTTGTTGTTTATTTGATGTTGTTGTTGTTGTTGTTTATTTGATGTTGTTGTTGTTGTTGTTTATTTGACGTTGTTGTTGTTGTTGTTTATTTGACATTGTTGTTATTGACGGTGTTGTTGTTGTTTATTTGACGTTGTTGTTGTTGTTGTTTATTTGATGTTGTTGTTGTTGTTTATTAGACATTGTTGTTGTTGTTGACATAGTTGTTGTTGTTGTTTATTTGACGTTGTTGTTGTTGTTGACGTTGTTGTTATTGTTGACGTTGTTGTTGTTGTTGTTTATTTGTCGTTGTTGTTGTTGTTGACATAGTTGTTGTTGTTGTTGTTTATTTGACATTGTTGTTGTTGTTGACGTTGTTGTTGTTGTTGTTTATTTGACGTTGTTGTTGTTGTTGTTTATTTGACATTGTTGTTTTGTTGACGTTGTTGTTGTTGTTTATTTGACATTGTTGTTGTTGTTGTTGACGTTGTTGTTGTTGTTTATTTGACTTTGTTGTTGTTGTTGTTGTTTATTTGACGTTGTTGTTGTTGTTGACTTAGTTGTTATTGTTGTTTATTTGACGTTGTTGTTGTTGTTGACGGTGTTGTTTATTTGACGTTGTTGTTGTTGTTTATTTGACGTTGTTGTTGTTGTTGACGTTGTTGTTGTTGTTTATTTGACGTTGTTGTTGTTACTTATTTGACATTGTTGTTGTTGTTGACGTTGTTGTTGTTGTTGTTGTTGTTTATTTGACATTGTTGTTGTTGTTGTTGACGTTGTTGTTGTTGTTGTTTATTTGACGTTGTTTTAGTATTGTATTTTTTTGACATTGTTGTTGTTATTTATTTGACGTTGTTGTTGTTGTTTATTTGACGTAGTTGTTGTTGTTGACGTTGTTGTTGTTGTTGTTTATTTGACGTTTTTGTTGTTGTTGATGTTGTTGTTGTTGTATATTTGACGTTGTTGTAGTTGTTATTGTTGTTGTTGTTTATTTGACATTATTGTTGTTGTTGTTGTTGTTTATTTGACGTTCTTGTTGTTTATTTGACGTTGTTGTTATTGTTTATTTGACGTTGTTGTTGTTGACGTTGTTGTTGTTGTTGTTGTTTATTTGACATTGTTGTTGTTCTTGTTATTGACGTTGTTGTTGTTTATTTGACGTTGTTGTTGTTGTTCTTTATTTGACGTTGTTATTGTTTATTTGACGTTGTTGTTGTTGTTTATTTAACGTTGTTGTTGTTGATGTTGTTGTTGTTGTTATTGTTTATTTGACATTGTTGTTGTTGTTGTTGTTATTTATTTGACGTAATTTTTGTTGTTGACGTTGTTGTTGTTTATTTGACGTTTTTGTTGTTGTTGATGTTGTTGTTGTTGTTGTTGTTTATTTGACGTTGTTGTTGTTGTTTATTTGACGATGTTGTTGTTGTTGTTTATTTGACGTTGTTGTTGTTGTTGTTTATTTGACATTGTTGTTGTTGACGGTGTTGTTGTTGTTTATTTGACGTTGTTGTTGTTTATTTGACGTTGTTGTTGTTGTTGTTGTTGTTTATTAGACATTGTTGTTGTTGTTGACATAGTTGTTGTTGTTGTTGTTTATTTGACGTTGTTGTTGTTGTTGTTGACGTTGTTGTTGTTGTTGTTTATTTGACGTTGTTGTTGTTGTTGACGTTGTTGTTGTTGTTGTTTATTTGTCGTTGTTGTTGTTGTTGACATAGTTGTTGTTGTTGTTGTTGTTTATTTGACGTTGTTGTTGTTGTTGACGTTGTTGTTGTTGTTGTTGTTTATTTGACGTTGTTGTTGTTGTTGTTGTTTATTTGACATTGTTGTTTTTGTTGACGTTGTTGTTGTTTTTGTTGTTTATTTGACATTGTTGTTGTTGTTGTTGACGTTGTTGTTGTTGTTTATTTGACTTTGTTGTTGTTGTTGTTTTTGTTGTTTATTTGACATTGTTGTTGTTGTTGACTTAGCTGTTGTTGTTGTTTATTTGACGTTGTTGTTTTTGTTGACGGTGTTGTTTATTTGACGTTGTTGTTGTTGTTTATTTGACGTTGTTGTTGTTGTTGACGTTGTTGTTGTTGTTTATTTGACGTTGTTGTTGTTATTTATTTGACATTGTTGTTGTTGTTGACGTTGTTGTTGTTGTTGTTGTTTATTTGACATTTTTGTTGTTGTTGTTGTTGACGTTGTTGTTGTTGTTGTTGTTGTTTATTTGACGTTGTTTTAGTATTGTTGTTTATTTGACATTGTTGTTGTTATTTATTTGACGTTGTTGTGGGTGATATTATTGTTGTTGTTGTTTATTTGACGTTGTTGTTGTTGTTGTTTATTTGATGTAGTTGTTGTTGTTGACGTTGTTGTTTTTGTTGTTGTTTATTTGACGTTTTTGTTGTTGTTGATGTTGTTGTTGTTGTTGTATATTTGACGTTGTTGTAGTTGTTATTGTTGTTGTTGTTTATTTGACATTATTGTTGTTATTGTTGTTTATTTGACGTTGTTGTTGTTGTTTATTTGACTTTGTTGTTGTTGACGTTGTTGTTGTTGTTGTTTATTTAATGTTGTTGTTGTTGACATAGTTGTTGTTGTTGTTGTTTATTTGACGTTTTTGTTGTTGTTGATGTTGTTGTTGTTTTCGTTGTTGTTTATTTGACGTTGTTGTAGTTGTTTAATTGACGTTGTTGTTGTTGTTGTTGTTTATTTGACGTTGTTGTTGTTGTAATTGTTGTTGTTGTTGTTGTTTATTTGACGTTGTTGTTGTTGTTGTTTATTTGACGTTGTTGTTGTTGTTTATTTGACGTTGTTGTTGTTATTTATTTGACGTTGTTGTTGTTGTTATTTATTTGACGTTGTTGTTGTTGTTTATTTGACGTTGTTGTAGTTGTTTATTTGACGTAGTTGTTGTTGTTGACGTTGTTGTTGTTGTTGTTTATTTGACGTTTTCGTTGTTGTTGATGTTGTTGTTGTTTTCGTTGTTGTTTATTTGACGTTGTTGTAGTTGTTTATTTGACGTTGTTGTTGTTGTTGTTGTTTATTTGACGTTGTTGTTGTTGTTGTTATTGTTGTTGTTGTTGTTTATTTGACGTTGTTGTTGTTGTTGTTTATTTGACGTTGTTGTTGTTGTTGTTGTTTATTTGACGTTGTTGTTGTTATTTATTTGACGTTGTTGTGGGTGACATTGTTGTTGTTGTTGTTTATTTGACGTTGTTGTAGTTGTTTATTTGACGTAGTTGTTGTTGTTGACGTTGTTGTTGTTGTTGTTGTTGTTTATTTGACGTTTTTGTTGTTGTTGATGTTGTTGTTGTTGTTGTTGTATATTTGACGTTGTTGTAGTTGTTATTGTTGTTGTTGTTTATTTGACATTGTTGTTGTTGTTGTTGTTTATTTGACGTTGTTGTTGTTGTTTATTTGAGGTTGTTGTTGTTGTTTATTTGACGTTGTTGTTGTTGACGGTGTTGTTGTTGTTGTTGTTTATTTGACATTGTTGTTGTTGTTGTTGACGTTGTTTTTGTTTATTTGACATTGTTGTTGTTGTTGTTTATTTGATGTTGTTGTTGTTGTTGTTTATTTGATGTTGTTGTTGTTGTTGTTGTTTATTTGACGTTGTTGTTGTTGTTGTTTATTTGACATTGTTGTTATTGACGGTGTTGTTGTTGTTTATTTGACGTTGTTGTTGTTGTTGTTTATTTGATGTTGTTGTTGTTGTTTATTAGACATTGTTGTTGTTGTTGACATAGTTGTTGTTGTTGTTGTTTATTTGACGTTGTTGTTGTTGTTGACGTTGTTGTTATTATTGACGTTGTTGTTGTTGTTGTTTATTTGTCGTTGTTGTTATTGTTGACATAGTTGTTGTTGTTGTTGTTGTTTATTTGACATTGTTGTTGTTGTTGACGTTGTTGTTGTTGTTTATTTGACGTTGTTGTTGTTGTTGTTTATTTGACATTGTTGTTTTTGTTGACGTTGTTGTTGTTGTTTATTTGACATTGTTGTTGTTGTTGTTGACGTTGTTGTTGTTGTTTATTTGACTTTGTTGTTGTTGTTGTTGTTGTTTATTTGACGTTATTGTTGTTGTTGACTTAGTTGTTGTTGTTGTTTATTTGACGTTGTTGTTGTTGTTGACGGTGTTGTTTATTTGACGTTGTTGTTGTTGTTTATTTGACGTTGTTGTTGTTGTTGACGGTGTTGTTGTTGATATTTATTTAACGTTGTTGTTGTTGTTGTTGTTGTTTATTTGACGTTTTTGTTGTTGTTGTTGTTGTTGTTGTATATTTGACGTTGTTGTAGTTGTTATTGTTGTTGTTGTTTATTTGACATTATTGTTGTTGTTGTTGTTTATTTGACGTTGTTGTTGTTGTTTATTTGACGTTGTTGTTGTTGTTGTTTATTTGACGTTGTTGTTGTTGACGGTGTTGTTGTTGTTGTTTATTTGACATTGTTGTTGTTCTTGTTATTGACGTTGTTGTTGTTTATTTGAAGTTGTTGTTGTTGTTCTTTATTTGACGTTGTTATTGTTTATTTGACGTTGTTGTTGTTGTTTATTTAACGTTGTTGTTGTTGACATTGTTGTTGTTGTTATTGTTTATTTGACATTGTTGTTGTTGTTGTTGTTTATTTGACGTAATTTTTGTTGTTGACATTGTTGTTGTTGTTTATTTGACGTTTTTGTTGTTGTTGATGTTGTTGTTGTTTTTGTTTATTTGACGTTGTTGTTGTTGTTGTTGTTTATTTGACGGTGTTGTTGTTGTTATTTATTTGACGTTGTTGTTGTTGTTGTTTATTTGACGTTGTTGTTGTTGACGTTGTTGTTGTTGTTGTTTATTTGACGTTGTTGTTGTTGACATAGTTATTGTTGTTGTTGTTTATTTGACGTTTTTGTTGTTGTTGATGTTGTTGTTGTTTTCGTTGTTGTTTATTTGACATTGTTGTAGTTGTTTATTTGACGTTGTTGTTGTTGTTGTTGTTGTTTATTTGACGTTGTTGTTGTTGTTGTTATTGTTGTTGTTGTTGTTTATTTGACGTTGTTGTTGTTGTTGTTGTTGTTTATTTGACGTTGTTGTTGTTGTTATTGTTGTTGTTGTTATTTATTTGACGTTGTTGTTGTTGTTGTTTATTTGACGTTGTTGTTGTTGTTGTTTATTTGACGTTGTTGTTATTATTTATTTGACGTTGTTGTGGGTGACATTGTTGTTGTTGTTTATTTGACGTTGTTGTAGTTGTTTATTTGACGTAGTTGTTGTTGTTGACGTTGTTGTTGTTGTTGTTGTTTATTTGACGTTTTCGTTGTTGTTGATGTTGTTGTTTTTTTCGTTGTTGTTTATTTGACGTTGTTGTAGTTGTTTATTTGACGTTGTTGTTGTTGTTGTTGTTTATTTGACATTGTTGTTGTTGTTGTTATTGTTGTTGTTGTTGTTTATTTGACGTTGTTGTTGTTGTTGTTTATTTGACGTTGTTGTTGTTGTTGTTGTTTATTTGACGTTGTTGTAGTTGTTTATTTGACGTAGTTGTTGTTGTTGACGTTGTTGTTGTTGTTGTTGTTGTTGTTTATTTGACGTTTTTGTTGTTGTTGATGTTGTTGTTGTTGTTGTTGTATATTTGACGTTGTTGTAGTTGTTATTGTTGTTGTTGTTTATTTGACATTGTTGTTGTTGTTGTTGTTTATTTGACGTTGTTGTTGTTGTTTATTTGAGGTTGTTGTTGTTGTTTATTTGACGTTGTTGTTGTTGACGGTGTTGTTGTTGTTGTTGTTTATTTGACATTGTTGTTGTTGTTGTTGATGTTGTTTTTATTTATTTGACATTGTTGTTGTTGTTGTTTATTTGATGTTGTTGTTGTTGTTGTTTATTTGATGTTGTTGTTGTTGTTGTTTATTTGACGTTGTTGTTGTTGTTGTTTATTTGACATTGTTGTTATTGACGGTGTTGTTGTTGTTTATTTGACGTTGTTGTTGTTGTTGTTTATTTGATGTTGTTGTTGTTGTTTATTAGACATTGTTGTTGTTGTTGACATAGTTGTTGTTGTTGTTATTTATTTGACGTTGTTGTTGTTGTTGACGTTGTTGTTATTGTTGACGTTGTTGTTGTTGTTGTTTATTTGTCGTTGTTGTTGTTGTTGACATAGTTGTTGTTGTTGTTGTTTATTTGACATTGTTGTTGTTGTTGACGTTGTTGTTGTTGTTGTTTATTTGACGTTGTTGTTGTTGTTGTTTATTTGACATTGTTGTTTTTGTTGACGTTGTTGTTGTTGTTTATTTGACATTGTTGTTGTTGTTGTTGACGTTGTTGTTGTTGTTTATTTGACTTTGTTGTTGTTGTTGTTGTTTATTTGACGTTGTTGTTGTTGTTGACTTAGTTGTTATTGTTGTTTATTTGACGTTGTTGTTGTTGTTGACGGTGTTGTTTATTTGACGTTGTTGTTGTTGTTTATTTGACGTTGTTGTTGTTGTTGACGTTGTTGTTGTTGTTTATTTGACGTTGTTGTTGTTATTTATTTGACATTGTTGTTGTTGTTGACGTTGTTGTTGTTGTTGTTGTTGTTGTTTATTTGACATTGTTGTTGTTGTTGTTGACGTTGTTGTTGTTGTTGTTTATTTGACGTTGTTTTAGTATTGTATTTTTTTGACATTGTTGTTGTTATTTATTTGACGTTGTTGTTGTTGTTTATTTGACGTAGTTGTTGTTGTTGACGTTGTTGTTGTTGTTGTTTATTTGACGTTTTTGTTGTTGTTGATGTTGTTGTTGTTGTATATTTGACGTTGTTGTAGTTGTTATTGTTGTTGTTGTTTATTTGACATTATTGTTGTTGTTGTTGTTGTTTATTTGACGTTCTTGTTGTTTATTTGACGTTGTTGTTATTGTTTATTTGACGTTGTTGTTGTTGACGTTGTTGTTGTTGTTGTTGTTTATTTGACATTGTTGTTGTTCTTGTTATTGACGTTGTTGTTGTTTATTTGACGTTGTTGTTGTTGTTCTTTATTTGACGTTGTTATTGTTTATTTGACGTTGTTGTTGTTGTTTATTTAACGTTGTTGTTGTTGATGTTGTTGTTGTTGTTATTGTTTATTTGACATTGTTGTTGTTGTTGTTGTTGTTTATTTGACGTAATTTTTGTTGTTGACGTTGTTGTTGTTTATTTGACGTTTTTGTTGTTGTTGATGTTGTTGTTGTTGTTGTTGTTTATTTGACGTTGTTGTTGTTGTTTATTTGACGATGTTGTTGTTGTTGTTTATTTGACGTTGTTGTGGTTGTTGTTTATTTGACATTGTTGTTGTTGACGGTGTTGTTGTTGTTTATTTGACGTTGTTGTTGTTTATTTGACGTTGTTGTTGTTGTTGTTGTTGTTTATTAGACATTGTTGTTGTTGTTGACATAGTTGTTGTTGTTGTTGTTTATTTGACGTTGTTGTTGTTGTTGTTGACGTTGTTGTTGTTGTTGTTTATTTGACGTTGTTGTTGTTGTTGACGTTGTTGTTGTTGTTGTTTATTTGTCGTTGTTGTTGTTGTTGACATAGTTGTTGTTGTTGTTGTTGTTTATTTGACGTTGTTGTTGTTGTTGACGTTGTTGTTGTTGTTGTTGTTTATTTGACGTTGTTGTTGTTGTTGTTGTTTATTTGACATTGTTGTTTTTGTTGACGTTGTTGTTGTTTTTGTTGTTTATTTGACATTGTTGTTGTTGTTGTTGACGTTGTTGTTGTTGTTTATTTGACTTTGTTGTTGTTGTTGTTTTTGTTGTTTATTTGACATTGTTGTTGTTGTTGACTTAGCTGTTGTTGTTGTTTATTTGACGTTGTTGTTTTTGTTGACGGTGTTGTTTATTTGACGTTGTTGTTGTTGTTTATTTGACGTTGTTGTTGTTGTTGACGTTGTTGTTGTTGTTTATTTGACGTTGTTGTTGTTATTTATTTGACATTGTTGTTGTTGTTGACGTTGTTGTTGTTGTTGTTGTTTATTTGACATTTTTGTTGTTGTTGTTGTTGACGTTGTTGTTGTTGTTGTTGTTGTTTATTTGACGTTGTTTTAGTATTGTTGTTTATTTGACATTGTTGTTGTTATTTATTTGACGTTGTTGTGGGTGATATTATTGTTGTTGTTGTTTATTTGACGTTGTTGTTGTTGTTGTTTATTTGATGTAGTTGTTGTTGTTGACGTTGTTGTTTTTGTTGTTGTTTATTTGACGTTTTTGTTGTTGTTGATGTTGTTGTTGTTGTTGTATATTTGACGTTGTTGTAGTTGTTATTGTTGTTGTTGTTTATTTGACATTATTGTTGTTATTGTTGTTTATTTGACGTTGTTGTTGTTGTTTATTTGACTTTGTTGTTGTTGACGTTGTTGTTGTTGTTGTTTATTTAATGTTGTTGTTGTTGACATAGTTGTTGTTGTTGTTGTTTATTTGACGTTTTTGTTGTTGTTGATGTTGTTGTTGTTTTCGTTGTTGTTTATTTGACGTTGTTGTAGTTGTTTAATTGACGTTGTTGTTGTTGTTGTTGTTTATTTGACGTTGTTGTTGTTGTAATTGTTGTTGTTGTTGTTGTTTATTTGACGTTGTTGTTGTTGTTGTTTATTTGACGTTGTTGTTGTTGTTTATTTGACGTTGTTGTTGTTATTTATTTGACGTTGTTGTTGTTGTTATTTATTTGACGTTGTTGTTGTTGTTTATTTGACGTTGTTGTAGTTGTTTATTTGACGTAGTTGTTGTTGTTGACGTTGTTGTTGTTGTTGTTTATTTGACGTTTTCGTTGTTGTTGATGTTGTTGTTGTTTTCGTTGTTGTTTATTTGACGTTGTTGTAGTTGTTTATTTGACGTTGTTGTTGTTGTTGTTGTTGTTTATTTGACGTTGTTGTTGTTGTTGTTATTGTTGTTGTTGTTGTTTATTTGACGTTGTTGTTGTTGTTGTTTATTTGACGTTGTTGTTGTTGTTGTTGTTTATTTGACGTTGTTGTTGTTATTTATTTGACGTTGTTGTGGGTGACATTGTTGTTGTTGTTGTTTATTTGACGTTGTTGTAGTTGTTTATTTGACGTAGTTGTTGTTGTTGACGTTGTTGTTGTTGTTGTTGTTGTTTATTTGACGTTTTTGTTGTTGTTGATGTTGTTGTTGTTGTTGTTGTATATTTGACGTTGTTGTAGTTGTTATTGTTGTTGTTGTTTATTTGACATTGTTGTTGTTGTTGTTGTTTATTTGACGTTGTTGTTGTTGTTTATTTGAGGTTGTTGTTGTTGTTTATTTGACGTTGTTGTTGTTGACGGTGTTGTTGTTGTTGTTGTTTATTTGACATTGTTGTTGTTGTTGTTGACGTTGTTTTTGTTTATTTGACATTGTTGTTGTTGTTGTTTATTTGATGTTGTTGTTGTTGTTGTTTATTTGATGTTGTTGTTGTTGTTGTTGTTTATTTGACGTTGTTGTTGTTGTTGTTGTTTATTTGACATTGTTGTTATTGACGGTGTTGTTGTTGTTTATTTGACGTTGTTGTTGTTGTTGTTTATTTGATGTTGTTGTTGTTGTTTATTAGACATTGTTGTTGTTGTTGACATAGTTGTTGTTGTTGTTGTTTATTTGACGTTGTTGTTGTTGTTGACGTTGTTGTTATTATTGACGTTGTTGTTGTTGTTGTTTATTTGTCGTTGTTGTTGTTGTTGACATAGTTGTTGTTGTTGTTGTTTATTTGACATTGTTGTTGTTGTTGACGTTGTTGTTGTTGTTTATTTGACGTTGTTGTTGTTGTTGTTTATTTGACATTGTTGTTTTTGTTGACGTTGTTGTTGTTGTTTATTTGACATTGTTGTTGTTGTTGTTGACGTTGTTGTTGTTGTTTATTTGACTTTGTTGTTGTTGTTGTTGTTTATTTGACGTTATTGTTGTTGTTGACTTAGTTGTTGTTGTTGTTTATTTGACGTTGTTGTTGTTGTTGACGGTGTTGTTTATTTGACGTTGTTGTTGTTGTTTATTTGACGTTGTTGTTGTTGTTGACGGTGTTGTTGTTGATATTTATTTAACGTTGTTGTTGTTGTTGTTGTTGTTGTTGTTTATTTGACGTTTTTGTTGTTGTTGTTGTTGTTGTTGTTGTATATTTGACGTTGTTGTAGTTGTTATTGTTGTTGTTGTTTATTTGACATTATTGTTGTTGTTGTTGTTTATTTGACGTTGTTGTTGTTGTTTATTTGACGTTGTTGTTGTTGTTGTTTATTTGACGTTGTTGTTGTTGACGGTGTTGTTGTTGTTGTTGTTTATTTGACATTGTTGTTGTTCTTGTTATTGACGTTGTTGTTGTTTATTTGAAGTTGTTGTTGTTGTTCTTTATTTGACGTTGTTATTGTTTATTTGACGTTGTTGTTGTTGTTTATTTAACGTTGTTGTTGTTGACATTGTTGTTGTTGTTATTGTTTATTTGACATTGTTGTTGTTGTTGTTGTTTATTTGACGTAATTTTTGTTGTTGACATTGTTGTTGTTGTTTATTTGACGTTTTTGTTGTTGTTGATGTTGTTGTTGTTTTTGTTTATTTGACGTTGTTGTTGTTGTTGTTGTTTATTTGACGGTGTTGTTGTTGACGGTGTTGTTGTTGTTATTTATTTGACGTTGTTGTTGTTGTTGTTTATTTGACGTTGTTGTTGTTGACGTTGTTGTTGTTGTTGTTTATTTGACGTTGTTGTTGTTGACATAGTTATTGTTGTTGTTGTTTATTTGACGTTTTTGTTGTTGTTGATGTTGTTGTTGTTTTCGTTGTTGTTTATTTGACATTGTTGTAGTTGTTTATTTGACGTTGTTGTTGTTGTTGTTGTTGTTTATTTGACGTTGTTGTTGTTGTTGTTATTGTTGTTGTTGTTGTTTATTTGACGTTGTTGTTGTTGTTGTTGTTGTTTATTTGACGTTGTTGTTGTTGTTATTGTTGTTGTTGTTATTTATTTGACGTTGTTGTTGTTGTTGTTTATTTGACGTTGTTGTTGTTGTTGTTTATTTGACGTTGTTGTTGTTATTTATTTGACGTTGTTGTGGGTGACATTGTTGTTGTTGTTTATTTGACGTTGTTGTAGTTGTTTATTTGACGTAGTTGTTGTTGTTGACGTTGTTGTTGTTGTTGTTGTTTATTTGACGTTTTCGTTGTTGTTGATGTTGTTGTTTTTTTCGTTGTTGTTTATTTGACGTTGTTGTAGTTGTTTATTTGACGTTGTTGTTGTTGTTGTTGTTTATTTGACATTGTTGTTGTTGTTGTTATTGTTGTTGTTGTTGTTTATTTGACGTTGTTGTTGTTGTTGTTTATTTGACGTTGTTGTTGTTGTTGTTGTTTATTTGACGTTGTTGTAGTTGTTTATTTGACGTAGTTGTTGTTGTTGACGTTGTTGTTGTTGTTGTTGTTGTTGTTTATTTGACGTTTTTGTTGTTGTTGATGTTGTTGTTGTTGTTGTATATTTGACGTTGTTGTAGTTGTTATTGTTGTTGTTGTTTATTTGACATTGTTGTTGTTGTTGTTGTTTATTTGACGTTGTTGTTGTTGTTTATTTGAGGTTGTTGTTGTTGTTTATTTGACGTTGTTGTTGTTGACGGTGTTGTTGTTGTTGTTGTTTATTTGACATTGTTGTTGTTGTTGTTGATGTTGTTTTTATTTATTTGACATTGTTGTTGTTGTTGTTTATTTGATGTTGTTGTTGTTGTTGTTTATTTGATGTTGTTGTTGTTGTTGTTTATTTGACGTTGTTGTTGTTGTTGTTTATTTGACATTGTTGTTATTGACGGTGTTGTTGTTGTTTATTTGACGTTGTTGTTGTTGTTGTTTATTTGATGTTGTTGTTGTTGTTTATTAGACATTGTTGTTGTTGTTGACATAGTTGTTGTTGTTGTTGTTTATTTGACGTTGTTGTTGTTGTTGACGTTGTTGTTATTGTTGACGTTGTTGTTGTTGTTGTTTATTTGTCGTTGTTGTTGTTGTTGACATAGTTGTTGTTGTTGTTGTTTATTTGACATTGTTGTTGTTGTTGACGTTGTTGTTGTTGTTGTTTATTTGACGTTGTTGTTGTTGTTGTTTATTTGACATTGTTGTTTTTGTTGACGTTGTTGTTGTTGTTTATTTGACATTGTTGTTGTTGTTGTTGACGTTGTTGTTGTTGTTTATTTGACGTTGTTGTTGTTGTTGTTGTTTATTTGACGTTGTTGTTGTTGTTGACTTAGTTGTTGTTGTTGTTTATTTGACGTTGTTGTTGTTGTTGACGGTGTTGTTTATTTGACGTTGTTGTTGTTGTTTATTTGACGTTGTTGTTGTTGTTGACGTTGTTGTTGTTGTTTATTTGACGTTGTTGTTGTTATTTATTTGACATTGTTGTTGTTGTTGACGTTGTTGTTGTTGTTGTTGTTGTTGTTGTTTATTTGACATTGTTGTTGTTGTTGTTGACGTTGTTGTTGTTGTTGTTGTTTATTTGACGTTGTTTTAGTATTGTATTTTTTTGACATTGTTGTTGTTATTTATTTGACGTTGTTGTTGTTGTTTATTTGACGAAGTTGTTGTTGTTGACGTTGTTGTTGTTGTTGTTTATTTGACGTTTTTGTTGTTGTTGATGTTGTTGTTGTTGTATATTTGACGTTGTTGTAGTTGTTATTGTTGTTGTTGTTTATTTGACATTATTGTTGTTGTTGTTGTTTATTTGACGTTCTTGTTGTTTATTTGACGTTGTTGTTATTGTTTATTTGACGTTGTTGTTGTTGACGTTGTTGTTGTTGTTGTTGTTTATTTGACATTGTTGTTGTTCTTGTTATTGACGTTGTTGTTGTTTATTTGACGTTGTTGTTGTTATTTATTTGACGTTGTTGTGGGTGACATTGTTGTTGTTGTTGTTTATTTGACGTTGTTGTAGTTGTTTATTTGACGTAGTTGTTGTTGTTGACGTTGTTGTTGTTGTTGTTGTTGTTTATTTGACGTTTTTGTTGTTGTTGATGTTGTTGTTGTTGTTGTTGTATATTTGACGTTGTTGTAGTTGTTATTGTTGTTGTTGTTTATTTGACATTGTTGTTGTTGTTGTTGTTTATTTGACGTTGTTGTTGTTGTTTATTTGAGGTTGTTGTTGTTGTTTATTTGACGTTGTTGTTGTTGACGGTGTTGTTGTTGTTGTTGTTTATTTGACATTGTTGTTGTTGTTGTTGACGTTGTTTTTATTTATTTGACATTGTTGTTGTTGTTGTTTATTTGATGTTGTTGTTGTTGTTGTTTATTTGATGTTGTTGTTGTTGTTGTTTATTTGACGTTGTTGTTGTTGTTGTTTATTTGACATTGTTGTTATTGACGGTGTTGTTGTTGTTTATTTGACGTTGTTGTTGTTGTTGTTTATTTGATGTTGTTGTTGTTGTTTATTAGACATTGTTGTTGTTGTTGACATAGTTGTTGTTGTTGTTGTTTATTTGACGTTGTTGTTGTTGACGTTGTTGTTATTGTTGACGTTGTTGTTGTTGTTTATTTGTCGTTGTTGTTGTTGTTGACATAGTTGTTGTTGTTGTTGTTTATTTGACATTGTTGTTGTTGTTGACGTTGTTGTTGTTGTTGTTTATTTGACGTTGTTGTTGTTGTTGTTTATTTGACATTGTTGTTTTTGTTGACGTTGTTGTTGTTGTTTATTTGACATTGTTGTTGTTGTTGTTGACGTTGTTGTTGTTGTTTATTTGACTTTGTTGTTGTTGTTGTTGTTTATTTGACGTTGTTGTTGTTGTTGACGGTGTTGTTTATTTGACGTTGTTGTTGTTGTTTATTTGACGTTGTTGTTGTTGTTGACGTTGTTGTTGTTGTTTATTTGACGTTGTTGTTGTTATTTATTTGACATTGTTGTTGTTGTTGACGTTGTTGTTGTTGTTGTTGTTGTTGTTTATTTGACATTGTTGTTGTTGTTGTTGACGTTGTTGTTGTTGTTGTTTATTTGACGTTGTTTTAGTATTGTATTTTTTTGACATTGTTGTTGTTATTTATTTGACGTTGTTGTTGTTGTTTATTTGACGTAGTTGTTGTTGTTGACGTTGTTGTTGTTGTTGTTTATTTGACGTTTTTGTTGTTGTTGATGTTGTTGTTGTTGTATATTTGACGTTGTTGTAGTTGTTATTGTTGTTGTTGTTTATTTGACATTATTGTTGTTGTTGTTGTTGTTTATTTGACGTTCTTGTTGTTTATTTGACGTTGTTGTTATTGTTTATTTGACGTTGTTGTTGTTGACGTTGTTGTTGTTGTTGTTGTTTATTTGACATTGTTGTTGTTCTTGTTATTGACGTTGTTGTTGTTTATTTGACGTTGTTGTTGTTGTTCTTTATTTGACGTTGTTATTGTTTATTTGACGTTGTTGTTGTTGTTTATTTAACGTTGTTGTTGTTGATGTTGTTGTTGTTGTTATTGTTTATTTGACATTGTTGTTGTTGTTGTTGTTGTTTATTTGACGTAATTTTTGTTGTTGACGTTGTTGTTGTTTATTTGACGTTTTTGTTGTTGTTGATGTTGTTGTTGTTGTTGTTGTTTATTTGACGTTGTTGTTGTTGTTTATTTGACGTTGTTGTTGTTGTTGTTTATTTGACGTTGTTGTTGTTGTTTATTTGACATTGTTGTTGTTGACGGTGTTGTTGTTGTTTATTTGACGTTGTTGTTGTTTATTTGACGTTGTTGTTGTTGTTGTTGTTTATTAGACATTGTTGTTGTTGTTGACATAGTTGTTGTTGTTGTTGTTTATTTGACGTTGTTGTTGTTGTTGTTGACGTTGTTGTTGTTGTTGACATAGGTGTTGTTGTTGTTGTTTATTTGACGTTGTTGTTGTTGTTGACGTTGTTGTTGTTGTTGTTTATTTGTCGTTGTTGTTGTTGTTGACATAGTTGTTGTTGTTGTTGTTGTTTATTTGACGTTGTTGTTGTTGTTGACGTTGTTGTTGTTGTTGTTGTTTATTTGACGTTGTTGTTGTTGTTGTTTATTTGACATTGTTGTTTTTGTTGACGTTGTTGTTGTTTTTGTTGTTTATTTGACATTGTTGTTGTTGTTGTTGACGTTGTTGTTGTTGTTTATTTGACTTTGTTGTTGTTGTTGTTTTTGTTGTTTATTTGACATTGTTGTTGTTGTTGACTTAGCTGTTGTTGTTGTTTATTTGACGTTGTTGTTTTTGTTGACGGTGTTGTTTATTTGACGTTGTTGTTGTTGTTTATTTGACGTTGTTGTTGTTGTTGACGTTGTTGTTGTTGTTTATTTGACGTTGTTGTTGTTATTTATTTGACATTGTTGTTGTTGTTGACGTTGTTGTTGTTGTTGTTGTTTATTTGACATTTTTGTTGTTGTTGTTGTTGACGTTGTTGTTGTTGTTGTTGTTGTTTATTTGACGTTGTTTTAGTATTGTTGTTTATTTGACATTGTTGTTGTTATTTATTTGACGTTGTTGTGGGTGATATTATTGTTGTTGTTGTTTATTTGACGTTGTTGTTGTTGTTGTTTATTTGATGTAGTTGTTGTTGTTGACGTTGTTGTTTTTGTTGTTGTTTATTTGACGTTTTTGTTGTTGTTGATGTTGTTGTTGTTGTTGTATATTTGACGTTGTTGTAGTTGTTATTATTGTTGTTGTTTATTTGACATTATTGTTGTTATTGTTGTTTATTTGACGTTGTTGTTGTTGTTTATTTGACTTTGTTGTTGTTGACGTTGTTGTTGTTGTTGTTTATTTAATGTTGTTGTTGTTGACATAGTTGTTGTTGTTGTTGTTTATTTGACGTTTTTGTTGTTGTTGATGTTGTTGTTGTTTTCGTTGTTGTTTATTTGACGTTGTTGTAGTTGTTTAATTGACGTTGTTGTTGTTGTTGTTTATTTGACGTTGTTGTTGTTGTAATTGTTGTTGTTGTTGTTGTTTATTTGACGTTGTTGTTGTTGTTGTTGTTTATTTGACGTTGTTGTTGTTGTTTATTTGACGTTGTTGTTGTTATTTATTTGACGTTGTTGTGGGTGACATTGTTGTTGTTGTTTATTTGACGTTGTTGTAGTTGTTTATTTGACGTAGTTGTTGTTGTTGACGTTGTTGTTGTTGTTTATTTGACGTTTTTGTTATTGTTGATGTTGTTTGTATTTGTTGTTGTATATTTGATGTTGTTGTAGTTGTTATTATTGTTGTTGTTTATTTGACATTGTTGTTGTTGTTGTTTATTTGTCGTTGTTGTTGTTGTTGACATAATTGTTGTTGTTGTTGTTTATTTGATGGTGTTGTTGTTGACGGTGTTGTTGTTGTTATTTATTTGACGTTGTTGTTGACATAGTTGTTGTTGTTGTTGTATATTTGACGTTGTTGTAGTTGTTATTGTTGTTGTTGTTTATTTGACATTATTGTTGTTGTTGTTGTTTATTTGACGATCTTGTTGTTTATTTGACGTTGTTGTTATTGTTTATTTGACGTTGTTGTTGTTGACGTTGTTGTTGTTGTTGTTGTTTATTTGACATTGTTGTTGTTCTTGTTATTGACGTTGTTGTTGTTTATTTGACGTTGTTGTTGTTGTTCTTTATTTGACGTTGTTATTGTTTATTTGACGTTGTTGTTGTTGTTTATTTAACGTTGTTGTTGTTGATGTTGTTGTTGTTGTTATTGTTTATTTGACATTGTTGTTGTTGTTGTTGTTGTTTATTTGACGTAATTTTTGTTGTTGACGTTGTTGTTGTTTATTTGACGTTTTTGTTGTTGTTGATGTTGTTGTTGTTGTTGTTGTTGTTGTTTATTTGACGTTGTTGTTGTTGTTTATTTGACGTTGTTGTTGTAGTTGTTTATTTGACGTTGTTGTTGTTGTTGTTTATTTGACATTGTTGTTGTTGACGGTGTTGTTGTTGTTTATTTGACGTTGTTGTTGTTGTTGTTTATTAGACATTGTTGTTGTTGTTGACATAGTTGTTGTTGTTGTTGTTTATTTGACGTTGTTGTTGTTGTTGTTGACGTTGTTGTTGTTGTTGACATAGGTGTTGTTGTTGTTGTTTATTTGACGTTGTTGTTGTTGTTGATGTTGTTGTTGTTGTTGTTTATTTGTCGTTGTTGTTGTTGTTGACATAGTTGTTGTTGTTGTTGTTGTTTATTTGACGTTGTTGTTGTTGTTGACGTTGTTGTTGTTGTTGTTGTTTATTTGACGTTGTTGTTGTTGTTGTTGTTTATTTGACATTGTTGTTTTTGTTGACGTTGTTGTTGTTTTTGTTGTTTATTTGACATTGTTGTTGTTGTTGTTGACGTTGTTGTTGTTGTTGTTGTATATTTGACGTTGTTGTAGTTGTTATTGTTGTTGTTGTTTATTTGACATTGTTGTTGTTGTTGTTGTTTATTTGACGTTGTTGTTGTTGTTTATTTGAGGTTGTTGTTGTTGTTTATTTGACGTTGTTGTTGTTGACGGTGTTGTTGTTGTTGTTGTTTATTTGACATTGTTGTTGTTGTTGTTGACGTTGTTTTTATTTATTTGACATTGTTGTTGTTGTTGTTTATTTGATGTTGTTGTTGTTGTTGTTTATTTGATGTTGTTGTTGTTGTTGTTTATTTGACGTTGTTGTTGTTGTTGTTTATTTGACATTGTTGTTATTGACGGTGTTGTTGTTGTTTATTTGACGTTGTTGTTGTTGTTGTTGTTTATTTGATGTTGTTGTTGTTGTTTATTAGACATTGTTGTTGTTGTTGACATAGTTGTTGTTGTTGTTGTTTATTTGACGTTGTTGTTGTTGACGTTGTTGTTATTGTTGACGTTGTTGTTGTTGTTTATTTGTCGTTGTTGTTGTTGTTGACATAGTTGTTGTTGTTGTTGTTTATTTGACATTGTTGTTGTTGTTGACGTTGTTGTTGTTGTTGTTTATTTGACGTTGTTGTTGTTGTTGTTTATTTGACATTGTTGTTTTTGTTGACGTTGTTGTTGTTGTTTATTTGACATTGTTGTTGTTGTTGTTGACGTTGTTGTTGTTGTTTATTTGACTTTGTTGTTGTTGTTGTTTATTTGACGTTGTTGTTGTTGTTGACTTAGTTGTTATTGTTGTTTATTTGACGTTGTTGTTGTTGTTGACGGTGTTGTTTATTTGACGTTGTTGTTGTTGTTTATTTGACGTTGTTGTTGTTGTTGACGTTGTTGTTGTTGTTTATTTGACGTTGTTGTTGTTATTTATTTGACATTGTTGTTGTTGATGACGTTGTTGTTGTTGTTGTTGTTGTTGTTGTTGTTTATTTGACATTGTTGTTGTTGTTGTTAACGTTGTTGTTGTTGTTGTTTATTTGACGTTGTTTTAGTATTGTATTTTTTTGACATTGTTGTTGTTATTTATTTGACGTTGTTGTTGTTGTTTATTTGACGTAGTTGTTGTTGTTGACGTTGTTGTTGTTGTTGTTTATTTGACGTTTTTGTTGTTGTTGATGTTGTTGTTGTTGTATATTTGACGTTGTTGTAGTTGTTATTGTTGTTGTTGTTTATTTGACATTATTGTTGTTGTTGTTGTTGTTTATTTGACGTTCTTGTTGTTTATTTGACGTTGTTGTTATTGTTTATTTGACGTTGTTGTTGTTGACGTTGTTGTTGTTGTTGTTGTTTATTTGACATTGTTGTTGTTCTTGTTATTGACGTTGTTGTTGTTTATTTGACGTTGTTGTTGTTGTTCTTTATTTGACGTTGTTATTGTTTATTTGACGTTGTTGTTGTTGTTTATTTAACGTTGTTGTTGTTGATGTTGTTGTTGTTGTTATTGTTTATTTGACATTGTTGTTGTTGTTGTTGTTGTTGTTTATTTGACGTAATTTTTGTTGTTGACGTTGTTGTTGTTTATTTGACGTTTTTGTTGTTGTTGATGTTGTTGTTGTTGTTGTTGTTTATTTGACGTTGTTGTTGTTGTTTATTTGACGTTGTTGTTGTTGTTGTTTATTTGACGTTGTTGTTGTTGTTTATTTGACATTGTTGTTGTTGACGGTGTTGTTGTTGTTTATTTGACGTTGTTGTTGTTTATTTGACGTTGTTGTTGTTGTTGTTGTTTATTAGACATTGTTGTTGTTGTTGACATAGTTGTTGTTGTTGTTGTTTATTTGACGTTGTTGTTGTTGTTGTTGACGTTGTTGTTGTTGTTGACATAGGTGTTGTTGTTGTTGTTTATTTGACGTTGTTGTTGTTGTTGACGTTGTTGTTGTTGTTGTTTATTTGTCGTTGTTGTTGTTGTTGACATAGTTGTTGTTGTTGTTGTTGTTTATTTGACGTTGTTGTTGTTGTTGACGTTGTTGTTGTTGTTGTTGTTTATTTGACGTTGTTGTTGTTGTTGTTTATTTGACATTGTTGTTTTTGTTGACGTTGTTGTTGTTTTTGTTGTTTATTTGACATTGTTGTTGTTGTTGTTGACGTTGTTGTTGTTGTTTATTTGACTTTGTTGTTGTTGTTGTTTTTGTTGTTTATTTGACATTGTTGTTGTTGTTGACTTAGCTGTTGTTGTTGTTTATTTGACGTTGTTGTTTTTGTTGACGGTGTTGTTTATTTGACGTTGTTGTTGTTGTTTATTTGACGTTGTTGTTGTTGTTGACGTTGTTGTTGTTGTTTATTTGACGTTGTTGTTGTTATTTATTTGACATTGTTGTTGTTGTTGACGTTGTTGTTGTTGTTGTTGTTTATTTGACATTTTTGTTGTTGTTGTTGTTGACGTTGTTGTTGTTGTTGTTGTTGTTGTTTATTTGACGTTGTTTTAGTATTGTTGTTTATTTGACATTGTTGTTGTTATTTATTTGACGTTGTTGTGGGTGATATTATTGTTGTTGTTGTTTATTTGACGTTGTTGTTGTTGTTGTTTATTTGATGTAGTTGTTTTTGTTGACGTTGTTGTTTTTGTTGTTGTTTATTTGACGTTTTTGTTGTTGTTGATGTTGTTGTTGTTGTTGTATATTTGACGTTGTTGTAGTTGTTATTATTGTTGTTGTTTATTTGACATTATTGTTGTTATTGTTGTTTATTTGACGTTGTTGTTGTTGTTTATTTGACTTTGTTGTTGTTGACGTTGTTGTTGTTGTTGTTTATTTAATGTTGTTGTTGTTGACATAGTTGTTGTTGTTGTTGTTTATTTGACGTTTTTGTTGTTGTTGATGTTGTTGTTGTTTTCGTTGTTGTTTATTTGACGTTGTTGTAGTTGTTTAATTGACGTTGTTGTTGTTGTTGTTGTTTATTTGACGTTGTTGTTGTTGTAATTGTTGTTGTTGTTGTTGTTTATTTGACGTTGTTGTTGTTGTTGTTGTTTATTTGACGTTGTTGTTGTTGTTTATTTGACGTTGTTGTTGTTATTTATTTGACGTTGTTGTGGGTGACATTGTTGTTGTTGTTTATTTGACGTTGTTGTAGTTGTTTATTTGACGTAGTTGTTGTTGTTGACGTTGTTGTTGTTGTTTATTTGACGTTTTTGTTATTGTTGATGTTGTTTGTATTTGTTGTTGTATATTTGATGTTGTTGTAGTTGTTATTATTGTTGTTGTTTATTTGACATTGTTGTTGTTGTTGTTTATTTGTCGTTGTTGTTGTTGTTGACATAATTGTTGTTGTTGTTGTTTATTTGATGGTGTTGTTGTTGACGGTGTTGTTGTTGTTATTTATTTGACGTTGTTGTTGACATAGTTGTTGTTGTTGTTGTATATTTGACGTTGTTGTAGTTGTTATTGTTGTTGTTGTTTATTTGACATTATTGTTGTTGTTGTTGTTTATTTGACGATCTTGTTGTTTATTTGACGTTGTTGTTATTGTTTATTTGACGTTGTTGTTGTTGACGTTGTTGTTGTTGTTGTTGTTTATTTGACATTGTTGTTGTTCTTGTTATTGACGTTGTTGTTGTTTATTTGACGTTGTTGTTGTTGTTCTTTATTTGACGTTGTTATTGTTTATTTGACGTTGTTGTTGTTGTTTATTTAACGTTGTTGTTGTTGATGTTGTTGTTGTTGTTATTGTTTATTTGACATTGTTGTTGTTGTTGTTGTTGTTTATTTGACGTAATTTTTGTTGTTGACGTTGTTGTTGTTTATTTGACGTTTTTGTTGTTGTTGATGTTGTTGTTGTTGTTGTTGTTGTTTATTTGACGTTGTTGTTGTTGTTTATTTGACGTTGTTGTTGTAGTTGTTTATTTGACGTTGTTGTTGTTGTTGTTTATTTGACATTGTTGTTGTTGACGGTGTTGTTGTTGTTTATTTGACGTTGTTGTTGTTGTTGTTTATTAGACATTGTTGTTGTTGTTGACATAGTTGTTGTTGTTGTTGTTTATTTGACGTTGTTGTTGTTGTTGTTGACGTTGTTGTTGTTGTTGACATAGGTGTTGTTGTTGTTGTTTATTTGACGTTGTTGTTGTTGTTGATGTTGTTGTTGTTGTTGTTTATTTGTCGTTGTTGTTGTTGTTGACATAGTTGTTGTTGTTGTTGTTGTTTATTTGACGTTGTTGTTGTTGTTGACGTTGTTGTTGTTGTTGTTGTTTATTTGACGTTGTTGTTGTTGTTGTTTATTTGACATTGTTGTTTTTGTTGACGTTGTTGTTGTTTTTGTTGTTTATTTGACATTGTTGTTGTTGTTGTTGACGTTGTTGTTGTTGTTTATTTGACTTTGTTGTTGTTGTTGTTTTTGTTGTTTATTTGACATTGTTGTTGTTGTTGACTTAGCTGTTGTTGTTGTTTATTTGACGTTGTTGTTTTTGTTGACGGTGTTGTTTATTTGACGTTGTTGTTGTTGTTTATTTGACGTTGTTGTTGTTGTTGACGTTGTTGTTGTTGTTTATTTGACGTTGTTGTTGTTATTTATTTGACATTGTTGTTGTTGTTGACGTTGTTGTTGTTGTTGTTGTTTATTTGACATTTTTGTTGTTGTTGTTGTTGACGTTGTTGTTGTTGTTGTTGTTGTTTATTTGACGTTGTTTTAGTATTGTTGTTTATTTGACATTGTTGTTGTTATTTATTTGACGTTGTTGTGGGTGATATTATTGTTGTTGTTGTTTATTTGACGTTGTTGTTGTTGTTGTTTATTTGATGTAGTTGTTGTTGTTGACGTTGTTGTTTTTGTTGTTGTTTATTTGACGTTTTTGTTGTTGTTGATGTTGTTGTTGTTGTTGTATATTTGACGTTGTTGTAGTTGTTATTGTTGTTGTTGTTTATTTGACATTATTGTTGTTATTGTTGTTTATTTGACGTTGTTGTTGTTGTTTATTTGACTTTGTTGTTGTTGACGTTGTTGTTGTTGTTGTTTATTTAATGTTGTTGTTGTTGACATAGTTGTTGTTGTTGTTGTTTATTTGACGTTTTTGTTGTTGTTGATGTTGTTGTTGTTTTCGTTGTTGTTTATTTGACGTTGTTGTAGTTGTTTAATTGACGTTGTTGTTGTTGTTGTTGTTTATTTGACGTTGTTGTTGTTGTAATTGTTGTTGTTGTTGTTGTTTATTTGACGTTGTTGTTGTTGTTGTTGTTGTTTATTTGACGTTGTTGTTGTTGTTTATTTGACGTTGTTGTTGTTATTTATTTGACGTTGTTGTGGGTGACATTGTTGTTGTTGTTTATTTGACGTTGTTGTAGTTGTTTATTTGACGTAGTTGTTGTTGTTGACGTTGTTGTTGTTGTTTATTTGACGTTTTTGTTATTGTTGATGTTGTTTGTATTTGTTGTTGTATATTTGATGTTGTTGTAGTTGTTATTGTTGTTGTTGTTTATTTGACATTGTTGTTGTTGTTGTTTATTTGTCGTTGTTGTTGTTGTTGACATAATTGTTGTTGTTGTTGTTTATTTGATGGTGTTGTTGTTGACGGTGTTGTTGTTGTTATTTATTTGACGTTGTTGTTGTTGTTGTTGTTTATTTGACGTTGTTGTTGTTGACGTTGTTGTTCTTGTTGTTTATTTGACGTTGTTGTTGACATAGTTGTTGTTGTTGTGGTTTATTTGACGTTTTTGTTGTTGTTGATGTTGTTGTTGTTTTCGTTGTTGTTTATTTGACGTTGTTGTAGTTGTTTAATTGACGTTGTTGTTGTTGTTGTTTATTTGACGTTGTTGTTGTTGTTGTAATTGTTGTTGTTGTTGTTGTTTATTTGACATTGTTGTTGTTGTTGTTTATTTGTCGTTGTTGTTGTTGTTGACATAATTGTTGTTGTTGTTGTTTATTTGATGGTGTTGTTGTTGACGGTGTTGTTGTTGTTATTTATTTGACGTTGTTGTTGACATAGTTGTTGTTGTTGTTGTATATTTGACGTTGTTGTAGTTGTTATTGTTGTTGTTGTTTATTTGACATTATTGTTGTTGTTGTTGTTTATTTGACGATCTTGTTGTTTATTTGACGTTGTTGTTATTGTTTATTTGACGTTGTTGTTGTTGACGTTGTTGTTGTTGTTGTTGTTTATTTGACATTGTTGTTGTTCTTGTTATTGACGTTGTTGTTGTTTATTTGACGTTGTTGTTGTTGTTCTTTATTTGACGTTGTTATTGTTTATTTGACGTTGTTGTTGTTGTTTATTTAACGTTGTTGTTGTTGATGTTGTTGTTGTTGTTATTGTTTATTTGACATTGTTGTTGTTGTTGTTGTTGTTTATTTGACGTAATTTTTGTTGTTGACGTTGTTGTTGTTTATTTGACGTTTTTGTTGTTGTTGATGTTGTTGTTGTTGTTGTTGTTGTTTATTTGACGTTGTTGTTGTTGTTTATTTGACGTTGTTGTTGTAGTTGTTTATTTGACGTTGTTGTTGTTGTTGTTTATTTGACATTGTTGTTGTTGACGGTGTTGTTGTTGTTTATTTGACGTTGTTGTTGTTGTTGTTTATTAGACATTGTTGTTGTTGTTGACATAGTTGTTGTTGTTGTTGTTTATTTGACGTTGTTGTTGTTGTTGTTGACGTTGTTGTTGTTGTTGACATAGGTGTTGTTGTTGTTGTTTATTTGACGTTGTTGTTGTTGTTGATGTTGTTGTTGTTGTTGTTTATTTGTCGTTGTTGTTGTTGTTGACATAGTTGTTGTTGTTGTTGTTGTTTATTTGACGTTGTTGTTGTTGTTGACGTTGTTGTTGTTGTTGTTGTTTATTTGACGTTGTTGTTGTTGTTGTTTATTTGACATTGTTGTTTTTGTTGACGTTGTTGTTGTTTTTGTTGTTTATTTGACATTGTTGTTGTTGTTGTTGACGTTGTTGTTGTTGTTTATTTGACTTTGTTGTTGTTGTTGTTTTTGTTGTTTATTTGACATTGTTGTTGTTGTTGACTTAACTGTTGTTGTTGTTTATTTGACGTTGTTGTTTTTGTTGACGGTGTTGTTTATTTGACGTTGTTGTTGTTGTTTATTTGACGTTGTTGTTGTTGTTGACGTTGTTGTTGTTGTTTATTTGACGTTGTTGTTGTTATTTATTTGACATTGTTGTTGTTGTTGACGTTGTTGTTGTTGTTGTTGTTTATTTGACATTTTTGTTGTTGTTGTTGTTGACGTTGTTGTTGTTGTTGTTGTTGTTTATTTGACGTTGTTTTAGTATTGTTGTTTATTTGACATTGTTGTTGTTATTTATTTGACGTTGTTGTGGGTGATATTATTGTTGTTGTTGTTTATTTGACGTTGTTGTTGTTGTTGTTTATTTGATGTAGTTGTTGTTGTTGACGTTGTTGTTTTTGTTGTTGTTTATTTGACGTTTTTGTTGTTGTTGATGTTGTTGTTGTTGTTGTATATTTGACGTTGTTGTAGTTGTTATTGTTGTTGTTGTTTATTTGACATTATTGTTGTTATTGTTGTTTATTTGACGTTGTTGTTGTTGTTTATTTGACTTTGTTGTTGTTGACGTTGTTGTTGTTGTTGTTTATTTAATGTTGTTGTTGTTGACATAGTTGTTGTTGTTGTTGTTTATTTGACGTTTTTGTTGTTGTTGATGTTGTTGTTGTTTTCGTTGTTGTTTATTTGACGTTGTTGTAGTTGTTTAATTGACGTTGTTGTTGTTGTTGTTGTTTATTTGACGTTGTTGTTGTTGTAATTGTTGTTGTTGTTGTTGTTTATTTGACGTTGTTGTTGTTGTTGTTGTTTATTTGACGTTGTTGTTGTTGTTTATTTGACGTTGTTGTTGTTATTTATTTGACGTTGTTGTGGGTGACATTGTTGTTGTTGTTTATTTGACGTTGTTGTAGTTGTTTATTTGACGTAGTTGTTGTTGTTGACGTTGTTGTTGTTGTTTATTTGACGTTTTTGTTATTGTTGATGTTGTTTGTATTTGTTGTTGTATATTTGATGTTGTTGTAGTTGTTATTGTTGTTGTTGTTTATTTGACATTGTTGTTGTTGTTGTTTATTTGTCGTTGTTGTTGTTGTTGACATAATTGTTGTTGTTGTTGTTTATTTGATGGTGTTGTTGTTGACGGTGTTGTTGTTGTTATTTATTTGACGTTGTTGTTGTTGTTGTTGTTTATTTGACGTTGTTGTTGTTGACGTTGTTGTTCTTGTTGTTTATTTGACGTTGTTGTTGACATAGTTGTTGTTGTTGTGGTTTATTTGACGTTTTTGTTGTTGTTGATGTTGTTGTTGTTTTCGTTGTTGTTTATTTGACGTTGTTGTAGTTGTTTAATTGACGTTGTTGTTGTTGTTGTTGTTTATTTGACGTTGTTGTTGTTGTTGTAATTGTTGTTGTTGTTGTTGTTTATTTGACGTTGTTGTTGTTGTTGTTGTTGTTTATTTGACGTTGTTGTTGTTGTTTTTTATTTGACGTTGTTGTTGTTATTTATTTGACGTTGTTGTGGGTGACATTGTTGTTGTTGTTTATTTGACGTTGTTGTAGTTGTTTATTTGACGTAGTTGTTGTTGTTGACGTTGTTGTTGTTGTTGTTGTTTATTTGACGTTTTTGTTGTTGTTGATGTTGTTATTGTTGTTGTTGTTGTATATTTGACGTTGTTGTAGTTGTTATTGTTGTTGTTGTTTATTTGACATTGTTGTTGTTGTTGTTGTTGTTTATTTGACGTTGTTGTTGTTGTTTATTTGAGGTGGTTGTTGTTGTTTATTTGACGTTGTTGTTGTTGACGGTGTTGTTGTTGTTGTTGTTGTTTATTTGACATTGTTGTTGTTGTTGTTGACGTTGTTGTTGTTTATTTGACATTTTTGTTGTTGTTGTTCTTCTTCTTTGTTTGACGTTGTTATTGTTTATTTGACGTTGTTGTTGTTGTTTATTTAACGTTGTTGTTGTTGTTGAAGTTGTTGTTGTTGTTATTGTTTATTTGACGTTGTTGTTGTTGTTTATTTGACGTAGTTGTTGTTGTTGACGTTGTTGTAGTTGTTGTTTATTTGACATTTTTGTTGTTGTTGATTTTGTTGTTGTTGTTTATTTGACGTTGTTGTTGTTGTTGTTTATTTGACGTTGTTGTAGTTGACAGTGTTGTTGTTGTTATTTATTTGACGTTGTTGTTGTTGTTGTTTATTTGACATTGTTGTTGTTGACGTTGTTGTTGTTGTTGTTGTTTATTTGACGTTGTTGTTGTTATTTATTTGACGTTGTTGTGGGTGACATTGTTGTTGTTGTTGTTTATTTGACGTTGTTGTAGTTGTTTATTTGACGTAGTTGTTGTTGTTGACGTTGTTGTTGTTGTTGTTGTTTATTTGACGTTTTTGTTGTTGTTGATGTTGTTGTTGTTGTTGTATATTTGACGTTGTTGTAGTTGTTATTGTTGTTGTTGTTTATTTGACATTGTTGTTGTTGTTGTTGTTTATTTGACGTTGTTGTTGTTGTTGTTTATTTGAGGTTGTTGTTGTTGTTTATTTGACGTTGTTGTTGTTGACGGTGTTGTTGTTGTTGTTGTTTATTTGACATTGTTGTTGTTGTTGTTGACGTTGTTTTTATTTATTTGACATTGTTGTTGTTGTTGTTTATTTGATGTTGTTGTTGTTGTTGTTTATTTGATGTTGTTGTTGTTGTTGTTTATTTGACGTTGTTGTTGTTGTTGTTTATTTGACATTGTTGTTATTGACGGTGTTGTTGTTGTTTATTTGACGTTGTTGTTGTTGTTGTTTATTTGATGTTGTTGTTGTTGTTTATTAGACATTGTTGTTGTTGTTGACATAGTTGTTGTTGTTGTTGTTTATTTGACGTTGTTGTTGTTGTTGACGTTGTTGTTATTGTTGACGTTGTTGTTGTTGTTTATTTGTCGTTGTTGTTGTTGTTGACATAGTTGTTGTTGTTGTTGTTTATTTGACATTGTTGTTGTTGTTGACGTTGTTGTTGTTGTTGTTTATTTGACGTTGTTGTTGTTGTTGTTTATTTGACATTGTTGTTTTTGTTGACGTTGTTGTTGTTGTTTATTTGACATTGTTGTTGTTGTTGTTGACGTTGTTGTTGTTGTTTATTTGACTTTGTTGTTGTTGTTGTTGTTTATTTGACGTTGTTGTTGTTGTTTATTTGACGTTGTTGTTGTTGTTGACGGTGTTGTTTATTTGACGTTGTTGTTGTTGTTTATTTGACGTTGTTGTTGTTGTTGACGTTGTTGTTGTTGTTCTTTATTTGACGTTGTTATTGTTTATTTGACGTTGTTGTTGTTGTTTATTTAACGTTGTTGTTGTTGTTGATGTTGTTGTTGTTGTTATTGTTTATTTGACATTGTTGTTGTTGTTGTTGTTGTTTATTTGACGTAATTTTTGTTGTTGACGTTGTTGTTATTTATTTGACGTTTTTGTTGTTGTTGATGTTGTTGTTGTTGTTGTTGTTTATTTGACGTTGTTGTTGTTGTTTATTTGACGTTGTTGTTGTTGTTGTTTATTTGACGTTGTTGTTGTTGTTGTTTATTTGACATTGTTGTTGTTGACGGTGTTGTTGTTGTTTATTTGACGTTGTTGTTGTTTATTTGACGTTGTTGTTGTTGTTGTTTATTAGACATTGTTGTTGTTGTTGACATAGTTGTTGTTGTTGTTGTTTATTTGACGTTGTTGTTGTTGTTGTTGACGTTGTTGTTGTTGTTGACATAGGTGTTGTTGTTGTTGTTTATTTGACGTTGTTGTTGTTGTTGACGTTGTTGTTGTTGTTGTTTATTTGTCGTTGTGGTTGTTGTTGACATAGTTGTTGTTGTTGTTGTTTATTTGACGTTGTTGTTGTTGTTGACGTTGTTGTTGTTGTTGTTGTTGTTTATTTGACGTTGTTGTTGTTGTTGTTTATTTGACATTGTTGTTTTTGTTGACGTTGTTGTTGTTTTTGTTGTTTATTTGACATTGTTGTTGTTGTTGTTGTTGACGTTGTTGTTGTTGTTTATTTGACTTTGTTGTTGTTGTTGTTTTTGTTGTTTATTTGACGTTGTTGTTGTTGTTGACTTAGCTGTTGTTGTTGTTTATTTGACGTTGTTGTTTTTGTTGACGTTGTTGTTTATTTGACGTTGTTGTTGTTGTTTATTTGACGTTGTTGTTGTTGTTGACGTTGTTGTTGTTGTTTATTTGACGTTGTTGTTGTTATTTATTTGACATTGTTGTTGTTGTTGACGTTGTTGTTGTTGTTGTTGTTTATTTGACATTTTTGTTGTTGTTGTTGTTGACGTTGTTGTTGTTGTTGTTGTTTATTTGACGTTGTTTTAGTATTGTTGTTTATTTGACATTGTTGTTGTTATTTATTTGACGTTGTTGTGGGTGATATTATTGTTGTTGTTGTTTATTTGACGTTGTTGTTGTTGTTGTTTATTTGATGTAGTTGTTGTTGTTGACGTTGTTGTTTTTGTTGTTGTTTATTTGACGTTTTTGTTGTTGTTGATGTTGTTGTTGTTGTTGTATATTTGACGTTGTTGTAGTTGTTATTGTTGTTGTTGTTTATTTGACATTATTGTTATTATTGTTGTTTATTTGACGTTGTTGTTATTGTTTATTTGACGGTGTTGTTGTTGACGGTGTTGTTGTTGTTATTTATTTGACGTTGTTGTTGTTGTTTATTTGACGTTGTTGTTGTTGTTTATTTGACGTTGTTGTTGTTGTTGTTTATTTGACATTGTTGTTGTTGTTGTTTATTTGACATTGTTGTTGTTGACGGTGTTGTTGTTGTTTATTTGACGTTGTTGTTGTTGTTGTTTATTAGACATTGTTGTTGTTGTTGACATAGTTGTTGTTGTTGTTGTTTATTTGACGTTGTTGTTGTTGTTGTTGACGTTGTTGTTGTTGTTGTTGACATAGGTGTTGTTGTTGTTGTTTATTTGACGTTGTTGTTGTTGTTGACGTTGTTGTTGTTGTTGTTTATTTGTCGTTGTTGTTGTTGTTGACATAGTTGTTGTTGTTGTTGTTGTTTATTTGACGTTGTTGTTGTTGTTGACGTTGTTGTTGTTGTTGTTGTTTATTTGACGTTGTTGTTGTTGTTGTTTATTTGACATTGTTGTTTTTGTTGACGTTGTTGTTGTTTTTGTTGTTTATTTGACATTGTTGTTGTTGTTGTTGACGTTGTTGTTGTTGTTTATTTGACTTTGTTGTTGTTGTTGTTTTTGTTGTTTATTTGATGTTGTTGTTGTTGTTGACTTAGTTGTTGTTGTTGTTTATTTGACGTTGTTGTTTTTGTTGACGGTGTTGTTTATTTGACGTTGTTGTTGTTGTTTATTTGACGTTGTTGTTGTTGTTGACGTTGTTGTTGTTGTTTATTTGACGTTGTTGTTGTTATTTATTTGACATTGTTATTGTTGTTGACGTTGTTGTTGTTGTTGTTGTTTATTTGACATTTTTGTTGTTGTTGTTGTTGACGTTGTTGTTGTTGTTGTTGTTTATTTGACGTTGTTTTAGTATTGTTGTTTATTTGACATTGTTGTTGTTATTTATTTGACGTTGTTGTGGGTGATATTATTGTTGTTGTTGTTTATTTGACGTTGTTGTTGTTGTTGTTTATTTGATGTAGTTGTTGTTGTTGACGTTGTTGTTTTTGTTGTTGTTTATTTGACGTTTTTGTTGTTGTTGATGTTGTTGTTGTTGTTGTATATTTGACGTTGTTGTAGTTGTTATTGTTGTTGTTGTTTATTTGACATTATTGTTGTTATTGTTGTTTATTTGACGTTGTTGTTGTTGTTGTTTATTTGACTTTGTTGTTGTTGACGTTGTTGTTGTTGTTGTTTATTTAATGTTGTTGTTGTTGACATAGTTGTTGTTGTTGTTGTTTATTTGACGTTGTTGTTGTTGTTGACGTTGTTGTTGTTGTTGTTTATTTGTCGTTGTTGTTGTTGTTGACATAGTTGTTGTTGTTGTTGTTGTTTATTTGACGTTGTTGTTGTTGTTGACGTTGTTGTTGTTGTTGTTGTTTATTTGACGTTGTTGTTGTTGTTTATTTGACATTGTTGTTTTTGTTGACGTTGTTGTTGTTTTTGTTGTTTATTTGACATTGTTGTTGTTGTTGTTGACGTTGTTGTTGTTGTTTATTTGACTTTGTTGTTGTTGTTGTTGTTGTTTTTGTTGTTTATTTGACGTTGTTGTTGTTGTTGACTTAGCTGTTGTTGTTGTTGTTGTTTATTTTACGTTGTTGTTTTTGTTGACGGTGTTGTTTATTTGACGTTGTTGTTGTTGTTTATTTGACGTTGTTGTTGTTGTTGACGTTGTTGTTGTTGTTTATTTGACGTTGTTGTTGTTGTTGACGTTGTTGTTGTTGTTTATTTGACGTTGTTGTTGTTATTTATTTGACATTGTTGTTGTTGTTGACGTTGTTGTTGTTGTTGTTGTTTATTTGACATTTTTGTTGTTGTTGTTGTTGACGTTGTTGTTGTTGTTGTTGTTTATTTGACGTTGTTTTAGTATTGTTGTTTATTTGACATTGTTGTTGTTATTTATTTGACGTTGTTGTGGGTGATATTATTGTTGTTGTTGTTTATTTGACGTTGTTGTTGTTGTTGTTTATTTGATGTAGTTGTTGTTGTTGACGTTGTTGTTTTTGTTGTTGTTTATTTGACGTTTTTGTTGTTGTTGATGTTGTTGTTGTTGTTGTATATTTGACGTTGTTGTAGTTGTTATTGTTGTTGTTGTTTATTTGACATTATTGTTGTTATTGTTGTTTATTTGACGTTGTTGTTGTTGTTTATTTGACTTTGTTGTTGTTGACGTTGTTGTTGTTGTTGTTTATTTAATGTTGTTGTTGTTGACATAGTTGTTGTTGTTGTTGTTTATTTGACGTTTTTGTTGTTGTTGTTGATGTTGTTGTTGTTTTCGTTGTTGTTTATTTGACGTTGTTGTAGTTGTTTAATTGACGTTGTTGTTGTTGTTGTTGTTTATTTGACGTTGTTGTTGTTGTAATTGTTGTTGTTGTTGTTGTTTATTTGACGTTGTTGTTGTTGTTGTTTATTTGACGTTGTTGTTTATTTGACGTTGTTGTTGTTATTTATTTGACGTTGTTGTGGGTGACATTGTTGTTGTTGTTTATTTGACGTTGTTGTAGTTGTTTATTTGACGTAGTTGTTGTTGTTGACGTTGTTGTTGTTGTTTATTTGACGTTTTTGTTATTGTTGATGTTGTTTGTATTTGTTGTTGTATATTTGATGTTGTTGTAGTTGTTATTGTTGTTGTTGTTTATTTGACATTGTTGTTGTTGTTGTTTATTTGTCGTTGTTGTTGTTGTTGACATAATTGTTGTTGTTGTTGTTTATTTGATGGTGTTGTTGTTGACGGTGTTGTTGTTGTTATTTCTTTGACGTTGTTGTTGTTGTTGTTGTTTATTTGACGTTGTTGTTGTTGACGTTGTTGTTCTTGTTGTTTATTTGACGTTGTTGTTGACATAGTTGTTGTTGTTGTGGTTTATTTGACGTTTTTGTTGTTGTTGATGTTGTTGTTGTTTTCGTTGTTGTTTATTTGACGTTGTTGTAGTTGTTTAATTGACGTTGTTGTTGTTGTTGTTGTTTATTTGACGTTGTTGTTGTTGTTGTAATTGTTGTTGTTGTTGTTGTTTATTTGACGTTGTTGTTGTTGTTGTTGTTGTTTATTTGACGTTGTTGTTGTTGTTATTTATTTGACGTTGTTGTGGGTGACATTGTTGTTGTTGTTTATTTGACGTTGTTGTAGTTGTTTATTTGACGTAGTTGTTGTTGTTGACGTTGTTGTTGTTGTTGTTGTTGTTGTTGTTTATTTGACGTTTTTGTTGTTGTTGATGTTGTTATTGTTGTTGTTGTTGTATATTTGACGTTGTTGTAGTTGTTATTGTTGTTGTTGTTTATTTGACATTGTTGTTGTTGTTGTTGTTGTTTATTTGACGTTGTTGTTGTTGTTTATTTGAGGTGGTTGTTGTTGTTTATTTGACGTTGTTGTTGTTGACGGTGTTGTTGTTGTTGTTTATTTGACATTGTTGTTGTTGTTGTTGACGTTGTTGTTGTTTATTTGACATTGTTGTTGTTGTTGTTCTTCTTCTTTGTTTGACGTTGTTATTGTTTATTTGACGTTGTTGTTGTTGTTTATTTAACGTTGTTGTTGTTGTTGACGTTGTTGTTGTTGTTATTGTTTATTTGACGTTGTTGTTGTTGTTTATTTGACGTAGTTGTTGTTGTTGACGTTGTTGTAGTTGTTGTTTATTTGACATTTTTGTTGTTGTTGATGTTGTTGTTGTTGTTTATTTGACGTTGTTGTTGTTGTTGTTTATTTGACGTTGTTGTAGTTGACGGTGTTGTTGTTGTTATTTATTTGACGTTGTTGTTGTTGTTGTTTATTTGACATTGTTGTTGTTGACGTTGTTGTTGTTGTTGTTGTTTATTTGACGTTGTTGTTGTTATTTATTTGACGTTGTTGTGGGTGACATTGTTGTTGTTGTTGTTTATTTGACGTTGTTGTAGTTGTTTATTTGACGTAGTTGTTGTTGTTGACGTTGTTGTTGTTGTTGTTGTTGTTTATTTGACGTTTTTGTTGTTGTTGATGTTGTTGTTGTTGTTGTATATTTGACGTTGTTGTAGTTGTTATTGTTGTTGTTGTTTATTTGACATTGTTGTTGTTGTTGTTGTTTATTTGACGTTGTTGTTGTTGTTTATTTGAGGTTGTTGTTGTTGTTTATTTGACGTTGTTGTTGTTGACGGTGTTGTTGTTGTTGTTGTTTATTTGACATTGTTGTTGTTGTTGTTGACGTTGTTTTTATTTATTTGACATTGTTGTTGTTGTTGTTTATTTGATGTTGTTGTTGTTGTTTATTTGATGTTGTTGTTGTTGTTGTTTATTTGACGTTGTTGTTGTTGTTGTTTATTTGACATTGTTGTTATTGACGGTGTTGTTGTTGTTTATTTGACGTTGTTGTTATTGTTGTTTATTTGATGTTGTTGTTGTTGTTTATTAGACATTGTTGTTGTTGTTGACATAGTTGTTGTTGTTGTTGTTTATTTGACGTTGTTGTTGTTGTTGACGTTGTTGTTATTGTTGACGTTGTTGTTGTTGTTGTTTATTTGTCGTTGTTGTTGTTGTTGACATAGTTGTTGTTGTTGTTGTTTATTTGACATTGTTGTTGTTGTTGACGTTGTTGTTGTTGTTGTTTATTTGACGTTGTTGTTGTTGTTTATTTGACATTGTTGTTTTTGTTGACGTTGTTGTTGTTGTTTATTTGACATTGTTGTTGTTGTTGTTGACGTTGTTGTTGTTGTTTATTTGACTTTGTTGTTGTTGTTGTTATTTATTTGACGTTGTTGTTGTTGTTGACTTAGTTGTTGTTGTTGTTTATTTGACGTTGTTGTTGTTGTTGACGGTGTTGTTTATTTGACGTTGTTGTTGTTGTTGACGTTGTTGTTGTTGTTCTTTATTTGACGTTGTTATTGTTTATTTGACGTTGTTGTTGTTGTTTATTTAACGTTGTTGTTGTTGATGTTGTTGTTGTTGTTATTGTTTATTTGACATTGTTGTTGTTGTTGTTGTTGTTGTTTATTTGACGTAATTTTTGTTGTTGACGTTGTTGTTGTTTATTTGACGTTTTTGTTGTTGTTGATGTTGTTGTTGTTGTTGTTGTTTATTTGACGTTGTTGTTGTTGTTTATTTGACGTTGTTGTTGTTGTTGTTTATTTGACGTTGTTGTTGTTGTTGTTTATTTGACATTGTTGTTGTTGACGGTGTTGTTGTTGTTTATTTGACGTTGTTGTTGTTTATTTGACGTTGTTGTTGTTGTTGTTTATTAGACATTGTTGTTGTTGTTGACATAGTTGTTGTTGTTGTTGTTTATTTGACGTTGTTGTTGTTGTTGTTGTTGTTGTTTATTTGAAATTGTTGTTGTTGTTTATTTGACGTTGTTGTTGTTGTTGACGTTGTTGTTGTTGTTGTTTATTTGTCGTTGTTGTTGTTGTTGACATAGTTGTTGTTGTTGTTGTTGTTTATTTGACGTTGTTGTTGTTGTTGACGTTGTTGTTGTTGTTGTTGTTTATTTGACGTTGTTGTTGTTGTTGTTTATTTGACATTGTTGTTTTTGTTGACGTTGTTGTTGTTTTTGTTGTTTATTTGACATTGTTGTTGTTGTTGTTGACGTTGTTGTTGTTGTTTATTTGACTTTGTTGTTGTTGTTGTTTTTGTTGTTTATTTGACGTTGTTGTTGTTGTTGACTTAGCTGTTGTTGTTGTTTATTTGACGTTGTTGTTTTTGTTGACGGTGTTGTTTATTTGACGTTGTTGTTGTTGTTTATTTGACGTTGTTGTTGTTGTTGACGTTGTTGTTGTTGTTTATTTGACGTTGTTGTTGTTATTTATTTGACATTGTTGTTGTTGACGTTGTTGTTGTTGTTGTTGTTTATTTGACATTTTTGTTGTTGTTGTTATTTGACGTTGTTTTAGTATTGTTGTTTATTTGACATTGTTGTTGTTATTTATTTGACGTTGTTGTGGGTGATATTATTGTTGTTGTTATTTATTTGACGTTGTTGTTGTTGTTGTTTATTTGATGTAGTTGTTGTTGTTGACGTTGTTGTTTTTGTTGTTGTTTATTTGACGTTTTTGTTGTTGTTGATGTTGTTGTTGTTGTTGTATATTTGACGTTGTTGTAGTTGTTATTGTTGTTGTTGTTTATTTGACATTATTGTTATTATTGTTGTTTATTTGACGTTGTTGTTGTTGTTTATTTGACGGTGTTGTTGTTGACGGTGTTGTTGTTGTTATTTATTTGACGTTGTTGTTGTTGTTTATTTGACGTTGTTGTTGTTGTTTATTTGACGTTGTTGTTGTTGTTGTTTATTTGACGTTGTTGTTGTTGTTGTTTATTTGACATTGTTGTTGTTGACGGTGTTGTTGTTGTTTATTTGACGTTGTTGTTGTTTATTTGACGTTGTTGTTGTTGTTGTTTATTAGACATTGTTGTTGTTGTTGACATAGTTGTTGTTGTTGTTTATTTGACGTTGTTGTTGTTGTTGTTGACGTTGTTGTTGTTGTTGACATAGGTGTTGTTGTTGTTGTTTATTTGACGTTGTTGTTGTTGACGTTGTTGTTGTTGTTGTTTATTTGTCGTTGTTGTTGTTGTTGACATAGTTGTTGTTGTTGTTGTTGTTTATTTGACGTTGTTGTTGTTGACGTTGTTGTTGTTGTTGTTGTTTATTTGACGTTGTTGTTGTTGACGTTGTTGTTGTTGTTGTTGTTTATTTGACGTTGTTGTTGTTGTTGTTTATTTGACATTGTTGTTTTTGTTGACGTTGTTGTTGTTTTTGTTGTTTATTTGACATTGTTGTTGTTGTTGTTGACGTTGTTGTTGTTGTTTATTTGACTTTGTTGTTGTTGTTGTTTTTGTTGTTTATTTGACGTTGTTGTTGTTGTTGACTTAGCTGTTGTTGTTGTTTATTTGACGTTGTTGTTTTTGTTGACGGTGTTGTTTATTTGACGTTGTTATTGTTGTTTATTTGACGTTGTTGTTGTTGTTGTTGACGTTGTTGTTGTTGTTTATTTGACGTTGTTGTTGTTATTTATTTGACATTGTTGTTGTTGTTGACGTTGTTGTTGTTGTTGTTTATTTGACATTTTTGTTGTTGTTGTTGTTGACGTTGTTGTTGTTGTTGTTGTTTATTTGACGTTGTTTTAGTATTGTTGTTTATTTGACATTGTTGTTGTTATTTATTTGACGTTGTTGTGGGTGATATTATTGTTGTTGTTGTTTATTTGACGTTGTTGTTGTTGTTGTTTATTTGATGTAGTTGTTGTTGTTGACGTTGTTGTTTTTGTTGTTGTTTATTTGACGTTTTTGTTGTTGTTGATGTTGTTGTTGTTGTTGTATATTTGACGTTGTTGTAGTTGTTATTGTTGTTGTTGTTTATTTGACATTATTGTTGTTATTGTTGTTTATTTGACGTTGTTGTTGTTGTTTATTTGACTTTGTTGTTGTTGACGTTGTTGTTGTTGTTGTTTATTTAATGTTGTTGTTGTTGACATAGTTGTTGTTGTTGTTGTTTATTTGACGTTTTTGTTGTTGTTGATGTTGTTGTTGTTTTCGTTGTTGTTTATTTGACGTTGTTGTAGTTGTTTAATTGACGTTGTTGTTGTTGTTGTTGTTTATTTGACGTTGTTGTTGTTGTAATTGTTGTTGTTGTTGTTGTTGTTTATTTGACGTTGTTGTTGTTGTTGTTTATTTGACGTTGTTGTTGTTATTTATTTGCCGTTGTTGTGGGTGACATTGTTGTTGTTGTTTATTTGACGTTGTTGTAGTTGTTTATTTGACGTAGTTGTTGTTGTTGACGTTGTTGTTGTTGTTTATTTGACGTTTTTGTTATTGTTGATGTTGTTTGTATTTGTTGTTGTATATTTGATGTTGTTGTAGTTGTTATTGTTGTTGTTGTTTATTTGACATTATTGTTGTTGTTGTTTATTTGTCGTTGTTGTTGTTGTTGACATAATTGTTGTTGTTGTTGTTTATTTGATGGTGTTGTTGTTGACGGTGTTGTTGTTGTTATTTATTTGACGTTGTTGTTGTTGTTTATTTGACGTTGTTGTTGTTGTTTATTTGACGTTGTTGTTGTTGTTGTTTATTTGACATTGTTGTTGTTGTTGTTTATTTGACATTGTTGTTGTTGACGGTGTTGTTGTTGTTTATTTGACGTTGTTGTTGTTGTTGTTTATTAGACATTGTTGTTGTTGTTGACATAGTTGTTGTTGTTGTTGTTTATTTGACGTTGTTGTTGTTGTTGTTGACGTTGTTGTTGTTGTTGACATAGGTGTTGTTGTTGTTGTTTATTTGACGTTGTTGTTGTTGTTGACGTTGTTGTTGTTGTTGTTTATTTGTCGCTGTTGTTGTTGTTGACATAGTTGTTGTTGTTGTTGTTGTTTATTTGACGTTGTTGTTGTTGTTGACGTTGTTGTTGTTGTTGTTGTTTATTTGACGTTGTTGTTGTTGTTGTTTATTTGACATTGTTGTTTTTGTTGACGTTGTTGTTGTTTTTGTTGTTTATTTGACATTGTTGTTGTTGTTGTTGACGTTGTTGTTGTTGTTTATTTGACTTTGTTGTTGTTGTTGTTTTTGTTGTTTATTTGATGTTGTTGTTGTTGTTGACTTAGTTGTTGTTGTTGTTTATTTGACGTTGTTGTTTTTGTTGACGGTGTTGTTTATTTGACGTTGTTGTTGTTGTTTATTTGACGTTGTTGTTGTTGTTGACGTTGTTGTTGTTGTTTATTTGACGTTGTTGTTGTTATTTATTTGACATTGTTGTTGTTGTTGACGTTGTTGTTGTTGTTGTTGTTTATTTGACATTTTTGTTGTTGTTGTTGTTGACGTTGTTGTTGTTGTTGTTGTTTATTTGACGTTGTTTTAGTATTGTTGTTTATTTGACATTGTTGTTGTTATTTATTTGACGTTGTTGTGGGTGATATTATTGTTGTTGTTGTTTATTTGACGTTGTTGTTGTTGTTGTTTATTTGATGTAGTTGTTGTTGTTGACGTTGTTGTTTTTGTTGTTGTTTATTTGACGTTTTTGTTGTTGTTGATGTTGTTGTTGTTGTTGTATATTTGACGTTGTTGTAGTTGTTATTGTTGTTGTTGTTTATTTGACATTATTGTTGTTATTGTTGTTTATTTGACGTTGTTGTTGTTGTTGTTTATTTGACTTTGTTGTTGTTGACGTTGTTGTTGTTGTTGTTTATTTAATGTTGTTGTTGTTGACATAGTTGTTGTTGTTGTTGTTTATTTGACGTTGTTGTTGTTGTTGACGTTGTTGTTGTTGTTGTTTATTTGTCGTTGTTGTTGTTGTTGACATAGTTGTTGTTGTTGTTGTTGTTTATTTGACGTTGTTGTTGTTGTTGACGTTGTTGTTGTTGTTGTTGTTTATTTGACGTTGTTGTTGTTGTTTATTTGACATTGTTGTTTTTGTTGACGTTGTTGTTGTTTTTGTTGTTTATTTGACATTGTTGTTGTTGTTGTTGACGTTGTTGTTGTTGTTTATTTGACTTTGTTGTTGTTGTTGTTGTTGTTTTTGTTGTTTATTTGACGTTGTTGTTGTTGTTGACTTAGCTGTTGTTGTTGTTGTTGTTTATTTTACGTTGTTGTTTTTGTTGACGGTGTTGTTTATTTGACGTTGTTGTTGTTGTTTATTTGACGTTGTTGTTGTTGTTGACGTTGTTGTTGTTGTTTATTTGACGTTGTTGTTGTTATTTATTTGACATTGTTGTTGTTGTTGACGTTGTTGTTGTTGTTGTTTATTTGACATTTTTGTTGTTGTTGTTGTTGACGTTGTTGTTGTTGTTGTTGTTTATTTGACGTTGTTTTAGTATTGTTGTTTATTTGACATTGTTGTTGTTATTTATTTGACGTTGTTGTGGGTGATATTATTGTTGTTGTTGTTTATTTGACGTTGTTGTTGTTGTTGTTTATTTGATGTAGTTGTTGTTGTTGACGTTGTTGTTTTTGTTGTTGTTTATTTGACGTTTTTGTTGTTGTTGATGTTGTTGTTGTTGTTGTATATTTGACGTTGTTGTAGTTGTTATTGTTGTTGTTGTTTATTTGACATTATTGTTGTTATTGTTGTTTATTTGACGTTGTTGTTGTTGTTGTTTATTTGACTTTGTTGTTGTTGACGTTGTTGTTGTTGTTGTTTATTTAATGTTGTTGTTGTTGACATAGTTGTTGTTGTTGTTGTTTATTTGACGTTGTTGTTGTTGTTGACGTTGTTGTTGTTGTTGTTTATTTGTCGTTGTTGTTGTTGTTGACATAGTTGTTGTTGTTGTTGTTGTTTATTTGACGTTGTTGTTGTTGTTGACGTTGTTGTTGTTGTTGTTGTTTATTTGACGTTGTTGTTGTTGTTTATTTGACATTGTTGTTTTTGTTGACGTTGTTGTTGTTTTTGTTGTTTATTTGACATTGTTGTTGTTGTTGTTGACGTTGTTGTTGTTGTTTATTTGACTTTGTTGTTGTTGTTGTTGTTGTTTTTGTTGTTTATTTGACGTTGTTGTTGTTGTTGACTTAGCTGTTGTTGTTGTTGTTGTTTATTTTACGTTGTTGTTTTTGTTGACGGTGTTGTTTATTTGACGTTGTTGTTGTTGTTTATTTGACGTTGTTGTTGTTGTTGACGTTGTTGTTGTTGTTTATTTGACGTTGTTGTTGTTATTTATTTGACATTGTTGTTGTTGTTGACGTTGTTGTTGTTGTTGTTGTTTATTTGACATTTTTGTTGTTGTTGTTGTTGACGTTGTTGTTGTTGTTGTTGTTTATTTGACGTTGTTTTAGTATTGTTGTTTATTTGACATTGTTGTTGTTATTTATTTGACGTTGTTGTGGGTGATATTATTGTTGTTGTTGTTTATTTGACGTTGTTGTTGTTGTTGTTTATTTGATGTAGTTGTTGTTGTTGACGTTGTTGTTTTTGTTGTTGTTTATTTGACGTTTTTGTTGTTGTTGATGTTGTTGTTGTTGTTGTATATTTGACGTTGTTGTAGTTGTTATTGTTGTTGTTGTTTATTTGACATTATTGTTGTTATTGTTGTTTATTTGACGTTGTTGTTGTTGTTTATTTGACTTTGTTGTTGTTGACGTTGTTGTTGTTGTTGTTTATTTAATGTTGTTGTTGTTGACATAGTTGTTGTTGTTGTTGTTTATTTGACGTTTTTGTTGTTGTTGTTGATGTTGTTGTTGTTTTCGTTGTTGTTTATTTGACGTTGTTGTAGTTGTTTAATTGACGTTGTTGTTGTTGTTGTTGTTTATTTGACGTTGTTGTTGTTGTAATTGTTGTTGTTGTTGTTGTTTATTTGACGTTGTTGTTGTTGTTGTTTATTTGACGTTGTTGTTTATTTGACGTTGTTGTTGTTATTTATTTGACGTTGTTGTGGGTGACATTGTTGTTGTTGTTTATTTGACGTTGTTGTAGTTGTTTATTTGACGTAGTTGTTGTTGTTGACGTTGTTGTTGTTGTTTATTTGACGTTTTTGTTATTGTTGATGTTGTTTGTATTTGTTGTTGTATATTTGATGTTGTTGTAGTTGTTATTGTTGTTGTTGTTTATTTGACATTGTTGTTGTTGTTGTTTATTTGTCGTTGTTGTTGTTGTTGACATAATTGTTGTTGTTGTTGTTTATTTGATGGTGTTGTTGTTGACGGTGTTGTTGTTGTTATTTCTTTGACGTTGTTGTTGTTGTTGTTGTTTATTTGACGTTGTTGTTGTTGACGTTGTTGTTCTTGTTGTTTATTTGACGTTGTTGTTGACATAGTTGTTGTTGTTGTGGTTTATTTGACGTTTTTGTTGTTGTTGATGTTGTTGTTGTTTTCGTTGTTGTTTATTTGACGTTGTTGTAGTTGTTTAATTGACGTTGTTGTTGTTGTTGTTGTTTATTTGACGTTGTTGTTGTTGTTGTAATTGTTGTTGTTGTTGTTGTTTATTTGACGTTGTTGTTGTTGTTGTTGTTGTTTATTTGACGTTGTTGTTGTTGTTATTTATTTGACGTTGTTGTGGGTGACATTGTTGTTGTTGTTTATTTGACGTTGTTGTAGTTGTTTATTTGACGTAGTTGTTGTTGTTGACGTTGTTGTTGTTGTTGTTGTTTTTGTTTATTTGACGTTTTTGTTGTTGTTGATGTTGTTATTGTTGTTGTTGTTGTATATTTGACGTTGTTGTAGTTGTTATTGTTGTTGTTGTTTATTTGACATTGTTGTTGTTGTTGTTGTTGTTTATTTGACGTTGTTGTTGTTGTTTATTTGAGGTGGTTGTTGTTGTTTATTTGACGTTGTTGTTGTTGACGGTGTTGTTGTTGTTGTTTATTTGACATTGTTGTTGTTGTTGTTGACGTTGTTGTTGTTTATTTGACATTGTTGTTGTTGTTGTTCTTCTTCTTTGTTTGACGTTGTTATTGTTTATTTGACGTTGTTGTTGTTGTTTATTTAACGTTGTTGTTGTTGTTGACGTTGTTGTTGTTGTTATTGTTTATTTGACGTTGTTGTTGTTGTTTATTTGACGTAGTTGTTGTTGTTGACGTTGTTGT
The DNA here is from genome assembly GCA_948472305.1 of Vicia faba. NCBI lineage: Eukaryota > Viridiplantae > Streptophyta > Magnoliopsida > Fabales > Fabaceae > Vicia > Vicia faba. Next base: position 387,614,883 of record OX451739.1, on the reverse strand, counting down.
AGTTGTTGTTTATTTGACATTTTTGTTGTTGTTGATGTTGTTGTTGTTGTTTATTTGACGTTGTTGTTGTTGTTGTTTATTTGACGTTGTTGTAGTTGACGGTGTTGTTGTTGTTATTTATTTGACGTTGTTGTTGTTGTTGTTTATTTGACATTGTTGTTGTTGACGTTGTTGTTGTTGTTGTTGTTGTTTATTTGACGTTGTTGTTGTTATTTATTTGACGTTGTTGTGGGTGACATTGTTGTTGTTGTTGTTTATTTGACGTTGTTGTAGTTGTTTATTTGACGTAGTTGTTGTTGTTGACGTTGTTGTTGTTGTTGTTGTTGTTTATTTGACGTTTTTGTTGTTGTTGATGTTGTTGTTGTTGTTGTATATTTGACGTTGTTGTAGTTGTTATTGTTGTTGTTGTTTATTTGACATTGTTGTTGTTGTTGTTGTTTATTTGACGTTGTTGTTGTTGTTTATTTGAGGTTGTTGTTGTTGTTTATTTGACGTTGTTGTTGTTGACGGTGTTGTTGTTGTTGTTGTTTATTTGACATTGTTGTTGTTGTTGTTGACGTTGTTTTTATTTATTTGACATTGTTGTTGTTGTTGTTGTTTATTTGATGTTGTTGTTGTTGTTTATTTGATGTTGTTGTTGTTGTTGTTTATTTGACGTTGTTGTTGTTGTTGTTGTTTATTTGACATTGTTGTTATTGACGGTGTTGTTGTTGTTTATTTGACGTTGTTGTTATTGTTGTTTATTTGATGTTGTTGTTGTTGTTTATTAGACATTGTTGTTGTTGTTGACATAGTTGTTGTTGTTGTTGTTTATTTGACGTTGTTGTTGTTGTTGACGTTGTTGTTATTGTTGACGTTGTTGTTGTTGTTGTTTATTTGTCGTTGTTGTTGTTGTTGACATAGTTGTTGTTGTTGTTGTTTATTTGACATTGTTGTTGTTGTTGACGTTGTTGTTGTTGTTGTTTATTTGACGTTGTTGTTGTTGTTTATTTGACATTGTTGTTTTTGTTGACGTTGTTGTTGTTGTTTATTTGACATTGTTGTTGTTGTTGTTGACGTTGTTGTTGTTGTTTATTTGACTTTGTTGTTGTTGTTGTTATTTATTTGACGTTGTTGTTGTTGTTGACTTAGTTGTTGTTGTTGTTTATTTGACGTTGTTGTTGTTGTTGACGGTGTTGTTTATTTGACGTTGTTGTTGTTGTTGACGTTGTTGTTGTTGTTCTTTATTTGACGTTGTTATTGTTTATTTGACGTTGTTGTTGTTGTTTATTTAACGTTGTTGTTGTTGATGTTGTTGTTGTTGTTATTGTTTATTTGACATTGTTGTTGTTGTTGTTGTTGTTGTTTATTTGACGTAATTTTTGTTGTTGACGTTGTTGTTGTTTATTTGACGTTTTTGTTGTTGTTGATGTTGTTGTTGTTGTTGTTGTTTATTTGACGTTGTTGTTGTTGTTTATTTGACGTTGTTGTTGTTGTTGTTTATTTGACGTTGTTGTTGTTGTTGTTTATTTGACATTGTTGTTGTTGACGGTGTTGTTGTTGTTTATTTGACGTTGTTGTTGTTTATTTGACGTTGTTGTTGTTGTTGTTTATTAGACATTGTTGTTGTTGTTGACATAGTTGTTGTTGTTGTTGTTTATTTGACGTTGTTGTTGTTGTTGTTGTTGTTGTTTATTTGAAATTGTTGTTGTTGTTTATTTGACGTTGTTGTTGTTGTTGACGTTGTTGTTGTTGTTGTTTATTTGTCGTTGTTGTTGTTGTTGACATAGTTGTTGTTGTTGTTGTTGTTTATTTGACGTTGTTGTTGTTGTTGACGTTGTTGTTGTTGTTGTTGTTTATTTGACGTTGTTGTTGTTGTTGTTTATTTGACATTGTTGTTTTTGTTGACGTTGTTGTTGTTTTTGTTGTTTATTTGACATTGTTGTTGTTGTTGTTGATGTTGTTGTTGTTGTTTATTTGACTTTGTTGTTGTTGTTGTTTTTGTTGTTTATTTGACGTTGTTGTTGTTGTTGACTTAGCTGTTGTTGTTGTTTATTTGACGTTGTTGTTTTTGTTGACGGTGTTGTTTATTTGACGTTGTTGTTGTTGTTTATTTGACGTTGTTGTTGTTGTTGACGTTGTTGTTGTTGTTTATTTGACGTTGTTGTTGTTATTTATTTGACATTGTTGTTGTTGACGTTGTTGTTGTTGTTGTTTATTTGACATTTTTGTTGTTGTTGTTATTTGACGTTGTTTTAGTATTGTTGTTTATTTGACATTGTTGTTGTTATTTATTTGACGTTGTTGTGGGTGATATTATTGTTGTTGTTATTTATTTGACGTTGTTGTTGTTGTTGTTTATTTGATGTAGTTGTTGTTGTTGACGTTGTTGTTTTTGTTGTTGTTTATTTGACGTTTTTGTTGTTGTTGATGTTGTTGTTGTTGTTGTATATTTGACGTTGTTGTAGTTGTTATTGTTGTTGTTGTTTATTTGACATTATTGTTATTATTGTTATTTATTTGACGTTGTTGTTGTTGTTTATTTGACGGTGTTGTTGTTGACGGTGTTGTTGTTGTTATTTATTTGACGTTGTTGTTGTTGTTTATTTGACGTTGTTGTTGTTGTTTATTTGACGTTGTTGTTGTTGTTGTTTATTTGACGTTGTTGTTGTTGTTGTTTATTTGACATTGTTGTTGTTGACGGTGTTGTTGTTGTTTATTTGACGTTGTTGTTGTTTATTTGACGTTGTTGTTGTTGTTGTTTATTAGACATTGTTGTTGTTGTTGACATAGTTGTTGTTGTTGTTGTTTATTTGACGTTGTTGTTGTTGTTGTTGACGTTGTTGTTGTTGTTGACATAGGTGTTGTTGTTGTTGTTTATTTGACGTTGTTGTTGTTGACGTTGTTGTTGTTGTTGTTTATTTGTCGTTGTTGTTGTTGTTGACATAGTTGTTGTTGTTGTTGTTGTTTATTTGACGTTGTTGTTGTTGACGTTGTTGTTGTTGTTGTTGTTTATTTGACGTTGTTGTTGTTGTTGTTTATTTGACATTGTTGTTTTTGTTGACGTTGTTGTTGTTTTTGTTGTTTATTTGACATTGTTGTTGTTGTTGTTGACGTTGTTGTTGTTGTTTATTTGACTTTGTTGTTGTTGTTGTTTTTGTTGTTTATTTGACGTTGTTGTTGTTGTTGACTTAGCTGTTGTTGTTGTTTATTTGACGTTGTTGTTTTTGTTGACGGTGTTGTTTATTTGACGTTGTTATTGTTGTTTATTTGACGTTGTTGTTGTTGTTGTTGACGTTGTTGTTGTTGTTTATTTGACGTTGTTGTTGTTATTTATTTGACATTGTTGTTGTTGTTGACGTTGTTGTTGTTGTTGTTTATTTGACATTTTTGTTGTTGTTGTTGTTGACGTTGTTGTTGTTGTTGTTGTTTATTTGACGTTGTTTTAGTATTGTTGTTTATTTGACATTGTTGTTGTTATTTATTTGACGTTGTTGTGGGTGATATTATTGTTGTTGTTGTTTATTTGACGTTGTTGTTGTTGTTGTTTATTTGATGTAGTTGTTGTTGTTGACGTTGTTGTTTTTGTTGTTGTTTATTTGACGTTTTTGTTGTTGTTGATGTTGTTGTTGTTGTTGTATATTTGACGTTGTTGTAGTTGTTATTGTTGTTGTTGTTTATTTGACATTATTGTTGTTATTGTTGTTTATTTGACGTTGTTGTTGTTGTTTATTTGACTTTGTTGTTGTTGACGTTGTTGTTGTTGTTGTTTATTTAATGTTGTTGTTGTTGACATAGTTGTTGTTGTTGTTGTTTATTTGACGTTTTTGTTGTTGTTGATGTTGTTGTTGTTTTCGTTGTTGTTTATTTGACGTTGTTGTAGTTGTTTAATTGACGTTGTTGTTGTTGTTGTTGTTTATTTGACGTTGTTGTTGTTGTAATTGTTGTTGTTGTTGTTGTTGTTTATTTGACGTTGTTGTTGTTGTTGTTTATTTGACGTTGTTGTTGTTATTTATTTGCCGTTGTTGTGGGTGACATTGTTGTTGTTGTTTATTTGACGTTGTTGTAGTTGTTTATTTGACGTAGTTGTTGTTGTTGACGTTGTTGTTGTTGTTTATTTGACGTTTTTGTTATTGTTGATGTTGTTTGTATTTGTTGTTGTATATTTGATGTTGTTGTAGTTGTTATTGTTGTTGTTGTTTATTTGACATTATTGTTGTTGTTGTTTATTTGTCGTTGTTGTTGTTGTTGACATAATTGTTGTTGTTGTTGTTTATTTGATGGTGTTGTTGTTGACGGTGTTGTTGTTGTTATTTATTTGACGTTGTTGTTGTTGTTTATTTGACGTTGTTGTTGTTGTTTATTTGACGTTGTTGTTGTTGTTGTTTATTTGACATTGTTGTTGTTGTTGTTTATTTGACATTGTTGTTGTTGACGGTGTTGTTGTTGTTTATTTGACGTTGTTGTTGTTGTTGTTTATTAGACATTGTTGTTGTTGTTGACATAGTTGTTGTTGTTGTTGTTTATTTGACGTTGTTGTTGTTGTTGTTGACGTTGTTGTTGTTGTTGACATAGGTGTTGTTGTTGTTGTTTATTTGACGTTGTTGTTGTTGTTGACGTTGTTGTTGTTGTTGTTTATTTGTCGCTGTTGTTGTTGTTGACATAGTTGTTGTTGTTGTTGTTGTTTATTTGACGTTGTTGTTGTTGTTGACGTTGTTGTTGTTGTTGACGTTGTTGTTGTTGTTGTTGTTTATTTGACGTTGTTGTTGTTGTTGTTTATTTGACATTGTTGTTTTTGTTGACGTTGTTGTTGTTTTTGTTGTTTATTTGACATTGTTGTTGTTGTTGTTGACGTTGTTGTTGTTGTTTATTTGACTTTGTTGTTGTTGTTGTTTTTGTTGTTTATTTGATGTTGTTGTTGTTGTTGACTTAGTTGTTGTTGTTGTTTATTTGACGTTGTTGTTTTTGTTGACGGTGTTGTTTATTTGACGTTGTTGTTGTTGTTTATTTGACGTTGTTGTTGTTGTTGACGTTGTTGTTGTTGTTTATTTGACGTTGTTGTTGTTATTTATTTGACATTGTTGTTGTTGTTGACGTTGTTGTTGTTGTTGTTGTTTATTTGACATTTTTGTTGTTGTTGTTGTTGACGTTGTTGTTGTTGTTGTTGTTTATTTGACGTTGTTTTAGTATTGTTGTTTATTTGACATTGTTGTTGTTATTTATTTGACGTTGTTGTGGGTGATATTATTGTTGTTGTTGTTTATTTGACGTTGTTGTTGTTGTTGTTTATTTGATGTAGTTGTTGTTGTTGACGTTGTTGTTTTTGTTGTTGTTTATTTGACGTTTTTGTTGTTGTTGATGTTGTTGTTGTTGTTGTATATTTGACGTTGTTGTAGTTGTTATTGTTGTTGTTGTTTATTTGACATTATTGTTGTTATTGTTGTTTATTTGACGTTGTTGTTGTTGTTGTTTATTTGACTTTGTTGTTGTTGACGTTGTTGTTGTTGTTGTTTATTTAATGTTGTTGTTGTTGACATAGTTGTTGTTGTTGTTGTTTATTTGACGTTGTTGTTGTTGTTGACGTTGTTGTTGTTGTTGTTTATTTGTCGTTGTTGTTGTTGTTGACATAGTTGTTGTTGTTGTTGTTGTTTATTTGACGTTGTTGTTGTTGTTGACGTTGTTGTTGTTGTTGTTGTTTATTTGACGTTGTTGTTGTTGTTTATTTGACATTGTTGTTTTTGTTGACGTTGTTGTTGTTTTTGTTGTTTATTTGACATTGTTGTTGTTGTTGTTGACGTTGTTGTTGTTGTTTATTTGACTTTGTTGTTGTTGTTGTTGTTGTTTTTGTTGTTTATTTGACGTTGTTGTTGTTGTTGACTTAGCTGTTGTTGTTGTTGTTGTTTATTTTACGTTGTTGTTTTTGTTGACGGTGTTGTTTATTTGACGTTGTTGTTGTTGTTTATTTGACGTTGTTGTTGTTGTTGACGTTGTTGTTGTTGTTTATTTGACGTTGTTGTTGTTATTTATTTGACATTGTTGTTGTTGTTGACGTTGTTGTTGTTGTTGTTGTTTATTTGACATTTTTGTTGTTGTTGTTGTTGACGTTGTTGTTGTTGTTGTTGTTTATTTGACGTTGTTTTAGTATTGTTGTTTATTTGACATTGTTGTTGTTATTTATTTGACGTTGTTGTGGGTGATATTATTGTTGTTGTTGTTTATTTGACGTTGTTGTTGTTGTTGTTTATTTGATGTAGTTGTTGTTGTTGACGTTGTTGTTTTTGTTGTTGTTTATTTGACGTTTTTGTTGTTGTTGATGTTGTTGTTGTTGTTGTATATTTGACGTTGTTGTAGTTGTTATTGTTGTTGTTGTTTATTTGACATTATTGTTGTTATTGTTGTTTATTTGACGTTGTTGTTGTTGTTTATTTGACTTTGTTGTTGTTGACGTTGTTGTTGTTGTTGTTTATTTAATGTTGTTGTTGTTGACATAGTTGTTGTTGTTGTTGTTTATTTGACGTTTTTGTTGTTGTTGATGTTGTTGTTGTTTTCGTTGTTGTTTATTTGACGTTGTTGTAGTTGTTTAATTGACGTTGTTGTTGTTGTTGTTGTTTATTTGACGTTGTTGTTGTTGTAATTGTTGTTGTTGTTGTTGTTTATTTGACGTTGTTGTTGTTGTTGTTTATTTGACGTTGTTGTTTATTTGACGTTGTTGTTGTTATTTATTTGACGTTGTTGTGGGTGACATTGTTGTTGTTGTTTATTTGACGTTGTTGTAGTTGTTTATTTGACGTAGTTGTTGTTGTTGACGTTGTTGTTGTTGTTTATTTGACGTTTTTGTTATTGTTGATGTTGTTTGTATTTGTTGTTGTATATTTGATGTTGTTGTAGTTGTTATTGTTGTTGTTGTTTATTTGACATTGTTGTTGTTGTTGTTTATTTGTCGTTGTTGTTGTTGTTGACATAATTGTTGTTGTTGTTGTTTATTTGATGGTGTTGTTGTTGACGGTGTTGTTGTTGTTATTTATTTGACGTTGTTGTTGTTGTTGTTGTTTATTTGACGTTGTTGTTGTTGACGTTGTTGTTCTTGTTGTTTATTTGACGTTGTTGTTGACATAGTTGTTGTTGTTGTGGTTTATTTGACGTTTTTGTTGTTGTTGATGTTGTTGTTGTTTTCGTTGTTGTTTATTTGACGTTGTTGTAGTTGTTTAATTGACGTTGTTGTTGTTGTTGTTGTTTATTTGACGTTGTTGTTGTTGTTGTAATTGTTGTTGTTGTTGTTGTTTATTTGACGTTGTTGTTGTTGTTGTTGTTGTTTATTTGACGTTGTTGTTGTTGTTATTTATTTGACGTTGTTGTGGGTGACATTGTTGTTGTTGTTTATTTGACGTTGTTGTAGTTGTTTATTTGACGTAGTTGTTGTTGTTGACGTTGTTGTTGTTGTTGTTGTTGTTGTTGTTTATTTGACGTTTTTGTTGTTGTTGATGTTGTTATTGTTGTTGTTGTTGTATATTTGACGTTGTTGTAGTTGTTATTGTTGTTGTTGTTTATTTGACATTGTTGTTGTTGTTGTTGTTGTTTATTTGACGTTGTTGTTGTTGTTTATTTGAGGTGGTTGTTGTTGTTTATTTGACGTTGTTGTTGTTGACGGTGTTGTTGTTGTTGTTTATTTGACATTGTTGTTGTTGTTGTTGACGTTGTTGTTGTTTATTTGACATTGTTGTTGTTGTTGTTCTTCTTCTTTGTTTGACGTTGTTATTGTTTATTTGACGTTGTTGTTGTTGTTTATTTAACGTTGTTGTTGTTGTTGACGTTGTTGTTGTTGTTATTGTTTATTTGACGTTGTTGTTGTTGTTTATTTGACGTAGTTGTTGTTGTTGACGTTGTTGTAGTTGTTGTTTATTTGACATTTTTGTTGTTGTTGATGTTGTTGTTGTTGTTTATTTGACGTTGTTGTTGTTGTTGTTTATTTGACGTTGTTGTAGTTGACGGTGTTGTTGTTGTTATTTATTTGACGTTGTTGTTGTTGTTGTTTATTTGACATTGTTGTTGTTGACGTTGTTGTTGTTGTTGTTGTTTATTTGACGTTGTTGTTGTTATTTATTTGACGTTGTTGTGGGTGACATTGTTGTTGTTGTTGTTTATTTGACGTTGTTGTAGTTGTTTATTTGACGTAGTTGTTGTTGTTGACGTTGTTGTTGTTGTTGTTGTTGTTTATTTGACGTTTTTGTTGTTGTTGATGTTGTTGTTGTTGTTGTATATTTGACGTTGTTGTAGTTGTTATTGTTGTTGTTGTTTATTTGACATTGTTGTTGTTGTTGTTGTTTATTTGACGTTGTTGTTGTTGTTTATTTGAGGTTGTTGTTGTTGTTTATTTGACGTTGTTGTTGTTGACGGTGTTGTTGTTGTTGTTTATTTGACATTGTTGTTGTTGTTGTTGACGTTGTTTTTATTTATTTGACATTGTTGTTGTTGTTGTTTATTTGATGTTGTTGTTGTTGTTGTTTATTTGATGTTGTTGTTGTTGTTGTTTATTTGACGTTGTTGTTGTTGTTGTTTATTTGACATTGTTGTTATTGACGGTGTTGTTGTTGTTTATTTGACGTTGTTGTTATTGTTGTTTATTTGATGTTGTTGTTGTTGTTTATTAGACATTGTTGTTGTTGTTGACATAGTTGTTGTTGTTGTTGTTTATTTGACGTTGTTGTTGTTGTTGACGTTGTTGTTATTGTTGACGTTGTTGTTGTTGTTGTTTATTTGTCGTTGTTGTTGTTGTTGACATAGTTGTTGTTGTTGTTGTTTATTTGACATTGTTGTTGTTGTTGACGTTGTTGTTGTTGTTGTTTATTTGACGTTGTTGTTGTTGTTTATTTGACATTGTTGTTTTTGTTGACGTTGTTGTTGTTGTTTATTTGACATTGTTGTTGTTGTTGTTGACGTTGTTGTTGTTGTTTATTTGACTTTGTTGTTGTTGTTGTTATTTATTTGACGTTGTTGTTGTTGTTGACTTAGTTGTTGTTGTTGTTTATTTGACGTTGTTGTTGTTGTTGACGGTGTTGTTTATTTGACGTTGTTGTTGTTGTTGACGTTGTTGTTGTTGTTCTTTATTTGACGTTGTTATTGTTTATTTGACGTTGTTGTTGTTGTTTATTTAACGTTGTTGTTGTTGATGTTGTTGTTGTTGTTATTGTTTATTTGACATTGTTGTTGTTGTTGTTGTTGTTGTTTATTTGACGTAATTTTTGTTGTTGACGTTGTTGTTGTTTATTTGACGTTTTTGTTGTTGTTGATGTTGTTGTTGTTGTTGTTGTTTATTTGACGTTGTTGTTGTTGTTTATTTGACGTTGTTGTTGTTGTTGTTTATTTGACGTTGTTGTTGTTGTTGTTTATTTGACATTGTTGTTGTTGACGGTGTTGTTGTTGTTTATTTGACGTTGTTGTTGTTTATTTGACGTTGTTGTTGTTGTTGTTTATTAGACATTGTTGTTGTTGTTGACATAGTTGTTGTTGTTGTTGTTTATTTGACGTTGTTGTTGTTGTTGTTGTTGTTGTTTATTTGAAATTGTTGTTGTTGTTTATTTGACGTTGTTGTTGTTGTTGACGTTGTTGTTGTTGTTGTTTATTTGTCGTTGTTGTTGTTGTTGACATAGTTGTTGTTGTTGTTGTTGTTTATTTGACGTTGTTGTTGTTGTTGACGTTGTTGTTGTTGTTGTTGTTTATTTGACGTTGTTGTTGTTGTTGTTTATTTGACATTGTTGTTTTTGTTGACGTTGTTGTTGTTTTTGTTGTTTATTTGACATTGTTGTTGTTGTTGTTGACGTTGTTGTTGTTGTTTATTTGATTTTGTTGTTGTTGTTGTTTTTGTTGTTTATTTGACGTTGTTGTTGTTGTTGACTTAGCTGTTGTTGTTGTTTATTTGACGTTGTTGTTTTTGTTGACGGTGTTGTTTATTTGACGTTGTTGTTGTTGTTTATTTGACGTTGTTGTTGTTGTTGACGTTGTTGTTGTTGTTTATTTGACGTTGTTGTTGTTATTTATTTGACATTGTTGTTGTTGTTGACGTTGTTGTTGTTGTTGTTGTTTATTTGACATTTTTGTTGTTGTTGTTATTTGACGTTGTTTTAGTATTGTTGTTTATTTGACATTGTTGTTGTTATTTATTTGACGTTGTTGTGGGTGATATTATTGTTGTTGTTATTTATTTGACGTTGTTGTTGTTGTTGTTTATTTGATGTAGTTGTTGTTGTTGACGTTGTTGTTTTTGTTGTTGTTTATTTGACGTTTTTGTTGTTGTTGATGTTGTTGTTGTTGTTGTATATTTGACGTTGTTGTAGTTGTTATTGTTGTTGTTGTTTATTTGACATTATTGTTATTATTGTTGTTTATTTGACGTTGTTGTTGTTGTTTATTTGACGGTGTTGTTGTTGACGGTGTTGTTGTTGTTATTTATTTGACGTTGTTGTTGTTGTTTATTTGACGTTGTTGTTGTTGTTTATTTGACGTTGTTGTTGTTGTTGTTTATTTGACGTTGTTGTTGTTGTTGTTTATTTGACATTGTTGTTGTTGACGGTGTTGTTGTTGTTTATTTGACGTTGTTGTTGTTTATTTGACGTTGTTGTTGTTGTTGTTTATTAGACATTGTTGTTGTTGTTGACATAGTTGTTGTTGTTGTTGTTTATTTGACGTTGTTGTTGTTGTTGTTGACGTTGTTGTTGTTGTTGACATAGGTGTTGTTGTTGTTGTTTATTTGACGTTGTTGTTGTTGACGTTGTTGTTGTTGTTGTTTATTTGTCGTTGTTGTTGTTGTTGACATAGTTGTTGTTGTTGTTGTTGTTTATTTGACGTTGTTGTTGTTGACGTTGTTGTTGTTGTTGTTGTTTATTTGACGTTGTTGTTGTTGTTGTTTATTTGACATTGTTGTTTTTGTTGACGTTGTTGTTGTTTTTGTTGTTTATTTGACATTGTTGTTGTTGTTGTTGACGTTGTTGTTGTTGTTTATTTGACTTTGTTGTTGTTGTTGTTTTTGTTGTTTATTTGACGTTGTTGTTGTTGTTGACTTAGCTGTTGTTGTTGTTTATTTGACGTTGTTGTTTTTGTTGACGGTGTTGTTTATTTGACGTTGTTGTTGTTGTTTATTTGACGTTGTTGTTGTTGTTGTTGACGTTGTTGTTGTTGTTTATTTGACGTTGTTGTTGTTATTTATTTGACATTGTTGTTGTTGTTGACGTTGTTGTTGTTGTTGTTGTTTATTTGACATTTTTGTTGTTGTTGTTGTTGACGTTGTTGTTGTTGTTGTTGTTTATTTGACGTTGTTTTAGTATTGTTGTTTATTTGACATTGTTGTTGTTATTTATTTGACGTTGTTGTGGGTGATATTATTGTTGTTGTTGTTTATTTGACGTTGTTGTTGTTGTTGTTTATTTGATGTAGTTGTTGTTGTTGACGTTGTTGTTTTTGTTGTTATTTATTTGACGTTTTTGTTGTTGTTGATGTTGTTGTTGTTGTTGTATATTTGACGTTGTTGTAGTTGTTATTGTTGTTGTTGTTTATTTGACATTATTGTTGTTATTGTTGTTTATTTGACGTTGTTGTTGTTGTTTATTTGACTTTGTTGTTGTTGACGTTGTTGTTGTTGTTGTTTATTTAATGTTGTTGTTGTTGACATAGTTGTTGTTGTTGTTGTTTATTTGACGTTTTTGTTGTTGTTGATGTTGTTGTTGTTTTCGTTGTTGTTTATTTGACGTTGTTGTAGTTGTTTAATTGACGTTGTTGTTGTTGTTGTTGTTTATTTGACGTTGTTGTTGTTGTAATTGTTGTTGTTGTTGTTGTTGTTTATTTGACGTTGTTGTTGTTGTTGTTTATTTGACGTTGTTGTTGTTGTTTATTTGACGTTGTTGTTGTTATTTATTTGCCGTTGTTGTGGGTGACATTGTTGTTGTTGTTTATTTGACGTTGTTGTAGTTGTTTATTTGACGTAGTTGTTGTTGTTGTTGTTTATTTGACGTTTTTGTTATTGTTGATGTTGTTTGTATTTGTTGTTGTATATTTGATGTTGTTGTAGTTGTTATTGTTGTTGTTGTTTATTTGACATTGTTGTTGTTGTTGTTTATTTGTCGTTGTTGTTGTTGTTGACATAATTGTTGTTGTTGTTGTTTATTTGATGGTGTTGTTGTTGACGGTGTTGTTGTTGTTATTTATTTGACGTTGTTGTTGTTGTTGTTGTTTATTTGACGTTGTTGTTGTTGACGTTGTTGTTCTTGTTGTTTATTTGACGTTGTTGTTGACATAGTTGTTGTTGTTGTGGTTTATTTGACGTTTTTGTTGTTGTTGATGTTGTTGTTGTTTTCGTTGTTGTTTATTTGACGTTGTTGTAGTTGTTTAATTGACGTTGTTGTTGTTGTTGTTGTTTATATGACGTTGTTGTTGTTGTTGTAATTGTTGTTGTTGTTGTTGTTTATTTGACGTTGTTGTTGTTGTTGTTGTTTATTTGACGTTGTTGTTGTTGTTTTTTATTTGACGTTGTTGTTGTTATTTATTTGACGTTGTTATGGGTGACATTGTTGTTGTTGTTTATTTGACGTTGTTGTAGTTGTTTATTTGACGTAGTTGTTGTTGTTGACGTTGTTGTTGTTGTTGTTGTTGTTGTTGTTTATTTGACGTTTTTGTTGTTGTTGATGTTGTTATTGTTGTTGTTGTTGTATATTTGACGTTGTTGTAGTTGTTATTGTTGTTGTTGTTTATTTGACATTGTTGTTGTTGTTGTTGTTTATTTGACGTTGTTGTTGTTGTTTATTTGAGGTGGTTGTTGTTGTTTATTTGACGTTGTTGTTGTTGACGGTGTTGTTGTTGTTGTTGTTTATTTGACATTGTTGTTGTTGTTGTTGACGTTGTTGTTGTTTATTTGACATTGTTGTTGTTGTTGTTCTTCTTCTTTGTTTGACGTTGTTATTGTTTATTTGACGTTGTTGTTGTTGTTTATTTAACGTTGTTGTTGTTGTTGACGTTGTTGTTGTTGTTATTGTTTATTTGACGTTGTTGTTGTTGTTTATTTGACGTAGTTGTTGTTGTTGACGTTGTTGTAGTTGTTGTTTATTTGACATTTTTGTTGTTGTTGATGTTGTTGTTGTTGTTTATTTGACGTTGTTGTTGTTGTTGTTTATTTGACGTTGTTGTAGTTGACGGTGTTGTTGTTGTTATTTATTTGACGTTGTTGTTGTTGTTGTTTATTTGACATTGTTGTTGTTGACGTTGTTGTTGTTGTTGTTGTTTATTTGACGTTGTTGTTGTTATTTATTTGACGTTGTTGTGGGTGACATTGTTGTTGTTGTTGTTTATTTGACGTTGTTGTAGTTGTTTATTTGACGTAGTTGTTGTTGTTGACGTTGTTGTTGTTGTTGTTGTTGTTTATTTGACGTTTTTGTTGTTGTTGATGTTGTTGTTGTTGTTGTATATTTGACGTTGTTGTAGTTGTTATTGTTGTTGTTGTTTATTTGACATTGTTGTTGTTGTTGTTGTTTATTTGACGTTGTTGTTGTTGTTTATTTGAGGTTGTTGTTGTTGTTTATTTGACGTTGTTGTTGTTGAAGGTGTTGTTGTTGTTGTTGTTTATTTGACATTGTTGTTGTTGTTGTTGACGTTGTTTTTATTTATTTGACATTGTTGTTGTTGTTGTTTATTTGATGTTGTTGTTGTTGTTGTTTATTTGATGTTGTTGTTGTTGTTTATTTGACGTTGTTGTTGTTGTTGTTTATTTGACATTGTTGTTATTGACGGTGTTGTTGTTGTTTATTTGACGTTGTTGTTGTTGTTGTTTATTTGATGTTGTTGTTGTTGTTTATTAGACATTGTTGTTGTTGTTGACATAGTTGTTGTTGTTGTTGTTTATTTGACGTTGTTGTTGTTGTTGACGTTGTTGTTATTGTTGACGTTGTTGTTATTGTTGACGTTGTTGTTGTTGTTGTTTATTTGTCGTTGTTGTTGTTGTTGACATAGTTGTTGTTGTTGTTGTTTATTTGACATTGTTGTTGTTGTTGACGTTGTTGTTGTTGTTGTTTATTTGACGTTGTTGTTGTTGTTGTTTATTTGACATTGTTGTTTTTGTTGACGTTGTTGTTGTTGTTTATTTGACATTGTTGTTGTTGTTGTTGACGTTGTTGTTGTTGTTTATTTGACTTTGTTGTTGTTGTTGTTGTTTATTTGACGTTGTTGTTATTGTTGACGGTGTTGTTTATTTGACGTTGTTGTTGTTGTTTATTTGACGTTGTTGTTGTTGTTGACGTTGTTGTTGTTGTTTATTTGACGTTGTTGTTGTTATTTATTTGACATTGTTGTTGTTGTTGACGTTGTTGTTGTTGTTGTTGTTGTTTATTTGACATTGTTGTTGTTGTTGTTGACGTTGTTGTTGTTGTTGTTGTTGTTTATTTGACGTTGTTTTAGTATTGTATTTTTTTGACATTGTTGTTGTTATTTATTTGACGTTGTTGTTGTTGTTGTTTATTTGACGTAGTTGTTGTTGTTGACGTTGTTGTTGTTGTTGTTTATTTGACGTTTTTGTTGTTGTTGATGTTGTTGTTGTTGTATATTTGACGTTGTTGTAGTTGTTATTGTTGTTGTTGTTTATTTGACATTATTGTTGTTGTTGTTGTTTATTTGAAGTTCTTGTTGTTTATTTGACGTTGTTGTTATTGTTTATTTGACGTTGTTGTTGTTGACGTTGTTGTTGTTGTTGTTGTTTATTTGACATTGTTGTTGTTCTTGTTATTGACGTTGTTGTTGTTTATTTGACGTTGTTGTTGTTGTTCTTTATTTGACGTTGTTATTGTTTATTTGACGTTGTTGTTGTTGTTTATTTAACGTTGTTGTTGTTGATGTTGTTGTTGTTGTTATTGTTTATTTGACATTGTTGTTGTTGTTGTTGTTGTTTATTTGACGTAATTTTTGTTGTTGACGTTGTTGTTGTTTATTTGACGTTTTTGTTGTTGTTGATGTTGTTGTTGTTGTTGTTGTTTATTTGACGTTGTTGTTGTTGTTTATTTGACGTTGTTGTTGTTGTTGTTGTTTATTTGACGTTGTTGTTGTTGTTGTTTATTTGACATTGTTGTTGTTGACGGTGTTGTTGTTGTTTATTTGACGTTGTTGTTGTTTATTTGACGTTGTTGTTGTTGTTGTTTATTAGACATTGTTGTTGTTGTTGACATAGTTGTTGTTGTTGTTGTTTATTTGACGTTGTTGTTGTTGTTGTTGACGTTGTTGTTGTTGTTGTTGACATAGGTGTTGTTGTTGTTGTTTATTTGACGTTGTTGTTGTTGTTGACGTTGTTGTTGTTGTTGTTTATTTGTCGTTGTTGTTGTTGTTGACATAGTTGTTGTTGTTGTTGTTGTTTATTTGACGTTGTTGTTGTTGTTGACGTTGTTGTTGTTGTTGTTGTTTATTTGACGTTGTTGTTGTTGTTGTTTATTTGACATTGTTGTTTTTGTTGACGTTGTTGTTGTTTTTGTTGTTTATTTGACATTGTTGTTGTTGTTGTTGACGTTGTTGTTGTTGTTTATTTGACTTTGTTGTTGTTGTTGTTTTTGTTGTTTATTTGACGTTGTTGTTGTTGTTGACTTAGCTGTTGTTGTTGTTTATTTGACGTTGTTGTTTTTGTTGACGGTGTTGTTTATTTGACGTTGTTGTTGTTGTTTATTTGACGTTGTTGTTGTTATTGACGTTGTTGTTGTTGTTTATTTGACGTTGTTGTTGTTATTTATTTGACATTGTTGTTGTTGTTGACGTTGTTGTTGTTGTTGTTGTTTATTTGACATTTTTGTTGTTGTTGTTGTTGACGTTGTTGTTGTTGTTGTTGTTTATTTGACGTTGTTTTAGTATTGTTGTTTATTTGACATTGTTGTTGTTATTTATTTGACGTTGTTGTGGGTGATATTATTGTTGTTGTTGTTTATTTGACGATGTTGTTGTTGTTGTTTATTTGATGTAGTTGTTGTTGTTGACGTTGTTGTTTTTGTTGTTGTTTATTTGACGTTTTTGTTGTTATTGATGTTGTTGTTGTTGTTGTATATTTGACGTTGTTGTAGTTGTTATTGTTGTTGTTGTTTATTTGACATTATTGTTATTATTGTTGTTTATTTGACGTTGTTGTTGTTGTTTATTTGACGGTGTTGTTGTTGACGGTGTTGTTGTTGTTATTTATTTGACGTTGTTGTTGTTGTTTATTTGACGTTGTTGTTGTTGACGTTGTTGTTGTTGTTGTTTATTTAATGTTGTTGTTGTTGACATAGTTGTTGTTGTTGTTGTTTATTTGACGTTTTTGTTGTTGTTGATGTTGTTGTTGTTTTCGTTGTTGTTTATTTGACGTTGTTGTAGTTGTTTAATTGACGTTGTTGTTGTTGTTGTTGTTTATTTGACGTTGTTGTTGTTGTAATTGTTGTTGTTGTTGTTGTTTATTTGACGTTGTTGTTGTTGTTGTTGTTTATTTGACGTTGTTGTTGTTGTTTATTTGACGTTGTTGTTGTTATTTATTTGACGTTGTTGTGGGTGACATTGTTGTTGTTGTTTATTTGACGTTGTTGTAGTTGTTTATTTGACGTAGTTGTTGTTGTTGACGTTGTTGTTGTTGTTTATTTGACGTTTTTGTTATTGTTGATGTTGTTTGTATTTGTTGTTGTATATTTGATGTTGTTGTAGTTGTTATTGTTGTTGTTGTTTATTTGACATTGTTGTTGTTGTTGTTTATTTGTCGTTGTTGTTGTTGTTGACATAATTGTTGTTGTTGTTGTTTATTTGATGGTGTTGTTAATGACGGTGTTGTTGTTGTTATTTATTTGACGTTGTTGTTGTTGTTGTTGTTTATTTGACGTTGTTGTTGACGTTGTTGTTCTTGTTGTTTATTTGACGTTGTTGTTGACATAGTTGTTGTTGTTGTGGTTTATTTGACGTTTTTGTTGTTGTTGATGTTGTTGTTGTTTTCGTTGTTGTTTATTTGACGTTGTTGTAGTTGTTTAATTGACGTTGTTGTTGTTGTTGTTGTTTATTTGACGTTGTTGTTGTTGTTGTAATTGTTGTTGTTGTTGTTGTTTATTTGACGTTGTTGTTGTTGTTGTTGTTGTTTATTTGACGTTGTTGTTGTTGTTTTTTATTTGACGTTGTTGTTGTTATTTATTTGACGTTGTTGTGGGTGACATTGTTGTTGTTGTTTATTTGACGTTGTTGTAGTTGTTTATTTGACGTAGTTGTTGTTGTTGACGTTGTTGTTGTTGTTGTTGTTGTTGTTGTTTATTTGACGTTTTTGTTGTTGTTGATGTTGTTATTGTTGTTGTTGTTGTATATTTGACGTTGTTGTAGTTGTTATTGTTGTTGTTGTTTATTTGACATTGTTGTTGTTGTTGTTGTTGTTGTTTATTTGACGTTGTTGTTGTTGTTTATTTGAGGTGGTTGTTGTTGTTTATTTGACGTTGTTGTTGTTGACGGTGTTGTTGTTGTTGTTGTTTATTTGACATTGTTGTTGTTGTTGTTGACGTTGTTGTTGTTTATTTGACATTGTTGTTGTTGTTGTTCTTCTTCTTTGTTTGACGTTGTTATTGTTTATTTGACGTTGTTGTTGTTGTTTATTTAACGTTGTTGTTGTTGTTGACGTTGTTGTTGTTGTTATTGTTTATTTGACGTTGTTGTTGTTGTTTATTTGACGTAGTTGTTGTTGTTGACGTTGTTGTAGTTGTTGTTTATTTGACATTTTTGTTGTTGTTGATGTTGTTGTTGTTGTTTATTTGACGTTGTTGTTGTTGTTGTTGTTTATTTGACGTTGTTGTAGTTGACGGTGTTGTTGTTGTTATTTATTTGACGTTGTTGTTGTTGTTGTTTATTTGACATTGTTGTTGTTGACGTTGTTGTTGTTGTTGTTGTTTATTTGACGTTGTTGTTGTTGTTGACATAGTTGTTGTTGTTGTTGTTTATTTGACGTTTTTGTTGTTGTTGATGTTGTTGTTGTTTTCGTTGTTGTTTATTTGACGTTGTTGTAGTTGTTTAATTGACGTTGTTGTTGTTGTTGTTTATTTGACGTTGTTGTTGTTGTTTATTTGACATTGTTGTTGTTGTTGACGTTGTTGTTGTTTATTTGACGTTGTTGTTGTTGTTGTTGTTGTTGTTGACGTTGTTGTTGTTGTTGTTTATTTGACGTTGTTTTAGTATTGTTGTTTATTTGACATTGTTGTTGTTATTTATTTGACGTTGTTGTGGGTGATATTATTGTTGTTGTTGTTTATTTGACGTTGTTGTTGTTGTTGTTTATTTGATGTAGTTGTTGTTGTTGACGTTGTTGTTTTTGTTGTTGTTTATTTGACGTTTTTGTTGTTGTTGATGTTGTTGTTGTTGTTGTATATTTACGTTGTTGTAGTTGTTATTGTTGTTGTTGTTTATTTGACATTATTGTTGTTATTGTTGTTTATTTGACGTTGTTGTTGTTGTTTATTTGACGGTGTTGTTGTTGACGGTGTTGTTGTTGTTATTTATTTGACGTTGTTGTTGTTGTTTATTTGACGTTGTTGTTGTTGACGTTGTTGTTGTTGTTGTTTATTTAATGTTGTTGTTGTTGACATAGTTGTTGTTGTTGTTGTTTATTTGACGTTTTTGTTGTTGTTGATGTTGTTGTTGTTTTCGTTGTTGTTTATTTGACGTTGTTGTAGTTGTTTAATTGACGTTGTTGTTGTTGTTGTTTATTTGACGTTGTTGTTGTTGTAATTGTTGTTGTTGTTGTTGTTTATTTGACGTTGTTGTTGTTGTTGTTGTTTATTTGACGTTGTTGTTGTTGTTTATTTGACGTTGTTGTTGTTATTTATTTGACGTTGTTGTGGGTGACATTGTTGTTGTTGTTTATTTGACGTTGTTGTAGTTGTTTATTTGACGTAGTTGTTGTTGTTGACGTTGTTGTTGTTGTTTATTTGACGTTTTTGTTATTGTTGATGTTGTTTGTATTTGTTGTTGTATATTTGATGTTGTTGTAGTTGTTATTGTTGTTGTTGTTTATTTGACATTGTTGTTGTTGTTGTTTATTTGTCGTTGTTGTTGTTGTTGACATAATTGTTGTTGTTGTTGTTTATTTGATGGTGTTGTTGTTGACGGTGTTGTTGTTGTTATTTATTTGACGTTGTTGTTGTTGTTGTTGTTTATTTGACGTTGTTGTTGACGTTGTTGTTCTTGTTGTTTATTTGACGTTGTTGTTGACATAGTTGTTGTTGTTGTGGTTTATTTGACGTTTTTGTTGTTGTTGATGTTGTTGTTGTTTTCGTTGTTGTTTATTTGACGTTGTTGTAGTTGTTTAATTGACGTTGTTGTTGTTGTTGTTGTTTATTTGACGTTGTTGTTGTTGTTGTAATTGTTGTTGTTGTTGTTGTTTATTTGACGTTGTTGTTGTTGTTGTTGTTGTTTATTTGACGTTGTTGTTGTTGTTTTTTATTTGACGTTGTTGTTGTTATTTATTTGACGTTGTTGTGGGTGACATTGTTGTTGTTGTTTATTTGACGTTGTTGTAGTTGTTTATTTGACGTAGTTGTTGTTGTTGACGTTGTTGTTGTTGTTGTTGTTGTTTATTTGACGTTTTTGTTGTTGTTGATGTTGTTATTGTTGTTGTTGTTGTATATTTGACGTTGTTGTAGTTGTTATTGTTGTTGTTGTTTATTTGACATTGTTGTTGTTGTTGTTGTTGTTTATTTGACGTTGTTGTTGTTGTTTATTTGAGGTGGTTGTTGTTGTTTATTTGACGTTGTTGTTGTTGACGGTGTTGTTGTTGTTGTTGTTTATTTGACATTGTTGTTGTTGTTGTTGACGTTGTTGTTGTTTATTTGACATTGTTGTTGTTGTTGTTCTTCTTCTTTGTTTGACGTTGTTATTGTTTATTTGACGTTGTTGTTGTTGTTTATTTAACGTTGTTGTTGTTGTTGACGTTGTTGTTGTTGTTATTGTTTATTTGACGTTGTTGTTGTTGTTTATTTGACGTAGTTGTTGTTGTTGACGTTGTTGTAGTTGTTGTTTATTTGACATTTTTGTTGTTGTTGATGTTGTTGTTGTTGTTTATTTGACGTTGTTGTTGTTGTTGTTTATTTGACGTTGTTGTAGTTGACGGTGTTGTTGTTGTTATTTATTTGACGTTGTTGTTGTTGTTGTTTATTTGACATTGTTGTTGTTGACGTTGTTGTTGTTGTTGTTGTTTATTTGACGTTGTTGTTGTTGTTGACATAGTTGTTGTTGTTGTTGTTTATTTGACGTTTTTGTTGTTGTTGATGTTGTTGTTGTTTTTGTTGTTGTTTATTTGACGTTGTTGTAGTTGTTTAATTGACGTTGTTGTTGTTGTTGTTTATTTGACGTTGTTGTTGTTGTTTATTTGACATTGTTGTTGTTGTTGACATTGTTGTTGTTGTTGTTTATTTGACGTTGTTGTTGTTGTTGTTGTTGACGTTGTTGTTGTTGTTGTTGTTTATTTGACGTTGTTGTTGTTGTTGTTTATTTGACGTTGTTGTTGTTGTTGACTTAGTTGTTGTTGTTGTTGTTTATTTGACGTTGTTGTTGTTGTTGACGTTGTTGTTTATTTGACGTTGTTGTTGTTGTTTATTTGACGTTGTTGTTGTTGTTGACGTTGTTGTTGTTGTTTATTTGACATTGTTGTTGTTATTTATTTGACATTGTTGTTGTTGTTGACGTTGTTGTTGTTGTTGTTGTTGTTGTTGTTTATTTGGCATTGTTGTTGTTGTTGTTGACGTTGTTGTTGTTGTTGTTGTTGTTTATTTGACGTTGTTTTAGTATTGTTGTTTATTTGACATTGTTGTTATTATTTATTTGACGTTGTTTTGGGTGACATTGTTGTTGTTGTTTATTTGACGTTGTTGTTGTTATTTATTTGACGTAGTTGTTGTTGACGTTGTTGTTGTTGTTGTTGTTGTTTATTTGACGTTTTTGTTGTTGTTGATGTTGTTGTTGTTGTATATTTGACGTTGTTGTAGTTGTTATTGTTGTTGTTGTTTATTTGACATTGTTGTTGTTGTTGTTGTTTATTTGACGTTGTTGTTGTTGTTTATTTGACGTTGTTGTTGTTATTTATTTGACATTGTTGTTGTTGTTTATTTGACGTTGTTGTTGTTGACGGTGTTGTTGTTGTTGTTGTTTATTTGACATTGTTGTTGTTGTTGTTGACGTTGTTGTTTTTTATTTGACGTTGTTGTTGTTCTTTATTTGACGTTGTTATTGTTTATTTGACGTTGTTGTTGTTGTTGTTTATTTAACGTTGTTGTTGTTGACGTTGTTGTTGTTGTTATTGTTTATTTGACGTTGTTGTTGTTAATTTGACGTAGTTATTGTTGTTGACGTTGTTGTTGTTGTTGTTGTTGTTTATTTGACGTTTTTGTTGTTGTTGTTGTTGTTGTTGTTGTTTATTTGACATTGTTGTTGTTGTTGTTGTTGTTGTTTATTTGACGTTGTTGTTGTTGACGGTGTTGTTGTTGTTATTTATTTGACGTTGTTGTTGTTGTTGTTGTTTATTTGACGTTGTTGTTGTTGTTGTTATTATTGTTGTTGTTGTTGTTTATTTGACGTTGTTGATGTTGTTCTTTATTTGACGTTGCTGTCGTTGTTGTTCTTTATTTGACGTTGTTGTTGTTGTTTATTTGACATTGTTGTTGTTGTTGTTGTTGTTAATTTGACGTTGTTGTTGTTGTTGTTGTTTATTTGGCGTTGTTGTTGTATTTGACATTGTTGTTGTTTATTTGACGTTGTTGTTGTTGTTGACGTTGTTTTTGTTGTTGTTTATTTGACGTTGTTGTTGTTGTTTATTTGAAGTTGTTGTTGTTGTTTATTTGACGTTGTTGTTGTTGTTGTTGTTTATTTGACGTTGTTGTTGTTGTTGTTTATTTGACATTGTTGTTATTGACGGTGTTGTTGTTGTTTATTTGACGTTGTTGTTGTTGTTTATTCGACGTTGTTGTTGTTGTTGTTTATTAGACATTGTTGTTGTTGTTGACATAGTTGTTGTTGTTGTTGTTGTTTATTTGACGTTTTTGTTGTTGTTGACGTTGTTGTTGTTGTTGACGTTGTTGTTGTTGTTGTTGTTTATTTGCCGTTGTTGTTGTTGTTGACATAGTTGTTGTTGTTGTTGTTTATTTGACGTTGTTGTTGTTGTTGACGTTGTTGTTGTTGTTGTTGTTGTTTATTTGACTTTGTTGTTGTTGTTGTTTATTTGATGTTGTTGTTGTTGTTGACTTAGTTGTTGTTGTTGTTTATTTGACATTGTTGTTGTTGATGACGGTGTTGTTTATTTGACGTTGTTGTTGTTGTTTATTTGACGTTGTTGTTGTTGTTGACGTTGTTGTTGTTGTTTATTTGACGTTGTTGTTGTTATTTATTTGACATTGTTGTTATTGTTGACGTTGTTGTTGTTGTTGTTGTTTATTTGACATTGTTGTTGTTGTTGTTGACGTTGTTGTTGTTGTTGTTTATTTGACGTTGTTTTAGTATTGTTGTTTATTTGTCATTGTTGTTGTTATTTATTTGACGTTGTTGTGGGTGACATTGTTGTTGTTGTTGTTTATTTGACGTTGTTGTTGTTGTTGTTGTTTATTTGATGTAGTTGTTGTTGTTGACGTTGTTGTTGTTGTTGTTGTTTATTTGACGTTTTTGTTGTTGTTGATGTTGTTGTTGTTGTTGTATATTTGACGTTGTTGTAGTTGTTATTGTTGTTGTTGTTTATTTGACATTATTGTTGTTGTTGTTGTTGTTTATTTGACGTTATTGTTGTTGTTTATTTGACGTTGTTGTTGTTGTTTATTTGACGTTGTTGTTGTTGACGGTGTTGTTGTTGTTGTTTATTTGACATTGTTGTTGTGCTTGTTGTTGACGTTGTTGTTGTTGTTGTTTATTTGACGTTTTTGTTGTTGTTGATGTTGTTGTTGTTGTTGTATATTTGACGTTGTTGTAGTTGTTATTGTTGTTGTTGTTTATTTGACATTATTGTTGTTGTTGTTGTTTATTTGACGTTGTTGTTGTTGTTGTTTATTTGACGTTGTTGTTGTTGACGGTGTTGTTGTTGTTGTTGTTTATTTGACATTGTTGTTGTTCTTGTTATTGACGTTGTTGTTGTTTATTTGACGTTGTTGTTGTTGTTCTTTATTTGACGTTGTTATTGTTTATTTGACGTTGTTGTTGTTGTTTATTTAACGTTGTTGTTGTTGACATTGTTGTTTATGTTATTGTTTATTTGACATTGTTGTTGTTGTTGTTGTTTATTTGACGTAATTTTTGTTGTTGACATTGTTGTTGTTGTTGTTTATTTGACGTTTTTGTTGTTGTTGATGTTGTTGTTGTTTTTGTTTATTTGACGTTGTTGTTGTTGTTTATTTGACGGTGTTGTTGTTGACGGTGTTGTTGTTGTTATTTATTTGACGTTGTTGTTGTTGTTGTTTATTTGACGTTGTTGTTGTTGACGTTGTTGTTGTTGTTGTTTATTTGACGTTGTTGTTGTTGACATAGTTGTTGTTGTTGTTGTTTATTTGACGTTTTTGTTGTTGTTGATGTTGTTTTTGTTTTCGTTGTTGTTTATTTGACGTTGTTGTAGTTGTTTAATTGATGTTGTTGTTGTTGTTGTTGTTGTTTATTTGACGTTGTTGTTGTTGTTTATTTGACATTGTTGTTGTTGTTGATGTTGTTGTTGTTGTTGTTTATTTGACGCTGTTGTTGTTGTTGTTGTTGTTGTTGTTGACGTTGTTGTTGTTGTTGTTTATTTGACGTTGTTGTTGTTGTTGATGTTGTTGTTGTTGTTTATTTGACGTTGTTGTAGTTGTTATTGTTGTTGTTGTTTATTTGACATTGTTGTTGTTGTTGTTGTTTATTTGACGTTGTTGTTGTTGTTTATTTGACGTTGTTGTTGTTATTTATTTGACATTGTTGTTGTTGTTTATTTGACGTTGTTGTTTCTTGACGGTGTTGTTGTTGTTGTTTATTTGACATTGTTGTTGTTATTGTTGACGTTGTTGTTTTTTATTTGACGTTGTTGTTGTTGTTGTTCTTTATTTGACGTTGTTATTGTTTATTTGACGTTGTTGTTGTTGTTTATTTAACGTTGTTGTTGTTGACGTTGTTGTTGTTGTTATTGTTTATTTGACATTGTTGTTGTTAATTTGACGTAGTTATTGTTGTTGACGTTGTTGTTGTTGTTGTTGTTGTTTATTTGACGTTTTTGTTGTTGATGTTGTTGTTGTTGTTGTTTATTTGACATTGTTGTTGTTGTTGTTGTTTATTTGACGTTGTTGTTGTTGACGGTGTTGTTGTTGTTATTTATTTGACGTTGTTGTTGTTATTGTTGTTGTTTATTTGACGTTGTTGCTGTTGACGTTGTTGTTGTTGTTGTTGTTTATTTGATGTTGTTGTTGTTGTTGACATAGTTGTTGTTGTTGTTTATTTGACGTTTTTGTTGTTGTTGATGTTGTTGTTGTTTTCGTTGTTGTTTATTTGACATTGTTGTAGTTGTTTAATTGATGTTGTTGTTGTTGTTGTTTATTTAACGTTGTTGTTGTTGTTATTATTGTTGTTGTTGTTGTTTATTTGACGTTGTTGTTGTTGTTCTTTATTTGACGTTGTTGTCGTTGTTGTTCTTTATTTGACGTTGTTGTTGTTGTTTATTTGACATTGTTGTTGTTGTTGTTGTTGTTGTTAATTTGACGTTGTTGTTGTTGTTGTTTATTTGGCGTTGTTGTTGTTGTATTTGACATTGTTGTTGTTTATTTGACGTTGTTGTTGTTGTTGACGTTGTTTTTGTTGTTGTTTATTTGACGTTGTTATTGTTGTTGTTTATTTGAAGTTGTTGTTGTTGTTTATTTGACGTTGTTGTTGTTGTTGTTTATTTGACGTTGTTGTTGTTGTTGTTTATTTGACATTGTTGTTATTGACGGTGTTGTTGTTGTTTATTTGACGTTGTTGTTGTTGTTTATTCGACGTTGTTGTTGTTGTTGTTTATTAGACATTGTTGTTGTTGTTGACATAGTTGTTGTTGTTGTTGTTGTTGTTTATTTGACGTTGTTGTTGTTGTTGACGTTGTTGTTGTTGACGTTGTTGTTGTTGTTGTTTATTTGCCGTTGTTGTTGTTGTTGACATAGTTGTTGTTGTTGTTGTTTATTTGACGTTGTTGTTGTTGTTGACGTTGTTCTTGTTGTTGTTTATTTGACGTTGTTGTTGTTGTTGTTTATTTGACATTGTTGTTTTTGTTGACGTTGTTGTTGTTGTTGTTTATTTGACATTGTTGTTGTTGTTGTTGACGTTGTTGTTGTTGTTTATTTGACTTTGTTGTTGTTGTTGTTGTTGTTGTTGTTGTTTATTTGATGTTGTTGTTGTTGTTGACTTAGTTGTTGTTGTTGTTTATTTGACGTTGTTGTTGTTGATGACGATGTTGTTTATTTGACGTTGTTGTTGTTGTTTATTTGACGTTGTTGTTGTTGTTGACGTTGTTGTTGTTGTTTATTTGACGTTGTTGTTGTTATTTATTTGACATTGTTGTTATTATTGACGTTGTTGTTGTTGTTGTTTATTTGACATTGTTGTTGTTGTTGTTGACGTTGTTGTTGTTGTTGTTGTTGTTTATTTGACGTTGTTTTAGTATTGTTGTTTATTTGACATTGTTGTTGTTATTTATTTGACGTTGTTGTGGGTGACATTGTTGATGTTGTTGTTTATTTGACGTTGTTGTTGTTGTTATTGTTTATTTGATGTAGTTGTTGTTGTTGACGTTGTTGTTGTTATTGTTGTTGTTGTTTATTTGACGTTTTTGTTGTTGTTGATGTTGTTGTTGTTGTTGTATATTTGACGTTGTTGTAGTTGTTATTGTTGTTGTTGTTTATTTGACATTATTGTTGTTGTTGTTGTTTATTTGACGTTATTGTTATTGTTTATTTGACGTTGTTGTTGTTGTTTATTTGACGTTGTTGTTGTTGACGGTGTTGTTGTTGTTGTTTATTTGACATTGTTGTTGTGCTTGTTATTGACGTTGTTGTTGTTTATTTGACGTTGTTGTTGTTGTTCTTTATTTGACGTTGTTATTGTTTATTTGACGTTGTTGTTGTTGTTTATTTAACATTGTTGTTGTTGACATTGTTGTTGTTGTGATTGTTTATTTGACATTGTTGTTGTTGTTGTTGTTTATTTGACATTGTTGTTGTTGTTGTTGACGTTGTTGTTGTTGTTGTTTATTTGACGTTGTTTTAGTATTGTTGTTTATTTGACATTGTTGTTGTTATTTATTTGACGTTGTTGTGGGTGACATTGTTGTTGTTGTTGTTTATTTGACGTTGTTGTTGTTGTTGTTGTTTATTTGATGTAGTTGTTGTTGTTGACGTTGTTGTTGTTGTTGTTGTTGTTTATTTGACGTTTTTGTTGTTGTTGATGTTGTTGTTGTTGTTGTATATTTGACGTTGTTGTAGTTGTTATTGTTGTTGTTGTTTATTTGACATTATTGTTGTTGTTGTTGTTTATTTGACGTTATTGTTGTTGTTTATTTGACGTTGTTGTTGTTGTTTATTTGACGTTGTTGTTGTTGACGGTGTTGTTGTTGTTGTTTATTTGACATTGTTGTTGTGCTTGTTGTTGACGTTGTTGTTGTTGTTGTTTATTTGACGTTTTTGTTGTTGTTGATGTTGTTGTTGTTGTTGTATATTTGACGTTGTTGTAGTTGTTATTGTTGTTGTTGTTTATTTGACATTATTGTTGTTGTTGTTGTTTATTTGACGTTGTTGTTGTTGTTTATTTGACGTTGTTGTTGTTGTTGTTTATTTGACGTTGTTGTTGTTGACGGTGTTGTTGTTGTTGTTGTTTATTTGACATTGTTGTTGTTCTTGTTATTGACGTTGTTGTTGTTTATTTGACGTTGTTGTTGTTGTTCTTTATTTGACGTTGTTATTGTTTATTTGACGTTGTTGTTGTTGTTTATTTAACGTTGTTGTTGTTGACATTGTTGTTTATGTTATTGTTTATTTGACATTGTTGTTGTTGTTGTTTATTTGACGTAATTTTTGTTGTTGACATTGTTGTTGTTGTTGTTTATTTGACGTTTTTGTTGTTGTTGATGTTGTTGTTGTTTTTGTTTATTTGACGTTGTTGTTGTTGTTTATTTGACGGTGTTGTTGTTGACGGTGTTGTTGTTGTTATTTATTTGACGTTGTTGTTGTTGTTGTTTATTTGACGTTGTTGTTGTTGACGTTGTTGTTGTTGTTGTTTATTTGACGTTGTTGTTGTTGACATAATTGTTGTTGTTGTTGTTTATTTGACGTTTTTGTTGTTTTTGATGTTGTTTTTGTTTTCGTTGTTGTTTATTTGACGTTGTTGTAGTTGTTTAATTGACGTTGTTGTTGTTGTTGTTGTTTATTTGACGTTGTTGTTGTTGTTTATTAGACATTGTTGTTGTTGTTGACGTTGTTGTTGTTGTTGTTTATTTGACGTTGTTGTTGTTGTTGTTGTTGTTGACGTTGTTGTTGTTGTTGTTTATTTGACGTTGTTGTTGTTGTTGTTTATTTGACGTTGTTGTTGTTGTTGACTTAGTTGTTGTTGTTGTTGTTTATTTGACGTTGTTATTGTTGTTGACGTTGTTGTTTATTTGACGTTGTTGTTGTTGTTTATTTGACGTTGTTGTTGTTGTTGACGTCGTTGTTGTTGTTTATTTGACGTTGTTGTTGTTATTTATTTGACATTGTTGTTGTTGTTGACGTTGTTGTTGTTGTTGTTGTTGTTGTTTATTTGGCATTGTTGTTGTTGTTGACGTTGTTGTTGTTGTTGTTGTTGTTGTTGTTGTTGTTGTTGTTGTTGTTGTTGTTTATTTGACGTTGTTTTAGTATTGTTGTTTATTTGACATTGTTGTTGTTATTTATTTGACGTTGTTTTGGGTGACATTGTTGTTGTTGTTTATTTGACGTTGTTGTTGTTATTTATTTGACGTAGTTGTTGTTGACGTTGTTGTTGTTGTTGTTGTTTATTTGACGTTTTTGTTGTTGTTGATGTTGTTGTTGTTGTATATTTGACGTTGTTGTAGTTGTTATTGTTGTTGTTGTTTATTTGACATTGTTGTTGTTGTTGTTGTTTATTTGACGTTGTTGTTGTTGTTTATTTGACGTTGTTGTTGTTATTTATTTGACATTGTTGTTGTTGTTTATTTGACGTTGTTGTTTCTTGACGGTGTTGTTGTTGTTGTTGTTTATTTGACATTGTTGTTGTTGTTGTTGACGTTGTTGTTTTTTATTTGACGTTGTTGTTGTTGTTCTTTATTTGACGTTGTTATTGTTTATTTGACGTTGTTGTTGTTGTTTATTTAACGTTGTTGTTGTTGACGTTGTTGTTGTTGTTATTGTTTATTTGACATTGTTGTTGTTAATTTGACGTAGTTATTGTTGTTGACGTTGTTGTTGTTGTTGTTGTTGTTTATTTGACGTTTTTGTTGTTGATGTTGTTGTTGTTGTTGTTGTTTATTTGACATTGTTGTTGTTGTTGTTGTTTATTTGACGTTGTTGTTGTTGACGGTGTTGTTGTTGTTATTTATTTGACGTTGTTGTTGTTATTGTTGTTGTTTATTTGACGTTGTTGTTGTTGTATTTGACATTGTTGTTGTTTATTTGACGTTGTTGTTGTTGTTGACGTTGTTTTTGTTGTTGTTTATTTGACGTTGTTATTGTTGTTGTTTATTTGAAGTTGTTGTTGTTGTTTATTTGACGTTGTTGTTGTTGTTGTTGTTTATTTGACGTTGTTGTTGTTGTTGTTTATTTGACATTGTTGTTATTGACGGTGTTGTTGTTGTTTATTTGACGTTGTTGTTGTTGTTTATTCGACGTTGTTGTTGTTGTTGTTTATTAGACATTGTTGTTGTTGTTGACATAGTTGTTGTTGTTGTTGTTGTTGTTTATTTGACGTTGTTGTTGTTGTTGACGTTGTTGTTGTTGACGTTGTTGTTGTTGTTGTTTATTTGCCGTTGTTGTTGTTGTTGACATAGTTGTTGTTGTTGTTGTTTATTTGACGTTGTTGTTGTTGTTGACGTTGTTCTTGTTGTTGTTTATTTGACGTTGTTGTTGTTGTTGTTTATTTGACATTGTTGTTTTTGTTGACGTTGTTGTTGTTGTTGTTTATTTGACATTGTTGTTGTTGTTGTTGACGTTGTTGTTGTTGTTTATTTGACTTTGTTGTTGTTGTTGTTGTTGTTGTTGTTGTTTATTTGATGTTGTTGTTGTTGTTGACTTAGTTGTTGTTGTTGTTTATTTGACGTTGTTGTTGTTGATGACGATGTTGTTTATTTGACGTTGTTGTTGTTGTTTATTTGACGTTGTTGTTGTTGTTGACGTTGTTGTTGTTGTTTATTTGACGTTGTTGTTGTTATTTATTTGACATTGTTGTTATTATTGACGTTGTTGTTGTTGTTGTTTATTTGACATTGTTGTTGTTGTTGTTGACGTTGTTGTTGTTGTTGTTGTTGTTTATTTGACGTTGTTTTAGTATTGTTGTTTATTTGACATTGTTGTTGTTATTTATTTGACGTTGTTGTGGGTGACATTGTTGTTGTTGTTGTTTATTTGACGTTGTTGTTGTTGTTATTGTTTATTTGATGTAGTTGTTGTTGTTGACGTTGTTGTTGTTATTGTTGTTGTTGTTTATTTGACGTTTTTGTTGTTGTTGATGTTGTTGTTGTTGTTGTATATTTGACGTTGTTGTAGTTGTTATTGTTGTTGTTGTTTATTTGACATTATTGTTGTTGTTGTTGTTTATTTGACGTTATTGTTATTGTTTATTTGACGTTGTTGTTGTTGTTTATTTGACGTTGTTGTTGTTGACGGTGTTGTTGTTGTTGTTTATTTGACATTGTTGTTGTGCTTGTTATTGACGTTGTTGTTGTTTATTTGACGTTGTTGTTGTTGTTCTTTATTTGACGTTGTTATTGTTTATTTGACGTTGTTGTTGTTGTTTATTTAACATTGTTGTTGTTGACATTGTTGTTGTTGTGATTGTTTATTTGACATTGTTGTTGTTGTTGTTGTTTATTTGACATTGTTGTTGTTGTTGTTGACGTTGTTGTTGTTGTTGTTTATTTGACGTTGTTTTAGTATTGTTGTTTATTTGACATTGTTGTTGTTATTTATTTGACGTTGTTGTGGGTGACATTGTTGTTGTTGTTGTTTATTTGACGTTGTTGTTGTTGTTGTTGTTTATTTGATGTAGTTGTTGTTGTTGACGTTGTTGTTGTTGTTGTTGTTGTTTATTTGACGTTTTTGTTGTTGTTGATGTTGTTGTTGTTGTTGTATATTTGACGTTGTTGTAGTTGTTATTGTTGTTGTTGTTTATTTGACATTATTGTTGTTGTTGTTGTTTATTTGACGTTATTGTTGTTGTTTATTTGACGTTGTTGTTGTTGTTTATTTGACGTTGTTGTTGTTGACGGTGTTGTTGTTGTTGTTTATTTGACATTGTTGTTGTGCTTGTTGTTGACGTTGTTGTTGTTGTTGTTTATTTGACGTTTTTGTTGTTGTTGATGTTGTTGTTGTTGTTGTATATTTGACGTTGTTGTAGTTGTTATTGTTGTTGTTGTTTATTTGACATTATTGTTGTTGTTGTTGTTTATTTGACGTTGTTGTTGTTGTTTATTTGACGTTGTTGTTGTTGTTGTTTATTTGACGTTGTTGTTGTTGACGGTGTTGTTGTTGTTGTTGTTTATTTGACATTGTTGTTGTTCTTGTTATTGACGTTGTTGTTGTTTATTTGACGTTGTTGTTGTTGTTCTTTATTTGACGTTGTTATTGTTTATTTGACGTTGTTGTTGTTGTTTATTTAACGTTGTTGTTGTTGACATTGTTGTTTATGTTATTGTTTATTTGACATTGTTGTTGTTGTTGTTTATTTGACGTAATTTTTGTTGTTGACATTGTTGTTGTTGTTGTTTATTTGACGTTTTTGTTGTTGTTGATGTTGTTGTTGTTTTTGTTTATTTGACGTTGTTGTTGTTGTTTATTTGACGGTGTTGTTGTTGACGGTGTTGTTGTTGTTATTTATTTGACGTTGTTGTTGTTGTTGTTTATTTGACGTTGTTGTTGTTGACGTTGTTGTTGTTGTTGTTTATTTGACGTTGTTGTTGTTGACATAATTGTTGTTGTTGTTGTTTATTTGACGTTTTTGTTGTTTTTGATGTTGTTTTTGTTTTCGTTGTTGTTTATTTGACGTTGTTGTAGTTGTTTAATTGACGTTGTTGTTGTTGTTGTTGTTTATTTGACGTTGTTGTTGTTGTTTATTAGACATTGTTGTTGTTGTTGACGTTGTTGTTGTTGTTGTTTATTTGACGTTGTTGTTGTTGTTGTTGTTGTTGACGTTGTTGTTGTTGTTGTTTATTTGACGTTGTTGTTGTTGTTGTTTATTTGACGTTGTTGTTGTTGTTGACTTAGTTGTTGTTGTTGTTGTTTATTTGACGTTGTTATTGTTGTTGACGTTGTTGTTTATTTGACGTTGTTGTTGTTGTTTATTTGACGTTGTTGTTGTTGTTGACGTCGTTGTTGTTGTTTATTTGACGTTGTTGTTGTTATTTATTTGACATTGTTGTTGTTGTTGACGTTGTTGTTGTTGTTGTTGTTGTTGTTGTTTATTTGGCATTGTTGTTGTTGTTGACGTTGTTGTTGTTGTTGTTGTTGTTGTTGTTGTTGTTGTTGTTGTTGTTGTTGTTTATTTGACGTTGTTTTAGTATTGTTGTTTATTTGACATTGTTGTTGTTATTTATTTGACGTTGTTTTGGGTGACATTGTTGTTGTTGTTTATTTGACGTTGTTGTTGTTATTTATTTGACGTAGTTGTTGTTGACGTTGTTGTTGTTGTTGTTGTTTATTTGACGTTTTTGTTGTTGTTGATGTTGTTGTTGTTGTATATTTGACGTTGTTGTAGTTGTTATTGTTGTTGTTGTTTATTTGACATTGTTGTTGTTGTTGTTGTTTATTTGACGTTGTTGTTGTTGTTTATTTGACGTTGTTGTTGTTATTTATTTGACATTGTTGTTGTTGTTTATTTGACGTTGTTGTTTCTTGACGGTGTTGTTGTTGTTGTTGTTTATTTGACATTGTTGTTGTTGTTGTTGACGTTGTTGTTTTTTATTTGACGTTGTTGTTGTTGTTGTTCTTTATTTGACGTTGTTATTGTTTATTTGACGTTGTTGTTGTTGTTTATTTAACGTTGTTGTTGTTGACGTTGTTGTTGTTGTTATTGTTTATTTGACATTGTTGTTGTTAATTTGACGTAGTTATTGTTGTTGACGTTGTTGTTGTTGTTGTTGTTGTTTATTTGACGTTTTTGTTGTTGATGTTGTTGTTGTTTATTTGACATTGTTGTTGTTGTTGTTGTTTATTTGACGTTGTTGTTGTTGACGGTGTTGTTGTTGTTATTTATTTGACGTTGTTGTTGTTATTGTTGTTGTTTATTTGACGTTGTTGCTGTTGACGTTGTTGTTGTTGTTGTTGTTTATTTGATGTTGTTGTTGTTGTTGACATAGTTGTTGTTGTTGTTTATTTGACGTTTTTGTTGTTGTTGATGTTGTTGTTGTTTTCGTTGTTGTTTATTTGACATTGTTGTAGTTGTTTAATTGATGTTGTTGTTGTTGTTGTTTATTTAACGTTGTTGTTGTTGTTATTATTGTTGTTGTTGTTGTTTATTTGACGTTGTTGTTGTTGTTCTTTATTTGACGTTGTTGTCGTTGTTGTTCTTTATTTGACGTTGTTGTTGTTGTTTATTTGACATTGTTGTTGTTGTTGTTGTTGTTAATTTGACGTTGTTGTTGTTGTTGTTTATTTGGCGTTGTTGTTGTTGTATTTGACATTGTTGTTGTTTATTTGACGTTGTTGTTGTTGTTGACGTTGTTTTTGTTGTTGTTTATTTGACGTTGTTGTTGTTGTTGTTTATTTGAAGTTGTTGTTGTTGTTTATTTGACGTTGTTGTTGTTGTTGTTGTTTATTTGACGTTGTTGTTGTTGTTGTTTATTTGACATTGTTGTTATTGACGGTGTTGTTGTTGTTTATTTGACGTTGTTGTTGTTGTTTATTCGACGTTGTTGTTGTTGTTGTTTATTAGACATTGTTGTTGTTGTTGACATAGTTGTTGTTGTTGTTGTTGTTGTTTATTTGACGTTGTTGTTGTTGTTGACGTTGTTGTTGTTGTTGACGTTGTTGTTGTTGTTGTTTATTTGCCGTTGTTGTTGTTGTTGACATAGTTGTTGTTGTTGTTGTTTATTTGACGTTGTTGTTGTTGTTGACGTTGTTGTTGTTGTTGTTTATTTGACGTTGTTGTTGTTGTTGTTTATTTGACATTGTTGTTTTTGTTGACGTTGTTGTTGTTGTTGTTTATTTGACATTGTTGTTGTTGTTGTTGACGTTGTTGTTGTTGTTTATTTGACTTTGTTGTTGTTGTTGTTGTTGTTGTTTATTTGATGTTGTTGTTGTTGTTGACTTAGTTGTTGTTGTTGTTTATTTGACGTTGTTGTTGTTGATGACGGTGTTGTTTATTTGACGTTGTTGTTGTTGTTTATTTGACGTTGTTGTTGTTGTTGACGTTGTTGTTGTTGTTTATTTGACGTTGTTGTTGTTATTTATTTGACATTGTTGTTATTGTTGACGTTGTTGTTGTTGTTGTTGTTGTTTATTTGACATTGTTGTTGTTGTTGTTGACGTTGTTGTTGTTGTTGTTGTTGTTTATTTGACGTTGTTTTAGTATTGTTGTTTATTTGACATTGTTGTTGTTATTTATTTGACGTTGTTATGGGTGACATTGTTGTTGTTGTTGTTTATTTGACGTTGTTGTTGTTGTTGTTGTTTATTTGATGTAGTTGTTGTTGTTGACGTTGTTGTTGTTATTGTTGTTGTTGTTTATTTGACGTTTTTGTTGTTGTTGATGTTGTTGTTGTTGTTGTATATTTGACGTTGTTGTAGTTGTTATTGTTGTTGTTGTTTATTTGACATTATTGTTGTTGTTGTTGTTTATTTGACGTTATTGTTATTGTTTATTTGACGTTGTTGTTGTTGTTTATTTGACGTTGTTGTTGTTGACGGTGTTGTTGTTGTTGTTTATTTGACATTGTTGTTGTGCTTGTTATTGACGTTGTTGTTGTTTATTTGACGTTGTTGTTGTTGTTCTTTATTTGACGTTGTTATTGTTTATTTGACGTTGTTGTTGTTGTTTATTTAACATTGTTGTTGTTGACATTGTTGTTGTTGTGATTGTTTATTTGACATTGTTGTTGTTGTTGTTGTTTATTTGACGTAATTTTTGTTGTTGACGTTGTTGTTGTTGTTGTTTATTTGACGTTTTTGTTGTTGTTGATGTTGTTGTTGTTGTTGTTTATTTGACGTTGTTGTTGTTGTTGTTTATTTGACGTTGTTGTTGTTGACGGTGTTGTTGTTGATATTTATTTGACGTTGTTGTTGTTGTTGTTTATTTGACGTTTTTGTTGTTGTTGATGTTGTTGTTGTTGTTGTATATTTGACGTTGTTGTAGTTGTTATTGTTGTTGTTGTTGTTTATTTGACATTATTGTTGTTGTTGTTGTTTATTTGACGTTGTTGTTGTTGTTTATTTGACGTTGTTGTTGTTGTTGTTGTTTATTTGACGTTGTTGTTGTTGACGTTGTTGTTGTTGTTGTTGTTTATTTGACGTTGTTGTTGTTGACGGTGTTGTTGTTGTTGTTGTTTATTTGACATTGTTGTTGTTCTTGTTATTGACGTTGTTGTTGTTTATTTGACGTTGTTGTTGTTGTTCTTTATTTGACGTTGTTATTGTTTATTTGACGTTGTTGTTGTTGTTTATTTAACGTTGTTGTTGTTGACATTGTTGTTTATGTTATTGTTTATTTGACATTGTTGTTGTTGTTGTTGTTGTTTATTTGCCGTAATTTTTGTTGTTGACATTGTTGTTGTTGTTGTTGTTTATTTGACGTTTTTGTTGTTGTTGATGTTGTTGTTGTTTTTGTTTATTTGACGTTGTTGTTGTTGTTTATTTGACGGTGTTGTTGTTGACGGTGTTGTTGTTGTTATTTATTTGACGTTGTTGTTGTTGTTGTTTATTTGACGTTGTTGTTGTTGACGTTGTTGTTGTTGTTGTTTATTTGACGTTGTTGTTGTTGACATAGTTATTATTGTTGTTGTTTATTTGACGTTTTTGTTGTTGTTGATGTTGTTGTTGTTTTCGTTGTTGTTTATTTGACGTTGTTGTAGTTGTTTATTTGACGTTGTTGTTGTTGTTGTTTATTTGACGTTGTTGTTGTTGTTGTTATTGTTGTTGTTGTTGTTTATTTGACGTTGTTGTTGTTGTTGTTTATTTGACGTTGTTGTTGTTGTTGTTTATTTGACGTTGTTGTTGTTATTTATTTGACGTTGTTGTGGGTGACATTGTTGTTGTTGTTTATTTGACGTTGTTGTAGTTGTTTATTTGACGTAGTTGTTGTTGTTGACGTTGTTGTTGTTGTTGTTGTTTATTTGACGTTTTTGTTGTTGTTGATGTTGTTGTTGTTGTTGTTGTATATTTGACGTTGTTGTAGTTGTTATTGTTGTTGTTGTTTATTTGACATTGTTGTTGTTGTTGTTGTTGTTTATTTGACGTTGTTGTTGTTGTTTATTTGAGGTTGTTGTTGTTGTTGTTTATTTGACGTTGTTGTTGTTGACGGTGTTGTTGTTGTTGTTGTTTATTTGACATTGTTGTTGTTGTTGTTGACGTTGTTGTTATTTATTTGACATTGTTGTTGTTGTTGTTTATTTGACGTTGTTGTTGTTGTTTATTTGATGTTGTTGTTGTTGTTGTTTATTTGACGTTGTTGTTGTTGTTGTTTATTTGACATTGTTGTTATTGACGGTGTTGTTGTTGTTTATTTGACGTTGTTGTTGTTGTTGTTTATTTGATGTTGTTGTTGTTGTTGTTTACTAGACATTGTTGTTGTTGTTGACATAGTTGTTGTTGTTGTTGTTTATTTGACGTTGTTGTTGTTGTTGACGTTGTTGTTATTGTTGACGTTGTTGTTGTTGTTGTTGTTTATTTGACGTTGTTGTTGTTGTTGACGTTGTTGTTGTTGTTATTTATTTGAAGTTGTTGTTGTTGTTGTTTATTTGACATTGTTGTTTTTGTTGACGTTGTTGTTGTTGTTTATTTGACATTGTTGTTGTTGTTGTTGTTGTTTATTTGACTTTGTTGTTAATGTTGTTGTTTATTTGACGTTGTTGTTGTTGTTGACTTAGTTGTTGTTGTTGTTTATTTGACGTTGTTGTTGTTGACGGTGTTGTTTATTTGACGTTGTTGTTGTTGTTTATTTGACGTTGTTGTTGTTGTTGACGTTGTTGTTGTTGTTTATTTGACGTTGTTGTTGTTATTTATTTGACATTGTTGTTGTTGTTGACGTTGTTGTTGTTGTTGTTGTTGTTTATTTGACATTGTTGTTGTTGTTGTTGTTGACGTTGTTGTTGTTGTTGTTGTTGTTTATTTGACGTTGTTTTAGTATTGTATTTTTTTGACATTGTTGTGATTATTTATTTGACGTTGTTGTTGTTGTTTATTTGACGTTGTTGTTGTTGTTGTTTATTTGACGTTGTTGTTGTTGTTGTTTATTTGACATTGTTGTTGTTGACGGTGTTGTTGTTGTTTATTTGACGTTGTTGTTGTTTATTTGACGTTGTTGTTGTTGTTGTTTATTAGACATTGTTGTTGTTGTTGACATAGTTGTTGTTGTTGTTGTTTATTTGACGTTGTTGTTGTTGTTGACGTTGTTGTTGTTGACATAGGTGTTGTTGTTGTTGTTTATTTGACGTTGTTGTTGTTGTTGACGTTGTTGTTGTTGTTGTTTATTTGTCGTTGTTGTTGTTGTTGACATAGTTGTTGTTGTTGTTGTTGTTTATTTGACGTTGTTGTTGTTGTTGACGTTGTTGTTGTTGTTGTTTATTTGACGTTGTTGTTGTTGTTATTTATTTGACATTGTTGTTTTTGTTGACGTTGTTCTTGTTTTTGTTGTTTATTTGACATTGTTGTTGTTGTTGTTGACGTTGTTGTTGTTGTTGTTTATTTGACTTTGTTGTTGTTGTTGTTTTTGTTGTTTATTTGACGTTGTTGTTGTTGTTGACTTAGTTGTTGTTGTTGTTTATTTGACGTTGTTGTTTTTGTTGACGGTGTTGTTTATTTGACGTTGTTGTTGTTGTTGACGTTGTTGTTGTTGTTTATTTGACATTGTTGTTGTTATTTATTTGACATTGTTGTTGTTGTTGACGTTGTTGTTGTTGTTGTTGTTGTTTATTTGACATTTTTGTTGTTGTTGTTGTTGACGTTGTTGTTGTTGTTGTTGTTGTTTATTTGACGTTGTTTTAGTATTGTTGTTTATTTGACATTGTTGTTGTTATTTATTTGACGTTGTTGTGGGTGATATTGTTGTTGTTGTTGTTTATTTGACGTTGTTGTTGTTGTTGTTTATTTGACGTAGTTGTTGTTGTTGACGTTGTTGTTGTTGTTTATTTGACGTTTTTGTTGTTGTTGATGTTGTTGTTGTTGTATATTTGACGTTGTTGTAGTTGTTATTGTTGTTGTTGTTTATTTGACATTATTGTTGTTATTGTTGTTAATTGACGTTGTTGTTGTTGTTTATTTGACGTTGTTGTTGTTGTTTATTTGACGGTGTTGTTGTTGACGGTGTTGTTGTTGTTATTTATTTGACGTTGTTGTTGTTGTTGTTTATTTGACGTTGTTGTTGTTGACGTTGTTGTTGTTGTTGTTGTTTATTTGATGTTGTTGTTGTTGACATAGTTGTTGTTGTTGTTGTTTATTTGACGTTTTTGTTGTTGTTGATGTTGTTGTTGTTTTCGTTGTTGTTTATTTGACGTTGTTGTAGTTGTTTAATTGACGTTGTTGTTGTTGTTGTTGTTTATTTGACGTTGTTGTTGTTGTAATTGTTGTTGTTGTTGTTTATTTGACGTTGTTGTTGTTGTTGTTTATTTGACGTTGTTGTTGTTGTTGTTGTTTATTTGACGTTGTTGTTGTTATTTATTTGACGTTGTTGTGGGTGACATTGTTGTTGTTGTTTATTTGACGTTGTTGTAGTTGTTTATTTGACGTAGTTGTTGTTGTTGACGTTGTTGTTGTTGTTGTTGTTGTTTATTTGACGTTTTTGTTGTTGTTGATGTTGTTTGTATTTGTTGTTGTATATTTGACGTTGTTGTAGTTGTTATTGTTGTTGTTGTTTATTTGACATTGTTGTTGTTGTTGTTGTTTATTTGACGTTGTTGTTGTTGTTGTTTATTTGAGGTGGTTGTTGTTGTTTATTTGACGTTGTTGTTGTTGACGGTGTTGTTGTTGTTGTTTATTTGACATTGTTGTTGTTGTTGTTGAAGTTGTTGTTGTTTATTTGACGTTGTTGTTGTTGTTGTTCTTCTTCTTTATTTGACGTTGTTATTGTTTATTTGACGTTGTTGTTGTTGTTGTTTATTTAACGTTGTTGTTGTTGTTGTCGTTGTTGTTGTTGTTATTGTTTATTTGACGTTGTTGTTGTTGTTTATTTGACGTAGTTGTTGTTGTTGACGTTGTTGTAGTTGTTGTTTATTTGACGTTGTTGTTGTTGTTTATTTGACGTTGTTGTTGTTGTTGTTTATTTGACGTTGTTGTTGTTGACATAGTTGTGGTTGTTGTTGTTTATTTGACGTTTTTGTTGTTGTTGATGTTGTTGTTGTTTTCGTTGTTGTTTATTTGACGTTGTTGTAGTTTTTTATTTGACGTTGTTGTTGTTGTTGTTATATATTTGACGTTGTTGTTGTTGTTGTTATTGTTGTTGTTGTTGTTTATTTGACGTTGTTGTTGTTGTTGTTTATTTGACGTTGTTGTTGTTGTTGTTGTTGTTTATTTGACGTTGTTGTTGTTATTTATTTGACGTTGTTGTGGGTGACATTGTTGTTGTTTATTTGACGTTGTTGTAATTGTTTATTTGACGTAGTTGTTGTTGTTGACGTTGGTGTTGTTGTTGTTGTTGTTTATTTGACGTTTTTGTTGTTGTTGATGTTGTTGTTGTTGTTGTTGTATATTTGACGTTGTTGTAGTTGTTATTGTTGTTGTTGTTTATTTGACATTGTTGTTGTTGTTGTTGTTGTTGTTTATTTGACGTTGTTGTTGTTGTTTATTTGAGGTTGTTGTTGTTGTTTATTTGACGTTGTTGTTGTTGACGGTATTGTTGTTGTTGGTGTTTATTTGACATTGTTGTTGTTGTTGTTGACGTTGTTGTTGTTTATTTGACGTTGTTGTTGTTGTTTATTTGACATTGTTGTTGTTGTTGTATATTTAACGTTGTTGTTGTTGTTTATTTGACGTTGTTGTTGTTGTTGTTTATTTGACATTGTTGTTATTGACGGTGTTGTTGTTGTTTATTTGACGTTGTTGTTGTTGTTGTTTATTTGAAGTTGTTGTTGTTGTTGTTTATTAGACATTGTTGTTGTTGTTGACATAGTTGTTGTTGTTGTTGTTGTTTATTTGACGTTGTTGTTGTTGTTGACGTTGTTGTTATTGTTGACGTTGTTGTTGTTGTTGTTTATTTGTCGTTGTTGTTGTTGTTGACATAGTTGTTGTTGTTGTTTTTGTTTATTTGACGTTGTTGTTGTTGTTGACGTTGTTGTTGTTGTTGTTGTTTATTTGATGTTGTTGTTGTTGTTGTTTATTTGACATTGTTGTTTTTGTTGACGTTGTTGTTGTTGTTTATTTGACATTGTTGTTGTTGTTGTTGACGTTGTTGTTGTTGTTTATTTGACTTTGTTGTTGTTGTTGTTTATTTGACGTTGTTGTTGTTGTTGACTTAGTTTTTGTTGTTGTTTATTTGACGTTGTTGTTGTTGTTGTTGACGGTGTTATTTATTTGACGTTGTTGTTGTTGTTTATTTAACGTTGTTGTTGTTGTTGACGTTGTTGTTGTTGTTTATTTGACGTTGTTGTTGTTATTTATTTGACATTGTTGTTGTTGTTGACGTTGTTGTTGTTGTTGTTGTTGTTTATTTGACATTGTTGTTGGTGTTGTTGTTGACGTTGTTGTTGTTGTTGTTTATTTGACGTTGTTTTAGTATTGTATTTTTTTTGACATTGTTGTTGTTATTTATTTGACGTTGTTATGGGTGACATTGTTGTTGTTTTTGTTTATTTGACGTTGTTGTTGTTGTTTATTTGACGTTGTTGTGGGTGACATTGTTGTTGTTTATTTGACGTTGTTGTAATTGTTTATTTGACGTAGTTGTTGTTGTTGACGTTGTTGTTGTTGTTGTTGTTTATTTGACGTTTTTGTTGTTGTTGATGTTGTTGTTGTTGTTGTTGTATATTTGACGTTGTTGTAGTTGTTATTGTTGTTGTTGTTTATTTGACATTGTTGTTGTTGTTGTTGTTGTTGTTGTTTATTTGACGTTGTTGTTGTTGTTTATTTGAGGTTGTTGTTGTTGTTGTTGTTTATTTGACGTTGTTGTTGTTGTTTATTTGACATTGTCGTTATTGACGGTGTTGTTGTTGTTTATTTGACGTTGTTGTTGTTGTTGTTTATTAGACATTGTTGTTGTTGTTGACATAGTTGTTGTTGTTGTTGTTTATTTGACGTTGTTGTTGTTGTTGACGTTGTTGTTGTTGTTGACATAGTTGTTGTTGTTGTTGTTTATTTGACGTTGTTGTTGTTGTTGACGTTGTTGTTGTTGTTGTTGTTGTTTATTTGTCGTTGTTGTTGTTGACATAGTTGTTGTTGTTGTTGTTTATTTGTCGTTGTTGTTGTTGACGTTGTTGTTGTTGTTGTTGTTTATTTGACGTTGTTGTTGTTGTTGTTTATTTGACATTGTTGTTTTTGTTGACATTGTTGTTGTTGTTGTTTATTTGACATTATTGTTGTTGTTGTTGTTTATTTGACATTTTTGTTGTTGTTGTTGACGTTGTTGTTGTTGTTGTTGTTGTTGTTGTTTATTTGACGTTGTTTTAGTATTGTTGTTTATTTGACATTGTTGTTGTTATTTATTTGACGTTGTTGTGGG
Source organism: Vicia faba (assembly GCA_948472305.1). Classification (NCBI taxonomy): domain Eukaryota; kingdom Viridiplantae; phylum Streptophyta; class Magnoliopsida; order Fabales; family Fabaceae; genus Vicia; species Vicia faba. The sequence goes on along the minus strand of OX451739.1, from coordinate 387,573,885 downwards.
TGATATTGTTGTTGTTGTTGTTGTTTATTTGACGTTGTTGTTGTTGTTTATTTGACGTAGTTGTTGTTGTTGTTGTTGTTTATTTGACGTTTTTGTTGTTGTTGATGTTGTTGTTGTTGTTGAATATTTGACGTTGTTGTAGTTGTTATTGTTGTTGTTGTTTATTTGACATTATTATTGTTGTTGTTATTTATTTGACGTTGTTGTTGTTTATTTGACGTTGTTGTTGTTTATTTGACGGTGTTGTTGTTGACGGTGTTGTTGTTGTTATTTATTTGACGTTGTTGTTGTTGTTGTTGTTTATTTGACATTATTGTTGTTATTGTTGTTTATTTGACGTTATTGTTGTTGTTTATTTGACGTTGTTGTTGTTGTTTATTTGACGGTGTTGTTGTTGACGGTGTTGTTGTTGTTATTTATTTGACGTTGTTGTTGTTGTTGTTTATTTGACGTTGTTGTTGTTGACGTTGTTGTTGTTGTTGTTGTTTATTTGATGTTGTTGTTGTTGACATAGTTGTTGTTGTTGTTGTTTATTTGACGTTTTTGTTGTTGTTGATGTTGTTGTTGTTTTCGTTGTTGTTTATTTGACGTTGTTGTAGTTGTTTAATTGACGTTGTTGTTGTTGTTGTTGTTTATTTGACGTTGTTGTTGTTGTAATTGTTGTTGTTGTTGTTTATTTGACGTTGTTGTTGTTGTTGTTTATTTGACGTTGTTGTTGTTGTTGTTGTTTATTTGACGTTGTTGTTGTTATTTATTTGACGTTGTTGTGGGTGACATTGTTGTTGTTGTTTATTTGACGTTGTTGTAGTTGTTTATTTGACGTAGTTGTTGTTGTTGACGTTGTTGTTGTTGTTGTTGTTGTTTATTTGACGTTTTTGTTGTTGTTGATGTTGTTTGTATTTGTTGTTGTATATTTGACGTTGTTGTAGTTGTTATTGTTGTTGTTGTTTATTTGACATTGTTGTTGTTGTTGTTGTTTATTTGACGTTGTTGTTGTTGTTGTTTATTTGAGGTGGTTGTTGTTGTTTATTTGACGTTGTTGTTGTTGACGGTGTTGTTGTTGTTGTTTATTTGACATTGTTGTTGTTGTTGTTGAAGTTGTTGTTGTTTATTTGACGTTGTTGTTGTTGTTGTTCTTCTTCTTTATTTGACGTTGTTATTGTTTATTTGACGTTGTTGTTGTTGTTGTTTATTTAACGTTGTTGTTGTTGTTGTCGTTGTTGTTGTTGTTATTGTTTATTTGACGTTGTTGTTGTTGTTTGTTTGACGTAGTTGTTGTTGTTGACGTTGTTGTAGTTGTTGTTTATTTGACGTTGTTGTTGTTGTTTATTTGACGTTGTTGTTGTTGTTGTTGTTTATTTGACGTTGTTGTTGTTGACATAGTTGTGGTTGTTGTTGTTTATTTGACGTTTTTGTTGTTGTTGATGTTGTTGTTGTTTTCGTTGTTGTTTATTTGACGTTGTTGTAGTTGTTTATTTGACGTTGTTGTTGTTGTTGTTATATATTTGACGTTGTTGTTGTTGTTGTTATTGTTGTTGTTGTTGTTTATTTGACGTTGTTGTTGTTGTTGTTTATTTGACGTTGTTGTTGTTGTTGTTGTTGTTTATTTGACGTTGTTGTTGTTATTTATTTGACGTTGTTGTGGGTGACATTGTTGTTGTTTATTTGACGTTGTTGTAATTGTTTATTTGACGTAGTTGTTGTTGTTGACGTTGGTGTTGTTGTTGTTGTTGTTTATTTGACGTTTTTGTTGTTGTTGATGTTGTTGTTGTTGTTGTTGTATATTTGACGTTGTTGTAGTTGTTATTGTTGTTGTTGTTTATTTGACATTGTTGTTGTTGTTGTTGTTGTTGTTTATTTGACGTTGTTGTTGTTGTTTATTTGAGGTTGTTGTTGTTGTTTATTTGACGTTGTTGTTGTTGACGGTATTGTTGTTGTTGGTGTTTATTTGACATTGTTGTTGTTGTTGTTGACGTTGTTGTTGTTTATTTGACGTTGTTGTTGTTGTTTATTTGACATTGTTGTTGTTGTTGTATATTTAACGTTGTTGTTGTTGTTTATTTGACGTTGTTGTTGTTGTTGTTTATTTGACATTGTTGTTATTGACGGTGTTGTTGTTGTTTATTTGACGTTGTTGTTGTTGTTGTTTATTTGAAGTTGTTGTTGTTGTTGTTTATTAGACATTGTTGTTGTTGTTGACATAGTTGTTGTTGTTGTTGTTGTTTATTTGACGTTGTTGTTGTTGTTGACGTTGTTGTTATTGTTGACGTTGTTGTTGTTGTTGTTTATTTGTCGTTGTTGTTGTTGTTGACATAGTTGTTGTTGTTGTTTTTGTTTATTTGACGTTGTTGTTGTTGTTGACGTTGTTGTTGTTGTTGTTGTTTATTTGATGTTGTTGTTGTTGTTGTTTATTTGACATTGTTGTTTTTGTTGACGTTGTTGTTGTTGTTTATTTGACATTGTTGTTGTTGTTGTTGACGTTGTTGTTGTTGTTTATTTGACTTTGTTGTTGTTGTTGTTTATTTGACGTTGTTGTTGTTGTTGACTTAGTTTTTGTTGTTGTTTATTTGACGTTGTTGTTGTTGTTGTTGACGGTGTTATTTATTTGACGTTGTTGTTGTTGTTTATTTAACGTTGTTGTTGTTGTTGACGTTGTTGTTGTTGTTTATTTGACGTTGTTGTTGTTATTTATTTGACATTGTTGTTGTTGTTGACGTTGTTGTTGTTGTTGTTGTTGTTTATTTGACATTGTTGTTGGTGTTGTTGTTGACGTTGTTGTTGTTGTTGTTTATTTGACGTTGTTTTAGTATTGTATTTTTTTTGACATTGTTGTTGTTATTTATTTGACGTTGTTATGGGTGACATTGTTGTTGTTTTTGTTTATTTGACGTTGTTGTTGTTGTTTATTTGACGTTGTTGTGGGTGACATTGTTGTTGTTTATTTGACGTTGTTGTAATTGTTTATTTGACGTAGTTGTTGTTGTTGACGTTGTTGTTGTTGTTGTTGTTTATTTGACGTTTTTGTTGTTGTTGATGTTGTTGTTGTTGTTGTTGTATATTTGACGTTGTTGTAGTTGTTATTGTTGTTGTTGTTTATTTGACATTGTTGTTGTTGTTGTTGTTGTTGTTGTTTATTTGACGTTGTTGTTGTTGTTTATTTGAGGTTGTTGTTGTTGTTGTTGTTTATTTGACGTTGTTGTTGTTGTTTATTTGACATTGTCGTTATTGACGGTGTTGTTGTTGTTTATTTGACGTTGTTGTTGTTGTTGTTTATTAGACATTGTTGTTGTTGTTGACATAGTTGTTGTTGTTGTTGTTTATTTGACGTTGTTGTTGTTGTTGACGTTGTTGTTGTTGTTGACATAGTTGTTGTTGTTGTTGTTTATTTGACGTTGTTGTTGTTGTTGACGTTGTTGTTGTTGTTGTTGTTGTTTATTTGTCGTTGTTGTTGTTGACATAGTTGTTGTTGTTGTTGTTTATTTGTCGTTGTTGTTGTTGACGTTGTTGTTGTTGTTGTTGTTTATTTGACGTTGTTGTTGTTGTTGTTTATTTGACATTGTTGTTTTTGTTGACATTGTTGTTGTTGTTGTTTATTTGACATTATTGTTGTTGTTGTTGTTTATTTGACATTTTTGTTGTTGTTGTTGACGTTGTTGTTGTTGTTGTTGTTGTTGTTGTTTATTTGACGTTGTTTTAGTATTGTTGTTTATTTGACATTGTTGTTGTTATTTATTTGACGTTGTTGTGGGTGATATTGTTGTTGTTGTTGTTGTTTATTTGACGTTGTTGTTGTTGTTGTTTATTTGACGTAGTTGTTGTTGTTGTTGTTGTTTATTTGACGTTTTTGTTGTTGTTGATGTTGTTGTTGTTGTTGAATATTTGACGTTGTTGTAGTTGTTATTGTTGTTGTTGTTTATTTGACATTATTATTGTTGTTGTTATTTATTTGACGTTGTTGTTGTTTATTTGACGTTGTTGTTGTTTATTTGACGGTGTTGTTGTTGACGGTGTTGTTGTTGTTATTTATTTGACGTTGTTGTTGTTGTTGTTGTTTATTTGACGTTGTTGTTGTTGTTAACGTTGTTGTTGTTGTTGTTTATTTGATGTTGTTGTTGTTGACATAGTTGTTGTTGTTGTTGTTTATTTGACGTTTTTGTTGTTGTTGATGTTGTTGTTGTTTTCGTTGTTGTTTATTTGACGTTGTTGTAGTTGTTTAATTGACGTTGTTGTTGTTGTTGTTTATTTGACGTTGTTGTAGTTGTTTAATTGACGTTGTTGTTGTTGTTGTTTATTTGACGTTGTTGTTGTTGTAATTGTTGTTGTTGTTGTTGTTTATTTGACGTTGTTGTTGTTGTTGTTTATTTGACGTTGTTGTTGTTGTTGTTGTTTATTTGACGTTGTTGTTGTTATTTATTTGACGTTGTTGTGGGTGACATTGTTGTTGTTGTTTATTTGACGTTGTTGTAGTTGTTTATTTGACGTAGTTGTTGTTGTTGACGTTGTTGTTGTTGTTGTTGTTGTTTATTTGACGTTTTTGTTGTTGTTGATGTTGTTGTTGTTGTTGTATATTTGACGTTGTTGTAGTTGTTATTGTTGTTTTTGTTTATTTGACATTGTTGTTGTTGACGGTGTTGTTGTTGTTGTTGTTTATTTGACATTGTTGTTGTTGTTGTTGAAGTTGTTGTTGTTTATTTGACGTTGTTGTTGTTGTTGTTCTTCTTCTTTATTTGACGTTGTTATTGTTTATTTGACGTTGTTGTTGTTGTTGTTTATTTAACGTTGCTGTTGTTGTTGTCGTTGTTGTTGTTGTTGTTATTGTTTAATTGACGTTGTTGTTGTTGTTTATTTGACGTAGTTGTTGTTGTTGACGTTGTTGTAGTTGTTGTTTATTTGACGTTGTTGTTGTTGTTGTTTATTTGACGTTGTTGTTGTTGACGTTGTTGTTGTTGTTGTTTATTTGACGTTGTTGTTGTTGACATAGTTGTTGTTGTTGTTGTTTATTTGACGTTTTTGTTGTTGTTGATGTTGTTGTTGTTTTCGTTGTTGTTTATTTGACGTTGTTGTAGTTGTTTATTTGACGTTGTTGTTGTTGTTGTTTATTTGGCGTTATTGTTGTTGTTGTTATTGTTGTTGTTGTTGTTTATTTGACGTTGTTGTTGTTGTTGTTGTTTATTTGACGTTGTTGTTGTTGTTGTTATTGTTTATTTGACGTTGTTGTTGTTATTTATTTGACGTTGTTGTGGGTGACATTGTTGTTGTTGTTTATTTGACGTTGTTGTAGTTGTTTATTTGACGTAGTTGTTGTTGTTGACGTTGTTGTTGTTGTTGTTGTTTATTTGACGTTTTTGTTGTTGTTGATGTTGTTGTTGTTGTTGTTGTATATTTGACGTTGTTGTAGTTGTTATTGTTGTTGTTGTTTATTTGACATTGTTGTTGTTGTTGTTGTTTATTTGACGTTGTTGTTGTTGTTTATTTGAGGTTGTTGTTGTTGTTTATTTGACGTTGTTGTTGTTGACGGTGCTGTTCTTGTTGTTGTTTATTTGACATTGTTGTTGTTGTTGTTGACGTTGTTGTTGTTTATTTGACGTTATTGTTGTTGTTTATTTGACGTTGTTGTTGTTGTTGTTGTTTATTTGACGTTGTTGTTGTTGTTGTTGTTTATTTGACGTTGTTTTAGTGTCATTGTTTATTTGACATTGTTGTTGTTATTTATTTGACGTTGTTGTGGGTGATATTGTTGTTGTTGTTGTTTATTTGACGTTGTTGTTGTTGTTGTTGTTTATTTGACGTAGTTGTTGTTGTTGACGTTGTTGTTGTTGTTGTTTATTTTACGTTTTTGTTGTTGTTGATGTTGTTGTTGTTGTTGTATATTAGACGTTGTTGTAGTTGTTATTGTTGTTGTTGTTTATTTGACATTATTGTTGTTGTTGTTGTTTATTTGACGTTGTTGTTGTTGTTTATTTGACGTTGTTGTTGTTGTTTATTTGACGTTGTTGTTGTTGTTGACGGTGTTGTTGTTGTTGTTGTTTATTTGACATTGTTGTTGTTCTTGTTATTGACGTTGTTGTTGTTTATTTGACGTTGTAGTTGTTGTTCTTTATTTGACGTTGTTATTGTTTATTTGACATTGTTGTTGTTGTTTATTTAACGTTGTTGTTGTTGACATTGTTGTTGTTGTTATTGTTTATTTGACATTGTTGTTGTTGTTGTTGTTTATTTGACGTAATTTTTGTTGTTGACGTTGTTGTTGTTGTTTATTTGACGTTTTTGTTGTTGTTGATGTTGTTGTTGTTGTTTATTTGACATTGTTGTTGTTGTTGTTTATTTGACGGTTTTGTTGTTGACGGTGTTGTTGTTGTTATTTATTTGACGTTGTTGTTGTTATTGTTGTTTATTTGACGTTGTTGTTGTTGACGTTGTTGTTGTTGTTGTTTATTTGATGTTGTTATTGTTGACATAGTTGTTGTTGTTGTTGTTTATTTGACGTTTTTGTTGTTGTTGATGTTGTTGTTGTTTTCGTTGTTGTTTATTTGACGTTGTTGAAGTTGTTTAATTGACGTTGTTGTTGTTGTTTATTTGATGTTGTTGTTGTTGTAATTGTTGTTGTTATTGTTGTTTATTTGACGTTGTTGTTGTTGTTGTTTATTTGACATTATTGTTGTTGTTGTTTATTTGACGTTGTTCTTGTTATTTATTTGACGTTGTTGTGGGTGACATTGTTGTTGTTGTTTATTTGACGTTGTAGTTGTTTATTTGACGTAGTTGTTGTTGTTGACGTTGTTGTTGTTGTTGTTGTTTATTTGACGTTTTTGTTGTTGTTGATGTTGTTGTTGTTGTTGTTGTATATTTGACGTTGTTGTAGTTGTTATTGTTGTTGTTGTTTATTTGACATTGTTGTTGTTGTTGTTTATTTGACGTTGTTGTTGTTGTTTATTTGAGGTGGTTGTTGTTGTTTATTTGACGTTGTTGTTGTTGACGGTGTAGTTGTTGTTGTTGTTTATTTGACATTGTTGTTGTTGTTGACGTTGTTGTTGTTTATTTGATGTTGTTGTTGTTGTTCTTCTTCTTCTTTATTTGACGTTGTTATTGTTTATTTGACGTTGTTGTTGTTGTTGTTGTTTATTTAACGTTGTTGTTGTTGTTGACGTTGTTGTTGTTGTTATTGTTTATTTGACGTTGTTGTTGTTGTTTATTTGACGTAGTTGTTGTTGTTGACGTTGTTGTAGTTGTTGTTTATTTGACGTTTTTGTTGTTGTTGATGTTGTTGTTGTTGTTTATTTGACGTTGTTGTTGTTGTTGTTTATTTGACGTTGTTGTTGTTGACGGTGTTGTTGTTGTTATTTATTTGACGTTGTTGTTGTTGTTGTTGACGTTGTTGTTGTTTATTTGACGTTGTTGTTGTTGTTGACATAGTTGTTGTTGTTGTTGTTGTTTATTAGACGTTTTGTTGTTGTTGATGTTATTGTTGTTTTCGTTGTTGTTTATTTGACGTTGTTGTAGTTTTTTAATTGACGTTGTTGTTGTTGTTTATTTGACGTTGTTGTTGTTGTTTATTTGACATTGTTGTCGTTGTTGACGTTGTTGTTGTTGTTGTTGTTTATTTGACGTTGTTGTTGATGTTGTTGTTGTTGTTGACGTTGTTGTTGTTGTTTATTTGACGTTGTTGTTGTTGTTTATTTGACGTTGTTGTTGTTGTTGTTGACTTTGTTGTTGTTGTTGTTGTTTATTTGACGTTGTTGTTGTTGTTGACGTTGTTGTTTATTTGACGTTGTTGTTGTTGTTTATTTGACGTTGTTGTTGTTGTTGACGTTGTTGTTGTTGTTTATTTGACGTTGTTGTTGTTGTTGATGTTGTTGTTGTTGTTTATTTGACGTTGTTGTTGTTATTTATTTGACATTGTTGTTGTTGTTGACGTTGTTGTTGTTGTTGTTGTTGTTTATATGGCATTGTTGTTGTTGTTGTTGACGTTGTTGTTGTTGTTGTTGTTTATTTGACGTTGTTTTAGTATTGTTGTTTATTTGACATTGTTGTTGTTATTTATTTGACGTTGTTGTGGGTGACATTGTTGTTGTTGTTTATTTGACGTTGTTGTTGTTGTTTATTTGACGTAGTTGTTGTTGACGTTGTTGTTGTTTTTGTTGTTTATTTGACGTTTTTGTTGTTGTTGTTGTTGTTGTTGTTGTATATTTGACGTTGTTGTAGTTATTATTGTTGTTGTTGTTTATTTGACATTGTTGTTGTTGTTGTTTATTTGACGTTGTTGTTGTTGTTTATTTGACGTTGTTGTTGTTTATTTGACGTTGTTGTTGTTTATTTGACGTTGTTGTTGTGGTTTATTTGACGTTGTTGTTGTTGACGGTGTTGTTGTTGTTGTTGTTTATTTGACATTGTTGTTGTTGTTGTTGTTGACGATGTTGTTGTTTATTTGACGTTGTTGTTGTTCTTTATTTGAAGTTGTTATTGCTTATTTGACGTTGTTGTTGTTGTTTATTTAACGTTGTTGTTGTTGACGTTGTTGTTGTTGTTATTGTTTATTTGACGTTGTTGTTGTTTATTTGACGTAGTTGTTGTTGTTGATGTTGTTGTTGTTGTTGTTGTTGTTTATTTGACGTTTTTTTTGTTGATGTTGTTGTTGTTGTTGTTTATTTGACATTGTTGTTATTGTTGTTGTTGTTGTTTATTTGACGTTGTGGTTGTTGACGGTGTTGTTGTTGTTATTTATTTGACGTTATTGTTGTTGTTGTTGTTGTTTATTTGACGTTGTTGTTGTTGACGTTGTTGTTGTTGTTGTTGTTTATTTGACGTTGTTGTTGTTGTTGACATAGTTGTTGTTGTTATTGTTGTTTATTTGACGTTTTTGTTGTTGTTGATAATGTTGTTGTTTTCGTTGTTGTTTATTTGACGTTGTTGTAGTTGTTTAATTGATGTTGTTGTTGTTGTTGTTTATTTAACGTTGCTGTTGTTGTTATTGTTGTTGTTGTTGTTGTTGTTGTTTATTTGACGTTGTTGTTGTTGTTCTTTATTTGACGTTGTTGTCGTTGTTGTTGTTTATTTGACGTTGTTGTTGTTGACGTTGTTGTTGTTGTTTATTTGACATTGTTGTTGTTGTTGTTATTGTTAATTTGACGTTGTTGTTGTTGTTGTTTATTTGGCGTTGTTGTTGTTGTATTTGACGTTGTTGTTGTTTATTTGACGTTGTTGTTGTTGTTGACGTTGTTTTTGTTGTTGTTTATTTGACGTTGTTATTGTTGTTGTTTATTTGACGTTGTTGTTGTTGTATATTTGACGTTGTTGTAGTTGTTATTGTTGTTGTTGTTTATTTGACATTGTTGTTGTTGTTGTTGTTGTTTATTTGACGTTGTTGTTGTTGTTTATTTGAGGTTGTTGTTGTTGTTTATTTGACGTTGTTGTTGTTGACGGTGTTGTTGTTGTTGTTGTTTATTTGACATTGTTGTTGTTGTTGTTGACGTTGTTGTTGTTTATTTGACGTTGTTGTTGTTGTTGTTTATTTGACGTTGTTGTTGTTGTTGACTTAGTTTTTGTTGTTGTGGTTTATTTGACGTTGTTGTTGTTGTTGACGTTGTTGTTTATTTGACGTTGTTGTTGTTGTTGTTTATTTGACGTTGTTGTTGTTGTTGACGTTGTTGTTGTTGTTTATTTGACGTTGTTGTTGTTATTTATTTGACATTGTTGTTGTTGTTGATGTTGTTGTTGTTGTTGTTGTTTATTTGGCATTGTTGTTGTTGCTGTTGACGTTGTTTTAGTATTGTTGTTTATTTGACATTGTTGTTGTTATTTATTTGACGTTGTTTTGGGTGACATTGTTGTTGTTGTTTATTTGACGTTGTTGTTGTTTATTTGACGTAGTTGTTGTTGACATTGTTGTTGTTGTTGTTTATTTGACGTTTTTGTTGTTGTTGATGTTGTTGTTGTTGTTGTATATTTGACGTTGTTGTAGTTGTTATTGTTGTTGTTGTTTATTTGACATTGTTGTTGTTGTTGTTTATATCACGTTGTTGTTGTTGTTTATTTGACGTTGTTGTTGTTGTTTATTTGACGTTGTTGTTGTTGTTTATTTGACGTTGTTGTTGTTGACGTTGTTGTTGTTGTTGTTGTTGTAGTTTATTTGACATTGTTGTTGTTGTTGTTGTTGACGTTGTTGTTGTTTATTTGACGTTGTTGTTGTTGTTGTTCTTTATTTGACGTTGTTATTGTTTATTTGACGTTGTTGTTGTGGTTTATTTAACGTTGTTGTTGTTGACGTTGTTGTTGTTGTTATTGTTTATTTAACGTTGTTGTTGTTTATTTGACGTAGTTGTTGTTGTTGACGTTGTTGTTGTTGTTGTTTATTTGACGTTTTTGTTGTTGATGTTGTTGTTGTTGTTGTTTTTTAGTTGACATTGTTGTTGTTTTTGTTGTTTATTTGACGTTGTTGTTGTTGACGGTTTTGTTGTTGTTATTTATTTGACGTTGTTGTTGTTGTTGTTGTTTATTTGACGTTGTTGTTGTTGTTTATTTGACGTTGTTGTTGTTGACGTTGTTATTGTTGTTGTTGTTTATTTGACGTTGTTGTTGTTGTTGACATAGTTGTTGTTGTTGTTGTTGTTTATTTAACGTTTTTGTTGTTGTTGATGTTGTTATTGTTTTCGTTGTTGTTTATTTGACGTTGTTGTAGTTGTTTAATTGATGTTGTTGTTGTTGTTTATTTAACGTTGTTGTTGTTGTTGTTATTGTTGTTGTTGTTTATTTGACGTTGTTGTTGTTGTTCTTTATTTGACGTTCTTGTCGTTGTTGTTGTTTATTTGAGGTTGTTGTTGTTGACGTTGTTATTGTTGTTGTTTATTTGACATTGTTGTTGTTGTTATTGTTAATTTGACGTTGTTGTTGTTGTTGTTGTTTATTTGGCGTTGTTGTTGTTGTATTTGACGTTGTTGTTGTTTATTTGACGTTGTTGTTGTTGTTGACGTTGTTTTTGTTGTTGTTTATTTGACGTTGTTGTTGTTGACGGTGTTGTTGTTGTTGTTGTTTATTTGACATTGTTTGTGTAGTTGTTGACGTTGTTGTTGTTTATTTGACGTTGTTGTTGTTGTTGTTTATTAGACGTCGTTGTTGTTGTTGTTTATTTGACGTTGTTGTTGTTGTTGTTTATTTGACGTTGTTGTTGTTGTTTATTTGACATTGTTGTTATTGACGGTGTTGTTGTTGTTTATTTGATGTTGTTGTTGTTGTTTATTTGATGTTGTTGTTGTTGTTGTTTATTAGACATTGTTGTTGTTGTTGACATAGTTGTTGTTGTTGTTGTTTATTTGACGTTGTTGTTGTTGACGTTGTTGTTATTGTTGACGTTGTTGTTGTTGTTGTTTATTTGTCGTTGTTGTTGTTGTTGACATAGTTGTTGTTGTTGTTGTTGTTTATTTGATGTTGTTGTTGTTGTTGACGTTGTTGTTGTTGTTTATTTGACGTTGTTGTTGTTGTTGTTTATTTGACATTGTTGTTTTTGTTGACGTTGTTGTTGTTTATTTGACATTGTTGTTGTTGTTGATGTTGTTGTTGTTTATTTGACTTTGTTGTTGTTGTTGTTGTTGTTGTTTATTTGACGTTGTTATTGTTGTTGACTTAGTTGTTGTTGTTGTTTATTATTTGACGTTGTTATTGTTGTTGACGGTGTTGTTTATTTGACGTTGTTGTTGTTGTTGTTTATTTGACGTTGTTGTTGTTGTTGACGTTGTTGTTGTTGTTTATTTGACGTTGTTGTTGTTATTTATTTGACATTGTTGTTGTTGTTGTTGTTGTTTATTTGACATTGTTGTTGTTGTTGTTGTTGTTGACGTTGTTGTTGTTGTTGTTGTTTATTTGACGTTGTTTTAGTATTGTATTTTTTTTGACATTGTTGTTGTTATTTATTTGACGTTGTTGTGGGTGACATTGTTGTTGTTGTTGTTTATTTGACGTTGTTGTTGTTGTTTATTTGACGTAGTTGTTGTTGTTGACGTTGTTGTTGTTGTTGTTGTTTATTTGACGTTTTTGTTATTGTTGATGTTGTTGTTGTTGTATATTTGACGTTGTTGTAGTTGTTATTGTTGTTGTTGTTTATTTGACATTATTGTTGTTGTTGTTGTTTATTTGACGTTCTTGTTGTTTATTTGACGTTGTTGTTATTGTTTATTTGACGTTGTTGTTGTTGACGTTGTTGTTGTTGTTGTTGTTGTTTATTTGACATTGTTGTTGTTCTTGTTATTGACGTTGTTGTTGTTTATTTGATGTTGTTGTTGTTGTTCTTTATTTGACGTTGTTATTGTTTATTTGACGTTATTGTTGTTGTTTATTTAACGTTGTTGTTGATGATGTTGTTGTTGTTGTTATTGTTTATTTGACATTGTTGTTGTTGTTGTTGTTTATTTGACGTAATTTTTGTTGTTGACGTTGTTGTTGTTGTTGTTTATTTGACGTTTTTGTTGTTGTTGTTTATTTGACGTTGTTGTTGTTGTTGTTTATTTGACGTTGTTGTTGTTGTTGTTTATTTGACGTTGTTGTTGTTGTTGTTTATTTGACATTGTTGTTATTGACAGTGTTGTTGTTGTTTATTTGACGTTGTTGTTGTTGTTTATTTGACGTTGTTGTTGTTGTTGTTTATTAGACATTGTTGTTGTTGTTGACATAGTTGTTGTTGTTGTTGTTTATTTGACGTTGTTGTTGTTGTTGACGTTGTTGTTGTTGTTGACATAGTTGTTGTTGTTGTTGTTTATTTGAAGTTGTTGTTGTTGTTGACGTTGTTGTTGTTGTTAACGTTGTTGTTGTTGTTGTTTATTTGTCGTTGTTGTTGTTGTTGACATAGTTGTTGTTGTTGTTGTTGTTGTTGTTTATTTGACGTTGTTGTTGTTGTTGACGTTGTTGTTGTTGTTGTTGTTTATTTGACGTTGTTGTTGTTGTTGTTTATTTGACATTGTTGTTTTTGTTGACGTTGTTGTTGTTGTTGTTTATTTGACATTGTTGTTGTTGTTGTTGACGTTGTTGTTGTTGTTTATTTGACTTTGTTGTTGTTGTTGTTTTTGTTGTTTATTTGACGTTGTTGTTGTTGTTGACTTAGTTGTTGTTGTTGTTTATTTGACGTTGTTGTTTCTGTTGACGGTGTTGTTTATTTGACGTTGTTGTTGTTTATTTGACGTTGTTGTTGTTGTTGACTTTGGTGTTGTTGTTTATTTGACGTTGTTGTTGTTATTTATTTGACATTGTTGTTGTTGTTGACATTGTTGTTGTTGTTGTTGTTGTTGTTTATTTGACATTTTTGTTGTTGTTGTTGTTGACGTTGTTGTTGTTGTTGTTGTTTATTTGACGTTGTTTTAGTATTGTTGTTTATTTGACATTGTTGTTGTGGGTGATATTGTTGTTGTTGTTGTTGTTGTTTATTTGACGTTGTTGTTGTTGTTGTTGTTTATTTGACGTAGTTGTTGTTGTTGACGTTGTTGTTGTTGTTGTTTATTTGACGTTTTTGTTGTTGTTGATGTTGTTGTTGTTGTTGTATATTTGACGTTGTTGTAGTTGTTATTGTTGTTGTTGTTTATTTGACATTATTGTTGTTGTTGTTGTTTATTTGACGTTGTTGTTGTTGTTGTTTATTTGACGTTGTTGTTGTTGTTTATTTGACGTTGTTGTTGACGGTGTTGTTGTTGTTGTTTATTTGACATTGTTGTTGTTCTTGTTATTGACGTTGTTGTTGTTTATTTGACGTTGTTGTTGTTCTTTATTTGACGTTGTTATTGTTTATTTGACGTTGTTGTTGTTGTTTATTTAACGTTGTTGTTGTTGACATTGTTGTTGTTGTTATTGTTTATTTGACATTGTTGTTGTTGTTGTTGTTGTTTATTTGACGTAATTTTTGTTGTTGACGTTGTTGTTGTTGTTGTTTATTTGACGTTTTTGTTGTTGTTGATGTTGTTGTTGTTGTTTATTTGACGTTGATGTTGTTGTTGTTTATTTGACAGTGTTGTTGTTGACGGTGTTGTTGTTGTTATTTATTTGACGTTGTTGTTGTTGTTGTTGTTTATTTGACGTTGTTGTTGTTGTTGTTTATTTGATGTTGTTGTTGTTGACATAGTTGTTGTTGTTGTTGTTTATTTGACGTTTTTGTTGTTGTTGATGTTGTTGTTGTTTTCGTTGTTGTTTATTTGACGTTGTTGTAGTTGTTTAATTGACGTTGTTGTTGTTGTTGTTGTTTATTTGACGTTGTTGTTGTTGTAATTGTTGTTGTTGTTGTTTATTTGACGTTGTTGTTGTTGTTGTTGTTTATTTGACGTTGTTGTTGTTATTTATTTGACGTTGTTGTGGGTGACATTATTGTTGTTGTTTATTTGACGTTGTTGTAGTTGTTTATTTGACGTAGTTGTTGTTGTTGACGTTGTTGTTGTTGTTGTTTATTTGACGTTTTTGTTGTTGTTGATGTTGTTGTTGTTGTTGTTTATTTGACGTTGTTGTTGTTGTTGACGTTGTTGTTGTTGTTGTTTATTTGACGTTGTTGTTGTTGTTGTTTATTTGACATTGTTGTTTTTGTTGACGTTGTTGTTGTTTATTTGACATTGTTGTTGTTGTTGTTGACGTTGTTGTTGTTTATTTGACTTTGTTGTTGTTATTGTTGTTGTTGTTTATTTGACGTTGTTATTGTTGTTGACTTAGTTGTTGTTGTTGTTTATTATTTGACGTTGTTGTTGTTGTTGACGGTGTTGTTTATTTGACGTTGTTGTTGTTGTTGTTTATTTGACGTTGTTGTTGTTGTTGACGTTGTTGTTGTTGTTTATTTCACGTTGTTGTTGTTATTTATTTGGCGTTGTTGTTGTTGTTGACGTTGTTGTTGTTGTTGTTGTTGTTTATTTGACATTGTTGTTGTTGTTGTTGTTGACGTTGTTGTTGTTGTTTATGTTGTTTATTTGACGTTGTTTTAGTATTGTATTTTTTTGACATTGTTGTTGTTATTTATTTGACGTTGTTGTGGTTGACATTGTTGTTGTTGTTGTTTATTTGACGTTGTTGTTGTTGTTTATTTGACGTAGTTGTTGTTGTTGACGTTGTTGTTGTTGTTGCTGTTTATTTGACGTTTTTGTTGTTGTTGATGTTGTTGTTGTTGTTGTATATTTGACATTGTTGTAGTTGTTATTGTTGTTGTTGTTTATTTGACATTATTGTTGTTGTTGTTTTTGTTGTTTATTTGATGTTCTTGTTGTTTATTTGACGTTGTTGTTATTGTTTATTTGACGTTGTTGTTGTTGACGTTGTTGTTGTTGTTGTTGTTGTTTATTTGACATTGTTGTTGTTCTTGTTATTGACGTTGTTGTTGTTTATTTGACGTTGTTGTTGTTGTTCTTTATTTGACGTTGTTATTGTTTATTTGACGTTGTTGTTGTTGTTTATTTAACGTTGTTGTTGATGATGTTGTTGTTGTTGTTATTGTTTATTTGACATTGTTGTTGTTGTTGTTGTTTTTTATTTGACGTAATTTTTGTTGTTGACGTTGTTGTTGTTGTTGTTTATTTGACGTTTTTGTTGTTGTTGTTTATTTGACGTTGTTGTTGTTGTTTATTTGACGTTGTTGTTGTTGTTGTTTATTTGACGTTGTTGTTGTTGTTGTTTATTTGACATTGTTGTTATTGACGGTGTTGTTGTTGTTTATTTGACGTTGTTGTCGTTGTTGTTTATTTGACGTTGTTGTTGTTGTTGTTTATTAGACATTGTTGTTGTTGTCGACATAGTTGTTGTTGTTGTTGTTTATTTGACGTTGTTGTTGTTGTTGACGTTGTTGTTGTTGTTAACATAGTTGTTGTTGTTGTTGTTTATTTGACGTTGTTGTTGTTGTTGACGTTGTTGTTGTTGTTGACGTTGTTGTTGTTGTTGACGTTGTTGTTGTTGTTGTTTATTTGTCGTTGTTGTTGTTGTTGACATAGTTGTTGTTGTTGTTGTTGTTTATTTGACTTTGATGTTGTTGTTGACGTTGTTGTTGTTGTTGTTGTTTATTTGACGTTGTTGTTGTTGTTGTTTATTTGACATTGTTGTTTTTGTTGACGTTGTTGTTGTTGTTGTTTATTTGACATTGTTGTTGTTGTTGTTGACGTTGTTGTTGTTGTTTATTTGACTTTGTTGTTGTTGTTGTTGTTTTTGTTGTTTATTTGACGTTGTTGTTGTTGTTGACTTAGTTGTTGTTGTTGTTTATTTGACGTTGTTGTTTTTGTTGACGGTGTTGTTTATTTGACGTTGTTGTTGTTGTTTATTTGACGTTGTTGTTGTTGTTGACGTTGTTGTTGTTGTTTATTTGACGTTGTTGTTGTTATTTATTTGACATTGTTGTTGTTGTTGACGTTGTTGTTGTTGTTGTTGTTTATTTGACATTTTTGTTGTTGTTGTTGTTGACGTTGTTGTTGTTGTTGTTGTTTATTTGACGTTGTTTTAGTATTGTTGTTTATTTGACATTGTTGTTGTGGGTGATATTGTTGTTGTTGTTGTTGTTGTTTATTTGACGTTGTTGTTGTTGTTGTTGTTTATTTGACGTAGTTGTTGTTGTTGACGTTGGTGTTGTTGTTGTTGTTTATTTGACGTTTTTGTTGTTGTTGATGTTGTTGTTGTTGTTGTATATTTGACGTTGTTGTAGTTGTTATTGTTGTTGTTGTTTATTTGACATTATTGTTGTTGTTGTTGTTGTTTATTTGACGTTGTTGTTGTTGTTGTTTATTTGACGTTGTTGTTGTTGTTTATTTGACGTTGTTGTTATTGACGGTGTTGTTGTTGTTGTTTATTTGACATTGTTGTTGTTCTTGTTATTGACGTTGTTGTTGTTTATTTGACTTTGTTGTTGTTCTTTATTTGACGTTGTTATTGTTTATTTGACGTTGTTGTTGTTGTTTATTTAACGTTGTTGTTATTGACATTGTTGTTGTTGTTATTGTTTATTTGACATTGTTGTTGTTGTTGTTGTTTATTTGACGTAATTTTTGTTGTTGACGTTGTTGTTGTTGTTGTTGTTTATTTGACGTTTTTGTTGTTGTTGATGTTGTTGTTGTTGTTTATTTGACGTTGATGTTGTTGTTGTTTATTTGACAGTGTTGTTGTTGACGGTGTTGTTGTTGTTATTTATTTGACGTTGTTGTTGTTGATGTTTATTTGACGTTGTTGTTGTTGTTGTTTATTTGATGTTGTTGTTGTTGACATAGTTGTTGTTGTTGTTGTTTATTTGACGTTTTTGTTGTTGTTGATGTTGTTGTTGTTTTCGTTGTTGTTTATTTGACGTTGTTGTAGTTGTTTAATTGACGTTGTTGTTGTTGTTGTTGTTTATTTGACGTTGTTGTTGTTGTAATTGTTGTTGTTGTTGTTTATTTGACGTTGTTGTTGTTGTTGTTGTTTATTTGACGTTGTTGTTGTTATTTATTTGACGTTGTTGTGGGTGACATTATTGTTGTTGTTTATTTGACGTTGTTGTAGTTGTTTATTTGACGTAGTTGTTGTTGTTGACGTTGTTGTTGTTGTTGTTGTTGTTTATTTGACGTTTTTGTTGTTGTTGATGTTGTTGTTGTTGTTGTATATTTGACGTTGTTGTTGTTGTTGACGTTGTTGTTATTGTTGACGTTGTTGTTGTTGTTGTTTATTTGCCGTTGTTGTTGTTGTTGACATAGTTGTTGTTGTTGTTGTTTATTTGACGTTGTTGTTGTTGTTGACGTTGTTGTTGTTGTTTATTTGACGTTGTTGTTGTTGTTGTTTATTTGACATTGTTGTTTTTGTTGACGTTGTTGTTGTTTATTTGACATTGTTGTTGTTGTTGTTGACGTTGTTGTTGTTTATTTGACTTTGTTGTTGTTATTGTTGTTGTTGTTTATTTGACGTTGTTATTGTTGTTGACTTAGTTGTTGTTGTTGTTTATTATTTGACGTTGTTGTTGTTGTTGACGGTGTTGTTTATTTGACGTTGTTGTTGTTGTTGTTGTTTATTTGACGTTGTTGTTGTTGTTGACGTTGTTGTTGTTGTTGTTTATTTGACGTTGTTGTTGTTATTTATTTGACATTGTTGTTGTTGTTGACGTTGTTGTTGTTGTTGTTGTTTATTTGACATTGTTGTTGTTGTTGTTGTTGACGTTGTTGTTGTTGTTGTTGTTGTTGTTGTTTATTTGACGTTGTTTTAGTATTGTATTATTTTTGACATTGTTGTTGTTATTTATTTGACGTTGTTGTGGGTGACATTGTTGTTGTTGTTGTTTATTTGACGTTGTTGTTGTTGTTTATTTGACGTAGTTGTTGTTGTTGACGTTGTTGTTGTTGTTGTTGCTGTTTATTTGACGTTTTTGTTGTTGTTGATGTTGTTGTTGTTGTTGTATATTTGACGTTGTTGTAGTTGTTATTGTTGTTGTTGTTTATTTGACATTATTGTTGTTGTTGTTGTTTATTTGATGTTCTTGTTGTTTATTTGACGTTGTTGTTATTGTTTATTTGACGTTGTTGTTGTTGACGTTGTTGTTGTTGTTGTTGTTTATTTGACATTGTTGTTGTTCTTGTTATTGACGTTGTTGTTGTTTATTTGACGTTGTTGTTGTTGTTCTTTATTTGACGTTGTTATTGTTTATTTGACGTTGTTGTTGTTGTTTATTTAACGTTGTTGTTGATGATGTTGTTGTTGTTGTTATTGTTTATTTGACATTGTTGTTGTTGTTGTTGTTGTTGTTTATTTGACGTAATTTTTGTTGTTGACGTTGTTGTTGTTGTTGTTTATTTGACGTTTTTGTTGTTGTTGTTTATTTGACGTTGTTGTTGTTGTTTATTTGACGTTGTTGTTGTTGTTGTTTATTTGACGTTGTTGTTGTTGTTGTTTATTTGACATTGTTGGTATTGACGGTGTTGTTGTTGTTTATTTGACGTTGTTGTCGTTGTTGTTTATTTGACGTTGTTGTTGTTGTTGTTTATTAGACATTGTTATTGTTGGTGACATAGTTGTTGTTGTTGTTGTTTATTTGACGTTGTTGTTGTTGTTGACGTTGTTGTTGTTGTTGACATAGTTGTTGTTGTTGTTGTTTATTTGACGTTGTTGTAGTTGTTTATTTGACGTAGTTGTTGTTGTTGACGTTGTTGTTGTTGTTGTTTATTTGACGTTTTTGTTGTTGTTGATGTTGTTGTTGTTGTTGTTTATTTGACGTTGTTGTTGTTGTTGACGTTGTTGTTGTTGTTGTTTATTTGACGTTGTTGTTGTTGTTGTTTATTTGACATTGTTGTTTTTGTTGACGTTGTTGTTGTTTATTTGACATTGTTGTTGTTGTTGTTGACGTTGTTGTTGTTTATTTGACTTTGTTGTTGTTATTGTTGTTGTTGTTTATTTGACGTTGTTATTGTTGTTGACTTAGTTGTTGTTGTTGTTTATTATTTGACGTTGTTGTTGTTGTTGACGGTGTTGTTTATTTGACGTTGTTGTTGTTGTTGTTTATTTGACGTTGTTGTTGTTGTTGACGTTGTTGTTGTTGTTTATTTCACGTTGTTGTTGTTATTTATTTGACGTTGTTGTTGTTGTTGACGTTGTTGTTGTTGTTGTTGTTGTTGTTTATTTGACATTGTTGTTGTTGTTGTTGTTGACGTTGTTGTTGTTGTTTATGTTGTTTATTTGACGTTGTTTTAGTATTGTATTTTTTTGACATTGTTGTTGTTATTTATTTGACGTTGTTGTGGTTGACATTGTTGTTGTTGTTGTTTATTTGACGTTGTTGTTGTTGTTTATTTGACGTAGTTGTTGTTGTTGACGTTGTTGTTGTTGTTGCTGTTTATTTGACGTTTTTGTTGTTGTTGATGTTGTTGTTGTTGTTGTATATTTGACATTGTTGTAGTTGTTATTGTTGTTGTTGTTTATTTGACATTATTGTTGT
Organism: Vicia faba; assembly: GCA_948472305.1. NCBI lineage: Eukaryota > Viridiplantae > Streptophyta > Magnoliopsida > Fabales > Fabaceae > Vicia > Vicia faba. The sequence goes on along the minus strand of OX451739.1, from coordinate 387,554,009 downwards.
TGTTGTTTTTGTTGTTTATTTGATGTTCTTGTTGTTTATTTGACGTTGTTGTTATTGTTTATTTGACGTTGTTGTTGTTGACGTTGTTGTTGTTGTTGTTGTTGTTTATTTGACATTGTTGTTGTTCTTGTTATTGACGTTGTTGTTGTTTATTTGACGTTGTTGTTGTTGTTCTTTATTTGACGTTGTTATTGTTTATTTGACGTTGTTGTTGTTGTTTATTTAACGTTGTTATTGATGATGTTGTTGTTGTTGTTATTGTTTATTTGACATTGTTGTTGTTGTTGTTGTTTTTTATTTGACGTAATTTTTGTTGTTGACGTTGTTGTTGTTGTTGTTTATTTGACGTTTTTGTTGTTGTTGTTTATTTGACGTTGTTGTTGTTGTTTATTTGACGTTGTTGTTGTTGTTGTTTATTTGACGTTGTTGTTGTTGTTGTTTATTTGACATTGTTGTTATTGACGGTGTTGTTGTTGTTTATTTGACGTTGTTGTCGTTGTTGTTTATTTGACGTTGTTGTTGTTGTTGTTTATTAGACATTGTTGTTGTTGTCGACATAGTTGTTGTTGTTGTTGTTTATTTGACGTTGTTGTTGTTGTTGACGTTGTTGTTGTTGTTAACATAGTTGTTGTTGTTGTTGTTTATTTGACGTTGTTGTTGTTGTTGACGTTGTTGTTGTTGTTGACGTTGTTGTTGTTGTTGACGTTGTTGTTGTTGTTGACGTTGTTGTTGTTGTTGTTTATTTGTCGTTGTTGTTGTTGTTGACATAGTTGTTGTTGTTGTTGTTGTTTATTTGACTTTGATGTTGTTGTTGACGTTGTTGTTGTTGTTGTTGTTTATTTGACGTTGTTGTTGTTGTTGTTTATTTGACATTGTTGTTTTTGTTGACGTTGTTGTTGTTGTTGTTTATTTGACATTGTTGTTGTTGTTGTTGACGTTGTTGTTGTTGTTTATTTGACTTTGTTGTTGTTGTTGTTGTTTTTGTTGTTTATTTGACGTTGTTGTTGTTGTTGACTTAGTTGTTGTTGTTGTTTATTTGACGTTGTTGTTTTTGTTGACGGTGTTGTTTATTTGACGTTGTTGTTGTTGTTTATTTGACGTTGTTGTTGTTGTTGACGTTGTTGTTGTTGTTTATTTGACGTTGTTGTTGTTATTTATTTGACATTGTTGTTGTTGTTGACGTTGTTGTTGTTGTTGTTGTTTATTTGACATTTTTGTTGTTGTTGTTGTTGACGTTGTTGTTGTTGTTGTTGTTTATTTGACGTTGTTTTAGTATTGTTGTTTATTTGACATTGTTGTTGTGGGTGATATTGTTGTTGTTGTTGTTGTTGTTTATTTGACGTTGTTGTTGTTGTTGTTGTTTATTTGACGTAGTTGTTGTTGTTGACGTTGGTGTTGTTGTTGTTGTTTATTTGACGTTTTTGTTGTTGTTGATGTTGTTGTTGTTGTTGTATATTTGACGTTGTTGTAGTTGTTATTGTTGTTGTTGTTTATTTGACATTATTGTTGTTGTTGTTGTTGTTTATTTGACGTTGTTGTTGTTGTTGTTTATTTGACGTTGTTGTTGTTGTTTATTTGACGTTGTTGTTATTGACGGTGTTGTTGTTGTTGTTTATTTGACATTGTTGTTGTTCTTGTTATTGACGTTGTTGTTGTTTATTTGACTTTGTTGTTGTTCTTTATTTGACGTTGTTATTGTTTATTTGACGTTGTTGTTGTTGTTTATTTAACGTTGTTGTTATTGACATTGTTGTTGTTGTTATTGTTTATTTGACATTGTTGTTGTTGTTGTTGTTTATTTGACGTAATTTTTGTTGTTGACGTTGTTGTTGTTGTTGTTTATTTGACGTTTTTGTTGTTGTTGATGTTGTTGTTGTTGTTTATTTGACGTTGATGTTGTTGTTGTTTATTTGACAGTGTTGTTGTTGACGGTGTTGTTGTTGTTATTTATTTGACGTTGTTGTTGTTGATGTTTATTTGACGTTGTTGTTGTTGTTGTTTATTTGATGTTGTTGTTGTTGACATAGTTGTTGTTGTTGTTGTTTATTTGACGTTTTTGTTGTTGTTGATGTTGTTGTTGTTTTCGTTGTTGTTTATTTGACGTTGTTGTAGTTGTTTAATTGACGTTGTTGTTGTTGTTGTTGTTTATTTGACGTTGTTGTTGTTGTAATTGTTGTTGTTGTTGTTTATTTGACGTTGTTGTTGTTGTTGTTGTTTATTTGACGTTGTTGTTGTTATTTATTTGACGTTGTTGTGGGTGACATTATTGTTGTTGTTTATTTGACGTTGTTGTAGTTGTTTATTTGACGTAGTTGTTGTTGTTGACGTTGTTGTTGTTGTTGTTGTTGTTGTTTATTTGACGTTTTTGTTGTTGTTGATGTTGTTGTTGTTGTTGTATATTTGACGTTGTTGTTGTTGTTGACGTTGTTGTTATTGTTGACGTTGTTGTTGTTGTTGTTTATTTGCCGTTGTTGTTGTTGTTGACATAGTTGTTGTTGTTGTTGTTTATTTGACGTTGTTGTTGTTGTTGACGTTGTTGTTGTTGTTTATTTGACGTTGTTGTTGTTGTTGTTTATTTGACATTGTTGTTTTTGTTGACGTTGTTGTTGTTTATTTGACATTGTTGTTGTTGTTGTTGACGTTGTTGTTGTTTATTTGACTTTGTTGTTGTTATTGTTGTTGTTGTTTATTTGACGTTGTTATTGTTGTTGACTTAGTTGTTGTTGTTGTTTATTATTTGACGTTGTTGTTGTTGTTGACGGTGTTGTTTATTTGACGTTGTTGTTGTTGTTGTTGTTTATTTGACGTTGTTGTTGTTGTTGACGTTGTTGTTGTTGTTGTTTATTTGACGTTGTTGTTGTTATTTATTTGACATTGTTGTTGTTGTTGACGTTGTTGTTGTTGTTGTTGTTTATTTGACATTGTTGTTGTTGTTGTTGTTGACGTTGTTGTTGTTGTTGTTGTTGTTGTTGTTGTTTATTTGACGTTGTTTTAGTATTGTATTTTTTTTGACATTGTTGTTGTTATTTATTTGACGTTGTTGTGGGTGACATTGTTGTTGTTGTTGTTTATTTGACGTTGTTGTTGTTGTTTATTTGACGTAGTTGTTGTTGTTGACGTTGTTGTTGTTGCTGTTTATTTGACGTTTTTGTTGTTGTTGATGTTGTTGTTGTTGTTGTATATTTGACGTTGTTGTAGTTGTTATTGTTGTTGTTGTTTATTTGACATTATTGTTGTTGTTGTTGTTTATTTGATGTTCTTGTTGTTTATTTGACGTTGTTGTTATTGTTTATTTGACGTTGTTGTTGTTGACGTTGTTGTTGTTGTTGTTGTTTATTTGACATTGTTGTTGTTCTTGTTATTGACGTTGTTGTTGTTTATTTGACGTTGTTGTTGTTGTTCTTTATTTGACGTTGTTATTGTTTATTTGACGTTGTTGTTGTTGTTTATTTAACGTTGTTGTTGATGATGTTGTTGTTGTTGTTATTGTTTATTTGACATTGTTGTTGTTGTTGTTGTTGTTGTTTATTTGACGTAATTTTTGTTGTTGACGTTGTTGTTGTTGTTGTTGTTTATTTGACGTTTTTGTTGTTGTTGTTTATTTGACGTTGTTGTTGTTGTTTATTTGACGTTGTTGTTGTTGTTGTTTATTTGACGTTGTTGTTGTTGTTGTTTATTTGACATTGTTGGTATTGACGGTGTTGTTGTTGTTTATTTGACGTTGTTGTCGTTGTTGTTTATTTGACGTTGTTGTTGTTGTTGTTTATTAGACATTGTTATTGTTGGTGACATAGTTGTTGTTGTTGTTGTTTATTTGACGTTGTTGTTGTTGTTGACGTTGTTGTTGTTGTTGACATAGTTGTTGTTGTTGTTGTTTATTTGACGTTGTTGTTGTTGTTGACGTTGTTGTTGTTGTTGACGTTGTTGTTGTTGTTGTTTATTTGTCGTTGTTGTTGTTGTTGACATAGTTGTTGTTGTTGTTGTTGTTTATTTGACGTTGTTGTTGTTGTTGACGTTGTTGTTGTTGTTGTTGTTTATTTGACGTTGTTGTTGTTGTTGTTTATTTGACATTGTTGTTTATGTTGACGTTGTTGTTGTTGTTGTTGTTTATTTGACATTGTTGTTGTTGTTGTTGACGTTGTTGTTGTTGTTTATTTGACTTTGTTGTTGTTGTTGTTTTTGTTGTTTATTTGACGTTGTTGTTGTTTTTGACTTAGTTGTTGTTGTTGTTGTTTATTTGACGTTGTTGTTTTTGTTGACGGTGTTGTTTATTTGACGTTGTTGTTGTTGTTTATTTGACGTTGTTGTTGTTGTTGACGTTGTTGTTGTTGTTTATTTGACGTTGTTGTTGTTATTTATTTGACATTGTTGTTGTTGTTGACGTTGTTGTTGTTGTTGTTGTTGTTTATTTGACATTTTTGTTGTTGTTGTTGTTGACGTTGTTGTTCTTGTTGTTGTTTATTTGACGTTGTTTTAGTATTGTTGTTTATTTGACATTGTTGTTGTGGGTGATATTGTTGTTGTTGTTGTTGTTTATTTGACGTTGTTGTTGTTGTAGTTTATTTGACGTAGTTGTTGTTGTTGACGTTGTTGTTGTTGTTGTTTATTTGACGTTTTTGTTGTTGTTGATGTTGTTGTTGTTGTTGTATATTTGACGTTGTTGTAGTTGTTATTGTTGTTGTTGTTTATTTGACATTATTGTTGTTGTTGTTGTTTATTTGACGTTGTTGTTGTTGTTGTTTATTTGACGTTGTTGTTGTTGTTTATTTGACGTTGTTGTTGTTGACGGTGTTGTTGTTGTTGTTTATTTGACATTGTTGTTGTTCTTGTTATTGACGTTGTTGTTGTTTATTTGACGTTGTTGTTGTTCTTTATTTGACGTTGTTATTGTTTATTTGACGTTGTTGTTGTTGTTTATTTAACGTTGTTGTTGTTGACATTGTTGTTGTTGTTATTGTTTATTTGACATTGTTGTTGTTGTTGTTGTTTATTTGACGTAATTTTTGTTGTTGACGTTGTTGTTGTTGTTGTTTATTTGACGTTTTTGTTGTTGTTGATGTTGTTGTTGTTGTTTATTTGACGTTGATGTTGTTGTTGTTTATTTGACAGTGTTGTTGTTGACGGTGTTGTTGTTGTAATTTATTTGACGTTGTTGTTGTTGTTGTTTATTTGACGTTGTTGTTGTTGTTGTTTATTTGATGTTGTTGTTGTTGACATAGTTGTTGTTGTTGTTGTTTATTTGACGTTTTTGTTGTTGTTGATGTTGTTGTTGTTTTCGTTGTTGTTTATTTGATGTTGTTGTAGTTGTTTAATTGACGTTGTTGTTGTTGTTGTTGTTGTTTATTTGACGTTGTTGTTGTTGTAATTGTTGTTGTTGTTGTTTATTTGACGTTGTTGTTGTTGTTGTTGTTTATTTGACGTTGTTGTTGTTGTTGTTGTTTATTTGACGTTGTTGTTGTTATTTATTTGACGTTGTTGTGGGTGACATTATTGTTGTTGTTTATTTGACGTTGTTGTAGTTGTTTATTTGACGTAGTTGTTGTTGTTGACGTTGTTGTTGTTGTTGTTTATTTGACGTTTTTGTTGTTGTTGATGTTGTTGTTGTTGTTGTATATTTGACGTTGTTGTTGTTGTTGACGTTGTTGTTATTGTTGACGTTGTTGTTGTTGTTGTTTATTTGCCGTTGTTGTTGTTGTTGACATAGTTGTTGTTGTTGTTGTTGTTGACGTTGTTGTTGTTGTTTATTTGACGTTGTTGTTGTTGTTTATTATTTGACATTGTTGTTTTTGTTGACGTTGTTGTTGTTTATTTGACATTGTTGTTGTTGTTGATGTTGTTGTTGTTTATTTGACTTTGTTGTTGTTATTGTTGTTGTTGTTTATTTGACGTTGTTATTGTTGTTGACTTAGTTGTTGTTGTTGTTTATTATTTGACGTTGTTGTTGTTGTTGACGGTGTTGTTTAATTGACGTTGTTGTTGTTGTTTATTTGACGTTGTTGTTGTTGTTGACGTTGTTGTTGTTGTTGTTTATTTGACGTTGTTGTTGTTATTTATTTGACATTGTTGTTGTTGTTGACGTTGTTGTTGTTGTTGTTTATTTGACATTGTTGTTGTTGTTGTTGTTGACGTTGTTGTTGTTGTTGTTGTTGTTGTTGTTGTTTATTTGACGTTGTTTTAGTATTGTATTTTTTTTGACATTGTTGTTGTTATTTATTTGACGTTGTTGTGGGTGACATTGTTGTTGTTGTTGTTTATTTGACGTTGTTGTTGTTGTTTATTTGACGTAGTTGTTGTTGTTGACGTTGTTGTTGTTGTTGTTGCTGTTTATTTGACGTTTTTGTTGTTGTTGATGTTGTTGTTGTTGTTGTATATTTGACGTTGTTGTAGTTGTTATTGTTGTTGTTGTTTATTTGACATTATTGTTGTTGTTGTTGTTTATTTGATGTTCTTGTTGTTTATTTGACGTTGTTGTTGTTGTTGACGTTGTTGTTGTTGTTGTTGTTTATTTGACATTGTTGTTGTTCTTGTTATTGACGTTGTTGTTGTTTATTTGACGTTGTTGTTGTTGTTCTTTATTTGACGTTGTTATTGTTTATTTGACGTTGTTGTTGTTGTTTATTTAACGTTGTTGTTGATGATGTTGTTGTTGTTGTTATTGTTTATTTGACATTGTTGTTGTTGTTGTTGTTGTTGTTTATTTGACGTAATTTTTGTTGTTGACGTTGTTGTTGTTGTTGTTTATTTGACGTTTTTGTTGTTGTTGTTTATTTGACGTTGTTGTTGTTGTTTATTTGACGTTGTTGTTGTTGTTGTTTATTTGACGTTGTTGTTGTTGTTGTTTATTTGACATTGTTGGTATTGACGGTGTTGTTGTTGTTTATTTGACGTTGTTGTCGTTGTTGTTTATTTGACGTTGTTGTTGTTGTTGTTTATTAGACATTGTTGTTGTTGGTGACATAGTTGTTGTTGTTGTTGTTTATTTGACGTTGTTGTTGTTGTTGACGTTGTTGTTGTTGTTGACATAGTTGTTGTTGTTGTTGTTTATTTGACGTTGTTGTTGTTGTTGTTGACGTTGTTGTTGTTGTTGACGTTGTTGTTGTTGTTGTTTATTTGTCGTTGTTGTTGTTGTTGACATAGTTGTTGTTGTTGTTGTTGTTTATTTGACGTTGTTGTTGTTGTTGACGTTGTTGTTGTTGTTGTTGTTTATTTGACGTTGTTGTTGTTGTTTATTTGACATTGTTGTTTTTGTTGACGTTGTTGTTGTTGTTGTTTATTTGACATTGTTGTTGTTGTTGTTGACGTTGTTGTTGTTGTTTATTTGACTTTGTTGTTGTTGTTGTTGTTTTTGTTGTTTATTTGACGTTGTTGTTGTTTTTGACTTAGTTGTTGTTGTTGTTGTTTATTTGACGTTGTTGTTTTTGTTGACGGTGTTGTTTATTTGACGTTGTTGTTGTTGTTTATTTGACGTTGTTGTTGTTGTTGACGTTGTTGTTGTTGTTTATTTGACGTTGTTGTTGTTGTTGACGTTGTTGTTGTTATTTATTTGACATTGTTGTTGTTGTTGACGTTGTTGTTGTTGTTGTTGTTGTTTATTTGACATTTTTGTTGTTGTTGTTGTTGACGTTGTTGTTCTTGTTGTTGTTTATTTGACGTTGTTTTAGTATTGTTGTTTATTTGACATTGTTGTTGTGGGTGATATTGTTGTTGTTGTTGTTGTTTATTTGACGTTGTTGTTGTTGTAGTTTATTTGACGTAGTTGTTGTTGTTGACGTTGTTGTTGTTGTTGTTTATTTGACGTTTTTGTTGTTGTTGATGTTGTTGTTGTTGTTGTATATTTGACGTTGTTGTAGTTGTTATTGTTGTTGTTGTTTATTTGACATTATTGTTGTTGTAGTTGTTTATTTGACGTTGTTGTTGTTGTTGTTTATTTGACGTTGTTGTTGTTGTTTATTTGACGTTGTTGTTGTTGACGGTGTTGTTGTTGTTGTTTATTTGACATTGTTGTTGTTCTTGTTATTGACGTTGTTGTTGTTTATTTGACGTTGTTGTTGTTCTTTATTTGACGTTGTTATTGTTTATTTGACGTTGTTGTTGTTGTTTATTTAACGTTGTTGTTGTTGACATTGTTGTTGTTGTTATTGTTTATTTGACATTGTTGTTGTTGTTGTTGTTTATTTGACGTAATTTTTGTTGTTGACGTTGTTGTTGTTGTTGTTTATTTGACGTTTTTGTTGTTGTTGATGTTGTTGTTGTTGTTTATTTGACGTTGATGTTGTTGTTGTTTATTTGACAGTGTTGTTGTTGACGGTGTTGTTGTTGTAATTTATTTGACGTTGTTGTTGTTGTTGTTTATTTAACGTTGTTGTTGTTGTTGTTTATTTGATGTTGTTGTTGTTGACATAGTTGTTGTTGTTGTTGTTTATTTGACGTTTTTGTTGTTGTTGATGTTGTTGTTGTTTTCGTTGTTGTTTATTTGATGTTGTTGTAGTTGTTTAATTGACGTTGTTGTTGTTGTTGTTTATTTGACGTTGTTGTTGTTGTAATTGTTGTTGTTGTTGTTTATTTGACGTTGTTGTTGTTGTTGTTGTTTATTTGACGTTGTTGTTGTTGTTGTTGTTTATTTGACGTTGTTGTTGTTATTTATTTGACGTTGTTGTGGGTGACATTATTGTTGTTGTTTATTTGACGTTGTTGTAGTTGTTTATTTGACGTAGTTGTTGTTATTTATTTGACGTTGTTGTGGGTGACATTATTGTTGTTGTTTATTTGACGTTGTTGTAGTTGTTTATTTGACGTAGTTGTTGTTGTTGACGTTGTTGTTGTTGTTGTTGTTTATTTGACGTTTTTGTTGTTGTTGATGTTGTTGTTGTTGTTGTATATTTGACGTTGTTGTTGTTGTTGACGTTGTTGTTATTGTTGACGTTGTTGTTGTTGTTGTTTATTTGCCGTTGTTGTTGTTGTTGACATAGTTGTTGTTGTTGTTGTTGTTGACGTTGTTGTTGTTGTTTATTTGACGTTGTTGTTGTTGTTTATTATTTGACATTGTTGTTTTTGTTGACGTTGTTGTTGTTTATTTGACATTGTTGTTGTTGTTGTTGACGTTGTTGTTGTTTATTTGACTTTGTTGTTGTTATTGTTGTTGTTGTTTATTTGACGTTGTTATTGTTGTTGACTTAGTTGTTGTTGTTGTTTATTATTTGACGTTGTTGTTGTTGTTGACGGTGTTGTTTAATTGACGTTGTTGTTGTTGTTTATTTGACGTTGTTGTTGTTGTTGACGTTGTTGTTGTTGTTGTTTATTTGACGTTGTTGTTGTTATTTATTTGACATTGTTGTTGTTGTTGACGTTGTTGTTGTTGTTTATTTGACATTGTTGTTGTTGTTGTTGTTGACGTTGTTGTTGTTGTTGTTGTTGTTGTTGTTTATTTGACGTTGTTTTAGTATTGTATTTTTTTTGACATTGTTATTGTTATTTATTTGACGTTGTTGTGGGTGACATTGTTGTTGTTGTTGTTTATTTGACGTTGTTGTTGTTGTTTATTTGACGTAGTTGTTGTTGTTGACGTTGTTGTTGTTGTTGCTGTTTATTTGACGTTTTTGTTGTTGTTGATGTTGTTGTTGTTGTATATTTGACGTTGTTGTAGTTGTTATTGTTGTTGTTGTTTATTTGACATTATTGTTGTTGTTGTTGTTTATTTGATGTTCTTGTTGTTTATTTGACGTTGTTGTTATTGTTTATTTGACGTTGTTGTTGTTGACATTGTTGTTGTTGTTGTTGTTGTTTATTTGACATTGTTGTTGTTCTTGTTATTGACGTTGTTGTTGTTTATTTGACGTTGTTGTTGTTGTTCTTTATTTGACGTTGTTATTGTTTATTTGACGTTGTTGTTGTTGTTTATTTAACGTTGTTGTTGATGATGTTGTTGTTGTTGTTATTGTTTATTTGACATTGTTGTTGTTGTTGTTGTTGTTTATTTGACGTAATTTTTGTTGTTGATGTTGTTGTTGTTGTTGTTGTTAATTTGACGTTTTTGTTGTTGTTGTTTATTTGACGTTGTTGTTGTTGTTTATTTGACGTTGTTGTTGTTGTTGTTTATTTGACGTTGTTGTTGTTGTTGTTTATTTGACATTGTTGTTATTGACGGTGTTGTTGTTGTTTATTTGACGTTGTTGTCGTTGTTGTTTATTTGACGTTGTTGTTGTTGTTGATTATTAGACATTGTTGTTGTTGTTGACATAGTTGTTGTTGTTGTTGTTTATTTGACGTTGTTGTTGTTGTTGACGTTGTTGTTGTTGTTGACATAGTTGTTGTTGTTGTTGTTTATTTGACATTGTTGTTGTTGTTGACGTTGTTGTTGTTGTTGACGTTGTTGTTGTTGTTGTTTATTTGTCGTTGTTGTTGTTGTTGTTGTTGTTGTTTATTTGACGTTGTTGTTGTTGTTGACGTTGTTGTTGTTGTTGTTGTTTATTTGACGTTGTTGTTGTTGTTGTTTATTTGACATTGTTGTTTTTGTTGACGTTGTTGTTGTTGTTTATTTGACATTGTTGTTGTTGTTGTTGACGTTGTTGTTGTTGTTTATTTGACTTTGTTGTTGTTGTTGTTTTTGTTGTTTATTTGACGTTGTTGTTGTTGTTGACTTAGTTGTTGTTGTTGTTTATTTGACGTTGTTGTTTTTGTTGACGGTGTTGTTTATTTGACGTTGTTGTTGTTGTTTATTTGACGTTGTTGTTGCTGTTGACGTTGTTGTTGTTGTTTATTTGACGTTGTTGTTGTTATTTATTTGACATTGTTGTTGTTGTTGACGTTGTTGTTGTTGTTGTTGTTTATTTGACATTTTTGTTGTTGTTGTTGTTGACGTTGGTTTTGTTGTTGTTTATTTGACGTTGTTTTAGTATTGTTGTTTATTTGACATTGTTGTTGTGGGTGATATTGTTGTTGTTGTTGTTGTTGTTTATTTGACGTTGTTGTTGTTGTTGTTGTTTATTTGACGTAGTTGTAGTTGTTGTTGTTGACGTTGTTGTTGTTGTTGTTTATTTGACGTTTTTGTTGTTGTTGATGTTGTTGTTGTTGTTGTATATTTGACGTTGTTGTAGTTGTTATTGTTGTTGTTGTTTATTTGACATTATTGTTGTTGTTGTTGTTTATTTGACGTTGTTGTTGTTGTTGTTTATTTGGCGTTGTTGTTGTTGTCTATTTGACGTTGTTGTTGTTGACGGTGTTGTTGTTGTTGTTTATTTGACATTGTTGTTGTTCTTGTTATTGACGTTGTTGTTGTTTATTTGACGTTGTTGTTGTTCTTTATTTGACGTTGTTATTGTTTATTTGACGTTGTTGTTGTTGTTTATTTAACGTTGTTGTTGTTGACATTGTTGTTGTTGTTATTGTTTATTTGACATTGTTGTTGTTGTTGTTGTTTATTTGACGTAATTTTTGTTGTTGACGTTGTTGTTGTTGTTGTTTATTTGACGTTTTTGTTGTTGTTGATGTTGTTGATGTTGTTTATTTGACGTTGTTGTTTATTTGACAGTGTTGTTATTGATGGTGTTGTTGTTGTTATTTATTTGACGTTGTTGTTGTTGTTGTTTATTTGACGTTGTTGTTGTTGTTGTTTATTTGATGTTGTTGTTGTTGACATAGTTGTTGTTGTTGTTGTTTATTTGACGTTTTTGTTGTTGTTGATGTTGCTGTTGTTTTCGTTGTTGTTTATTTGACGTTGTTGTAGTTGTTTAATTGACGTTGTTGTTGTTGTTGTTGTTTATTTGACGTTGTTGTTGTTGTAATTGTTGTTGTTGTTGTTTATTTGACGTTGTTGTTGTTATTTATTTGACGTTGTTGTGGGTGACATTATTGTTGTTGTTTATTTGACGTTGTTGTAGTTGTTTATTTGACGTAGTTGTTGTTGTTGACGTTGTTGTTGTTGTTGTTGTTGTTTATTTGACGTTTTTGTTGTTGTTGATGTTGTTGTTGTTGTTGTTGTATATTTGACGTTGTTGTAGTTGTTATTGTTGTTGTTGTTTATTTGACATTGTTGTTGTTGTTGTTGTTTATTTGACGTTGTTGTTGTTGTTTATTTGAGGTGGTTGTTGTTGTTTATTTGACGTTGTTGTTGTTGACGGTGTTGTTGTTGTTGTTGTTTATTTGACATTGTTGTTGTTGTTGTTGACGTTGTTGTTGTTTATTTGACGTTGTTGTTGTTGTTCTTCTTCTTCTTTATTTGACGTTGTTATTGTTTATTTGACGTTGTTGTTGTTGTTGTTGTTTATTTAACGTTGTTGTTGTTGTTGTCGTTGTTGTTGTTGTTATTGTTTATTTGACGTTGTTGTTGTTGTTGTTTATTTGACGTAGTAGTTGTTGTTGACGTTGTTGTAGTTGTTGTTTATTTGACGTTGTTGTTGTTGTTGTTTATTTGACGTTGTTGTTGTTGTTGTTGTTTATTTGATGTTGTTGTTGTTGACATTGTTGTTGTTGTTGTTGTTTATTTGACGTTTTTGTTGTTGTTGATGTTGTTGTTGTTTTCGTTGTTGTTTATTTGACGTTGTTGTAGTTGTTTATTTGACGTTGTTGTTGTTGTTGTTTATTTGACGTTGTTGTTGTTGTTGTTATTGTTGTTGTTGTTGTTTATTTGACGTTGTTGTTGTTGTTGTTTATTTGACGTTGTTGTTGTTGTTGTTGTTGTTTATTCGACGTTGTTGTTGTTATTTATTTGACGTTGTTGTGGGTGACATTGTTGTTGTTGTTTATTTGACGTTGTTGTAGTTGTTTATTTGACGTAGTTGTTGTTGTTGACGTTGTTGTTGTTGTTTATTTGACGTTTTTGTTGTTGTTGATGTTGTTGTTGTTGTATATTTGACGTTGTTGTAGTTGTTATTGTTGTTGTTGTTTATTTGACATTGTTGTTGTTGTTGTTGTTGTTGTTTATTTGACGTTGTTGTTGTTGTTTATTTGAGGTTGTTGTTGTTGTTTATTTGACGTTGTTGTTGTTGACGGTGTTGTTATTGTTGTTGTTTATTTGACATTGTTGTTGTTGTTGTTGACGTTGTTGTTGTTTATTTGACGTTGTTGTTGTTGTTGTTTATTTGACGTTGTTGTTGTTGTTGTTTATTTGACGTTGTTGTTGTTGTTGTTGTTTATTTGACGTTGTTATTGTTGTTGTTTATTTGACATTGTTGTTATTGACGGTGTTGTTGTTGTTTATTTGACGTTGTTGTTGTTGTTTATTTGACGTTGTTGTTGTTGTTGTTTATTAGACATTGTTGTTGTTGTTGACATAGTTGTTGTTGTTGTTGTTTATTTGACGTTGTTGTTGTTGTTGACGTTGTTGTTATTGTTGACGTTGTTGTTGTTGTTGTTTATTTGCCGTTTTTGTTGTTGTTGACATAGTTGTTGTTGTTGTTGTTTATTTGACGTTGTTGTTGTTGTTGACGTTGTTGTTGTTGTTTATTTGACGTTGTTGTTGTTGTTGTTTATTTGACATTGTTGTTTTTGTTGACGTTGTTGTTGTTGTTTATTTGACATTGTTGTTGTTGTTGTTGTTGACGTTGTTGTTGTTGTTTATTTGACTTTGTTGTTTTTGTTGTTGTTGTTGTTTATTTGACGTTGTTGTTGTTGTTGACTTAGTTGTTGTTGTTGTTTATTTGACGTTGTTGTTGTTGTTGACGGTGTTGTTTATTTGACGTTGTTGTTGTTGTTTATTTGACGTTGTTGTTGTTGTTGACGTTGTTGTTGTTGTTTATTTGACGTTGTTGTTGTTATTTATTTGACATTGTTGTTGTTGTTAACATTGTTGTTGTTGTTGTTGTTGTTTATTTGACATTGTTGTTGTTGTTGTTGTTGACGTTGTTGTTGTTGTTGTTGTTGTTGTTGTTTATTTGACGTTGTTTTAGTATTGTATTTTTTTTGACATTGTTGTTGTTATTTATTTGACGTTGTTGTAGTTTTTTTATTTGACGTAGTTGTTGTTGTTGACGTTGTTGTTGTTATTGTTGTTGTTTATTTGACGTTTTTGTTGTTGTTGATGTTGTTGTTGTTGTTGTTGTATATTTGACGTTGTTGTAGTTGTTATTGTTGTTGTTGTTTATTTGACATTGTTGTTGTTGTTGTTGTTGTTGTTTATTTGACGTTGTTGTTGTTGTTGTTTATTTGAGGTGGTTGTTGTTGTTTATTTGACGTTGTTGTTGTTGACGGTGTTGTTGTTGTTGTTGTTTATTTGACATTGTTGTTGTTGTTGACGTTGTTGTTGTTTATTTGACGTTGTTGTTGTTGTTCTTCTTCTTCTTTATTTGACGTTGTTATTGTTTATTTGACGTTGTTGTTATTGTTGTTGTTGTTTATTTAACGTTGTTGTTATTGTTGTCGTTGTTGTTGTTGTTATTGTTTATTTGACGTTGTTGTTGTTGTTTATTTGACGTAGTTGTTGTTGTTGACGTTGTTGTAGTTGTTGTTTATTTGACGTTGTTGTTGTTGTTTATTTGACGTTGTTGTTGTTGTTGTTGACGTTGTTGTTGTTGTTTATTTGTCGTTGTTGTTGTTGTTGTTGTTGACATAGTTGTTGTTGTTGTTGTTGTTGTTTATTTGACGTTGTTGTTGTTGTTGACGTTGTTATTGTTGTTGTTTATTTGACGTTGTTGTTGTTGTTGTTGTTTATTTGACATTTTTGTTTTTGTTGACGTTGTTGTTGTTGTTGTTTATTTGACATTGTTGTTGTTGTTGACGTTGTTGTTGTTGTTTATTTGACTTTGTTGTTGTTGTTATTTTTGTTGTTTATTTGACGTTGTTGTTGTTGACGGTGTTGTTGTTGTTGTTGTTGTTTATTTGACATTGTTGTTGTTGTTGTTGACGTTGTTGTTGTTTATTTGACGTTGTTGTTGTTGTTCTTCTTCTTCTTTATTTGACGTTGTTATTGTTTATTTGACGTTGTTGTTGTTGTTGTTGTTTATTTAACGTTGTTGTTGTTGTTGTCGTTGTTGTTGTTATTGTTTATTTGACGTTGTTGTTGTTGTTTATTTGACGTAGTTGTTGTTGTTGACGTTGTTGTAGTTGTTGTTTATTTGACGTTGTTGTTGTTGTTGTTTATTTGACGTTGTTGTTGTTGACGTTGTTGTTGTTGTTATTTATTTGACGTTGTTGTTGTTGACATTGTTGTTGTTGTTGTTGTTTATTTGACGTTTTTGTTGTTGTTGATGTTGTTGTTGTTTTCGTTGTTGTTTATTTGACGTTGTTGTAGTTGTTTATTTGACGTTGTTGTTGTTGTTGTTGTTTATTTGACATTGTTGTTGTTGTTGTTATTGTTGTTGTTGTTGCTTATTTGACGTTGTTGTTGTTGTTGTTTATTTGACGTTGTTGTTGTTGTTGTTGTTGTTTATTTGACGTTGTTGTTGTTATTTATTTGACGTTGTTGTGGGTGACATTGTTGTTGTTGTTTATTTGACGTTGTTGTAGTTGTTTATTTGACGTAGTTGTTGTTGTTGACATTGTTGTTGTTGTTTATTTGACGTTTTTGTTGTTGTTGATGTTGTTGTTGTTGTTGTTGTATATTTGACGTTGTTGTAGTTGTTATTGTTGTTGTTGTTTATTTGACATTGTTGTTGTTGTTGTTGTTGTTGTTTATTTGACGTTGTTGTTGTTGTTTATTTGAGGTTGTTGTTGTTGTTTATTTGACGTTGTTGTTGTTGACAGCGTTGTTATTGTTGTTGTTTATTTGACATTGTTGTTGTTGTTGTTGACGTTGTTGTTGTTTATTTGACGTTGTTGTTGTTGTTGTTTATTTGACGTTGTTATTGTTGTTGTTTATTTGACGTTGTTGTTGTTGTTGTTGTTGTTTATTTGACGTTGTTGTTGTTGTTGTTTATTTGACATTGTTGTTATTGACGGTGTTGTTGTTGTTTATTTGACGTTGTTGTTGTTGTTGTTTATTTGACGTTGTTGTTGTTGTTGACGTTGTTGTTATTGTTGACGTTGTTGTTGTTGTTGTTTATTTGCCGTTTTTGTTGTTGTTGACATAGTTGTTGTTGTTGTTGTTTATTTGACGTTGTTGTTGTTGTTGACGTTGTTGTTGTTGTTTATTTGACGTTGTTGTTGTTGTTGTTTATTTGACATTGTTGTTTTTGTTGACGTTGTTGTTGTTGTTTATTTGACATTGTTGTTGTTGTTGTTGACGTTGTTGTTGTTGTTTATTTGACTTTGTTGTTGTTGTTGTTGTTGTTGTTGTTTATTTGACGTTGTTGTTGTTGTTGACTTAGTTGTTGTTGTTGTTTATTTGACGTTGTTGTTGTTGTTGACGGTGTTGTTTATTTGACGTTGTTGTTGTTGTTTATTTGACGTTGTTGTTGTTGACGTTGTTGTTGTTGTTTATTTGACGTTGTTGTTGTTATTTATTTGACATTGTTGTTGTTGACATTGTTGTTGTTGTTGTTGTTGTTGTTTATTTGACATTGTTGTTGTTGTTGTTGTTGACGTTGTTGTTGTTGTTGTTGTTGTTTATTTGACGTTGTTTTAGTATTGTATTTTTTTTGACATTGTTGTTGTTATTTATTTGACGTTGTTGTAGTTTTTTTATTTGACGTAGTTGTTGTTGTTGACGTTGTTGTTGTTATTGTTGTTGTTTATTTGACGTTTTTGTTGTTGTTGATGTTGTTGTTGTTGTTGTTGTTGTATATTTGACGTTGTTGTAGTTGTTATTGTTGTTGTTGTTTATTTGACATTGTTGTTGTTGTTGTTGTTGTTTATTTGACGTTGTTGTTGTTGTTGTTTATTTGAGGTGGTTGTTGTTGTTTATTTGACGTTGTTGTTGTTGACGGTGTTGTTGTTGTTGTTGTTTATTTGACATTGTTGTTGTTGTTGTTGACGTTGTTGTTGTTTATTTGAGGTTGTTGTTGTTGTTGTTCTTCTTCTTTATTTGACGTTGTTATTGTTTATTTGACGTTGTTGTTATTGTTGTTGTTGTTTATTTAACGTTGTTGTTGTTGTTGTCGTTGTTGTTGTTGTTATTGTTTATTTGACGTTGTTGTTGTTGTTTATTTGACGTAGTTGTTGTTGTTGACGTTGTTGTAGTTGTTGTTTATTTGACGTTGTTGTTGTTGTTTATTTGACGTTGTTGTTGTTGTTGTTGACGTTGTTGTTGTTGTTGTTTATTTGTCGTTGTTGTTGACATAGTTGTTGTTGTTGTTGTTGTTGTTTATTTGACGTTGTTGTTGTTGTTGACGTTGTTGTTGTTGTTGTTGTTTATTTGACGTTGTTGTTGTTGTTGTTGTTTATTTGACATTGTTGTTTTTGTTGACGTTGTTGTTGTTGTTGTTTATTTGACATTGTTGTTGTTGTTGACGTTGTTGTTGTTGTTTAATTGACTTTGTTGCTGTTGTTGTTTTTGTTGTTTATTTGACGTTGTTGTTGTTGTTGACTTAGTTGTTGTTGTTGTTTATTTGACGTTGTTGTTTTTGTTGACGGTGTTGTTTATTTGACGTTGTTGTTGTTGTTTATTTGACGTTGTTGTTGTTGTTGACGTTGTTGTTGTTGTTTATTTGACGTTGTTGTTGTTATTTATTTGACATTGTTGTTGTTGTTGACGTTGTTGTTGTTGTTGTTTATTTGACATTTTTGTTGTTGTTGTTGTTGACGTTGTTGTTGTTGTTGTTGTTTATTTGACGTTGTTTTAGTATTGTTGTTTATTTGACGTTGTTGTTGTTGTTTATTTGACGTTGTTGTTGTTGACGGTGTTGTTGTTGTTGTTTATTTGACATTGTTGTTGTTCTTGTTATTGACGTTGTTGTTGTTTATTTGACGTTGTTGTTGTTGTTCTTTATTTGACGTTGTTATTGTTTATTTGACGTTGTTGTTGTTGTTTATTTAACGTTGTTGTTGTTGACATTGTTGTTGTTGTTATTGTTTATTTGACATTGTTGTTGTTGTTGTTGTTTATTTGACGTAATTTTTGTTGTTGACGTTGTTGTTGTTGTTGTTTATTTGACGTTTTTGTTGTTGTTGATGTTGTTGTTGTTGTTTATTTGACGTTGATGTTGTTATTGTTTATTTGACGGTGTTGTTGTTGACGGTGTTGTTGTTGTTATTTATTTAACATTGTTGTTGTTGTTTATTTGACGTTGTTGTTGTTGACGTTGTTGTTGTTGTTGTTTATTTGATGTTGTTGTTGTTGACATAGTTGTTGTTGTTGTTGTTTATTTGACGTTTTTGTTGTTGTTGATGTTGTTGTTGTTTTCGTTGTTGTTTATTTGACATTGTTGTAGTTGTTTAATTGACGTTGTTGTTGTTGTTGTTGTTTATTTGACGTTGTTGTTGTTGTAATTGTTGTTGTTGTTGTTTATTTGACGTTGTTGTTGTTGTTGTTTATTTAACGTTGTTGTTGTTGTTGTTGTTTATTCGACGTTGTTGTTGTTATTTATTTGACGTTGTTGTGGGTGACATTATTGTTGTTGTTTATTTGACGTTGTTATAGTTGTTTATTTGACGTAGTTGTTGTTGTTGTTGACGTTGTTGTTGTTGTTGTTGTTTATTTGACGTTTTTGTTGTTGTTGATGTTGTTGTTGTTGTTGTATATTTGACGTTGTTGTAGTTGTTATTGTTGTTGTTGTTTATTTGACATTGTTGTTGTTGTTGTTGTTTATTTGACGTTGTTGTTGTTGTTTATTTGAGGTGGTTGTTATTGTTGTTGTTGTTTATTTAACGTTGTTGTTATTGTTGTCGTTGTTGTTGTTGTTATTGTTTATTTGACGTTGTTGTTGTTGTTTATTTGACGTAGTTGTTGTTGTTGACGTTGTTGTAGTTGTTGTTTATTTGACGTTGTTGTTGTTGTTTATTTGACGTTGTTGTTGTTGTTGTTGACGTTGTTGTTGTTGATGTTTATTTGTCGTTGTTGTTGTTGTTGTTGACATAGTTGTTGTTGTTGTTGTTGTTGTTTATTTGACGTTGTTGTTGTTGTTGACGTTGTTGTTATTGTTGTTGTTTATTTGACGTTGTTGTTGCTGTTGTTGTTTATTTGACATTGTTGTTTTTGTTGACGTTGTTGTTGTTGTTGTTTATTTGACATTGTTGTTGTTGTTGACGTTGTTGTTGTTGTTTATTTGACTTTGTTGTTGTTGTTGTTTTTGTTGTTTATTTGACGTTGTTGTTGTTGACGGTGTTGTTGTTGTTGTTGTTGTTTATTTGACATTGTTGTTGTTGTTGTTGACGTTGTTGTTGTTTATTTGACGTTGTTGTTGTTGTTCTTCTTCTTCTTTATTTGACGTTGTTATTGTTTATTTGACGTTGTTGTTGTTGTTGTTGTTTATTTAACGTTGTTGTTGTTGTTGTCGTTGTTGTTGTTGTTATTGTTTATTTGACGTTGTTGTTGTTGTTGTTTATTTGACGTAGTTGTTGTTGTTGACGTTGTTGTAGTTGTTGTTTATTTGACGTTGTTGTTGTTGTTGTTTATTTGACGTTGTTGTTGTTGACGTTGTTGTTGTTGTTGTTTATTTGACGTTGTTGTTGTTGACATTGTTGTTGTTGTTGTTGTTTATTTGACGTTTTTGTTGTTGTTGATGTTGTTGTTGTTTTCGTTGTTGTTTATTTGACGTTGTTGTAGTTGTTTATTTGACGTTGTTGTTGTTGTTGTTGTTTATTTGACGTTGTTGTTGTTGTTGTTATTGTTGTTGTTGTTGCTTATTTGACGTTGTTGTTGTTGTTGTTTATTTGACGTTGTTGTTGTTGTTGTTGTTTATTTGACGTTGTTGTTGTTATTTATTTGACGTTGTTGTGGGTGACATTGTTGTTGTTGTTTATTTGACGTTGTTGTAGTTGTTTATTTGACGTAGTTGTTGTTGTTGACGTTGTTGTTGTTGTTTATTTGACGTTTTTGTTGTTGTTGATGTTGTTGTTGTTGTTGTTGTATATTTGACGTTGTTGTAGTTGTTATTGTTGTTGTTGTTTATTTGACATTGTTGTTGTTGTTGTTGTTGTTTATTTGACGTTGTTGTTGTTGTTTATTTGAGGTTGTTGTTGTTGTTTATTTGACGTTGTTGTTGTTGACAGTGTTGTTATTGTTGTTGTTTATTTGACATTGTTGTTGTTGTTGTTGACGTTGTTGTTGTTTATTTGACGTTGTTGTTGTTGTTGTTTATTTGACGTTGTTATTGTTGTTGTTTATTTGACGTTGTTGTTGTTGTTGTTGTTTATTTGACGTTGTTGTTGTTATTGTTTATTTGACATTGTTGTTATTGAAGGTGTTGTTGTTGTTTATTTGACGTTGTTGTTGTTGTTGTTTATTTGACGTTGTTGTTGTTGTTGTTTATTAGACATTGTTGTTGTTGTTGACATAGTTGTTGTTGTTGTTGTTTATTTGACGTTGTTGTTGTTGTTGACGTTGTTGTTATTGTTGACGTTGTTGTTGTTGTTTATTTGCCGTTTTTGTTGTTGTTGACATAGTTGTTGTTGTTGTTGTTTATTTGACGTTGTTGTTGTTGTTGACGTTGTTGTTGTTGTTTATTTGACGTTGTTGTTGTTGTTGTTTATTTGACATTGTTGTTTTTGTTGACGTTGTTGTTGTTGTTTATTTGACATTGTTGTTGTTGTTGTTGACGTTGTTGTTGTTGTTTATTTGACTTTGTTGTTGTTGTTGTTGTTGTTTATTTGACGTTGTTGTTGTTGTTGACTTAGTTGTTGTTGTTGTTTATTTGACGTTGTTGTTGTTGTTGACGGTGTTGTTTATTTGACGTTGTTGTTGTTGTTTATTTGACGTTGTTGTTGTTGTTGACGTTGTTGTTGTTGTTTATTTGACGTTGTTGTTGTTATTTATTTGACATTGTTGTTGTTGTTGACGTTGTTGTTGTTGTTGTTGCTGTTTATTTGACATTGTTGTTGTTGTTGTTGACGTTGTTGTTGTTGTTGTTGTTGTTTATTTGACGTTGTTTTAGTATTGTATTTTTTTTGACATTGTTGTTGTTATTTATTTGACGTTGTTGTAGTTGTTTATTTGACGTAGTTGTTGTTGTTGACGTTGTTGTTGTTGTTGTTGTTGTTGTTTATTTAACGTTTTTTTTGTTGTTGATGTTGTTGTTGTTGTTGTTGTATATTTGACGTTGTTGTAGTTGTTATTGTTGTTGTTGTTTATTTGACATTGTTGTTGTTGTTGTTGTTTATTTGACGTTGTTGTTGTTGTTTATTTGAGGTGGTTGTTGTTGTTTATTTGACGTTGTTGTTGTTGACGGTGTTGTTGTTGTTGTTTATTGGACATTGTTGTTGTTGTTGTTGACGTTGTTGTTGTTTATTTGACGTTGTTGTTGTTGTTCTTCTTCTTTATTTGACGTTGTTATTGTTTATTTGACGTTGTTGTTGTTGTTGTTGTTTATTTAACGTTGTTGTTATTGTTGTCGTTGTTGTTGTTGTTATTGTTTATTTGACGTTGTTGTTGTTGTTTATTTGACGTAGTTGTTGTTGTTGACGTTGTTGTAGTTGTTGTTTATTTGACGTTGTTGTTGTTGTTGTTTATTTGACGTTGTTGTTGTTGACGTTGTTGTTGTTGTTTATTTGACGTCGTTGTTGTTGACATTGTTGTTGTTGTTGTTTATTTGACGTTTTTGTTGTTGTTGATGTTGTTGTTGTTTTCGTTGTTGTTTATTTGACGTTGTTGTAGTTGTTTGTTTGACGTTGTTGTTGTTGTTGTTTATTTGACGTTGTTGTTGTTGTTGTTAATGTTGTTGTTGTTGTTTATTTGACGTTGTTGTTGTTGTTGTTTATTTGTCGTTGTTGTTGTTGTTGTTGTTTATTTGACGTTGTTGTTGTTATTTATTTGACGTTGTTGTGGGTGACATTGTTGTTGTTGTTTATTTGACGTTGTTGTAGTTGTTTATTTGATGTAGTTGTTGTTGTTGACGTTGTTGTTGTTGTTGTTTATTTGACGTTTTTGTTGTTGTTGATGTTGTTGTTGTTGTTGTATATTTGACGTTGTTGTAGTTGTTATTGTTGTTGTTGTTTATTTGACATTGTTGTTGTTGTTGTTGTTGTTTATTTAACGTTGTTGTTGTTGACGGTGTTGTTATTGTTGTTGTTTATTTGACATTGTTGTTGTTGTTGTTGACGTTGTTGTGGTTTATTTGACGTTGTTGTTGTTGTTGTTTATTTGACGTTGTTGTTGTTGTTGTTTATTTGACGTTGTTGTTGTTGTTGTTTATTTGACGTTGTTGTTGTTGTTTATTTGACATTGTTGTTATTGACGGTGTTGTTGTTGTTTATTTGACGTTGTTGTTGTTGTTGTTTATTTGACGTTGTTGATGTTGTTGTTTATTAGACATTGTTGTTGTTGTTGACATAGTTGTTGTTGTTGTTTATTTGACGTTGTTGTTGTTGTTGACGTTGTTGTTATTGTTGACGTTGTTGTTCTTGTTGTTTATTTGCCGTTGTTGTTGTTGTTGACATAGTTGTTGTTGTTGTTGTTTATTTGACGTTGTTGTTGTTGTTGACGTTGTTGTTGTTGTTTATTTGACGTTGTTGTTGTTGTTGTTTATTTGACATTGTTGTTTTTGTTGACGTTGTTGTTGTTGTTTATTAGACATTGTTGTTGTTGTTGTTGACGTTGTTGTTGTTGTTTATTTGACTTTGTTGTTGTTGTTGTTGTTGTTGTTTATTTGACGTTGTTGTTGTTGTTGACTTAGTTGTTGTTGTTGTTTATTTGACGTTGTTGTTGTTGTTGACGGTGTTGTTTATTTGACGTTGTTGTTGTTGTTTATTTGACGTTGTTGTTGTTGTTGTTGACGTTGTTGTTGTTGTTTATTTGACGTTGTTGTTGTTATTTATTTAACATTGTTGTTGTTGTTGACGTTGTTGTTGTTGTTGTTGTATATTTGACGTTGTTGTAGTTGTTATTGTTGTTGTTGTTTATTTGACATTGTTGTTGTTGTGGTTGTTTATTTGACGTTGTTGTTGTTGTTTATTTGAGGTGGTTGTTGTTGTTTATTTGACGTTGTTGTTGTTGACGGTGTTGTTGTTGTTGTTGTTTATTGGACATTGTTGTTGTTGTTGTTGACGTTGTTGTTGTTTATTTGACGTTGTTGTTGTTCTTCTTCTTCTTTATTTGACGTTGTTATTGTTTATTTGACGTTGTTGTTGTTGTTGTTGTTGTTGTTGTTTATTTAACGTTGTTGTTGTTGTTGTCGTTGTTGTTGTTGTTATTGTTTATTTGACGTTGTTGTTGTTGTTGTTTATTTGACGTAGTTGTTGTTGTTGACGTTGTTGTAGTTGTTGTTTATTTGACGTTGTTGTTGTTGTTGTTTATTTGGCGTTGTTGTTGTTGACGTTGTTGTTGTTGTTTATTTGACGTTGTTGTTGTTGACATTGTTGTTGTTGTTATTGTTTATTTGACGTTTTTGTTGTTGTTGTTGACGTTGTTGTTATTGTTGTTGTTGTTGTTTATTTGACGTTGTTGTTGTTGTTGTTGACGTTGTTGTTGTTGTTGTTTATTTGTCGTTGTTGTTGTTGTTGACATAGTTGTTGTTGTTGTTGTTGTTTATTTGACGTTGTTGTTGTTGTTGACGTTGTTGTTGTTGTTGTTTATTTGACGTTGTTGTTGTTGTTTATTTGACATTGTTGTTTTTGTTGACGTTGTTGTTGTTGTTGTTTATTTGACATTGTTGTTGTTGTTGACGTTGTTGTTGTTGTTTATTTGACTTTGTTGTTGTTGTTGTTTTTGTTGTTTATTTGACGTTGTTGTTGTTGTTGACTTAGTTGTTGTTGTTGTTTATTTGACGTTGTTGTTTTTGTTGACGGTGTTGTTTATTTGACGTTGTTGTTGTTGTTTATTTGACGTTGTTGTTGTTGTTGACGTTGTTGTTGTTGTTTATTTGACGTTGTTGTTGTTATTTATTTGACATTGTTGTTGTTGTTGACGTTGTTGTTGTTGTTGTTGTTTATTTGACATTTTTGTTGTTGTTGTTGTTGACGTTGTTGTTGTTGTTGTTTATTTGACGTTGTTTTAGTATTGTTGTTTATTTGACGTTGTTGTTGTTGTTTATTTGACGTTGTTGTTGTTGACGGTGTTGTTGTTGTTGTTTATTTGACATTGTTGTTGTTCTTGTTATTGACGCTGTTGTTGTTTATTTGACGTTGTTGTTGTTGTTCTTTATTTGACGTTGTTATTGTTTATTTGACGTTGTTGTTGTTGTTTATTTAACGTTGTTGTTGTTGACATTGTTGTTGTTGTTATTGTTTATTTGACATTGTTGTTGTTGTTGTTGTTGTTTATTTGACGTAATTTTTGTTGTTGACGTTGTTGTTGTTGTTTATTTGACGTTTTTGTTGTTGTTGATGTTGTTGTTGTTGTTTATTTGACGTTGATGTTGTTATTGTTTATTTGACGGTGTTGTTGTTGACGGTGTTGTTGTTGTTATTTATTTGACGTTGTTGTTGTTGTTTATTTGACGTTGTTGTTGACGTTGTTGTTGTTGTTGTTTATTTGATGTTGTTGTTGTTGGCATAGTTGTTGTTGTTGTTGTTTATTTGACGTTTTTGTTGTTGTTGATGTTGTTGTTGTTTTCGTTGTTGTTTATTTGACATTGTTGTAGTTGTTTAATTGACGTTGTTGTTGTTGTTGTTGTTTATTTGACGTTGTTGTTGTTGTAATTGTTGTTGTTGTTGTTTATTTGACGTTGTTGTTGTTGTTGTTGTTGATTTGACGTTGTTGTTGTTGTTGTTGTTTATTCGACGTTGTTGTTGTTATTTATTTGACGTTGTTGTGGGTGACATTATTGTTGTTGTTTATTTGACGTTGTTGTAGTTGTTTATTTGACGTAGTAGTTGTTGTTGTTGACGTTGTTGTTGTTGTTGTTGTTGTTGTTTATTTGACGTTTTTGTTGTTGTTGATGTTGTTGTTGTATATTTGACGTTGTTGTAGTTGTTATTGTTGTTGTTGTTTATTTGACATTGTTGTTGTTGTTGTTGTTTATTTGACGTTGTTGTTGTTGTTGTTTATTTGAGGTGGTTATTGTTGTTTATTTGACGTTGTTGTTGTTGACGGTGTTGTTGTTGTTGTTTATTTGACATTGTTGTTGTTGTTGCTGACGTTGTTGTTGTTTATTTGAAGTTGTTGTTGTTGTTCTTCTTCTTCTTTATTTGACGTTGTTATTGTTTATTTGACGTTGTTGTTGTTGTTGTTGTTGTTGTTGTTGTTGTTGTTTATTTAACGTTGTTGTTGTTGTTGTTGTTGTTGTTGTTGTTGTTGTCGTTGTTGTTGTTGTTGTTTATTTGACGTTGTTGTTGTTATTGTTTATTTGACATTGTTGTTATTGAAGGTGTTGTTGTTGTTTATTTGACGTTGTTGTTGTTGTTGTTTATTTGACGTTGTTGTTGTTGTTGTTTATTAGACATTGTTGTTGTTGTTGACATAGTTGTTGTTGTTGTTGTTTATTTGACGTTGTTGTTGTTGTTGACGTTGTTGTTATTGTTGACGTTGTTGTTGTTGTTTATTTGCCGTTTTTGTTGTTGTTGACATAGTTGTTGTTGTTGTTTATTTGACGTTGTTGTTGTTGTTGACGTTGTTGTTGTTGTTTATTTGACGTTGTTGTTGTTGTTGTTTATTTGACATTGTTGTTTTTGTTGACGTTGTTGTTGTTGTTTATTTGACATTGTTGTTGTTGTTGTTGACGTTGTTGTTGTTGTTTATTTGACTTTGTTGTTGTTGTTGTTGTTGTTGTTTATTTGACGTTGTTGTTGTTGTTGACTTAGTTGTTGTTGTTGTTTATTTGACGTTGTTGTTGTTGTTGACGGTGTTGTTTATTTGACGTTGTTGTTGTTGTTTATTTGACGTTGTTGTTGTTGTTGACGTTGTTGTTGTTGTTTATTTGACGTTGTTGTTGTTATTTATTTGACATTGTTGTTGTTGTTGACGTTGTTGTTGTTGTTGTTGCTGTTTATTTGACATTGTTGTTGTTGTTGTTGACGTTGTTGTTGTTGTTGTTGTTGTTTATTTGACGTTGTTTTAGTATTGTATTTTTTTTGACATTGTTGTTGTTATTTATTTGACGTTGTTGTAGTTGTTTATTTGACGTAGTTGTTGTTGTTGACGTTGTTGTTGTTGTTGTTGTTGTTGTTTATTTGACGTTTTTGTTGTTGTTGATGTTGTTGTTGTTGTTGTTGTATATTTGACGTTGTTGTAGTTGTTATTGTTGTTGTTGTTTATTTGACATTGTTGTTGTTGTTGTTGTTTATTTGACGTTGTTGTTGTTGTTTATTTGAGGTGGTTGTTGTTGTTTATTTGACGTTGTTGTTGTTGACGGTGTTGTTGTTGTTGTTTATTGGACATTGTTGTTGTTGTTGTTGACGTTGTTGTTGTTTATTTGACGTTGTTGTTGTTGTTCTTCTTCTTTATTTGACGTTGTTATTGTTTATTTGACGTTGTTGTTGTTGTTGTTGTTTATTTAACGTTGTTGTTATTGTTGTCGTTGTTGTTGTTGTTATTGTTTATTTGACGTTGTTGTTGTTGTTTATTTGACGTAGTTGTTGTTGTTGACGTTGTTGTAGTTGTTGTTTATTTGACGTTGTTGTTGTTGTTGTTTATTTGACGTTGTTGTTGTTGACGTTGTTGTTGTTGTTTATTTGACGTCGTTGTTGTTGACATTGTTGTTGTTGTTGTTTATTTGACGTTTTTGTTGTTGTTGATGTTGTTGTTGTTTTCGTTGTTGTTTATTTGACGTTGTTGTAGTTGTTTGTTTGACGTTGTTGTTGTTGTTGTTTATTTGACGTTGTTGTTGTTGTTGTTAATGTTGTTGTTGTTGTTTATTTGACGTTGTTGTTGTTGTTGTTTATTTGTCGTTGTTGTTGTTGTTGTTGTTTATTTGACGTTGTTGTTGTTATTTATTTGACGTTGTTGTGGGTGACATTGTTGTTGTTGTTTATTTGACGTTGTTGTAGTTGTTTATTTGATGTAGTTGTTGTTGTTGACGTTGTTGTTGTTGTTGTTGTTTATTTGACGTTTTTGTTGTTGTTGATGTTGTTGTTGTTGTTGTATATTTGACGTTGTTGTAGTTGTTATTGTTGTTGTTGTTTATTTGACATTGTTGTTGTTGTTGTTGTTTATTTAACGTTGTTGTTGTTGACGGTGTTGTTATTGTTGTTGTTTATTTGACATTGTTGTTGTTGTTGTTGACGTTGTTGTGGTTTATTTGACGTTGTTGTTGTTGTTGTTTATTTGACGTTGTTGTTGTTGTTGTTTATTTGACGTTGTTGTTGTTGTTGTTGTTTATTTGACGTTGTTGTTGTTGTTTATTTGACATTGTTGTTATTGACGGTGTTGTTGTTGTTTATTTGACGTTGTTGTTGTTGTTGTTTATTTGACGTTGTTGATGTTGTTGTTTATTAGACATTGTTGTTGTTGTTGACATAGTTGTTGTTGTTGTTTATTTGACGTTGTTGTTGTTGTTGACGTTGTTGTTATTGTTGACGTTGTTGTTCTTGTTGTTTATTTGCCGTTGTTGTTGTTGTTGACATAGTTGTTGTTGTTGTTGTTTATTTGACGTTGTTGTTGTTGTTGACGTTGTTGTTGTTGTTTATTTGACGTTGTTGTTGTTGTTGTTTATTTGACATTGTTGTTTTTGTTGACGTTGTTGTTGTTGTTTATTAGACATTGTTGTTGTTGTTGTTGACGTTGTTGTTGTTGTTTATTTGACTTTGTTGTTGTTGTTGTTGTTGTTGTTTATTTGACGTTGTTGTTGTTGTTGACTTAGTTGTTGTTGTTGTTTATTTGACGTTGTTGTTGTTGTTGACGGTGTTGTTTATTTGACGTTGTTGTTGTTGTTTATTTGACGTTGTTGTTGTTGTTGTTGACGTTGTTGTTGTTGTTTATTTGACGTTGTTGTTGTTATTTATTTAACATTGTTGTTGTTGTTGACGTTGTTGTTGTTGTTGTTGTATATTTGACGTTGTTGTAGTTGTTATTGTTGTTGTTGTTTATTTGACATTGTTGTTGTTGTGGTTGTTTATTTGACGTTGTTGTTGTTGTTTATTTGAGGTGGTTGTTGTTGTTTATTTGACGTTGTTGTTGTTGACGGTGTTGTTGTTGTTGTTTATTGGACATTGTTGTTGTTGTTGTTGACGTTGTTGTTGTTTATTTGACGTTGTTGTTGTTCTTCTTCTTCTTTATTTGACGTTGTTATTGTTTATTTGACGTTGTTGTTGTTGTTGTTGTTGTTGTTGTTGTTTATTTAACGTTGTTGTTGTTGTTGTCGTTGTTGTTGTTGTTATTGTTTATTTGACGTTGTTGTTGTTGTTTATTTGACGTAGTTGTTGTTGTTGACGTTGTTGTAGTTGTTGTTTATTTGACGTTGTTGTTGTTGTTGTTTATTTGGCGTTGTTGTTGTTGACGTTGTTGTTGTTGTTTATTTGACGTTGTTGTTGTTGACATTGTTGTTGTTGTTGTTGTTTATTTGACGTTTTTGTTGTTGTTGTTGACGTTGTTGTTATTGTTGTTGTTGTTGTTTATTTGACGTTGTTGTTGTTGTTGTTGACGTTGTTGTTCTTGTTGTTTATTTGTCGTTGTTGTTGTTGTTGACATAGTTGTTGTTGTTGTTGTTGTTTATTTGACGTTGTTGTTGTTGTTGACGTTGTTGTTGTTGTTGTTGTTTATTTGACGTTGTTGTTGTTGTTTATTTGACATTGTTGTTTTTGTTGACGTTGTTGTTGTTGTTGTTTATTTGACATTGTTGTTGTTGTTGACGTTGTTGTTGTTGTTTATTTGACTTTGTTGTTGTTGTTGTTTTTGTTGTTTATTTGACGTTGTTGTTGTTGTTGACTTAGTTGTTGTTGTTGTTTACTTGACGTTGTTGTTTTTGTTGACGGTGTTGTTTATTTGACGTTGTTGTTGTTGTTTATTTGACGTTGTTGTTGTTGTTGACGTTGTTGTTGTTGTTTATTTGACGTTGTTGTTGTTATTTATTTGACATTGTTGTTGTTGTTGACGTTGTTGTTGTTGTTGTTTATTTGACATTTTTGTTGTTGTTGTTGTTGACGTTGTTGTTGTTGTTGTTTATTTGACGTTGTTTTAGTATTGTTGTTTATTTGACGTTGTTGTTGTTGTTTATTTGACGTTGTTGTTGTTGACGGTGTTGTTGTTGTTGTTTATTTGACATTGTTGTTGTTCTTGTTATTGACGTTGTTGTTGTTTATTTGACGTTGTTGTTGTTGTTCTTTATTTGACGTTGTTATTGTTTATTTGACGTTGTTGTTGTTGTTTATTTAACGTTGTTGTTGTTGACATTGTTGTTGTTGTTATTGTTTATTTGACATTGTTGTTGTTGTTGTTGTTGTTTATTTGACGTAATTTTTGTTGTTGACGTTGTTGTTGTTGTTTATTTGACGTTTTTGTTGTTGTTGATGTTGTTGTTGTTGTTTATTTGACGTTGATGTTGTTATTGTTTATTTGACGGTGTTGTTGTTGACGGTGTTGTTGTTGTTATTTATTTGACGTTGTTGTTGTTGTTTATTTGACGTTGTTGTTGACGTTGTTGTTGTTGTTGTTTATTTGATGTTGTTGTTGTTGGCATAGTTGTTGTTGTTGTTGTTTATTTGACGTTTTTGTTGTTGTTGATGTTGTTGTTGTTTTCGTTGTTGTTTATTTGACATTGTTGTAGTTGTTTAATTGACGTTGTTGTTGTTGTTGTTGTTTATTTGACGTTGTTGTTGTTGTAATTGTTGTTGTTGTTGTTTATTTGACGTTGTTGTTGTTGTTGTTGTTGTTGATTTGACGTTGTTGTTGTTGTTGTTGTTTATTCGACGTTGTTGTTGTTATTTATTTGACGTTGTTGTGGGTGACATTATTGTTGTTGTTTATTTGACGTTGTTGTAGTTGTTTATTTGACGTAGTAGTTGTTGTTGTTGACGTTGTTGTTGTTGTTGTTGTTGTTTATTTGACGTTTTTGTTGTTGTTGATGTTGTTGTTGTATATTTGACGTTGTTGTAGTTGTTATTGTTGTTGTTGTTTATTTGACATTGTTGTTGTTGTTGTTGTTTATTTGACGTTGTTGTTGTTGTTGTTTATTTGAGGTGGTTATTGTTGTTTATTTGACGTTGTTATTGTTGACGGTGTTGTTGTTGTTGTTGTTTATTTGACATTGTTGTTGTTGTTGTTGACGTTGTTGTTGTTTATTTGAAGTTGTTGTTGTTGTTCTTCTTCTTCTTTATTTGACGTTGTTATTGTTTATTTGACGTTGTTGTTGTTGTTGTTGTTGTTGTTGTTGTTGTTGTTGTTTATTTAACGTTGTTGTTGTTGTTGTCGTTGTTGTTGTTGTTATTATTTATTTGACGTTGTTGTTGTTGTTTATTTGACGTAGTTGTTGTTGTTGACGTTGTTGTAGTTGTTGTTTATTTGACGTTGTTGTTGTTGTTGTTTATTTGACGTTGTTGTTGTTGACGTTGTTGTTGTTGTTGTTTATTTGACGTTGTTGTTGTTGACATTGTTGTTGTTGTTGTTGTTTATTTGACGTTTTTGTTGTTGTTGATGTTGTTGTTGTTTTCGTTGTTGTTTATTTGACGTTGTTGTAGTTGTTTATTTGACGTTGTTGTTGTTGTTGTTGTTTATTTGACGTTGTTGTTGTTGTTGTTATTGTTGTTGTTGTTGTTTATTTGACGTTGTTGTTGTTGTTGTTTATTTGACGTTGTTGTTGTTGTTTATTTGACGTTGTTGTTGTTATTTATTTGACGTTGTTGTGGGTGACATTGTTGTTGTTGTTTATTTGACGTTGTTGTAGTTGTTTATTTGACGTAGTTGTTGTTGTTGACGTTGTTGTTGTTGTTGTTGTTTATTTGACGTTTTTGTTATGGTTGATGTTGTTGTTGTTGTTGTTGTATATTTGACGTTGTTGTAGTTGTTATTGTTGTTGTTGTTTATTTGACATTGTTGTTGTTGTTGTTGTTGTTGTTTATTTGACGTTGTTGTTGTTGTTTATTTGAGGTTGTTGTTGTTGTTTATTTGATGTTGTTGTTGTTGACGGTGTTGTTATTGTTGTTGTTTATTTGACATTGTTGTTGTTGTTGTTTATTTGACGTTGTTGTTGTTGTTTATTTGAGGTTGTTGTTGTTGTTTATTTGACGTTGTTGTTGTTGACGGTGTTGTTATTGCTGTTATTTATTTGACATTGTTGTTGTTGTTGTTGACGTTGTTGTTGTTTATTTGACGTTGTTGTTGTTGTTGTTTATTTGACGTTGTTGTTGTTGTTGTTTATTTGACGTTGTTGTTGTTGTTGTTATTTATTTGACGTTGTGGTTGTTGTTGTTTATTTGACATTGTTGTTATTAACGGTGTTGTTGTTGTTTATTTGACGTTGTTGTTGTTGTTGTTGTTTATTTGACGTTGTTGTTGTTGTTGTTGTTTATTAGACATTGTTGTTGTTGTTGACATAGTTGTTATTGTTGTTGTTTATTTGACGTTGTTGTTGTTGTTGACGTTGTTGTTATTGTTGACGTTGTTGTTGTTGTTGTTTATTTGCCGTTGTTGTTGTTGTTGACATAGTTGTTGTTGTTGTTGTTTATTTGACGTTGTTGTTGTTGTTGTCGTTGTTGTTGTTGTTTATTTGACGTTGTTGTTGTTGTTGTTTATTTGACATTGTTGTTTTTGTTGACGTTGTTGTTGTTGTTTATTTGACATTGTTGTTGTTGTTGTTGACGTTGTTGTTGTTGTTTATTTGACTTTGTTGTTGTTGTTGTTGTTGTTGTTGTTTATTTGACGTTGTTGTTGTTGTTGAGTTAGTTGTTGTTGTTGTTTATTTGACGTTGTTGTTGTTGTTGACGGTGTTGTTTATTTGACGTTGTTGTTGTTGTTTATTTGACGTTGTTGTTGTTGTTGACGTTGTTGTTGTTGTTTTCATTGTTGTTTATTTGACGTTGTTGTAGTTGTTTAATTGACGTTGTTGTTGTTGTTGTTGTTTATTTGACGTTGTTGTTGTTGTAATTGTTGTTGTTGTTTATTTGACGTTGTTGTTGTTATTGTTGTTTATTTGACGTTGTTGTTGTTATTTATTTGACGTTGTTGTGGGTGACATTATTGTTGTTGTTTATTTGTCGTTGTTGTAGTTGTTTATTTGACGTAGTTGTTGTTGTTGACGTTGTTGTTGTTGTTGTTGTTTATTTGACGTTTTTGTTGTTATTGATGTTGTTGTTGTTGTTGTTGTTGTTGTTGTTGTATATTTGACGTTGTTGTAGTTGTTATTGTTGTTGTTGTTTATTTGACATTGTTGTTGTTGTTTATTTGACGTTGTTGTTGTTGTTTATTTGAGGTGGTTGTTGTTGTTTATTTGACGTTGTTGCTGTTGACGGTGTTGTTGTTGTTGTTGTTTATTTGACATTGTTGTTGTTGTTGTTGACGTTGTTGTTATTTATTTGAAGTTGTTGTTGTTGTTGTTCTTCTTCTTTATTTGACGTTGTTATTGTTTATTTGACGTTGTTGTTGTTGTTGTTGTTGTTGTTGTTGTTGTTTATTTAACGTTGTTGTTGTTGTTGTCGTTGTTGTTGTTGTTATTATTTATTTGACGTTGTTGTTGTTGTTTATTTGACGTAGTTGTTGTTGTTGACGTTGTTGTAGTTGTTGTTTATTTGACGTTGTTGTTGTTGTTGTTTATTTGACGTTGTTGTTGTTGACGTTGTTGTTGTTGTTGTTTATTTGACGTTGTTGTTGTTGTTGTTTATTTGACGTTGTTGTTGTTGTTGTTTATTTGACGTTGTTGTTGTTATTTATTTGATGTTGTTGTGGGTGACATTGTTGTTGTTGTTTATTTGACGTTGTTGTAGTTGTTTATTTGACGTAGTTGTTGTTGTTGACGTTGTTGTTGTTGTTGTTGTTGTTTATTTGACATTTTTGTTGTGGTTGATGTTGTTGTTGTTGTTGTATATTTGACGTTGTTGTAGTTGTTATTGTTGTTGTTGTTTATTTGACATTGTTGTTGTTGTTGTTGTTGTTGTTTATTTGACGTTGTTGTTGTTGTTTATTTGAGGTTGTTGTTGTTGTTGTTTATTTGATGTTGTTGTTGTTGACGGTGTTGTTATTGTTGTTGTTTATTTGACATTGTTGTTGTTGTTGTTTATTTGACGTTGTTGTTGTTGTTTATTTGAGGTTGTTGTTGTTGTTTATTTGACGTTGTTGTTGTTGACGGTGTTGTTATTGTTGTTATTTATTTGACATTGTTGTTGTTGTTGTTGACGTTGTTGTTGTTTATTTGACGTTGTTGTTGTTTTTGTTTATTTGACGTTGTTGTTGTTGTTGTTGTTGTTTATTTGACTTTGTTGTTATTTATTTGACGTTGTTGTTGTTGTTGTTTATTTGACGTTGTTGTTATTGTTGTTGTTTATTTGACGTTGTGGTTGTTGTTGTTTATTTGACATTATTGTTATTGACGGTGTTGTTGTTGTTTATTTGACGTTGTTGTTGTTGTTGTTTATTTGACGTTGTTGTTGTTGTTGTTTATTAGACATTGTTGTTGTTGTTGACATAGTTGTTGTTGTTGTTGTTTATTTGACGTTGTTGTTGTTGTTGACGTTGTTGTTATTGTTGACGTTGTTGTTGTTGTTGTTTATTTGCCGTTGTTGTTGTTGTTGACATAGTTGTTGTATTTGTTGTTTATTTGACGTTGTTGTTGTTGTTGACGTTGTTGTTGTTGTTGTTTATTTGACGTTGTTGTTGTTGTTGTTTATTTGACA
This sequence comes from Vicia faba, assembly GCA_948472305.1. Lineage (NCBI taxonomy): Eukaryota > Viridiplantae > Streptophyta > Magnoliopsida > Fabales > Fabaceae > Vicia > Vicia faba. The sequence goes on along the minus strand of OX451739.1, from coordinate 387,520,352 downwards.
TTGTTGTTTTTGTTGACGTTGTTGTTGTTGTTGTTTATTTGACATTGTTGTTGTTGTTTATTTGACTTTGTTGTTGTTGTTGTTGTTGTTTATTTGACGTTGTTGTTGTTGTTGACTTAGTTGTTAATGTTGTTTATTTGACGTTGTTGTTGTTGTTGACGGTGTTGTTTATTTGACGTTGTTGTTGTTGTTGACGTTGTTGTTGTTGTTTATTTGACGTTGTTGTTGTTATTTATTTGACATTGTTGTTGTTGTTGACGTTGTTGTTGTTGTTGTTGCTGTTTATTTGACATTGTTGTTGTTGTTGTTGACGTTGTTGTTGTTGTTATTGTTGTTGTTTATTTGACGTTGTTTTAGTATTGTATTTTTTTTGACATTGTTGTTGTTATTTATTTGACGTTGTTGTAGTTGTTTATTTGACGTAGTTGTTGTTGTTGACGTTGTTGTTGTTGTTGTTTATTTGACGTTTTTGTTGTTGTTGATGTTGTTGTTGTTGTTGTTGTATATTTGACGTTGTTGTAGTTGTTATTGTTGTTGCTGTTTATTTGACGTTGTTGTTGTTGTTGTTGTTTATTAGACATTGTTGTTGTTGTTGACATAGTTGTTATTGTTGTTGTTTATTTGACGTTGTTGTTGTTGTTGACGTTGTTGTTATTGTTGACGTTGTTGTTGTTGTTGTTTATTTGCCGTTGTTGTTGTTGTTGACATAGTTGTTGTTGTTGTTGTTTATTTGACGTTGTTGTTGTTGTTGTCGTTGTTGTTGTTGTTTATTTGACGTTGTTGTTGTTGTTGTTTATTTGACATTGTTGTTTTTGTTGACGTTGTTGTTGTTGTTTATTTAACGTTGTTGTTGTTGTTGTCGTTGTTGTTGTTGTTATTATTTATTTGACGTTGTTGTTGTTGTTTATTTGACGTAGTTGTTGTTGTTGACGTTGTTGTAGTTGTTGTTTATTTGACGTTGTTGTTGTTGTTGTTTATTTGACGTTGTTGTTGTTGACGTTGTTGTTGTTGTTGTTTATTTGACGTTGTTGTTGTTGACATTGTTGTTGTTGTTGTTGTTTATTTGACGTTTTTGTTGTTGTTGATGTTGTTGTTGTTTTCGTTGTTGTTTATTTGACGTTGTTGTAGTTGTTTATTTGACGTTGTTGTTGTTGTTGTTGTTTATTTGACGTTGTTGTTGTTGTTGTTATTGTTGTTGTTGTTGTTTATTTGACGTTGTTGTTGTTGTTGTTTATTTGACGTTGTTGTTGTTGTTTATTTGACGTTGTTGTTGTTATTTATTTGACGTTGTTGTGGGTGACATTGTTGTTGTTGTTTATTTGACGTTGTTGTAGTTGTTTATTTGACGTAGTTGTTGTTGTTGACGTTGTTGTTGTTGTTGTTGTTTATTTGACGTTTTTGTTATGGTTGATGTTGTTGTTGTTGTTGTTGTATATTTGACGTTGTTGTAGTTGTTATTGTTGTTGTTGTTTATTTGACATTGTTGTTGTTGTTGTTGTTGTTGTTTATTTGACGTTGTTGTTGTTGTTTATTTGAGGTTGTTGTTGTTGTTTATTTGATGTTGTTGTTGTTGACGGTGTTGTTATTGTTGTTGTTTATTTGACATTGTTGTTGTTGTTGTTTATTTGACGTTGTTGTTGTTGTTTATTTGAGGTTGTTGTTGTTGTTTATTTGACGTTGTTGTTGTTGACGGTGTTGTTATTGCTGTTATTTATTTGACATTGTTGTTGTTGTTGTTGACGTTGTTGTTGTTTATTTGACGTTGTTGTTGTTGTTGTTTATTTGACGTTGTTGTTGTTGTTGTTTATTTGACGTTGTTGTTGTTGTTGTTATTTATTTGACGTTGTGGTTGTTGTTGTTTATTTGACATTGTTGTTATTAACGGTGTTGTTGTTGTTTATTTGACGTTGTTGTTGTTGTTGTTGTTGTTTATTTGACGTTGTTGTTGTTGTTGTTGTTTATTAGACATTGTTGTTGTTGTTGACATAGTTGTTATTGTTGTTGTTTATTTGACGTTGTTGTTGTTGTTGACGTTGTTGTTATTGTTGACGTTGTTGTTGTTGTTGTTTATTTGCCGTTGTTGTTGTTGTTGACATAGTTGTTGTTGTTGTTGTTTATTTGACGTTGTTGTTGTTGTTGTCGTTGTTGTTGTTGTTTATTTGACGTTGTTGTTGTTGTTGTTTATTTGACATTGTTGTTTTTGTTGACGTTGTTGTTGTTGTTTATTTGACATTGTTGTTGTTGTTGTTGACGTTGTTGTTGTTGTTTATTTGACTTTGTTGTTGTTGTTGTTGTTGTTGTTGTTTATTTGACGTTGTTGTTGTTGTTGAGTTAGTTGTTGTTGTTGTTTATTTGACGTTGTTGTTGTTGTTGACGGTGTTGTTTATTTGACGTTGTTGTTGTTGTTTATTTGACGTTGTTGTTGTTGTTGACGTTGTTGTTGTTGTTTTCATTGTTGTTTATTTGACGTTGTTGTAGTTGTTTAATTGACGTTGTTGTTGTTGTTGTTGTTTATTTGACGTTGTTGTTGTTGTAATTGTTGTTGTTGTTTATTTGACGTTGTTGTTGTTGTTGTTGTTTATTTGACGTTGTTGTTGTTATTTATTTGACGTTGTTGTGGGTGACATTATTGTTGTTGTTTATTTGTCGTTGTTGTAGTTGTTTATTTGACGTAGTTGTTGTTGTTGACGTTGTTGTTGTTGTTGTTGTTTATTTGACGTTTTTGTTGTTATTGATGTTGTTGTTGTTGTTGTTGTTGTTGTTGTTGTATATTTGACGTTGTTGTAGTTGTTATTGTTGTTGTTGTTTATTTGACATTGTTGTTGTTGTTTATTTGACGTTGTTGTTGTTGTTTATTTGAGGTGGTTGTTGTTGTTTATTTGACGTTGTTGCTGTTGACGGTGTTGTTGTTGTTGTTGTTTATTTGACATTGTTGTTGTTGTTGTTGACGTTGTTGTTATTTATTTGAAGTTGTTGTTGTTGTTGTTCTTCTTCTTTATTTGACGTTGTTATTGTTTATTTGACGTTGTTGTTGTTGTTGTTGTTGTTGTTGTTGTTGTTTATTTAACGTTGTTGTTGTTGTTGTCGTTGTTGTTGTTGTTATTATTTATTTGACGTTGTTGTTGTTGTTTATTTGACGTAGTTGTTGTTGTTGACGTTGTTGTAGTTGTTGTTTATTTGACGTTGTTGTTGTTGTTGTTTATTTGACGTTGTTGTTGTTGACGTTGTTGTTGTTGTTGTTTATTTGACGTTGTTGTTGTTGTTGTTTATTTGACGTTGTTGTTGTTGTTGTTTATTTGACGTTGTTGTTGTTATTTATTTGATGTTGTTGTGGGTGACATTGTTGTTGTTGTTTATTTGACGTTGTTGTAGTTGTTTATTTGACGTAGTTGTTGTTGTTGACGTTGTTGTTGTTGTTGTTGTTGTTTATTTGACATTTTTGTTGTGGTTGATGTTGTTGTTGTTGTTGTATATTTGACGTTGTTGTAGTTGTTATTGTTGTTGTTGTTTATTTGACATTGTTGTTGTTGTTGTTGTTGTTGTTTATTTGACGTTGTTGTTGTTGTTTATTTGAGGTTGTTGTTGTTGTTGTTTATTTGATGTTGTTGTTGTTGACGGTGTTGTTATTGTTGTTGTTTATTTGACATTGTTGTTGTTGTTGTTTATTTGACGTTGTTGTTGTTGTTTATTTGAGGTTGTTGTTGTTGTTTATTTGACGTTGTTGTTGTTGACGGTGTTGTTATTGTTGTTATTTATTTGACATTGTTGTTGTTGTTGTTGACGTTGTTGTTGTTTATTTGACGTTGTTGTTGTTTTTGTTTATTTGACGTTGTTGTTGTTGTTGTTGTTGTTTATTTGACTTTGTTGTTATTTATTTGACGTTGTTGTTGTTGTTGTTTATTTGACGTTGTTGTTATTGTTGTTGTTTATTTGACGTTGTGGTTGTTGTTGTTTATTTGACATTATTGTTATTGACGGTGTTGTTGTTGTTTATTTGACGTTGTTGTTGTTGTTGTTTATTTGACGTTGTTGTTGTTGTTGTTTATTAGACATTGTTGTTGTTGTTGACATAGTTGTTGTTGTTGTTGTTTATTTGACGTTGTTGTTGTTGTTGACGTTGTTGTTATTGTTGACGTTGTTGTTGTTGTTGTTTATTTGCCGTTGTTGTTGTTGTTGACATAGTTGTTGTATTTGTTGTTTATTTGACGTTGTTGTTGTTGTTGACGTTGTTGTTGTTGTTGTTTATTTGACGTTGTTGTTGTTGTTGTTTATTTGACATTGTTGTTTTTGTTGACGTTGTTGTTGTTGTTGTTTATTTGACATTGTTGTTGTTGTTTATTTGACTTTGTTGTTGTTGTTGTTGTTGTTTATTTGACGTTGTTGTTGTTGTTGACTTAGTTGTTAATGTTGTTTATTTGACGTTGTTGTTGTTGTTGACGGTGTTGTTTATTTGACGTTGTTGTTGTTGTTGACGTTGTTGTTGTTGTTTATTTGACGTTGTTGTTGTTATTTATTTGACATTGTTGTTGTTGTTGACGTTGTTGTTGTTGTTGTTGCTGTTTATTTGACATTGTTGTTGTTGTTGTTGACGTTGTTGTTGTTGTTATTGTTGTTGTTTATTTGACGTTGTTTTAGTATTGTATTTTTTTTGACATTGTTGTTGTTATTTATTTGACGTTGTTGTAGTTGTTTATTTGACGTAGTTGTTGTTGTTGACGTTGTTGTTGTTGTTGTTTATTTGACGTTTTTGTTGTTGTTGATGTTGTTGTTGTTGTTGTTGTATATTTGACGTTGTTGTAGTTGTTATTGTTGTTGCTGTTTATTTGACGTTGTTGTTGTTGTTGTTGTTTATTAGACATTGTTGTTGTTGTTGACATAGTTGTTATTGTTGTTGTTTATTTGACGTTGTTGTTGTTGTTGACGTTGTTGTTATTGTTGACGTTGTTGTTGTTGTTGTTTATTTGCCGTTGTTGTTGTTGTTGACATAGTTGTTGTTGTTGTTGTTTATTTGACGTTGTTGTTGTTGTTGTCGTTGTTGTTGTTGTTTATTTGACGTTGTTGTTGTTGTTGTTTATTTGACATTGTTGTTTTTGTTGACGTTGTTGTTGTTGTTTATTTGACATTGTTGTTGTTGTTGTTGACGTTGTTGTTGTTGTTTATTTGACTTTGTTGTTGTTGTTGTTGTTGTTTATTTGACGTTGTTGTTGTTGTTGACTTAGTTGTTGTTGTTGTTTATTTGACGTTGTTGTTGTTGTTGACGGTGTTGTTTATTTGACGTTGTTGTTGTTGTTTATTTGACGTTGTTGTTGTTGTTGACGTTGTTGTTGTTGTTTTCGTTGTTGTTTATTTGACGTTGTTGTAGTTGTTTAATTGACGTTGTTGTTGTTGTTGTTGTTTATTTGACGTTGTTGTTGTTGTAATTGTTGTTGTTGTTGTTTATTTGACGTTGTTGTTGTTGTTTATTTGACGTTGTTGTTGTTGTTGTTGTTTATTTGACGTTGTTGTTGTTATTTATTTGACGTTGTTGTGAGTGACATTATTGTTGTTGTTTATTTGACGTTGTTGTAGTTGTTTATTTGACGTAGTTGTTGTTGTTGACGTTGTTGTTGTTGTTGTTGTTTATTTGACGTTTTTGTTGTTGTTGATGTTGTTGTTGTTGTTGTTGTTGTTGTATATTTGACGTTGTTGTAGTTGTTATTGTTGTTGTTGTTTATTTGACATTGTTGTTGTTGTTGTTTATTTGACGTTGTTGTTGTTGTTTATTTGAGGTGGTTGTTGTTGTTTATTTGACGTTGTTGTTGTTGACGGTGTTGTTGTTGTTGTTGTTTATTTGACATTGTTGTTGTTGTTGTTGACGTTGTTGTTGTTTATTTGAAGTTGTTGTTGTTGTTGTTCTTCTTCTTTATTTGACGTTGTTATTGTTTATTTGACGTTGTTGTTGTTGTTGTTGTTGTTTATTTAACGTTGTTGTTGTTGTTGTCGTTGTTGTTGTTGTTATTATTTATTTGCCGTTGTTGTTGTTGTTTATTTGACGTAGTTGTTGTTGTTGACGTTGTTGTAGTTGTTGTTTATTTGACGTTGTTGTTGTTGTTGTTGCTGTTTATTTGACATTGTTGTTGTTGTTGTTGACGTTGTTGTTGTTGTTATTGTTGTTGTTTATTTGACGTTGTTTTAGTATTGTATTTTTTTTGACATTGTTGTTGTTATTTATTTGACGTTGTTGTAGTTGTTTATTTGACGTAGTTGTTGTTGTTGACGTTGTTGTTGTTGTTGTTGTTGTTTATTTGACGTTTTTGTTGTTGTTGATGTTGTTGTTGTTGTTGTTGTATATTTGACGTTGTTGTAGTTGTTATTGTTGTTGCTGTTTATTTGACGTTGTTGTTGTTGTTGTTGTTTATTAGACATTGTTGTTGTTGTTGACATAGTTGTTATTGTTGTTGTTTATTTGACGTTGTTGTTGTTGTTGACGTTGTTGTTATTGTTGACGTTGTTGTTGTTGTTGTTTATTTGCCGTTGTTGTTGTTGTTGACATAGTTGTTGTTGTTGTTGTTTATTTGACGTTGTTGTTGTTGTTGTCGTTGTTGTTGTTGTTTATTTGACGTTGTTGTTGTTGTTGTTTATTTGACATTGTTGTTTTTGTTGACGTTGTTGTTGTTGTTTATTTGACATTGTTGTTGTTGTTGTTGACGTTGTTGTTGTTGTTTATTTGACTTTGTTGTTGTTGTTGTTGTTGTTGTTTATTTGACGTTGTTGTTGTTGTTGACTTAGTTGTTGTTGTTGTTTATTTGACGTTGTTGTTGTTGTTGACGGTGTTGTTTATTTGACGTTGTTGTTGTTGTTTATTTGACGTTGTTGTTGTTGTTGACGTTGTTGTTGTTGTTTTCGTTGTTGTTTATTTGACGTTGTTGTAGTTGTTTAATTGACGTTGTTGTTGTTGTTGTTTATTTGACGTTGTTGTTGTTGTAATTATTGTTGTTGTTGTTTATTTGACGTTGTTGTTGTTGTTGTTTATTTGACGTTGTTGTTGTTGTTGTTTATTTGACGTTGTTGTTGTTATTTATTTGACGTTGTTGTGAGTGACATTATTGTTGTTGTTTATTTGACGTTGTTGTAGTTGTTTATTTGACGTAGTTGTTGTTGTTGACGTTGTTGTTGTTGTTGTTGTTTATTTGACGTTTTTGTTGTTGTTGATGTTGTTGTTGTTGTTGTTGTTGTTGTTGTATATTTGACGTTGTTGTAGTTGTTATTGTTGTTGTTGTTTATTTGACATTGTTGTTGTTGTTGTTTATTTGACGTTGTTGTTGTTGTTTATTTGAGGTGGTTGTTGTTGTTTATTTGACGTTGTTGTTGTTGACGGTGTTGTTGTTGTTGTTGTTTATTTGACATTGTTGTTGTTGTTGTTGACGTTGTTGTTGTTTATTTGAAGTTGTTGTTGTTGTTGTTCTTCTTCTTTATTTGACGTTGTTATTGTTTATTTGACGTTGTTGTTGTTGTTGTTGTTGTTTATTTAACGTTGTTGTTGTTGTTGTCGTTGTTGTTGTTGTTATTATTTATTTGACGTTGTTGTTGTTGTTTATTTGACGTAGTTGTTGTTGTTGACGTTGTTGTAGTTGTTGTTTATTTGACGTTGTTGTTGTTGTTGTTGTTTATTTGACGTTGTTGTTGTTGACGTTGTTGTTGTTGTTGTTTATTTGACGTTGTTGTTGTTGTTGTTTATTTGACGTTGTTGTTGTTGTTGTTTATTTGACGTTGTTGTTGTTATTTATTTGATGTTGTTGTGGGTGACATTGTTGTTGTTGTTTATTTGACGTTGTTGTAGTTGTTTATTTGACGTAGTTGTTGTTGTTGACGTTGTTGTTGTTGTTGTTGTTTATTTGACATTTTTGTTGTGGTTGATGTTGTTGTTGTTGTTGTATATTTGACGTTGTTGTAGTTGTTATTGTTGTTGTTGTTTATTTGACATTGTTGTTGTTGTTGTTGTTGTTTATTTGACGTTGTTGTTGTTGTTTATTTGAGGTTGTTGTTGTTGTTGTTTATTTGATGTTATTGTTGTTGACAGTGTTGTTATTGTTGTTGTTTATTTGACATTGTTGTTGTTGTTGTTTATTTGACGTTGTTGTTGTTGTTTATTTGAGGTTGTTGTTGTTGTTTATTTGACGTTGTTGTTGTTGACGGTGTTGTTATTGTTGTTATTTATTTGACATTGTTGTTGTTGTTGTTGACGTTGTTGTTGTTTATTTGACGTTGTTGTTGTTGTTGTTTATTTGACGTTGTTGTTATTGTTGTTGTTTATTTGACGTTGTGGTTGTTGTTGTTTATTTGACATTGTTGTTATTGACGGTGTTGTTGTTGTTTATTTGACGTTGTTGTTGTTGTTGTTTATTTGACGTTGTTGTTGTTGTTGTTTATTAGACATTGTTGTTGTTGTTGACATAGTTGTTGTTGTTGTTGTTTATTTGACGTTGTTGTTGTTGTTGACGTTGTTGTTATTGTTGACGTTGTTGTTGTTGTTGTTTATTTGCCGTTGTTGTTGTTGTTGACATAGTTGTTGTATTTGTTGTTTATTTGACGTTGTTGTTGTTGTTGACGTTGTTGTTGTTGTTTATTTGACGTTGTTGTTGTTGTTGTTTATTTGACATTGTTGTTTTTGTTGACGTTGTTGTTGTTGTTTATTTGACATTGTTGTTGTTGTTGACGTTGTTGTTGTTGTTTATTTGACTTTGTTGTTGTTGTTGTTGTTGTTTATTTGACGTTGTTGTTGTTGTTGACTTAGTTGTTAATGTTGTTTATTTGACGTTGTTGTTGTTGTTGACGGTGTTGTTTATTTGACGTTGTTGTTGTTGTTGACGTTGTTGTTGTTGTTTATTTGACGTTGTTGTTGTTATTTATTTGACATTGTTGTTGTTGTTGACGTTGTTTTTGTTGTTGTTGCTGTTTATTTGACATTGTTGTTGTTGTTGTTGACGTTGTTGTTGTTGTTGTTGTTGTTGTTTATTTGACGTTGTTTTAGTATTGTATTTTTTTTGACATTGTTGTTGTTATTTATTTGACGTTGTTGTAGTTGTTTATTTGACGTAGTTGTTGTTGTTGACGTTGTTGTTGTTGTTGTTGTTGTTGTTTATTTGACGTTTTTGTTGTTGTTGATGTTGTTGTTGTTGTTGTATATTTGACGTTGTTGTAGTTGTTATTGTTGTTGTTGTTTATTTGACATTGTTGTTGTTGTTGTTGTTTATTTGACGTTGTTGTTGTTGTTTATTTGAGGTGGTTGTTGTTGTTTATTTGACGTTGTTGTTGTTGACGGTGTTGTTGTTGTTGTTTATTGGACATTGTTGTTGTTGTTGTTGACGTTGTTGTTGTTTATTTGACGTTGTTGTTGTTGTTCTTCTTCTTTATTTGACGTTGTTATTGTTTATTTGACGTTGTTGTTGTTGTTGTTGTTTATTTAACGTTGTTGTTATTGTTGTCGTTGTTGTTGTTGTTATTGTTTATTTGACGTTGTTGTTGTTGTTTATTTGACGTAGTTGTTGTTGTTGACGTTGTTGTAGTTGTTGTTTATTTGACGTTGTTATTGTTGTTGTTTATTTGACGTTGTTGTTGTTGACGTTGTTGTTGTTGTTTATTTGACGTCGTTGTTGTTGACATTGTTGTTGTTGTTGTTTATTTGACGTTTTTGTTGTTGTTGATGTTGTTGTTGTTTTCGTTGTTGTTTATTTGACGTTGTTGTAGTTGTTTGTTTGACGTTGTTGTTGTTGTTGTTTATTTGACGTTGTTGTTGTTGTTGTTAATGTTGTTGTTGTTGTTTATTTGACGTTGTTGTTGTTGTTGTTTATTTGTCGTTGTTGTTGTTGTTGTTGTTTATTTGACGTTGTTGTTGTTATTTATTTGACGTTGTTGTGGGTGACATTGTTGTTGTTGTTTATTTGACGTTGTTGTAGTTGTTTATTTGATGTAGTTGTTGTTGTTGACGTTGTTGTTGTTGTTGTTGTTTATTTGACGTTTTTGTTGTTGTTGATGTTGTTGTTGTTGTATATTTGACGTTGTTGTAGTTGTTATTGTTGTTGTTGTTTATTTGACATTGTTGTTGTTGTTGTTGTTTATTTAACGTTGTTGTTGTTGTTTATTTGAGGTTGTTGTTGTTGTTTATTTGACGTTGTTGTTGTTGACGGTGTTGTTATTGTTGTTGTTTATTTGACATTGTTGTTGTTGTTGTTGACGTTGTTGTGGTTTATTTGACGTTGTTGTTGTTGTTGTTTATTTGACGTTGTTGTTGTTGTTGTTTATTTGACGTTGTTGTTGTTGTTGTTTATTTGACGTTGTTGTTGTTGTTTATTTGACATTGTTGTTATTGACGGTGTTGTTGTTGTTTATTTGACGTTGTTGTTGTTGTTGTTTATTTGACGTTGTTGATGTTGTTGTTTATTAGACATTGTTGTTGTTGTTGACATAGTTGTTGTTGTTGTTTATTTGACGTTGTTGTTGTTGTTGACGTTGTTGTTATTGTTGACGTTGTTGTTCTTGTTGTTTATTTGCCGTTGTTGTTGTTGTTGACATAGTTGTTGTTGTTGTTGTTTATTTGACGTTGTTGTTGTTGTTGACGTTGTTGTTGTTGTTTATTTGACGTTGTTGTTGTTGTTGTTTATTTGACATTGTTGTTTTTGTTGACGTTGTTGTTGTTGTTTATTTGACATTGTTGTTGTTGTTGTTGACGTTGTTGTTGTTGTTTATTTGACTTTGTTGTTGTTGTTGTTGTTGTTGTTTATTTGACGTTGTTGTTGTTGTTGACTTAGTTGTTGTTGTTGTTTATTTGACGTTGTTGTTGTTGACGGTGTTGTTTATTTGACGTTGTTGTTGTTGTTTATTTGACGTTGTTGTTGTTGTTGTTGACGTTGTTGTTGTTGTTTATTTGACGTTGTTGTTGTTATTTATTTAACATTGTTGTTGTTGTTGACGTTGTTGTTGTTGTTGTTGTATATTTGACGTTGTTGTAGTTGTTATTGTTGTTGTTGTTTATTTGACATTGTTGTTGTTGTGGTTGTTTATTTGACGTTGTTGTTGTTGTTTATTTGAGGTGGTTGTTGTTGTTTATTTGACGTTGTTGTTGTTGACGGTGTTGTTGTTGTTGTTTATTGGACATTGTTGTTGTTGTTGTTGACGTTGTTGTTGTTTATTTGACGTTGTTGTTGTTCTTCTTCTTCTTTATTTGACGTTGTTATTGTTTATTTGACGTTGTTGTTGTTGTTGTTGTTGTTGTTGTTTATTTAACGTTGTTGTTGTTGTTGTCGTTGTTGTTGTTGTTATTGTTTATTTGACGTTGTTGTTGTTGTTTATTTGACGTAGTTGTTGTTGTTGACGTTGTTGTAGTTGTTGTTTATTTGACGTTGTTGTTGTTGTTGTTTATTTGACGTTGTTGTTGTTGACGTTGTTGTTGTTGTTTATTTGACGTTGTTGTTGTTGACATTGTTGTTGTTGTTGTTGTTTATTTGACGTTTTTGTTGTTGTTGATGTTGTTGTTGTTTTCGTTGTTGTTTATTTGACGTTGTTGTAGTTGTTTATTTGACGTTGTTGTTGTTGTTGTTGTTGTTGTTTATTTGACGTTGTTGTTGTTGTTGTTATTGTTGTTGTTGTTGTTGTTTATTTGACGTTGTTGTTGTTGTTGTTTATTTGACGTTGTTGTTGTTGTTGTTGTTTATTTGACGTTGTTGTTGTTGTTGTTGTTTATTTGACGTTGTTGTTGTTATTTATTTGACGTTGTTGTGGGTGACATTGTTGTTGTTGTTTATTTGACGTTGTTGTAGTTTTTTATTTGATGTAGTTGTTGTTGTTGACGTTGTTGTTGTTGTTGTTTATTTGACGTTTTTGTTGTTGTTGATGTTGTTGTTGTTGTTGTTGTTGTATATTTGACGTTGTTGTAGTTGTTATTGTTGTTGTTGTTTATTTGACATTGTTGTTGTTGTTGTTGTTTATTTGACGTTGTTGTTGTTGTTTATTTGAGGTTGTTGTTGTGGTTTATTTGACGTTGTTGTTGTTGACGGTGTTGTTATTGTTGTTGTTTATTTGACATTGTTGTTGTTGTTGTTGTTGACGTTGTTGTTGTTTATTTGACGTTGTTGTTGTTGTTGTTTATTTGACGTTGTTGTTGTTGTTTATTTGACGTTGTTGTTGTTGTTGTTGTTTATTTGACGTTGTTGTTGTTGTTTATTTGACATTGTTTTTATTGACGGTGTTGTTGTTGTTTATTTGACGTTGTTGTTGTTGTTGTTGTTGTTTATTTGACGTTGTTGTTGTTGTTGTTTATTAGACATTGTTGTTGTTGTTGACATAGTTGTTGTTGTTGTTTATTTGACGTTGTTGTTGTTGACGTTGTTGTTGTTGTTTATTTGACGTCGTTGTTGTTGACATTGTTGTTGTTGTTGTTGTTTATTTGACGTTTTTGTTGTTGTTGATGTTGTTGTTGTTTTCGTTGTTGTTTATTTGACGTTGTTGTAGTTGTTTATTTGACGTTGTTGTTGTTGTTGTTTATTTGACGTTGTTGTTGTTGTTGTTATTGTTGTTGTTGTTGTTTATTTGACGTTGTTGTTGTTGTTGTTTATTTGACGTTGTTGTTGTTGTTGTTGTTTATTTGACGTTGTTGTTGTTATTTATTTGACGTTGTTGTGGGTGACATTGTTGTTGTTGTTTATTTGACGTTGTTGTAGTTGTTTATTTGATGTAGTTGTTGTTGTTGACGTTGTTGTTGTTGTTGTTTATTTGACGTTTTTGTTGTTGTTATTGTTGTTGTTGTTGTTGTATATTTGACGTTGTTGTAGTTGTTATTGTTGTTGTTGTTTATTTGACATTGTTGTTGTTGTTGTTGTTTATTTGACGTTGTTGTTGTTGTTTATTTGAGGTTGTTGTTGTTGTTTATTTGACGTTGTTGTTGTTGACGGTGTTGTTATTGTTGTTGTTTATTTGACATTGTTGTTGTTGTTGTTGACGTTGTTGTTGTTTATTTGACATTGTTGTTGTTGTTGTTTATTTGACGTTGTTGTTGTTGTTGTTTATTTGACGTTGTTGTTGTTGTTGTTGTTGTTTATTTGACGTTGTTGTTGTTGTTTATTTGATATTGTTGTTATTGACGGTGTTGTTGTTGTTTATTTGACGTTGTTGTTGTTGTTGTTTATTTGACGTTGTTGTTGTTGTTGTTTATTAGACATTGTTGTTGTTGTTGACATAGTTGTTGTTGTTGTTGTTTATTTGACGTTGTTGTTGTTGTTGACGTTGTTGTTATTGTTGACGTTGTTGTTGTTGTTGTTTATTTGCCGTTGTTGTTGTTGTTGACATAGTTGTTGTTGTTGTTGTTTATTTGACGTTGTTGTTGTTGTTGACGTTGTTGTTGTTGTTTATTTGACATTGTTGTTGTTGTTGTTGACGTTGTTGTTGTTGTTTATTTGACTTTGTTGTTGTTGTTGTTGTTGTTTATTTGACGTTGTTGTTGTTGTTGACTTAGTTGTTGTTGTTGTTTATTTGACGTTGTTGTTGTTGTTGACGGTGTTGTTTATTTGACGTTGTTGTTGTTGTTTATTTGACGTTGTTGTAGTTGTTGTTGACGTTGTTGTTGTTGTTTATTTGACGTTGTTGTTGTTATTTATTTGACATTGTTGTTGTTGTTGACGTTGTTGTTGTTGTTGTTGTATATTTGACGTTGTTGTAGTTGTTATTGTTGTTGTTGTTTATTTGACATTGTTGTTGTTGTGGTTGTTTATTTGACGTTGTTGTTGTTGTTTATTTGAGGTGGTTGTTGTTGTTTATTTGACGTTGTTGTTGTTGACGGTGTTGTTGTTGTTGTTTATTGGACATTGTTGTTGTTGTTGTTGTTGACGTTGTTGTTGTTTATTTGACGTTGTTGTTGTTGTTCTTCTTCTTTATTTGACGTTGTTATTTTTTATTTGACGTTGTTGTTGTTGTTGTTGTTGTTTATTTAACGTTGTTGTTGTTGTTGTCGTTGTTGTTGTTGTTATTGTTTATTTGACGTTGTTGTTGTTGTTTATTTGACGTAGTTGTTGTTGTTGACGTTGTTGTTTATTTGACGTTGTTGTTGTTGTTGTTTATTTGACGTTGTTGTTGTTGACGTTGTTGTTGTTGTTTATTTGACGTTGTTGTTGTTGACATTGTTGTTGTTGTTGTTGTTTATTTGACGTTTTTGTTGTTGTTGATGTTGTTGTTGTTTTCGTTGTTGTTTATTTGACGTTGTTGTAGTTGTTTATTTGTCGTTGTTGTTGTTGTTGTTGTTTATTTGACGTTGTTGTTGTTGTTGTTGTTATTGTTGTTGTTGTTGTTTATTTGACGTTGTTGTTGTTGTTGTTGTTGTTTATTTGACGTTGTTGTTGTTGTTGTTGTTTATTTGACGTTGTTGTTGTTATTTATTTGACGTTGTTGTGGGTGACATTGTTGTTGTTGTTTATTTGACGTTGTTGTAGTTGTTTATTTGATGTAGTTGTTGTTGTTGACGTTGTTGTTGTTGTTGTTTATTTGACGTTTTTGTTGTTGTTGATGTTGTTGTTGTTGTTGTTGTTGTATATTTGACATTGTTGTAGTTGTTATTGTTGTTGTTGTTTATTTGACATTGTTGTTGTTGTTGTTGTTTATTTGATGTTGTTGTTGTTGTTTATTTGAGGTTGTTGTTGTGGTTTATTTGACGTTGTTGTTGTTGACGGTGTTGTTATTGTTGTTGTTTATTTGACATTGTTGTTGTTGTTGTTGTTGACGTTGTTGTTGTTTATTTGACGTTGTTGTTGTTGTTGTTGTTTATTTGACGTTGTTGTTGTTGTTTATTTGACGTTGTTGTTGTTGTTGTTGTTTATTTGACGTTGTTGTTGTTGTTTATTTGACATTGTTTTTATTGACGGTGTTGTTGTTGTTTATTTGACGTTGTTGTTGTTGTTGTTTATTTGACGTTGTTGTTGTTGTTGTTTATTAGACATTGTTGTTGTTGTTGACATAGTTGTTGTTGTTGTTTATTTGACGTTGTTGTTGTTGTTGACGTTGTTGTTATTGTTGACGTTGTTGTTGTTGTTTATTTGCCGTTGTTGTTGTTGTTGACATAGTTGTTGTTGTTGTTGTTTATTTGACGTTGTTGTTGTTGTTGACGTTGTTGTTGTTGTTTATTTGACGTTGTTGTTGTTGTTGTTTATTTGACATTGTTGTTTTTGTTGTTGTTGTTTATTTGACATTGTTGTTGTTGTTGTTGACGTTGTTGTTGTTGTTTATTTGACTTTGTTGTTGTTGTTGTTGTTGTTGTTTATTTGACGTTGTTGTTGTTGTTGACGTTGTTGTTGTTGTTTATTTGACGTTGTTGTTGTTTATTTGACATTGTTGTTTTTGTTGTTGTTGTTTATTTGACATTGTTGTTGTTGTTGTTGACGTTGTTGTTGTTGTTTATTTGACTTTGTTGTTGTTGTTGTTGTTTATTTGACGTTGTTGTTGTTGTTGACTTAGTTGTTGTTGTTGTTTATTTGACGTTGTTTTTGTTGTTGACGGTGTTGTTTATTTGACGTTGTTGTTGTTGTTTATTTGACGTTGTTGTTGTTGTTGACGTTGTTGTTGTTGTTTATTTGACGTTGTTGTTGTTATTTATTTGACATTGTTGTTGTTGTTGACGTTGTTGTTGTTGTTGTTGTTTATTTGACATTATTGTTGTTGTTGTTAACGTTGTTGTTGTTGTTGTTGTTGTTGTTGATGTTTATTTGACGTTGTTTTAGTATTGTATTTTTTTTGACATTGTTGTTGTTATTTATTTGACGTTGTTGTAGTTGTTTATTTGACGTAGTTGTTGTTGTTAACGTTGTTGTTGTTGTTGTTGGTGTATATTTGACGTTGTTGTAGTTGTTATTGTTGTTGTTGTTTATTTGACATTGTTGTTGATGTTGTTGTTTATTTGAAGTTGTTGTTGTTGTTTATTTGAGGTGGTTGTTGTTGTTTATTTGACGTTGTTGTTGTTGACGGTGTTGTTGTTGTTGTTGTTTATTTGACATTGTTGTTGTTGTTGACGTTGTTGTTGTTGTTTATTTGACATTGTTGTTTTTGTTGACGTTGTTGTTGTTGTTTATTTGACATTGTTGTTGTTGTTGTTGACGTTGTTGTTGTTGTTTATTTGACTTTGTTGTTGTTGTTGTTGTTGTTTATTTGACGTTGTTGTTGTTGTTGACTTAGTTGTTGTTGTTGTTTATTTGACGTTGTTGTTGTTGTTGACGGTGTTGTTTATTTGACGTTGTTGGTGTTGTTTATTTGACGTTGTTGTTGTTGTTGTTGTTGTTTATTTAACGTTGTTGTTGTTGTTGTTGTCGTTGTTGTTGTTGTTGTTATTGTTTATTTGACGTTGTTGTTGTTGTTTATTTGACGTAGTTGTTGTTGTTGACGTTGTTGTAGTTGTTGTTTATTTGACGTTGTTGTTGTTGTTGTTTATTTGACGTTGTTGTTGTTGACGTTGTTGTTGTTGTTTATTTGACGTTGTTGTTGTTGACATTGTTGTTGTTATTGTTGTTGTTTATTTGACGTTTTTGTTGTTGATGTTGTTGTTGTTTTCGTTGTTGTTTATTTGACGTTGTTGTAGTTGTTTATTTGACGTTGTTGTTGTTGTTGTTGTTTATTTGACGTCGTTGTTGTTGTTGTCATTGTTGTTGTTGTTGTTTATTTGACATTGTTGTTGTTGTTGTTTATTTGACGTTGTTGTTGTTGTTGTTTATTTGACGTTGTTGTTGTTATTTATTTGACGTTGTTGTGGGTGACAATGTTGTTGTTGTTTATTTGACGTTGTTGTAGTTGTTTATTTGATGTAGTTGTTGTTGTTGATGTTGTTGTTGTTGTTGTTGTTTATTTGACGTTTTTGTTGTTGTTGATGTTGTTGTTGTTGTTGTTGTATATTTGACGTTGTTGTAGTTGTTATTGTTGTTGTTGTTTATTTGACATTGTTGTTGTTGTGGTTGTTTATTTGACGTTGTTGTTGTTGTTGTTTATTTGAGGTTGTTGTTGTTGTTTATTTGATGTTGTTGTTGTTGACGGTCTTGTTATTGTTGTTGTTTATTTGACATTGTTGTTGTTGTTGTTGTTGACGTTGTTGTTGTTTATTTGACGTTGTTATTGTTGTTGTTTATTTGACGTTGTTGTTGTTGTTGTTTATTTGACGTTGTTGTTGTTGTTGTTTATTTAACGTTGTTGTTGTTGTTTATTTGACATTGTTGTTATTGACGGTGTTGTTGTTGTTTATTTGACGTTGTTGTTGTTGTTTATTTGACGTTGTTGTTGTTGTTGTTTATTAGACATTGTTGTTGTTGTTGACATAGTTGTTGTTGTTGTTGTTTATTTGACGTTGTTGTTGTTGTTGACGTTGTTGTTATTGTTGACTTTGTTGTTGTTGTTGTTTATTTGCCGTTGTTGTTGTTGTTGACATAGTTGTTGTTGTTGTTGTTTATTTGACGTTGTTGTTGTTGTTGTTTATTTGACATTGTTGTTTTTGTTGACGTTGTTGTTGTTGTTTATTTGACATTGTTGTTGTTGTTGTTGACGTTGTTGTTGTTGTTTATTTGACTTTGTTGTTCTTGTTGTTGTTGTTTATTTGACGTTGTTGTTGTTGTTGACTTAGTTGTTGTTGTTGTTTATTTGACGTTGTTATTGTTGTTGACGGTGTTGTTTATTTGACGTTGTTGTTGTTGTTGTTTATTTGACGTTGTTGTTGTTGTTGACGTTGTTGTTGTTGTTTATTTGACGTTGTTGTTATTTATTTGACATTGTTGTTGTTGTTGACGTTGTTGTTGTTGTTGTTGTTTATTTGACATTGTTGTTGTTGTTGTTGACATTGTTGTTGTTGTTGTTGTTGTTTATTTGACGTTGTTTTAGTATTGTATTTTTTTTGACATTGTTGTTGTTATTTATTTGATGTTGTTGTGGGTGACATTGTTGTTGTTGTTGTTTATTTGACGTTGTTATTGTTGTTTATTTGACGTAGTTGTTGTTGTTGACGGTGTTGTTGTTGTTGTTGTTTATTTGACGTTTTTGTTGTTGTTGATGTTGTTGTTGTTGTTGTATATTTGACGTTGTTGTAGTTGTTATTGTTTTTGTTGTTTATTTGACATTATTGTTGTTGTTGTTGTTGTTTATTTGACGTTCTTGTTGTTTATTTGACGTTGTTGTTGTTATTTATTTGACGTTGTTGTTGTTGACGTTATTGTTGTTGTTATTGTTTATTTGACATTGTTGTTGTTCTTGTTATTGACGTTGTTGTTGTTTATTTGACGTTGTTGTTGTTGTTCTTTATTTGACGTTGTTATTGTTTATTTGACGTTGTTGTTGTTGTTTATTTAACGTTGTTGTTGTTGATGTTGTTGTTGTTGTTATTGTTTATTTGACATTGTTGTTGTTGTTGTTGTTTATTTGACGTAATTTTTGTTGTTGACGTTGTTGTTGTTGTTGTTTATTTGACGTTTTTGTTGTTGTTGATGTTGTTGTTGTTGTTGTTTATTTGACGTTGTTGTTGTTGTTTATTTGACGTTGTTGTTGATGTTTATTTGACGTTGTTGTTGTTGTTGTTTATTTGACATTGTTGTTATTGACGGTGTTGTTGTTGTTTATTTGACGTTGTTGTTGTTGTTTATTTGACGTTGTTGTTGTTGTTGTTTATTAGACATTGTTGTTGTTGTTGACATAGTTGTTGTTGTTGTTTATTTGACGTTGTTGTTGTTGTTGTTGTTGACGTTGTTGTTGTTGTTGACATAGTTGTTGTTGTTGTTGTTTATTTGACGTTGTTGTTGTTGTTAACGTTGTTGTTGTTGTTGACGTTGTTGTTGTTGTTGTTGTTTATTTTTCGTTGTTGTTGTTGTTGACATAGTTGTTGTTGTTGTTGTTTATTTGACGTTGTTGTTGTTGTTGACGTTGTTGTTGTTGTTGTTGTTTATTTGACGTTGTTGTTGTTGTTTATTTGACATTGTTGTTTTTGTTGACGTTGTTGTTGTTGTTGTTTATTTGACATTGTTGTTGTTGTTGTTGACGTTGTTGTTGTTGTTTATTTGACTTTGTTGTTGTTGTTGTTGTTTTTGTTGTTTATTTGACGTTGTTGTTGTTGTTGACTTAGTTGTTGTTGTTGTTTATTTGACGTTGTTGTTTTTGTTGACGGTGTTGTTTATTTGACGTTGTTGTTGTTGTTTATTTGACATTGTTGTTGTTGTTGACGTTGTTGTTGTTGTTTATTTGACGTTGTTGTTGTTATTTATTTGACATTGTTGTTGCTGTTGACGTTGTTGTTGTTGTTGTTTATTTGACATTTTTGTTGTTATTGTTGTTGTTGTTGACGTTGTTGTTGTTGTTGTTGTTTATTTGACGTTGTTTTAGTATTTTTGTTTATTTGAAATTGTTGTTGTTCTTTATTTGACGTTGTTATGGGTGATATTGTTGTTGTTGTTGTTTATTTGACGTTGTTGTTGTTGTTGTTTATTTGACGTAGTTGTTGTTGTTGACGTTGTTATTGTTGTTGTTGTTTATTTGACGTTTTTGTTGTTGTTGATGTTGTTGTTGTTGTTGTATATTTGACGTTGTTGTTGTTGTTATTGTTGTTGTTGTTTATTTGACATTATTGTTGTTGTTGTTGTTTATTTGACGTTGTTGTTGTTGTTTATTTGACGTTGTTGTTGTTGTTTATTTGACGTTGTTGTTGTTGACGGTGTTGTTGTTGTTGTTGTTTATTTGACATTGTTGTTGTTCTTGTTATTGACGTTGTTGTTGTTTATTTGACGTTGTTGTTGTTGTTCTTTATTTGACGTTGTTATTGTTTATTTGACGTTGTTGTTGTTGTTTATTTAACGTTGTTGTTGACATTGTTGTTGTTGTTATTGTTTATTTGACATTGTTGTTGTTGTTGTTGTTGTTTATTTGACGTAATTTTTGTTGTTGACGTTGTTGTTGTTGTTTATTTGACGTTTTTGTTGTTGTTGATGTTGTTGTTGTTGTTTATTTGACGTTGTTGTTGTTTATTTGACAGTGTTGTTGTTGACGGTGTTGTTGTTGTTATTTATTTGACGTTGTTGTTGTTGTTGTTTATTTGACGTTGTTGTTGTTGACGTTGTTGTTGTTGTTGTTTATTTGATGTTGTTGTTGTTGACATAGTTGTTGTTGTTGTTGTTTATTTGACCTTTTTGTTGTTGTTGATGTTGTTGTTGTTTTCGTTGTTGTTTATTTGACGTTGTTGTAGTTGTTTAATTGACGTTGTTGTTGTTGTTGTTTATTTGATGTTGTTGTTGTTGTAATTGTTGTTGTTGTTGTTTATTTGACGTTGTTGTTGTTTTTGTTTATTTGACGTTGTTGTTGTTGTTGTTGTTGTTTATTTGCCGTTGTTGTTGTTATTTATTTGACGTTGTTGTGGGTGACATTGTTGTTGTTGTTTATTTGACGTTGTTGTAGTTGTTTATTTGACGTAGTTGTTGTTGTTGACGTTGTTGTTGTTGTTGTTGTTGTTTATTTGACGTTTTTGATGTTGTTGATGTTGTTGTTGTTGTTGTTGTATATTTGACGTTGTTGTAGTTGTTATTGTTGTTGTTGTTTATTTGACATTGTTGTTGTGGTTGTTGTTGTTTATTTTACGTTGTTGTTGTTGTTGTTTATTTGAGGTGGTTGTTATTGTTTATTTGACGTAGTTGTTGTTGTTGACGTTGTTGTTGTTGTTGTTGTTGGTTATTTGACGTTTTTGTTGTTGTTGATGTTGTTGTTGTTGTTGTTGTTGTATATTTGACGTTGTTGTAGTTGTTATTGTTGTTGTTGTTTATTTGACATTGTTGTTGTGGTTGTTGTTGTTTATTTTACGTTGTTGTTGTTGTTTATTTGAGGTGGTTGTTGTTGTTTATTTGACGTTGTTGTTGTTGACGATGTTGTTGTTGTTGTTTATTTGACATTGTTGTTGTTGTTGTTGACGTTGTTGTTGTTTATTTGACGTTGTTGTTGTTGTTGTTCTTCTTCTTTATTTGACGATGTCATTGTTTATTTGACGTTGTTGTTGTTGTTGTTGTTTATTTAACGTTGTTGTTGTTGACGTTGTTGTTGTTGTTATTGTTTATTTGACGTTGTTGTTGTTTTTTATTTGACGTAGTTGTTGTTGTTGACGTTGTTGTAGTTGTTGTTTATTTGACGTTTTTGTTGTTGTTGATGTTGTTGTTGTTGTTTATTTGACGTTGTTGTAGTTGACGGTGTTGTTGTTGTTATTTATTTGACGTTGTTGTTGTTTATTTGACGTTGTTGTTGTTGACGTTGTTGTTGTTGTTGTTTATTTGACGTTGTTGTTGTTGTTGACATAGTTGTTGTTGTTGTTGTTGTTTATTTGACGTTTTTGTTGTTGTTAATGTTATTGTTGTTTTCGTTGATGTTTATTTGACGTTGTTGTAGTTGTTTAATTGACGTTGTTGTTGTTGTTGTTTATTTGACGTTGTTGTTGTTGTTGTTGTTTATTTGACATTGTTGTTGTTGTTGACGTTGTTGTTGTTGTTGTTGTTTATTTGACGTTATTGTTGAGGTTGTTGTTGTTGTTGACGTTGTTGTTGTTGTTGTTGTTTATTTGACGTTGTTGTTGTTGTTTATTTGACGTTGTTGTTGTTGTTGTTGACTTAGTTGTTGTTGTTGTTGTTTATTTGACGTTGTTGTTGTTGTTGACGTTGTTGTTTATTTGACGTTGTTGTTGTTGTTGTTTATTTGACGTTGTTGTTGTTGTTGACGTTGTTGTTGTAATTTATTTGACGTTGTTCTTGTTGTTGACGTTGTTGTTGTTGTTTATTTGACGTTGTTCTTGTTATTTATTTGACATTGATGTTGTTGTTGTTGTTGTTGTTGTTTATTTGGCATTGTTGTTGTTGTTGACGTTGTTGTTGTTGTTGTTGTTTATTTGACGTTGTTTTAGTATTGTTGTTTATTTGACATTGTTGTTG
Source organism: Vicia faba (assembly GCA_948472305.1). NCBI lineage: Eukaryota > Viridiplantae > Streptophyta > Magnoliopsida > Fabales > Fabaceae > Vicia > Vicia faba. Next base: position 387,498,417 of record OX451739.1, on the reverse strand, counting down.
TTATTTATTTGACGTTGTTGTGGGTGACATTGTTGTTGTTGTTTATTTGACGTTGTTGTTGTTGTTTATTTGATGTAGTTGTCGTTGTTGACGTTGTTGTTGTTGTTGTTGTTGTTGTTTATTTGACGTTTTTGTTGTTGTTGATGTTGTTGTTGTTGTTGTATATTTGACGTTATTGTAGTTGTTATTGTTGTTGTTGTTTATTTGACATTGTTGTTGTTGTTGTTTATTTGACGTTGTTGTTGTTGTTTATTTGACGTTATTGTTGTTGTTTATTTGACGTTGTTGTTGTTGTTTATTTGACGTTGTTGTTGTTGTTGTTTATTTGACATTGTTGTTGTTGTTGTTGTTGTTGACGTTGTTGTTGTTTATTTGACGTTGTTGTTGTTGTTGTTCTTTATTTGACGTTGTTATTGTTTATTTGACGTTGTTGTTGTTGTTTATTTAACGTTGTTGTTGTTGACGAAGTTGTTGTTGTTATTGTTTATTTGACGTTGTTGTTGTTGTTGTTCTTTATTTGACGTTGTTATTGTTTATTTGACGTTGTTGTTGTTGTTTATTTAACGTTGTTGTTGTTGACGAAGTTGTTGTTGTTATTGTTTATTTGACGTTGTTGTTGTTTATTTGACGTAGTTGTTGTTGTTGACGTTGTTGTTGTTGTTGTTGTTGTTTATTTGACGTTTTTGTTGTTGATGTTGTTGTTGTTGTTGTTGTTTATTTGACATTGTTGTTGTTGTTGTTGTTGTTTATTTGACGTTGTTGTTGTTGACGGTGTTGTTGTTGTTATTTATTTGACGTTGTTGTTGTTGTTGTTTATTTGACGTTGTTGTTGTTGACGTTGTTGTTGTTGTTGTTGTGGGTGTTTATTTGACGTTGTTGTTGTTGTTGACATAGTTGTTGTTGTTGTTGTTTATTTGACGTTTTTGTTGTTGTTGATGTTGTTGTTGTTTTCGTTGTTCTTTATTTGACGTTGTTGTAGTTGTTTAATTGATGTTGTTGTTGTTGTTGTTTATTTAACGTTGTTGTTGTTGTTGTTATTGTTGTTGTTGTTGTTTATTTGACGTTGTTGTTGTTGTTCTTTATTTGACGTTGTTGTCGTTGTTGTTGTTTATTTGACGTTGTTGTTGTTGTTGACGTTGTTGTTGTTGTTTATTTGACATTGTTGTTGTTGTTGTTATTGTTAATTTGACGTTGTTGTTGTTGTTTATTTGGCGTTGTTGTTGTTGTATTTGACGTTGTTGTTGTTTATTTGACGTTGTTGTTGTTGTTGACGTTGTTTTGGTTGTTGTTTATTTGACGTTGTTGTTGTTGTTTATTTGACGTTGTTGTTGTTGTTTATTTGACGTTGTTGTTGTTGTTGTTGTTTATTTGACGTTGTTGTTGTTGTTGTTTATTTGAAATTGTTGTTATTGATGGTGTTGTTGTTGTTTATTTGACGTTGTTGTTGTTGTTGTTGTTTATTTGACGTTGTTGTTGTTGTTTATTAGACATTGTTGTTGTTGTTGACATAGTTGTTGTTGTTGTTGTTTATTTGACGTTGTTGTTGTTGATGTTGTTGTTGTTGTTGACGTTGTTGTTGTTGTTTATTTGCCGTTGTTGTTGTTGTTGACATAGTTGTTGTTGTTGTTGTTGTTTATTTGACGTTGTTGTTGTTGTTGACGTTGTTGTTGTTGTTGTTTATTTGACGTTGTTGTTGTTGTTGTTGTTTATTTGACATTGTTGTTTTTGTTGACGTTGTTGTTGTTGTTGTTTATTTGACATTGTTGTTGTTGTTGTTGACGTTGTTGTTGTTGTTTATTTGACTTTGTTGTTGTTGTTGTTGTTGTTTATTTGACGTTGTTGTTGTTGTTGTTGACTTAGTTGTTGTTGTTGTTTATTTGACGTTGTTGTTGTTGTTGACGGTGTTGTTTATTTGACGTTGTTGTTGTTGTTTATTTGACGTTGTTGTTGTTGTTGACGTTGTTGTTGTTGTTTATTTGACGTTGTTGTTGTTATTTATTTGACGTTGTAGTCGTTGTTGTTGTTTATTTGACGTTGTTGTTGTTGTTGACGTTGTTGTTGTTGTTTATTTGACATTGTTGTTGTTGTTGTTATTGTTAATTTGACGTTGTTGTTGTTGTTTATTTGGCGTTGTTGTTGTTGTATTTGACGTTGTTGTTGTTTATTTGACGTTGTTGTTGTTGTTGACGTTGTTTTGGTTGTTGTTTATTTGACGTTGTTGTTGTTGTTGTTGTTTATTTGACGTTGTTGTTGTTTATTTGACGTTGTTGTTGTTGTTGTTGTTGTTGTTTATTTGACGTTGTTGTTGTTGTTGTTTATTTGAAATTGTTGTTATTGATGGTGTTGTTGTTGTTTATTTGACGTTGTTGTTGTTGTTGTTTATTTGACGTTGTTGTTGTTGTTTATTAGACATTGTTGTTGTTGTTGACATAGTTGTTATTGTTGTTGTTGTTGTTTATTTGACGTTGTTGTTGTTGTTGACGTTGTTGTTGTTGTTGACGTTGTTGTTGTTGTTGTTTATTTGCCATTGTTGTTGTTGACATAGTTGTTGTTGTTGTTGTTTATTTGACGTTGTTGTTGTTGTTGACGTTGTTGTTGTTGTTGTTTATTTGACGTTGTTGTTGTTGTTGTTTATTTGACATTGTTGTTTTTGTTGACGTTGTTGTTGTTGTTGTTTATTTGACATTGTTGTTGTTGTTGTTGACGTTGTTGTTGTTGTTTATTTGACTTTGTTGTTGTTGTTGTTGTTGTTTATTTGACGTTGTTGTTGTTGTTGACTTAGTTGTTGTTGTTGTTTATTTGACGTTGTTGTTGTTGTTGACGGTGTTATTTATTTGACGTTGTTGTTGTTGTTTATTTGACGTTGTTGTTGTTGTTGACGTTGTTGTTGTTGTTTATTTGACGTTGTTGTTGTTATTTATTTGACATTGTTATTGTTGTTGACGTTGTTGTTGTTGTTGTTGTTTATTTGACATTTTTGTTGTTGTTGTTGTTGACGTTGTTGTTGGTGTTGTTGTTTATTTGACGTTGTTTTAGTATTGTTGTTTATTTGACGTTGTTGTTGTTGTTTATTTGACGTTGTTGTGGGTGACATTGTTGTTGTTGTTGTTGTTTATTTGACGTTGTTGTTGTTGTTTATTTGATGTAGTTGTTGTTGTTGACGTTGTTGTTGTTGTTGTTGTTTATTTGACGTTTTTGTTGTTGTTGATGTTGTTGTTGTTGTTGTATATTTGACGTTGTTGTAGTTGTTATTGTTGTTGTTGTTTATTTGACATTATTGTTGTTGTTTTTGTTTATTTGACGTTGTTGTTGTTGTTTATTTGACGTTGTTGTTGTTGTTTATTTGACGTTGTTGTTGTTGACGGTGTAGTTGTTGTTGTTGTTTATTTGACATTGTTGTTGTTCTTGTTATTGACGTTGTTGTTGTTTATTTGACGTTGTTGTTGTTGTTGTTCTTTATTTGACGTTGTTATTGTTTATTTGACGTTGTTGTTGTTGTTTATTTAACGTTGTTATTGTTGACATTGTTGTTGTTGTTATTGTTTATTTGACATTGTTGTTGTTGTTGTTGTTTATTTGACGTAATTTTTGTTGTTGACGTTGTTGTTGTTGTTGTTTATTTGACGTTTTTGTTGTTGTTGATGTTGTTGTTGTTGTTGTTTATTTGACGTTGTTGTTGTTGTTGTTGTTTATTTGACGGTGTTGTTGTTGACGGTGTTGTTGTTGTTATTTATTTGACGTTGTTGTTGTTGTTTATTTGACGTTGTTGTTGTTGACGTTGTTGTTGTTGTTGTTTATTTGACGTTGTTGTTGTTGACATAGTTGTTGTTGTTGTTGTTTATTTGACGTTTTTGTTGTTGTTGATGTTGTTGTTGTTTTCGTTGTTGTTTATTTGACGTTGTTGTAGTTGTTTAATTGACGTTGTTGTTGTTGTTGTTTATTTGATTTTGTTGTTGTTGACGTTGTTTTGGTTGTTGTTTATTTGACGTTGTTGTTGTTGTTTATTTGACGTTGTTGTTGTTGTTTATTTGACGTTGTTGTTGTTGTTGTTTATTTGACGTTGTTATTGTTATTTATTTGACGTTGTTGTGGGTGACATTGTTGTTGTTGTTTATTTGACGTTGTTGTAGTTGTTTATTTGACGTAGTTGTTGTTGTTGACGTTGTTGTTGTTGTTGTTGTTTATTTGACGTTTTTGTTGTTGTTGATGTTGTTGTTGTTGTTGTATATTTGACGTTGTTGTAGTTGTTATTGTTGTTGTTGTTTATTTGACATTGTTGTTGTTGGTGTTGTTTATTTGACGTTGTTGTTTATTTGAGGTTGTTGTTGTTGTTTATTTGACGTTGTTGTTGCTGACGGTGTTGTTGTTGTTGTTGTTTATTTGACATTGTTGTTGTTGTTGTTGACGTTGTTGTTGTTTATTTGACGTTGTTGTTGTTGTTGTTGTTGTTGTTGTTCTTCTTTATTTGACGTTGTTATTGTTTATTTGATGTTGTTGTTGTTGTTGTTTATTTAACGTTGTTGTTGTTGACGTTGTTGTTGTTGTTATTGTTTATTTGACGTTGTTGTTGTTGTTTATTTGACGTAGTTGGTTTTGTTGACGTTGTTGTAGTTGTTGTTTATTTGACATTTTTGTTGTTGTTGATGTTGTTGTTGTTTATTTGACGTTGTTGTTGTTGTTGTTGTTTATTTGACGTTGTTGTAGTTGACGGTGTTGTTGTTGTCATTTATTTGACGTTGTTGGTGTTGTTGTTTATTTGATGTTGTTGTTGTTGACGTTGTTGTTGTTTATTTGACGTTGTTGTTGTTGTTCATGTAGTTGTTGTTGTTGTTGTTTATTTGACGTTTGTGTTGTTGTTGATGTTGTTGTTATTTTCGTTGTTGTTTATTTGACGTTGTTGTAGTTGTTTAATTGACGTTGTTGTTGTTGTTGTTGTTGTTTATTTGACGTTGTTGTTGTTGTTTATTTGACATTGTTGTTGTTGTTGACGTTGTTGTTGTTGTTGTTTATTTGACGTTGTTGTAGTTGTTGTTGTTGTTGTTGTTGACATTGTTGTTGTTGTTGTTTATTTGACGTTGTTGTTGTTGTTGTTTATTTAACGTTGTTGTTGTTGTTGACTTAGTTGTTGTTGTTGTTTATTTGACGTTGTTGTTGAAGTTGTTGTTTATTTGACGTTGTTGTTGTTGTTTATTTGACGTTGTTGTTGTTGACGTTGTTGTTGTTGTTGTTGTTGTTTATTTGACGTTGTTGTTGTTGTTGACGTTGTTGTTGTTGTTGACGTTGTTGTTGTTGTTGTTTATTTGCCATTGTTGTTGTTGACATAGTTGTTGTTGTTGTTGTTTATTTGACGTTGTTGTTGTTGTTGACGTTGTTGTTGTTGTTGTTTATTTGACGTTGTTGTTGTTGTTTATTTGACATTGTTGTTTTTGTTGACGTTGTTGTTGTTGTTGTTTATTTGACATTGTTGTTGTTGTTGTTGACGTTGTTGTTGTTGTTTATTTGACTTTGTTGTTGTTGTTGTTGTTGTTGTTGTTGTTTATTTGACGTTGTTGTTGTTGTTGACTTAGTTGTTGTTGTTGTTTATTTGACGTTGTTGTTGTTGTTGACGGTGTTGTTTATTTGACGTTGTTGTTGTTGTTTATTTGACGTTGTTGTTGTTGTTGACGTTGTTGTTGTTGTTTATTTGACGTTGTTGTTGTTATTTATTTGACATTGTTGTTGTTGTTGACGTTGTTGTTGTTGTTGTTGTTGTTTATTTGACATTGTTGTTGTTGTTGACGTTGTTGTTGTTGTTGTTGTTGTTTATTTGACGTTGTTTTAGTATTGTTGTTTATTTGACATTGTTGTTGTTATTTATTTGACGTTGTTGTGGGTGATTGTTGTTGTTGTTGTTGTTTATTTGACGTTGTTGTTGTTGTTGTTTATTTGATGTAGTTGTTGTTGACGTTGTTGTTGTTGTTGTTGTTTATTTGACGTTTTTGTTGTTGTTGATGTTGTTTTTGTTGTTGTATATTTGACGTTGTTGTAGTTGTTATTGTTGTTGTTGTTTATTTGACATTATTGTTGTTGTTGTTGTTGTTTATTTGACGTTGTTGTTGTTGTTTATTTGACGTTGTTGTTGTTGTTTATTTCACGTTGTTGTTGTTGACGGTGTTGTTGTTGTTGTTTATTTGACATTGTTGTTGTTCTTGTTATTGACGTTGTTGTTGTTTATTTGACGTTGTTGTTGTCGTTCTTTATTTGACGTTGTTATTGTTTATTTGACGTTGTTGTTGTTGTTTATTTAACATTGTTGTTGTTGACATTGTTGTTGTTGTTATTGTTTATTTGACATTGTTGTTGTTGTTGTTGTTGTTTATTTGACGTAATTTTTGTTGTTGACGTTGTTATTGTTGTTGTTTATTTGACGTTTTTGTTGTTGTTGATGTTGTTGTTGTTGTTGTTGTTTATTTGACGTTGTTGTTGTTGTTGTTTATTTGACGTTGTTGTTGTTAACGGTGTTATTGTTGATATTTATTTGACGTTGTTGTTGTTGTTGTTGACGTTGTTGTTGTTGTTGTTGTTGTTTATATGACATTTTTGTTGTTGATGTTGTTGTTGTTGTTGTATTTTTGACGTTGTTGTAGTTGTTATTGTTGTTTATTTGACATTATTGTTGTTGTTGTTGTTTATTTGACGTTGTTGTTGTTGTTTATTTGACGTGGTTGTTGTTGTTTATTTGACGTTGTTGTTGTTGACGGTGTAGTTGTTGTTGTTGTTTATTTGACATTGTTGTTGTTGTTGACGTTGTTGTTGTTGTTGTTTATTTGACGTTGTTGTAGTTGTTGTTGTTGTTGTTGACATTGTTGTTGTTGTTGTTTATTTGACGTTGTTGTTGTTGTTGTTTATTTAACGTTGTTGTTGTTGTTGTTGACTTAGTTGTTGTTGTTGTTGTTTATTTGACGTTGTTGTTGACGTTGTTGTTTATTTGACGTTGTTGTTGTTGTTTATTTGACGTTGTTGTTGTTGACGTTGTTGTTGTTGTTGTTGTTGTTGTTTATTTGACGTTGTTGTTGTTGTTGACGTTGTTGTTGTTGTTGACGTTGTTGTTGTTGTTGTTTATTTGCCATTGTTGTTGTTGACATAGTTGTTGTTGTTGTTGTTTATTTGACGTTGTTGTTGTTGTTGACGTTGTTGTTGTTGTTGTTTATTTGACGTTGTTGTTGTTGTTGTTTATTTGACGTTGTTGTTGTTGTTGACTTAGTTGTTGTTGTTGTTTATTTGACGTTGTTGTTGTTGTTGACGGTGTTGTTTATTTGACGTTGTTGTTGTTGTTTATTTGACGTTGTTGTTGTTGTTGACGTTGTTGTTGTTGTTTATTTGACGTTGTTGTTGTTATTTATTTGACATTGTTGTTGTTGTTGACGTTGTTGTTGTTGTTGTTGTTGTTTATTTGACATTGTTGTTGTTGTTGACGTTGTTGTTGTTGTTGTTGTTTATTTGACGTTGTTTTAGTATTGTTGTTTATTTGACATTGTTGTTGTTATTTATTTGACGTTGTTGTGGGTGATTGTTGTTGTTGTTGTTGTTTATTTGACGTTGTTGTTGTTATTGTTTATTTGATGTAGTTGTTGTTGTTGACGTTGTTGTTGTTGTTGTTGTTGTTTATTTGACGTTTTTGTTGTTGTTGATGTTGTTTTTGTTGTTGTATATTTGACGTTGTTGTAGTTGTTATTGTTGTTGTTGTTTATTTGACATTATTGTTGTTGTTGTTGTTGTTTATTTGACGTTGTTGTTGTTGTTTATTTGACGTTGTTGTTGTTGTTTATTTGACGTTGTTGTTGTTGACGGTGTTGTTGTTGTTGTTTATTTGACATTGTTGTTGTTCTTGTTATTGACGTTGTTGTTGTTTATTTGACGTTGTTGTTGTCGTTCTTTATTTGACGTTGTTATTGTTTATTTGACGTTGTTGTTGTTGTTTATTTAACATTGTTGTTGTTGACATTGTTGTTGTTGTTATTGTTTATTTGACATTGTTGTTGTTGTTGTTGTTTATTTGACGTAATTTTTGTTGTTGACGTTGTTATTGTTGTTGTTTATTTGACGTTTTTGTTGTTGTTGATGTTGTTGTTGTTGTTGTTTATTTGACGTTGTTGTTGTTGTTGTTTATTTGACGTTGTTGTTGTTGACGGTGTTATTGTTGACGGTGTTATTGTTGATATTTATTTGACGTTGTTGTTGTTGTTGTTGACGTTGTTGTTGTTGTTGTTGTTTATTTGACATTTTTGTTGTTGTTGATGTTGTTGTTGTTGTTGTATTTTTGACGTTGTTGTAGTTGTTATTGTTGTTTATTTGACATTATTGTTGTTGTTGTTGTTTATTTGACGTTGTTGTTGTTGTTTATTTGACGTGGTTGTTGTTGTTTATTTGACGTTGTTGTTGTTGACGGTGTAGTTGTTGTTGTTGTTTATTTGACGTTGTTGTTGTTGTTGTTTATTTGACGTTGTTGTTGTTGTTTATTAGACATTGTTGTTGTTGTTGACATAGTTGTTATTGTTGTTGTTGTTGTTTATTTGACGTTGTTGTTGTTGTTGACGTTGTTGTTGTTGTTGACGTTGTTGTTGTTGTTGTTTATTTGCCATTGTTGTTGTTGACATAGTTGTTGTTGTTGTTGTTTATTTGACGTTGTTGTTGTTGTTGACGTTGTTGTTGTTGTTGTTTATTTGACGTTGTTGTTGTTGTTGTTTATTTGACATTGTTGTTTTTGTTGACGTTGTTGTTGTTGTTGTTTATTTGACATTGTTGTTGTTGTTGTTGACGTTGTTGTTGTTGTTTATTTGACTTTGTTGTTGTTGTTGTTGTTGTTTATTTGACGTTGTTGTTGTTGTTGACTTAGTTGTTGTTGTTGTTTATTTGACGTTGTTGTTGTTGTTGACGGTGTTATTTATTTGACGTTGTTGTTGTTGTTTATTTGACGTTGTTGTTGTTGTTGACGTTGTTGTTGTTGTTTATTTGACGTTGTTGTTGTTATTTATTTGACATTGTTATTGTTGTTGACGTTGTTGTTGTTGTTGTTGTTTATTTGACATTTTTGTTGTTGTTGTTGTTGACGTTGTTGTTGTTGTTGTTGTTTATTTGACGTTGTTTTAGTATTGTTGTTTATTTGACGTTGTTGTTGTTGTTTATTTGACGTTGTTGTGGGTGACATTGTTGTTGTTGTTGTTGTTTATTTGACGTTGTTGTTGTTGTTTATTTGATGTAGTTGTTGTTGTTGACGTTGTTGTTGTTGTTGTTGTTTATTTGACGTTTTTGTTGTTGTTGATGTTGTTGTTGTTGTTGTATATTTGACGTTGTTGTAGTTGTTATTGTTGTTGTTGTTTATTTGACATTATTGTTGTTGTTTTTGTTTATTTGACGTTGTTGTTGTTGTTTATTTGACGTTGTTGTTGTTGTTTATTTGACGTTGTTGTTGTTGACGGTGTAGTTGTTGTTGTTGTTTATTTGACATTGTTGTTGTTCTTGTTATTGACGTTGTTGTTGTTTATTTGACGTTGTTGTTGTTGTTGTTCTTTATTTGACGTTGTTATTGTTTATTTGACGTTGTTGTTGTTGTTTATTTAACGTTGTTATTGTTGACATTGTTGTTGTTGTTATTGTTTATTTGACATTGTTGTTGTTGTTGTTGTTTATTTGACGTAATTTTTGTTGTTGACGTTGTTGTTGTTGTTGTTTATTTGACGTTTTTGTTGTTGTTGATGTTGTTGTTGTTGTTGTTTATTTGACGTTGTTGTTGTTGTTGTTGTTTATTTGACGGTGTTGTTGTTGACGGTGTTGTTGTTGTTATTTATTTGACGTTGTTGTTGTTGTTTATTTGACGTTGTTGTTGTTGACGTTGTTGTTGTTGTTGTTTATTTGACGTTGTTGTTGTTGACATAGTTGTTGTTGTTGTTGTTTATTTGACGTTTTTGTTGTTGTTGATGTTGTTGTTGTTTTCGTTGTTGTTTATTTGACGTTGTTGTAGTTGTTTAATTGACGTTGTTGTTGTTGTTGTTTATTTGATTTTGTTGTTGTTGACGTTGTTTTGGTTGTTGTTTATTTGACGTTGTTGTTGTTGTTTATTTGACGTTGTTGTTGTTGTTTATTTGACGTTGTTGTTGTTGTTGTTTATTTGACGTTGTTATTGTTATTTATTTGACGTTGTTGTGGGTGACATTGTTGTTGTTGTTTATTTGACGTTGTTGTAGTTGTTTATTTGACGTAGTTGTTGTTGTTGACGTTGTTGTTGTTGTTGTTGTTTATTTGACGTTTTTGTTGTTGTTGATGTTGTTGTTGTTGTTGTATATTTGACGTTGTTGTAGTTGTTATTGTTGTTGTTGTTTATTTGACATTGTTGTTGTTGGTGTTGTTTATTTGACGTTGTTGTTTATTTGAGGTTGTTGTTGTTGTTTATTTGACGTTGTTGTTGCTGACGGTGTTGTTGTTGTTGTTGTTTATTTGACATTGTTGTTGTTGTTGTTGACGTTGTTGTTGTTTATTTGACGTTGTTGTTGTTGTTGTTGTTGTTCTTCTTCTTTATTTGACGTTGTTATTGTTTATTTGATGTTGTTGTTGTTGTTGTTTATTTAACGTTGTTGTTGTTGACGTTGTTGTTGTTGTTATTGTTTATTTGACGTTGTTGTTGTTGTTTATTTGACGTAGTTGGTTTTGTTGACGTTGTTGTAGTTGTTGTTTATTTGACATTTTTGTTGTTGTTGATGTTGTTGTTGTTTATTTGACGTTGTTGTTGTTGTTGTTGTTTATTTGACGTTGTTGTAGTTGACGGTGTTGTTGTTGTCATTTATTTGACGTTGTTGGTGTTGTTGTTTATTTGATGTTGTTGTTGTTGACGTTGTTGTTGTTTATTTGACGTTGTTGTTGTTGTTCATGTAGTTGTTGTTGTTGTTGTTTATTTGACGTTTGTGTTGTTGTTGATGTTGTTGTTATTTTCGTTGTTGTTTATTTGACGTTGTTGTAGTTGTTTAATTGACGTTGTTGTTGTTGTTGTTGTTGTTTATTTGACGTTGTTGTTGTTGTTTATTTGACATTGTTGTTGTTGTTGACGTTGTTGTTGTTGTTGTTTATTTGACGTTGTTGTAGTTGTTGTTGTTGTTGTTGTTGACATTGTTGTTGTTGTTGTTTATTTGACGTTGTTGTTGTTGTTGTTTATTTAACGTTGTTGTTGTTGTTGACTTAGTTGTTGTTGTTGTTTATTTGACGTTGTTGTTGAAGTTGTTGTTTATTTGACGTTGTTGTTGTTGTTTATTTGACGTTGTTGTTGTTGACGTTGTTGTTGTTGTTGTTGTTGTTTATTTGACGTTGTTGTTGTTGTTGACGTTGTTGTTGTTGTTGACGTTGTTGTTGTTGTTGTTTATTTGCCATTGTTGTTGTTGACATAGTTGTTGTTGTTGTTGTTTATTTGACGTTGTTGTTGTTGTTGACGTTGTTGTTGTTGTTGTTTATTTGACGTTGTTGTTGTTGTTTATTTGACATTGTTGTTTTTGTTGACGTTGTTGTTGTTGTTGTTTATTTGACATTGTTGTTGTTGTTGTTGACGTTGTTGTTGTTGTTTATTTGACTTTGTTGTTGTTGTTGATGTTGTTGTTGTTGTTTATTTGACGTTGTTGTTGTTGTTGACTTAGTTGTTGTTGTTGTTTATTTGACGTTGTTGTTGTTGTTGACGGTGTTGTTTATTTGACGTTGTTGTTGTTGTTTATTTGACGTTGTTGTTGTTGTTGACGTTGTTGTTGTTGTTTATTTGACGTTGTTGTTGTTATTTATTTGACATTGTTGTTGTTGTTGACGTTGTTGTTGTTGTTGTTGTTGTTTATTTGACATTGTTGTTGTTGTTGACGTTGTTGTTGTTGTTGTTGTTTATTTGACGTTGTTTTAGTATTGTTGTTTATTTGACATTGTTGTTGTTATTTATTTGACGTTGTTGTGGGTGATTGTTGTTGTTGTTGTTGTTTATTTGACGTTGTTGTTGTTGTTGTTTATTTGATGTAGTTGTTGTTGACGTTGTTGTTGTTGTTGTTGTTTATTTGACGTTTTTGTTGTTGTTGATGTTGTTTTTGTTGTTGTATATTTGACGTTGTTGTAGTTGTTATTGTTGTTGTTGTTTATTTGACATTATTGTTGTTGTTGTTGTTGTTTATTTGACGTTGTTGTTGTTGTTTATTTCACGTTGTTGTTGTTGACGGTGTTGTTGTTGTTGTTTATTTGACATTGTTGTTGTTCTTGTTATTGACGTTGTTGTTGTTTATTTGACGTTGTTGTTGTCGTTCTTTATTTGACGTTGTTATTGTTTATTTGACGTTGTTGTTGTTGTTTATTTAACATTGTTGTTGTTGACATTGTTGTTGTTGTTATTGTTTATTTGACATTGTTGTTGTTGTTGTTGTTGTTTATTTGACGTAATTTTTGTTGTTGACGTTGTTATTGTTGTTGTTTATTTGACGTTTTTGTTGTTGTTGATGTTGTTGTTGTTGTTGTTGTTTATTTGACGTTGTTGTTGTTGTTGTTTATTTGACGTTGTTGTTGTTAACGGTGTTATTGTTGATATTTATTTGACGTTGTTGTTGTTGTTGTTGACGTTGTTGTTGTTGTTGTTGTTGTTTATATGACATTTTTGTTGTTGATGTTGTTGTTGTTGTTGTATTTTTGACGTTGTTGTAGTTGTTATTGTTGTTTATTTGACATTATTGTTGTTGTTGTTGTTTATTTGACGTTGTTGTTGTTGTTTATTTGACGTGGTTGTTGTTGTTTATTTGACGTTGTTGTTGTTGACGGTGTAGTTGTTGTTGTTGTTTATTTGACATTGTTGTTGTTGTTGACGTTGTTGTTGTTGTTGTTTATTTGACGTTGTTGTAGTTGTTGTTGTTGTTGTTGACATTGTTGTTGTTGTTGTTTATTTGACGTTGTTGTTGTTGTTGTTTATTTAACGTTGTTGTTGTTGTTGTTGACTTAGTTGTTGTTGTTGTTGTTTATTTGACGTTGTTGTTGACGTTGTTGTTTATTTGACGTTGTTGTTGTTGTTTATTTGACGTTGTTGTTGTTGACGTTGTTGTTGTTGTTGTTGTTGTTGTTTATTTGACGTTGTTGTTGTTGTTGACGTTGTTGTTGTTGTTGACGTTGTTGTTGTTGTTGTTTATTTGCCATTGTTGTTGTTGACATAGTTGTTGTTGTTGTTGTTTATTTGACGTTGTTGTTGTTGTTGACGTTGTTGTTGTTGTTGTTTATTTGACGTTGTTGTTGTTGTTGTTTATTTGACGTTGTTGTTGTTGTTGACTTAGTTGTTGTTGTTGTTTATTTGACGTTGTTGTTGTTGTTGACGGTGTTGTTTATTTGACGTTGTTGTTGTTGTTTATTTGACGTTGTTGTTGTTGTTGACGTTGTTGTTGTTGTTTATTTGACGTTGTTGTTGTTATTTATTTGACATTGTTGTTGTTGTTGACGTTGTTGTTGTTGTTGTTGTTGTTTATTTGACATTGTTGTTGTTGTTGACGTTGTTGTTGTTGTTGTTGTTTATTTGACGTTGTTTTAGTATTGTTGTTTATTTGACATTGTTGTTGTTATTTATTTGACGTTGTTGTGGGTGATTGTTGTTGTTGTTGTTGTTTATTTGACGTTGTTGTTGTTATTGTTTATTTGATGTAGTTGTTGTTGTTGACGTTGTTGTTGTTGTTGTTGTTGTTTATTTGACGTTTTTGTTGTTGTTGATGTTGTTTTTGTTGTTGTATATTTGACGTTGTTGTAGTTGTTATTGTTGTTGTTGTTTATTTGACATTATTGTTGTTGTTGTTGTTGTTTATTTGACGTTGTTGTTGTTGTTTATTTGACGTTGTTGTTGTTGTTTATTTGACGTTGTTGTTGTTGACGGTGTTGTTGTTGTTGTTTATTTGACATTGTTGTTGTTCTTGTTATTGACGTTGTTGTTGTTTATTTGACGTTGTTGTTGTCGTTCTTTATTTGACGTTGTTATTGTTTATTTGACGTTGTTGTTGTTGTTTATTTAACATTGTTGTTGTTGACATTGTTGTTGTTGTTATTGTTTATTTGACATTGTTGTTGTTGTTGTTGTTTATTTGACGTAATTTTTGTTGTTGACGTTGTTATTGTTGTTGTTTATTTGACGTTTTTGTTGTTGTTGATGTTGTTGTTGTTGTTGTTTATTTGACGTTGTTGTTGTTGTTGTTTATTTGACGTTGTTGTTGTTGACGGTGTTATTGTTGATATTTATTTGACGTTGTTGTTGTTGTTGTTGACGTTGTTGTTGTTGTTGTTGTTTATTTGACATTTTTGTTGTTGTTGATGTTGTTGTTGTTGTTGTATTTTTGACGTTGTTGTAGTTGTTATTGTTGTTTATTTGACATTATTGTTGTTGTTGTTGTTTATTTGACGTTGTTGTTGTTGTTTATTTGACGTGGTTGTTGTTGTTTATTTGACGTTGTTGTTGTTGACGGTGTAGTTGTTGTTGTTGTTTATTTGACATTGTTGTTGTTCTTGTTATTGACGTTGTTGTTGTTTATTTGACGTTGTTGTTGTTGTTGTTCTTTATTTGACGTTGTTATTGTTTATTTGACGTTGTTGTTGTTGTTTATTTAACGTTGTTGTTGTTGAAATTGTTGTTGTTGTTATTGTTTATTTGACATTGTTGTTGTTGTTGTTGTTTATTTGACGTAATTTTTGTTGTTGACGTTGTTGTTGTTGTTGTTTATTTGACGTTTTTGGTGTTGTTGATGTTGTTGTTGTTGTTGTTTATTTGACGTTGTTGTTGTTGTTGTTTATTTGACGGTGTTGTTGTTGACGGTGTTGTTGTTGTTATTTATTTGACGTTGTTGTTGTTGTTGTTTATTTGACGTTGTTGTTGTTGACGTTGTTGTTGTTGTTGTTTATTTGACGTTGTTGTTGTTGACATAGTTGTTGTTGTTGTTGTTTATTTGACGTTTTTGTTGTTGTTGATGTTGTTGTTGTTTTCGTTGTTGTTTATTTGACGTTGTTGTAGTTGTTTAATTGACGTTGTTGTTGTTGTTGTTTATTTGATGTTGTTGTTGTTGACGTTGTTTTGGTTGTTGTTTATTTGACGTTGTTGTTGTTGTTTATTTGACGTTGTTGTTGTTGTTTATTTGACGTTGTTGTTGTTGTTGTTTATTTGACGTTGTTGTTGTTATTTATTTGACATTGTTGTGGGTGACATTGTTGTTGTTGTTTATTTGACGTTGTTGTAGTTGTTTATTTGACGTAGTTGTTGTTGTTGACGTTGTTGTTGTTGTTGTTGTTTATTTGACGTTTTTGTTGTTGTTGATGTTGTTGTTGTTGTTGTATATTTGACGTTGTTGTAGTTGTTATTGTTGTTGTTGTTTATTTGACATTGTTGTTGTTGTTGTTGTTTATTTGACGTTGTTTATTTGAGGTTGTTGTTGTTGTTTATTTGACGTTGTTGTTGTTGACGGTGTTGTTGTTGTTGTTGTTTATTTGACATTGTTGTTGTTGTTGTTGACGTTGTTGTTGTTTATTTGACGTTGTTGTTGTTGTTGTTGTTGTTGTTGTTGTTCTTCTTCTTTATTTGACGTTGTTATTGTTTATTTGATGTTGTTGTTGTTGTTGTTTATTTAACGTTGTTGTTGTTGACGTTGTTGTTGTTGTTATTGTTTATTTGACGTTGTTGTTGTTGTTTATTTGACGTAGTTGGTTTTGTTGACGTTGTTGTAGTTGTTGTTTATTTGACATTTTTGTTGTTGTTGATGTTGTTGTTGTTTATTTGACGTTGTTGTCGTTGTTGTTGTTTATTTGACGTTGTTGTAGTTGACGGTGTTGTTGTTGTTATTTATTTGATGTTGTTGGTGTTGTTGTTTATTTGACGTTGTTGTTGTTGACGTTGTTGTTGTTTATTTGACGTTGTTGTTGTTGTTGATATAGTTGTTGTTGTTGTTGTTTATTTGACGTTTGTGTTGTTGTTGATGTTGTTGTTATTTTCGTTGTTGTTTATTTGACGTTGTTGTAGTTGTTTAATTGACGTTGTTGTTGTTGTTGTTGTTGTTTATTTGACGTTGTTGTTGTTGTTTATTTGACATTGTTGTTGTTGTTGACGTTGTTGTTGTTGTTGTTTATTTGACGTTGTTGTAGTTGTTGTTGTTGTTGTTGACGTTGTTGTTGTTGTTGTTTATTTGACGTTGTTGTTGTTGTTGTTTATTTAACGTTGTTGTTGTTGTTGTTGACTTAGTTGTTGTTGTTGTTGTTTATTTGACGTTGTTGTTGACGTTGTTGTTTATTTGACGTTGTTGTTGTTGTTTATTTGACGTTGTTGTTGTTGACGTTGTTGTTGTTGTTTATTTGACGTTGTTGTTGTTATTTATTTGACATTGTTGTTGTTGTTGACGTTGTTGTTGTTGTTGTTGTTTATTTGGCATTGTTGTTGTTGTTGACGTTGTTGTTGTTGTTGTTGTTGTTTATTAGACGTTGTTTTAGTATTGTTGTTGATTTGAAATTGTTGTTGTTATTTATTTGACGTTGTTGTCGGTGACATTGTTGTTGTTGTTTATTTGACGTTGTTGTTGTTGTTTATTTGACGTAGTTGTTGTTGTTGACGTTGTTGTTGTTGTTGTTTATTTGACGTTTTTGTTGTTTTTAATGTTGTTATTGTTGTTGTATATTTGACGTTGTTGTAGTTGTTATTGTTGTTGTTGTTTATTTGACATTGTTGTTGTTGTTTATTTGACGTTGTTGTTGTTTATTTGGCGTTGTTGTTTTTGTTGTTTATTTGACATTGTTGTTATTGACGGTGTTGTTGTTTATTTGACGTTGTTGTTGTTGTTGTTTATTTGACGTTGTTGTTGTTGTTGTTTATTAGACATTGTTGTTGTTGTTGATTTGACGTTGTTGTTGTTGTTTATTTGACGTTGTTGTTGTTGACGTTGTTGTTGTTGTTTATTTGCCGTTGTTGTTGTTGTTGACATAGTTGTTGTTGTTGTTGTTTATTTGACGTTGTTGCTGTTGTTGACGTTGTTGTTGTTGTTGACGTTGTTGTTGTTGTTGTTGTTTATTTGACGTTGTTGTTGTTGTTGTTTATTTGACATTGTTGTTTTTGTTGACGTTGTTGTTGTTGTTGTTTATTTGACATTGTTGTTGTTGTTGTTGATGTTGTTGTTGTTGTTTATTTGACTTTGTTGTTGTTGTTGACTTAGTTGTTGTTGTTGTTTATTTGACGTTGTTGTTGTTGTTGACGGTGTTGTTTATTTGACGTTGTTGTTGTTGTTTATTTGACGTTGTTGTTGTTGTTGACGTTGTTGTTGTTGTTTATTTGACGTTGTTGTTGTTATTTATTTGACATTGTTGTTGTTGGTGACGTTGTTGTTGTTGTTGTTGTTTATTTGACATTGTTATTGTTGTTGTTGACGTTGTTGTTGTTGTTGTTGTTTATTTGACGTTGTTTTAGTATTGTTGTTTATTTGACATTGTTGTTGTTATTTATTTGACGTTGTTATGGGTGACATTGTTGTTGTTGTTGTTTATTTGACGTTGTTGTTGTTGTTGTTTATTTGATGTAGTTGTTGTTGTTGACGTTGTTGTTGTTGTTGTTTATTTGACGTTTTTGTTGTTGTTGATGTTGTTGTTGTTGTTGTATATTTGACGTTGTTGTAGTTGTTATTGTTGTTGTTGTTTATTTGACATTATTGTTGTTGTTGTTGTTTATTTGACGTTGTTGTTGTTGTTTATTTGACGTTGTTGTTGTTGTTTATTTGATGTTGTTGTTGTTGACGGTGTTGTTGTTGTTGTTGTTTATTTGACATTGTTGTTGTTGTTGTTGTTTATTTGACGTTGTTGTTGTTGTTTATTTGACGTTGTTGTTGTTGTTGTTTATTTGACGTTGTTGTTGTTGACGGTGTAGTTGTTGTTGTTGTTTATTTGACATTGTTGTTGTTCTTGTTATTGACGTTGTTGTTGTTTATTTGACGTTGTTGTTGTTGTTCTTTATTTGACGTTGTTATTGTTTATTTGACGTTGTTGTTGTTGTTTATTTAACGTTGTTGTTGTTGACATTGTTGTTGTTGTTGTTATTGTTTATTTGACATTGTTGTTGTTGTTGTTGTTTATTTGACGTAATTATTGTTGTTGACGTTGTTGTTGATGTTGTTTATTTGAC
Source organism: Vicia faba (assembly GCA_948472305.1). NCBI lineage: Eukaryota > Viridiplantae > Streptophyta > Magnoliopsida > Fabales > Fabaceae > Vicia > Vicia faba. Next base: position 387,480,260 of record OX451739.1, on the reverse strand, counting down.
GTTTTTGTTGTTGTTGATGTTGTTGTTGTTGTTGTTTATTTGACGTTTTTGTTGTTGTTGTTGTTGTTTATTTGACGGTGTTGTTGTTGACGGTGTTGTTGTTGTTATTTATTTGACGTTGTTGTTGTTGTTGTTTATTTGACGTTGTTGTTGTTGACGTTGTTGTTGTTGTTTATTTGACGTTGGTGTTGTTGACATAGTTGTTGTTGTTGTTGTTTATTTGACGTTTTTGTTGTTGTTGATGTTGTTGTGGTTTTCGTTGTTGTTTATTTGACATTATTGTTGTTGTTGTTTATTTGACGTTGTTGTTGTTGTTTATTTGACGTGGTTGTTGTTGTTTATTTGACGTTGTTGTTGTTGACGGTGTAGTTGTTGTTGTTGTTTATTTGACATTGTTGTTGTTGTTGACGTTGTTGTTGTTGTTGTTTATTTGACGTTGTTGTAGTTGTTGTTGTTGTTGTTGACATTGTTGTTGTTGTTGTTTATTTGACGTTGTTGTTGACGTTGTTGTTTATTTGACGTTGTTGTTGTTGTTTATTTGACGTTGTTGTTGTTGACGTTGTTGTTGTTGTTGTTGTTGTTGTTGTTTATTTGACGTTGTTGTTGTTGTTGACGTTGTTGTTGTTGTTGACGTTGTTGTTGTTGTTGTTTATTTGCCATTGTTGTTGTTGACATAGTTGTTGTTGTTGTTGTTTATTTGACGTTGTTGTTGTTGTTGACGTTGTTGTTGTTGTTGTTTATTTGACGTTGTTGTTGTTGTTGTTTATTTGACATTGTTGTTTTTGTTGACGTTGTTGTTGTTGTTGTTTATTTGACATTGTTGTTGTTATTGTTGACGTTGTTGTTGTTGTTTATTTGACTTTGTTGTTGTTGTTGTTGTTGTTGTTGTTGTTGTTTATTTGACGTTGTTGTTGTTGTTGACTTAGTTGTTGTTGTTGTTTATTTGACGTTGTTGTTGTTGTTGACGGTGTTGTTTATTTGACGTTGTTGTTGTTGTTTATTTGACGTTGTTGTTGTTGTTGACGTTGTTGTTGTTGTTTATTTGACGTTGTTGTTGTTATTTATTTGACATTGTTGTTGTTGTTGACGTTGTTGTTGTTGTTGTTGTTGTTGTTTATTTGACATTGTTGTTGTTGTTGACGTTGTTGTTGTTGTTGTTGTTGTTTATTTGACGTTGTTTTAGTATTGTTGTTTATTTGACATTGTTGTTGTTATTTATTTGACGTTGTTGTGGGTGATTGTTGTTGTTGTTGTTGTTTATTTGACGTTGTTGTTGTTGTTGTTTATTTGATGTAGTTGTTGTTGTTGACGTTGTTGTTGTTGTTGTTGTTTATTTGACGTTTTTGTTGTTGTTGATGTTGTTGTTGTTGTTGTATATTTGACGTTGTTGTAGTTGTTATTGTTGTTGTTGTTTATTTGACATTATTGTTGTTGTTGTTGTTGTTTATTTGACGTTGTTGTTGTTGTTTATTTGACGTTGTTGTTGTTGTTTATTTGACGTTGTTGTTGTTGACGGTGTTGTTGTTGTTGTTTATTTGACATTGTTGTTGTTCTTGTTATTGACGTTGTTGTTGTTTATTTGACGTTGTTGTTGTCGTTCTTTATTTGACGTTGTTATTGTTTATTTGACGTTGTTGTTGTTGTTTATTTAACATTGTTGTTGTTGACATTGTTGTTGTTGTTATTGTTTATTTGACATTGTTGTTGTTGTTGTTGTTGTTTATTTGACGTAATTTTTGTTGTTGACGTTGTTATTGTTGTTGTTTATTTGACGTTTTTGTTGTTGTTGTTGTTGATGTTGTTGTTGTTGTTGTTTATTTGACGTTGTTGTTGTTGTTGTTTATTTGACGTTGTTGTTGTTGTTGTTTATTTGACGTTGTTGTTGTTGACGGTGTTATTGTTGATATTTATTTGACGTTGTTGTTGTTGTTGACGTTGTTGTTGTTGTTGTTGTTTATTTGACATTTTTGTTGTTGTTGATGTTGTTGTTGTTGTTGTATTTTTGACGTTGTTGTAGTTGTTATTGTTGTTTATTTGACATTATTGTTGTTGTTGTTGTTTATTTGACGTTGTTGTTGTTGTTTATTTGACGTGGTTGTTGTTGTTTATTTGACGTTGTTGTTGTTGACGGTGTAGTTGTTGTTGTTGTTTATTTGACATTGTTGTTGTTCTTGTTATTGACGTTGTTGTTGTTTATTTGACGTTGTTGTTGTTGTTGTTCTTTATTTGACGTTGTTATTGTTTATTTGACGTTGTTGTTGTTGTTTATTTAACGTTGTTGTTGTTGACATTGTTGTTGTTGTTATTGTTTATTTGACATTGTTGTTGTTGTTGTTGTTTATTTGACGTAATTTTTGTTGTTGACGTTGTTGTTGTTGTTGTTTATTTGACGTTTTTGTTGTTGTTGATGTTGTTGTTGTTGTTGTTTATTTGACGTTGTTGTTGTTGTTGTTTATTTGACGGTGTTGTTGTTGACGGTGTTGTTGTTGTTATTTATTTGACGTTGTTGTTGTTGTTGTTTATTTGACGTTGTTGTTGTTGACGTTGTTGTTGTTGTTGTTTATTTGACGTTGTTGTTGTTGACATAGTTGTTGTTGTTGTTGTTTATTTGAAGTTTTTGTTGTTGTTGATGTTGTTGTTGTTTTCGTTGTTGTTTATTTGACGTTGTTGTAGTTGTTTAATTGACGTTGTTGTTGTTGTTTATTTGATGTTGTTGTTGTTGACGTTGTTTTGGTTGTTGTTTATTTGACGTTGTTGTTGTTGTTTATTTGACGTTGTTGTTGTTGTTTATTTGACGTTGTTGTTGTTGTTGTTTATTTGACGTTGTTGTTGTTATTTATTTGACGTTGTTGTGGGTGACATTGTTGTTGTTGTTTATTTGACGTTGTTGTAGTTGTTTATTTGACGTAGTTGTTGTTGTTGACGTTGTTGTTGTTGTTGTTGTTTATTTGACGTTTTTGTTGTTGTTGATGTTGTTGTTGTTGTTGTATATTTGACGTTGTTGTAGTTGTTATTGTTGTTGTTGTTTATTTGACATTGTTGTTGTTGTTGTTGTTTATTTGACGTTGTTGTTTATTTGAGGTTGTTGTTGTTTATTTGACGTTGTTGTTGTTGACGGTGTTGTTGTTGTTGTTGTTTATTTGACATTGTTGTTGTTGTTGTTGACGTTGTTGTTGTTTATTTGACGTTGTTGTTGTTGTTGTTGTTGTTCTTCTTCTTCTTTATTTGACGTTGTTATTGTTTATTTGATGTTGTTGTTGTTGTTGTTTATTTAACGTTGTTGTTGTTGACGTTGTTGTTGTTGTTATTGTTTATTTGACGTTGTTGTTGTTGTTTATTTGACGTAGTTGGTTTTGTTGACGTTGTTGTAGTTGTTGTTTATTTAACATTTTTGTTGTTGTTGATGTTGTTGTTGTTTATTTGACGTTGTTGTTGTTGTTGTTGTTGTTTATTTGACGTTGTTGTAGTTGACGGTGTTGTTGTTGTTATTTATTTGATATTGTTGGTGTTGTTGTTTATTTGACGTTGTTGTTGTTGACGTTGTTGTTGTTTATTTGACGTAGTTGTTGTTGTTGATATAGTTGTTGTTGTTGTTGTTTATTTGACGTTTGTGTTGTTGTTGATGTTGTTGTTATTTTCGTTGTTGTTTATTTGACGTTGTTGTAGTTGTTTAATTGACGTTGTTGTTGTTGTTGTTGTTTATTTGACGTTGTTGTTGTTGTTTATTTGACATTGTTGTTGTTGTTGACGTTGTTGTTGTTGTTGTTTATTTGACGTTGTTGTAGTTGTTGTTGTTGTTGTTGACGTTGTTGTTGTTGTTGTTTATTTGACGTTGTTGTTGTTGTTGTTTATTTAACGTTGTTGCTGTTATTGTTGACTTAGTTGTTGTTGTTGTTGTTGTTTATTTGACGTTGTTGTTGACGTTGTTGATTATTTGACGTTGTTGTTGTTGTTTATTTGACGTTGTTGTTGTTGACGTTGTTGTTGTTGTTTATTTGACGTTGTTGTTGTTATTTATTTGACATTGTTGTTGTTGTTGACGTTGTTGTTGTTGTTGTTGTTGTTTATTTGGCATTGTTGTTGTTGTTGATGTTGTTGTTGTTGTTGTTGTTGTTTATTAGACGTTGTTTTAGTATTGTTGTTGATTTGAAATTGTTGTTGTTATTTATTTGACGTTGTTGTCGGTGACATTGTTGTTGTTGTTTATTTGACGTTGTTGTTGTTGTTTATTTGACGTAGTTGTTGTTGTTGACGTTGTTGTTGTTGTTGTTTATTTGACGTTTTTGTTGTTTTTAATGTTGTTATTGTTGTTGTATATTTGACGTTGTTGTAGTTGTTATTGTTGTTGTTGTTTATTTGACATTGTTGTTGTTGTTTATTTGACGTTGTTGTTGTTTATTTGGCGTTGTTGTTTTTGTTGTTTATTTGACATTGTTGTTATTGACGGTGTTGTTGTTTATTTGACGTTGTTGTTGTTGTTGTTTATTTGACGTTGTTGTTGTTGTTGTTTATTAGACATTGTTGTTGTTGTTGATTTGACGTTGTTGTTGTTGTTTATTTGACGTTGTTGTTGTTGACGTTGTTGTTGTTGTTGTTTATTTGCTGTTGTTGTTGTTGTTGACATAGTTGTTGTTGTTGTTGTTTATTTGACGTTGTTGTTGTTGTTGACGTTGTTGTTGTTGTTGACGTTGTTGTTGTTGTTGTTGTTGTTTATTTGACGTTGTTGTTGTTGTTGTTTATTTGACATTGTTGTTTTTGTTGACGTTGTTGTTGTTGTTGTTTATTTGACATTGTTGTTGTTGTTGTTGATGTTGTTGTTGTTGTTTATTTGACTTTGTTGTTGTTGTTGACTTAGTTGTTGTTGTTGTTTATTTGACGTTGTTGTTGTTGTTGACGGTGTTGTTTATTTGACGTTGTTGTTGTTGCTTATTTGACGTTGTTGTTGTTGTTGACGTTGTTGTTGTTGTTTATTTGACGTTGTTGTTATTTATTTGACATTGTTGTTGTTGGTGACGTTGTTGTTGTTGTTGTTGTTTATTTGACAGTGTTATTGTTGTTGTTGACGTTGTTGTTGTTGTTGTTGTTTATTTGACGTTGTTTTAGTATTGTTGTTTATTTGACATTGTTGTTGTTATTTATTTGACGTTGTTATGGGTGACATTGTTGTTGTTGTTGTTTATTTGACGTTGTTGTTGTTGTTGTTTATTTGATGTAGTTGTTGTTGTTGACGTTGTTGTTGTTGTTGTTTATTTGACGTTTTTGTTGTTGTTGATGTTGTTGTTGTTGTTGTATATTTGACGTTGTTGTAGTTGTTATTGTTGTTGTTGTTTATTTGACATTATTGTTGTTGTTGTTGTTTATTTGACGTTGTTGTTGTTGTTTATTTGACGTTGTTGTTGTTGTTTATTTGATGTTGTTGTTGTTGACGGTGTTGTTGTTGTTGTTGTTGTTTATTTGACATTGTTGTTGTTGTTGTTGTTTATTTGACGTTGTTGTTGTTGTTTATTTGACGTTGTTGTTGTTGTTGTTGTTTATTTGACGTTGTTGTTGTTGACGGTGTAGTTGTTGTTGTTGTTTATTTGACATTGTTGTTGTTCTTGTTATTGACGTTGTTGTTGTTTATTTGACGTTGTTGTTGTTGTTCTTTATTTGACGTTGTTATTGTTTATTTGACGTTGTTGTTGTTGTTTATTTAACGTTGTTGTTGTTGACATTGTTGTTGTTGTTGTTATTGTTTATTTGACATTGTTGTTGTTGTTGTTGTTTATTTGACGTAATTATTGTTGTTGACGTTGTTGTTGATGTTGTTTATTTGACGTTTTTGTTGTTGTTGATGTTGTTGTTGTTGTTGTTTATTTGACGTTTTTGTTGTTGTTGTTGTTGTTTATTTGACGGTGTTGTTGTTGACGGTGTTGTTGTTGTTATTTATTTGACGTTGTTGTTGTTGTTGTTTATTTGACGTTGTTGTTGTTGACGTTGTTGTTGTTGTTTATTTGACGTTGGTGTTGCTGACATAGTTGTTGTTGTTGTTGTTTATTTGACGTTTTTGTTGTTGTTGATGTTGTTGTGGTTTTCGTTGTTGTTTATTTGACGTTGTTGTTGTTGTTGTTTATTTGACGTAATTTTTGTTGTTGACGTTGTTGTTGTTGTTGTTTATTTGACGTTTTTGTTGTTGTTGATGTTGTTGTTGTTGTTGTTGTTTATTTGACGTTGTTGTTGTTGTTGTTTATTTGACGTTGTAGTTGTTGACGGTGTTGTTGTTGATATTTATTTGACGTTGTTGTTGTTGACGTTGTTGTTCTCGTTGTTGTTTATTTGACGTTTTTGTTGTTGTTGATGTTGTTGTTGTTGTTGTATATTTGACGTTGTTGTAGTTGTTATTGTTGTTTATTTGACATTATTGTTGTTGTTGTTGTTTATTTGACGTTGTTGTTGTTGTTTATTTGACGTTGTTGTTGTTGTTGTTTATTAGACATTGTTTTTGTTGTTGACATTGTTGTTGTTGTTGTTATTGTTTATTTGACATTGTTGTTGTTGTTGTTGTTTATTTGACGTAATTATTGTTGTTGACGTTGTTGTTGATGTTGTTTATTTGACGTTTTTGTTGTTGTTGATGTTGTTGTTGTTGTTGTTTATTTGACGTTTTTGTTGTTGTTGTTGTTGTTTATTTGACGGTGTTGTTGTTGACGGTGTTGTTGTTGTTATTTATTTGACGTTGTTGTTGTTGTTGTTTATTTGACGTTGTTGTTGTTGACGTTGTTGTTGTTGTTTATTTGACGTTGGTGTTGTTGACATAGTTGTTGTTGTTGTTGTTTATTTGACGTTTTTGTTGTTGTTGATGTTGTTGTGGTTTTCGTTGTTGTTTATTTGACATTATTGTTGTTGTTGTTTATTTGACGTTGTTGTTGTTGTTTATTTGACGTGGTTGTTGTTGTTTATTTGACGTTGTTGTTGTTGACGGTGTAGTTGTTGTTGTTGTTTATTTGACATTGTTGTTGTTGTTGACGTTGTTGTTGTTGTTGTTTATTTGACGTTGTTGTAGTTGTTGTTGTTGTTGTTGACATTGTTGTTGTTGTTGTTTATTTGACGTTGTTGTTGTTGTTGTTTATTTAACGTTGTTGTTGTTGTTGTTGACTTAGTTGTTGTTGTTGTTGTTTATTTGACGTTGTTGTTGACGTTGTTGTTTATTTGACGTTGTTGTTGTTGTTTATTTGACGTTGTTGTTGTTGACGTTGTTGTTGTTGTTGTTGTTGTTGTTTATTTGACGTTGTTGTTGTTGTTGACGTTGTTGTTGTTGTTGACGTTGTTGTTGTTGTTGTTTATTTGCCATTGTTGTTGTTGACATAGTTGTTGTTGTTGTTGTTTATTTGACGTTGTTGTTGTTGTTGACGTTGTTGTTGTTGTTGTTTATTTGACGTTGTTGTTGTTGTTGTTTATTTGACATTGTTGTTTTTGTTGACGTTGTTGTTGTTGTTGTTTATTTGACATTGTTGTTGTTGTTGTTGACGTTGTTGTTGTTGTTTATTTGACTTTGTTGTTGTTGTTGTTGTTGTTGTTGTTGTTGTTTATTTGACGTTGTTGTTGTTGTTGACTTAGTTGTTGTTGTTGTTTATTTGACGTTGTTGTTGTTGTTGACGGTGTTGTTTATTTGACGTTGTTGTTGTTGTTTATTTGACGTTGTTGTTGTTGTTGACGTTGATGTTGTTGTTTATTTGACGTTGTTGTTGTTATTTATTTGACATTGTTGTTGTTGTTGACGTTGTTGTTGTTGTTGTTGTTGTTTATTTGACATTGTTGTTGTTGTTGACGTTGTTGTTGTTGTTGTTGTTTATTTGACGTTGTTTTAGTATTGTTGTTTATTTGACATTGTTGTTGTTATTTATTTGACGTTGTTGTGGGTGATTGTTGTTGTTGTTGTTGTTTATTTGACGTTGTTGTTGTTGTTGTTTATTTGATGTAGTTGTTGTTGTTGACGTTGTTGTTGTTGTTGTTGTTTATTTGACGTTTTTGTTGTTGTTGATGTTGTTGTTGTTGTTGTATATTTGACGTTGTTGTAGTTGTTATTGTTGTTGTTGTTTATTTGACATTATTGTTGTTGTTGTTGTTGTTTATTTGACGTTGTTGTTGTTGTTTATTTGACGTTGTTGTTGTTGTTTATTTGACGTTGTTGTTGTTGACGGTGTTGTTGTTGTTGTTTATTTGACATTGTTGTTGTTCTTGTTATTGACGTTGTTGTTGTTTATTTGACGTTGTTGTTGTCGTTCTTTATTTGACGTTGTTATTGTTTATTTGACGTTGTTGTTGTTGTTTATTTAACATTGTTGTTGTTGACATTGTTGTTGTTGTTATTGTTTATTTGACATTGTTGTTGTTGTTGTTGTTTATTTGACATAATTTTTGTTGTTGACGTTGTTATTGTTGTTGTTTATTTGACGTTTTTGTTGTTGTTGTTGATGTTGTTGTTGTTGTTGTTTATTTGACGTTGTTGTTGTTGTTGTTTATTTGACGTTGTTGTTGTTGACGGTGTTATTGTTGATATTTATTTGACGTTGTTGTTGTTGTTGACGTTGTTGTTGTTGTTGTTGTTTATTTGACATTTTTGTTGTTGTTGATGTTGTTGTTGTTGTTGTATTTTTGACGTTGTTGTAGTTGTTATTGTTGTTTATTTGACATTATTGTTGTTGTTGTTGTTTATTTGACGTTGTTGTTGTTGTTTATTTGACGTGGTTGTTGTTGTTTATTTGACGTTGTTGTTGTTGACGGTGTAGTTGTTGTTGTTGTTTATTTGACATTGTTGTTGTTCTTGTTATTGACGTTGTTGTTGTTTATTTGACGTTGTTGTTGTTGTTGTTCTTTATTTGACGTTGTTATTGTTTATTTGACGTTGTTGTTGTTGTTTATTTAACGTTGTTGTTGTTGACATTGTTGTTGTTGTTATTGTTTATTTGACATTGTTGTTGTTGTTGTTGTTTATTTGACGTAATTTTTGTTGTTGACGTTGTTGTTGTTGTTGTTTATTTGACGTTTTTGTTGTTGTTGATGTTGTTGTTGTTGTTGTTTATTTGACGTTGTTGTTGTTGTTGTTTATTTGACGGTGTTGTTGTTGACGGTGTTGTTGTTGTTATTTATTTGACGTTGTTGTTGTTGTTGTTTATTTGACGTTGTTGTTGTTGACGTTGTTGTTGTTGTTGTTTATTTGACGTTGTTGTTGTTGACATAGTTGTTGTTGTTGTTGTTTATTTGACGTTTTTGTTGTTGTTGATGTTGTTGTTGTTTTCGTTGTTGTTTATTTGACGTTGTTGTAGTTGTTTAATTGACGTTGTTGTTGTTGTTGTTTATTTGATGTTGTTGTTGTTGACGTTGTTTTGGTTGTTGTTTATTTGACGTTGTTGTTGTTGTTTATTTGACGTTGTTGTTGTTGTTTATTTGACGTTGTTGTTGTTGTTGTTTATTTGACGTTGTTGTTGTTATTTATTTGACGTTGTTGTGGGTGACATTGTTGTTGTTGTTTATTTGACGTTGTTGTAGTTGTTTATTTGACGTAGTTGTTGTTGTTGACGTTGTTGTTGTTGTTGTTGTTGTTTATTTGACGTTTTTGTTGTTGTTGATGTTGTTGTTGTTGTTGTATATTTGACGTTGTTGTAGTTGTTATTGTTGTTGTTGTTTATTTGACATTGTTGTTGTTGTTGTTGTTTATTTGACGTTGTTGTTTATTTGAGGTTGTTGTTGTTGTTTATTTGACGTTGTTGTTGTTGACGGTGTTGTTGTTGTTGTTGTTTATTTGACATTGTTGTTGTTGTTGTTGACGTTGTTGTTGTTTATTTGACGTTGTTGTTGTTGTTGTTGTTGTTGTTCTTCTTCTTTATTTGACGTTGTTATTGTTTATTTGATGTTGTTGTTGTTGTTGTTTATTTAACGTTGTTGTTGTTGACGTTGTTGTTGTTGTTATTATTTATTTGACGTTGTTGTTGTTGTTTATTTGACGTAGTTGGTTTTGTTGACGTTGTTGTAGTTGTTGTTTATTTAACATTTTTGTTGTTGTTGATGTTGTTGTTGTTTATTTGACGTTGTTGTTGTTGTTGTTGTTGTTTATTTGACGTTGTTGTAGTTGACGGTGTTGTTGTTGTTATTTATTTGATATTGTTGGTGTTGTTGTTTATTTGACGTTGTTGTTGTTGACGTTGTTGTTGTTTATTTGACGTAGTTGTTGTTGTTGATATAGTTGTTGTTGTTGTTGTTTATTTGACGTTTGTGTTGTTGTTGATGTTGTTGTTATTTTCGTTGTTGTTTATTTGACGTTGTTGTAGTTGTTTAATTGACGTTGTTGTTGTTGTTGTTGTTTATTTGACGTTGTTGTTGTTGTTTATTTGACATTGTTGTTGTTGTTGACGTTGTTGTTGTTGTTGTTTATTTGACGTTGTTGTAGTTGTTGTTGTTGTTGTTGACGTTGTTGTTGTTGTTGTTTATTTGACGTTGTTGTTGTTGTTGTTTATTTAACGTTGTTGCTGTTGTTGTTGACTTAGTTGTTGTTGTTGTTGTTGTTTATTTGACGTTGTTGTTGACGTTGTTGATTATTTGACGTTGTTGTTGTTGTTTATTTGACGTTGTTGTTGTTGACGTTGTTGTTGTTGTTTATTTGACGTTGTTGTTGTTATTTATTTGACATTGTTGTTGTTGTTGACGTTGTTGTTGTTGTTGTTGTTGTTTATTTGGCATTGTTGTTGTTGTTGACGTTGTTGTTGCTGTTGTTGTTGTTTATTAGACGTTGTTTTAGTATTGTTGTTGATTTGAAATTGTTGTTGTTATTTATTTGACGTTGTTGTCGGTGACATTGTTGTTGTTGTTTATTTGACGTTGTTGTTGTTGTTTATTTGACGTAGTTGTTGTTGTTGACGTTGTTGTTGTTGTTGTTTATTTGACGTTTTTGTTGTTTTTAATGTTGTTATTGTTGTTGTATATTTGACGTTGTTGTAGTTGTTATTGTTGTTGTTGTTTATTTGACGTTGTTGTTGTTGTTTATTAGACATTGTTGTTGTTTATTTGGCGTTGTTGTTTTTGTTGTTTATTTGACGTTGTTGTTGTTGACGTTGTTGTTGTTGTTTATTTGCTGTTGTTGTTGTTGTTGACATAGTTGTTGTTGTTGTTGTTTATTTGACGTTGTTGTTGTTGTTGACGTTGTTGTTGTTGTTGACGTTGTTGTTGTTGTTGTTGTTTATTTGACGTTGTTGTTGTTGTTGTTTATTTGACATTGTTGTTTTTGTTGACGTTGTTGTTGTTGTTGTTTATTTGACATTGTTGTTGTTGTTGTTGATGTTGTTGTTGTTGTTTATTTGATTTTGTTGTTGTTGTTGACTTAGTTGTTGTTGTTGTTGTTTATTTGACGTTGTTGTTGTTGTTGACGGTGTTGTTTATTTGACGTTGTTGTTGTTGCTTATTTGACGTTGTTGTTGTTGTTGACGTTGTTGTTGTTGTTTATTTGACGTTGTTGTTATTTATTTGACATTGTTGTTGTTGGTGACGTTGTTGTTGTTGTTGTTGTTTATTTGACATTGTTATTGTTGTTGTTGACGTTGTTGTTGTTGTTGTTGTTTATTTGACGTTGTTTTAGTATTGTTGTTTATTTGACATTGTTGTTGTTATTTATTTGACGTTGTTATGGGTGACATTGTTGTTGTTGTTGTTTATTTGACGTTGTTGTTGTTGTTGTTTATTTGATGTAGTTGTTGTTGTTGACGTTGTTGTTGTTGTTGTTTATTTGACGTTTTTGTTGTTGTTGATGTTGTTGTTGTTGTTGTATATTTGACGTTGTTGTAGTTGTTATTGTTGTTGTTGTTTATTTGACGTTGTTGTTGTTGTTTATTTGATGTTGTTGTTGTTGACGGTGTTGTTGTTGTTGTTGTTGTTTATTTGACATTGTTGTTGTTGTTGTTGTTTATTTGACGTTGTTGTTGTTGTTTATTTGACGTTGTTGTTGTTGTTGTTTATTTGACGTTGTTGTTGTTGACGGTGTAGTTGTTGTTGTTGTTTATTTGACATTGTTGTTGTTCTTGTTATTGACGTTGTTGTTGTTTATTTGACGTTGTTGTTGTTGTTCTTTATTTGACGTTGTTATTGTTTATTTGACGTTGTTGTTGTTGTTTATTTAACGTTGTTGTTGTTGACATTGTTGTTGTTGTTGTTATTGTTTATTTGACATTGTTGTTGTTGTTGTTGTTTATTTGACGTAATTATTGTTGTTGACGTTGTTGTTGATGTTGTTTATTTGACGTTTTTGTTGTTGTTGATGTTGTTGTTGTTGTTGTTTATTTGACGTTTTTGTTGTTGTTGTTGTTGTTTATTTGACGGTGTTGTTGTTGACGGTGTTGTTGTTGTTATTTATTTGACGTTGTTGTTGTTGTTGTTTATTTGACGTTGTTGTTGTTGACGTTGTTGTTGTTGTTTATTTGACGTTGGTGTTGCTGACATAGTTGTTGTTGTTGTTGTTTATTTGACGTTTTTGTTGTTGTTGATGTTGTTGTGGTTTTCGTTGTTGTTTATTTGACGTTGTTGTTGTTGTTGTTTATTTGACGTAATTTTTGTTGTTGACGTTGTTGTTGTTGTTGTTTATTTGACGTTTTTGTTGTTGTTGATGTTGTTGTTGTTGTTGTTGTTTATTTGACGTTGTTGTTGTTGTTGTTTATTTGACGTTGTAGTTGTTGACGGTGTTGTTGTTGATATTTATTTGACGTTGTTGTTGTTGACGTTGTTGTTCTCGTTGTTGTTTATTTGACGTTTTTGTTGTTGTTGATGTTGTTGTTGTTGTTGTATATTTGACGTTGTTGTAGTTGTTATTGTTGTTTATTTGACATTATTGTTGTTGTTGTTGTTTATTTGACGTTGTTGTTGTTGTTTATTTGACGTTGTTGTTGTTGTTGTTTATTAGACATTGTTGTTGTTGTTGACATAGTTATTGTTGTTGTTGTTGTTGTTTATTTGACGTTGTTGTTGTTGTTGACGTTGTTGTTGTTGTTGACGTTGTTGTGGTTGTTGTTTATTTGCCATTGTTGTTGTTGTTGACATAGTTGTTGTTGTTGTTGTTTATTTGACGTTGTTGTTGTTGTTGACGTTGTTGTTGTTGTTCTTTATTTGACGTTGTTGTTGTTGTTGTTTATTTGACATTATTGTTTTTGTTGACGTTGTTGTTGTTGTTGTTTATTTGACATTGTTGTTGTTGTTGTTGACGTTGTTGTTGTTGTTTATTTGACTTTGTTGTTGTTGTTGTTGTTGTTGTTTATTTGACGTTGTTGTTGTTGTTGACTTTGTTGTTGTTGTTGTTGACGTTGTCGTTGTTTATTTGACGTTGTTGTTGTTGTTGTTCTTCTTCTTCTTCTTTATTTGACGTTGTTATTGTTTATTTGACGTTGTTGTTATTGTTGTTGTTGTTTATTTAACGTTGTTGTTGTTGACGTTGTTGTTGTTGTTATTGTTTATTTGACGTTGTTGTTGTTGTTTGTTTGACGTAGTTGGTTTTGTTGACGTTGTTGTAGTTGTTGTTTATTTGACGTTTTTGTTGTTGTTGATGTTGTTGTTGTTGTTTATTTGACGTTGTTGTTGTTGTTGTTGTTTATTTGACGTTGTTGTAGTTGACGGTGTTGTTGTTGTTATTTATTTGACGTTGTTGGTGTTGTTGTTTATTTGACGTTGTTGTTGTTGACGTTGTTGTTGTTTATTTGACGTTGTTGTTGTTGTTGACATAGTTGTTGTTGTTGTTTATTTGACGTTTGTGTTGTTGTTGATGTTGTTGTTGTTTTCGTTGTTGTTTATTTGACGTTGTTGTAGTTGTTTAATTGACGTTGTTGTTGTTGTTGTTGTTGTTTATTTGACGTTGTTGTTGTTGTTTATTTGACATTGTTGTTGTTGTTGACGTTGTTGTTGTTGTTGTTGTTTATTTGACGTTGTTGTAGTTGTTGTTGTTGTTGTTGACGTTGTTGTTGTTGTTGTTTATTTAACGTTGTTGTTGTTGTTGTTGACTTAGTTGTTGTTGTTGTTGTTGTTGTTTATTTGACGTTGTTGTTGACGTTGTTGTTTATTTGACGTTGTTGTTGTTGTTTATTTGACGTTGTTGTTGTTGTTGACGTTGTTGTTGTTGTTTATTTGACGTTGTTGTTGTTATTTATTTGACATTGTTGTTGTTGTTGACGTTGTTGTTGTTGTTGTTGTTGTTTATTTGGCATTGTTGTTGTTGTTGTTGACGTTGTTGTTGTTGTTGTTGTTGTTGTTTATTAGACGTTGTTTTAGTATTGTTGTTGATTTGAAATTGTTGTTGTTATTTAGTTGACGTTGTTGTGGGTGACATTGTTTTTGTTGTTTATTTGACATTGTTGTTGTTGTTTATTTGACGTAGTTGTTGTTGTTGACGTTGTTGTTGTTGTTGTTGTTTATTTGACGTTTTTGTTGTTTTTGATGTTGTTGTTGTTATTGTATATTTGACGTTGTTGTAGTTGTTATTGTTGTTGTTGTTTATTTGACATTGTTGTTGTTGTTGGTTTTGTTGTTTATTTGACGTTGTTGTTGTTTATTTGACGTTGTTGTTGTTGTTTATTTGACGTTGTTGTTGTTGTTTATTTGACGTTGTTGTTGTTGACGGTGTTGTTGTTGTTGTTGTTTATTTGACATTGTTGTTAATGTTGTTGTTGTTGACGTTGTTGTTGTTTATTTGACGTTGTTGTTGCTGTTGTTCTTTATTTGACGTTGTTATTGTTTATTTTACATTGTTGTTGTTGTTTATTTAACGTTGTTGTTGTTGACGTTGTTGTTGTTATTGTTTATTTGACGTTGTTATTGTTGTTTATTTGAAGTAGTTGTTGTTGTTGACGTTGTTGTTGTTGTTGTTGTTGTTTATTTGATGTTTTTGTTGTTGATGTCGTTGTTGTTGTTGTTGTTGTTTATTTGACATTGTTGTTGTTGTTGTTGTTTATTTGACATTGTTGTTGTTGACGGTGTTGTTGTTGTTATTTATTTGACGTTGTTGTTGTTGTTGTTGTTTATTTGACGTTGTTGTTGTTGACGTTGTTGTTGTTGTTGTTTATTTGACGTTGTTGTTGTTGTTGACATAGTTGTTGTTGTTGTTGTTGTTGTTGTTTATTTGACGTTTTTGTTATTGTTGATGTTGTTGTTGTTTTCGTTGTTGTTTATTTGACGTTGTTGTAGTTGTTTAATTGATGTTGTTGTTGTTGTTGTTTATTTAACGTTGTTGTTTTTGTTGTTATTGTTGTTGTTGTTGTTTATTTGACGTTGTTGTTGTTGTTCTTTATTTGACGTTGTTGTCGTTGTTGTTGTTTATTTGACGTTGTTGTTGTTGTTGACGTTGTTGTTGTTGTTTATTTGACATTGTTGTTGTTGTTGTTATTGTTAATTTGACGTTGTTGTTGTTGTTGTTTATTTGGCGTTGTTGTTGTTGTATTTGATGTTGTTGTTGTTTATTTGACGTTGTTGTTGTTGTTGACGTTGTTTTTGTTGTTGTTTATTTGACGTTGTTGTTGTTGTTGTTGTTGTTTATTTGACGTTGTTGTTGTTGTTTATTTGACGTTGTTGTTGTTTATTTGACGTTGTTGTTTTTGTTGTTTATTTGACATTGTTGTTATTGACGGTGTTGTTGTTGTTTATTTGACGTTGTTGTTGTTGTTGTTTATTTGACGTTGTTGTTGTTGTTTATTAGACATTGTTGTTGTTGTTGACATAGTTGTTCTTGTTGTTGTTGTTGTTTATTTGACGTTGTTGTTGTTGACGTTGTTGTTGTTGTTGTTGTTGTTGACGTTGTTGTTGTTGTTTATTTGCCGTTGTTGTTGTTGTTGACATAGTTGTTGTTGTTTTTGTTTATTTGACGTTGTTGTTGTTGTTGACGTTGTTGTTGTTGTTGTTGTTGTTTATTTGACGTTGTTGTTGTTGTTGTTTATTTGACATTGTTGTTTTTGTTGACGTTGTTGTTGTTGTTGTTGTTGTTTATTTGACATTGTTGTTGTTGTTGTTGACGTTGTTGTTGTTGTTTATTTGACTTTGTTGTTGTTGTTGTTGTTGTTGTTTATTTGACGTTGTTGTTGTTGTTGACTTAGTTGTTGTTGTTGTTTATTTGACGTTGTTGTTGTTGTTGACGGTGTTGTTTATTTGACGTTGTTGTTGTTGTTTATTTGACGTTGTTGTTGTTGTTGACGTTGTTGTTGTTGTTTATTTGACGTTGTTGTTGTTATTTATTTGACATTGTTGTTGTTGTTGACGTTGTTCTTGTTGTTGTTGTTTATTTGACATTGTTGTTGTTGTTGTTGTTGACGTTGTTGTTGTTGTTGTTGTTGTTGTTTATTTGACGTTGTTTTAGTATTGTTGTTTATTTGACATTGTTGTTGTTATTTATTTGACGTTGTTATGGGTGACATTGTTGTTGTTGTTGTTTATTTGACGTTGTTGTTGTTGTTGTTTATTAGACATTGTTGTTGTTGTTGACATAGTTGTTGTTGTTGTTGTTGTTGTTTATTTGACGTTGTTGTTGTTGTTGACGTTGTTGTTGTTGTTGACGTTGTTGTGGTTGTTGTTTATTTGCCGTTGTTGTTGTTGTTGACATAGTTGTTGTTGTTGTTGTTTATTTGACGTTGTTGTTGTTGTTGACGTTGTTGTTGTTGTTCTTTATTTGACGTTGTTGTTGTTGTTGTTTATTTGACATTGTTGTTTTTCTTGACGTTGTTGTTGTTGTTGTTTATTTGACATTGTTGTTGTTGTTGTTGACGTTGTTGTTGTTGTTTATTTGACTTTGTTGTTGTTGTTGTTGTTGTTGTTTATTTGACGTTGTTGTTGTTGTTGACTTTGTTTTTGTTGTTGTTGACGTTGTTGTTGTTTATTTGACGTTGTTGTTGTTCTTCTTCTTCTTCTTCTTCTTTATTTGACGTTGTTATTGTTTATTTGACGTTGTTGTTATTGTTGTTGTTGTTTATTTAACGTTGTTGTTGTTGACGTTGTTGTTGTTGTTGTTGTTTATTTGACGTTGTTGTTGTTGTTGACATAGTTGTTGTTGTTGTTGTTGTTGTTGTTTATTTGACGTTTTTGTTATTGTTGATGTTGTTGTTGTTTTCGTTGTTGTTTATTTGACGTTGTTGTAGTTGTTTAATTGATGTTGTTGTTGTTGTTGTTTATTTAACGTTGTTGTTTTTGTTGTTATTGTTGTTGTTGTTGTTTATTTGACGTTGTTGTTGTTGTTCTTTATTTGACGTTGTTGTCGTTGTTGTTGTTTATTTGACGTTGTTGTTGTTGTTGACGTTGTTGTTGTTGTTTATTTGACATTGTTGTTGTTGTTGTTATTGTTAATTTGACGTTGTTGTTGTTGTTGTTTATTTGGCGTTGTTGTTGTTGTATTTGATGTTGTTGTTGTTTATTTGACGTTGTTGTTGTTGTTGACGTTGTTTTTGTTGTTGTTTATTTGACGTTGTTGTTGTTGTTGTTGTTGTTTATTTGACGTTGTTGTTGTTGTTTATTTGACGTTGTTGTTGTTTATTTGACGTTGTTGTTTTTGTTGTTTATTTGACATTGTTGTTATTGACGGTGTTGTTGTTGTTTATTTGACGTTGTTGTTGTTGTTGTTTATTTGACGTTGTTGTTGTTGTTTATTAGACATTGTTGTTGTTGTTGACATAGTTGTTCTTGTTGTTGTTGTTGTTTATTTGACGTTGTTGTTGTTGACGTTGTTGTTGTTGTTGTTGTTGTTGACGTTGTTGTTGTTGTTTATTTGCCGTTGTTGTTGTTGTTGACATAGTTGTTGTTGTTTTTGTTTATTTGACGTTGTTGTTGTTGTTGACGTTGTTGTTGTTGTTGTTGTTGTTTATTTGACGTTGTTGTTGTTGTTGTTTATTTGACATTGTTGTTTTTGTTGACGTTGTTGTTGTTGTTGTTGTTGTTTATTTGACATTGTTGTTGTTGTTGTTGACGTTGTTGTTGTTGTTTATTTGACTTTGTTGTTGTTGTTGTTGTTGTTGTTTATTTGACGTTGTTGTTGTTGTTGACTTAGTTGTTGTTGTTGTTTATTTGACGTTGTTGTTGTTGTTGACGGTGTTGTTTATTTGACGTTGTTGTTGTTGTTTATTTGACGTTGTTGTTGTTGTTGACGTTGTTGTTGTTGTTTATTTGACGTTGTTGTTGTTATTTATTTGACATTGTTGTTGTTGTTGACGTTGTTCTTGTTGTTGTTGTTTATTTGACATTGTTGTTGTTGTTGTTGTTGACGTTGTTGTTGTTGTTGTTGTTGTTTATTTGATGTTGTTTTAGTATTGTTGTTTATTTGACATTGTTGTTGTTATTTATTTGACGTTGTTATGGGTGACATTGTTGTTGTTGTTGTTTATTTGACGTTGTTGTTGTTGTTGTTTATTAGACATTGTTGTTGTTGTTGACATAGTTGTTGTTGTTGTTGTTGTTGTTTATTTGACGTTGTTGTTGTTGTTGACGTTGTTGTTGTTGTTGACGTTGTTGTGGTTGTTGTTTATTTGCCGTTGTTGTTGTTGTTGACATAGTTGTTGTTGTTGTTGTTTATTTGACGTTGTTGTTGTTGTTGACGTTGTTGTTGTTGTTCTTTATTTGACGTTGTTGTTGTTGTTGTTTATTTGACATTGTTGTTTTTGTTGACGTTGTTGTTGTTGTTGTTTATTTGACATTGTTGTTGTTGTTGTTGACGTTGTTGTTGTTGTTTATTTGACTTTGTTGTTGTTGTTGTTGTTGTTGTTTATTTGACGTTGTTGTTGTTGTTGACTTTGTTTTTGTTGTTGTTGACGTTGTTGTTGTTTATTTGACGTTGTTGTTGTTCTTCTTCTTCTTCTTCTTCTTTATTTGACGTTGTTATTGTTTATTTGACGTTGTTGTTATTGTTGTTGTTGTTTATTTAACGTTGTTGTTGTTGACGTTGTTGTTGTTGTTATTGTTTATTTGACGTTGTTGTTGTTGTTTGTTTGACGTAGTTGGTTTTGTTGACGTTGTTGTAGTTGTTGTTTATTTGACGTTTTTGTTGTTGTTGATGTTGTTGTTGTTGTTTATTTGACGTTGTTGTTGTTGTTTATTTGACGTTGTTGTAGTTGACGGTGTTGTTGTTGTTATTTATTTGACATTGTTGGTGTTGTTGTTTATTTGACGTTGTTGTTGTTTATTTGACGTTGTTGTTGTTGTTGACATAGTTGTTGTTGTTGTTGTTTATTTGACGTTTGTGATGTTGTTGATGTTGTTGTTGTTTTCGTTGTTGTTTATTTGACGTTGTTGTAGTTGTTTAATTGACGTTGTTGTTGTTGTTGTTGTTGTTTATTTGACGTTGTTGTTGTTGTTTATTTGACATTGTTGTTGTTGTTGACGTTGTTGTTGTTGTTGTTGTTTATTTGACGTTGTTGTAGTTGTTGTTGTTGTTGACGTTGTTGTTGTTGTTGTTTATTTGACGTTGTTGTTGTTGTTGTTTATTTAACGTTGTTGTTGTTGTTGTTGACTTAGTTGTTGTTGTTGTTGTTGTTGTTTATTTGACGTTGTTGTTAACGTTGTTGTTTATTTGACGTTGTTGTTGTTGTTTATTTGACGTTGTTGTTGTTGTTGACGTTGTTGTTGTTGTTTATTTGACGTTGTTGTTGTTATTTATTTGACATTGTTGTTGTTGTTGACGTTGTTGTTGTTGTTGTTGTTGTTGTTTATTTGGCATTGTTGTTGTTGTTGTTGACGTTGTTGTTGTTGTTGTTGTTGTTGTTGTTTATTAGACGTTGTTTTAGTATTGTTGTTGATTTGAAATTGTTGTTGTTATTTATTTGACGTTGTTGTGGGTGACTTTGTTTTTGTTGTTTATTTGACGTTGTTGTTGTTGTTTATTTGACGTAGTTGTTGTTGTTGACGTTGTTGTTGTTGTTGTTGTTTATTTGACGTTTTTATTGTTTTTGATGTTGTTGTTGTTGTTGTATATTTGACGTTGTTGTAGTTGTTATTGTTGTTGTTGTTTATTTGACATTGTTGTTGTTGTTGTTGTTTATTTGACGTTGTTGTTGTTGTTTATTTGACGTTGTTGTTGTTGTTTATTTGACGTTGTTGTTGTTGTTTATTTGACGTTGTTGTTGTTGACGGTGTTGTTGTTGTTGTTGTTTATTTGACATTGTTGTTATTGTTGTTGTTGTTGACGTTGTTGTTGTTTATTTGACGTTGTTGTTGCTGTTGTTCTTTATTTGACGTTGTTATTCTTTATTTGACATTGTTGTTGTTGTTTATTTAACGTTGTTGTTGTTGACGTTGTTGTTGTTATTGTTTATTTGACGTTGTTGTTGTTGTTTATTTGAAGTAGTTGTTGTTGTTGACGTTGTTGTTGTTGTTGTTGTTTATTTGATGTTTTTGTTGTTGATGTCGTTGTTGTTGTTGTTGTTGTTGTTTATTTGACATTGTTGTTGTTGTTGTTGTTTATTTAACGTTGTTGTTGTTGACGGTGTTGTTGTTGTTATTTATTTGACGTTGTTGTTGTTGTTGTTGTTTATTTGACATTGTTGTTGTTGACGTTGTTGTTGTTGTTGTTTATTTGACGTTGTTGTTGTTGTTGACATAGTTGTTGTTGTTGTTGTTGTTGTTGTTGTTGTTTATTTGACGTTTTTGTTATTGTTGATGTTGTTGTTGTTTTCGTTGTTGTTTATTTGACGTTGTTGTAGTTGTTTAATTGATGTTGTTGTTGTTGTTGTTTATTTAACGTTGTTGTTGTTGTTGTTGTTATTGTTGTTGTTGTTGTTTATTTGACGTTGTTGTTGTTGTTGTTTATTTGACGTTGTTGTCATTGTTGTTGTTTATTTGACGTTGTTGTTGTTGTTGACGTTGTTGTTGTTGTTTATTTGACATTGTTGTTGTTGTTGTTATTGTTAATTTGACGTTGTTGTTGTTGTTGTTGTTGTTTATTTGGCGTTGTTGTTATTGTATTTGACGTTGTTGTTGTTTATTTGACGTTGTTGTTGTTGTTGACGTTGTTTTTGTTGTTGTTTATTTGACGTTGTTGTTGTTGTTGTTGTTTATTTGACGTTGTTGTTGTTGTTTATTTGACGTTGTTGTTGTTTATTTGACGTTGTTGTTTTTGTTGTTTATTTGACATTGTTGTTATTGACGGTGTTGTTGTTGTTTATTTGACGTTGTTATTGTTGTTGTTTATTTGACGTTGTTGTTGTTGTTGTTTATTAGACATTGTTGTTGTTGTTGACATAGTTGTTCTTGTTGTTGTTGTTGTTTATTTGACGTTGTTGTTGTTGTTGACGTTGTTGTTGTTGTTGTTGACGTTGTTGTTGTTGTTTATTTGCCGTTGTTGTTGTTGTTGTTGTTGTTTATTTGACGTTGTTGTTGTTGTTGACTTAGTTGTTGTTGTTGTTTATTTGACGTTGTTGTTGTTGTTGACGGTGTTGTTTATTTGACGTTGTTGTTGTTGTTTATTTGACGTTGTTGTTGTTGTTGACGTTGTTGTTGTTGTTTATTTGACGTTGTTGTTGTTATTTATTTGACATTGTTGTTGTTGTTGACGTTGTTCTTGTTGTTGTTGTTTATTTGACATTGTTGTTGTTGTTGTTGTTATTGACGTTGTTGTTGTTGTTGTTGTTGTTGTTTATTTGACGTTGTTTTAGTATTGTTGTTTATTTGACATTGTTGTTGTTATTTATTTGACGTTGTTATGGGTGACGTAATTATTGTTGTTGACGTTGTTGTTTATTTGACGTTTTTGTTGTTGTTGATGTTGTTGTTGTTGTTTATTTGACGTTGTTGTTGCTGTTGTTTATTTGACGGTGTTGTTGTTGACGGTGTTGTTGTTGTTATTTATTTGACGTTGTTGTTGTTGTTGTTTATTTGACGTTGTTGTTGTTGAAGTTGTTGTTGTTGTTGTTGTTTATTTGACGTTGTTGTTGTTGACATAGTTGTTGTTGTTGTTGTTTATTTGACGTTTTTGTTGTTGTTGATGTTGTTGTGGTTTTTGTTGTTGTTTATTTGTCGTTGTTGTAGTTGTTTAATTGACGTTGTTGTTGTTGTTTATTTGACGTTGTTGTTGTTGTTGTTATTGTTGTTGTTGTTGTTTGTTTGACGTTGTTGTTGTTGTTGTTTATTTGACGTTGTTGTTGTTGTTGTTGTTTATTTGACGTTGTTGCTGTTGTTTATTTAACGTTGTTGT
The DNA here is from genome assembly GCA_948472305.1 of Vicia faba. NCBI lineage: Eukaryota > Viridiplantae > Streptophyta > Magnoliopsida > Fabales > Fabaceae > Vicia > Vicia faba. The sequence continues at coordinate 387,458,098 of OX451739.1, read as the reverse complement.
TGTTGTTATTGTTGTTGTTGTTGTTTATTTGACGTTGTTGTTGTTGTTGTTCTTTATTTGACGTTGTTGTCGTTGTTGTTGTTTATTTGACGTTGTTGTTGTTGTTGACGTTGTTGTTGTTGTTTATTTGACATTGTTGTTGTTGTTGTTATTGTTAATTTGACGTTGTTGTTGTTGTTGTTTATTTGGTGTTGGTGTTGTTGTATTTGACGTTGTTGTTGTTTATTTGACGTTGTTGTTGTTGTTGACGTTGTTTTTGTTGTTGTTTATTTGACGTTGTTGTTGTTGTTGTTGTTTATTTGACGTTGTTGTTGTTTATTTTACGTTGTTGTTGTTTATTTTACGTTGTTGTTGTTGTTATTTATTTGACGTTGTTGATGTTTATTTGACGTTGTTGTTGTTGTTGTTGTTTATTAGACATTGTTGTTGTTGTTGACATAGTTGTTGTTGTTGTTGTTGTTTATTTGACGTTGTTGTTGTAGTTGACGTTGTTATTGTTGTTGACGTTGTTGTTGTTGTTGACGTTGTTGTTGTTGTTGACGTTATTGTTGTTGTTTTTTATTTGCCGTTGTTGTTGTTGTTGACATAGTTGTTGTTGTTGTTGTTGTTTATTTGACGTTGTTGTTGTTGTTGACGTTGTTGTTGTTGTTGTTGTTTATTTGACGTTGTTATTGTTGTTGTTTATTTGACATTGTTGTTTTTGTTAACGTTGTTGTTGTTTTTGTTTATTTGACATTGTTGTTGTTGTTGTTGACGTTGTTGTTGTTGTTTATTTGACTTTGTTGTTGTTGTTATTGTTGTTTATTTGACGTTGTTGTTGTTGTTGACTTAGTTGTTGTTGTTGTTTATTTGACGTTGTTGTTGTTGTTGTTGACGGTGTTGTTTATTTGACGTTTTTGTTGTTGTTTATTTGACGTTGTTGTTGTTGTTCACGTTGTTGTTGTTGTTTATTTAACGTTGTTGTTGTTATTTATTTGACATTGTTGTTGTTGTTGACGTTGTTGTTGTTGTTGTTTATTTGAAATTGTTGTTGTTGTTGACGTTGTTGTTGTTGTTGTTTATTTGACGTTGTTTTAGTATTGTTGTTTATTTGACATTGTTGTTGTTATTTATTTGACGTTATTAAGGGTGACATTGTTGTTGTTGTTGTTGTTTATTTGACGTTGTTGTTGTTGTTGTTGTTTATTTGATGTAGTTGTTGTTGTTGACGTTGTTGTTGTTGTTGTTTATTTGACGTTTTTGTTGTTGTTGATGTTGTTGTTGTTGTTGTATATTTGACGTTGTTGTAGTTGTTATTGTTGTTGTTGTTTATTTGACATTATTGTTGTTGTTGTTGTTTATTTGACGTTGTTGTTGTTGACGGTGTTGTTGTTGTTGTTTATTTGACATTGTTGTTGTTCTTGTTATTGACGTTGTTGTTGTTTATTTGACGTTGTTGTTGTTGTTCTTTATTTGACGTTGTTATTGTTTATTTAACGTTGTTGTTGTTGTTTATTTAACATTGTTGTTGTTGACATTGTTGTTGTTGTTGTTTATTTGACATTGTTGTTGTTGTTGTTGTTTATTTGACGTAATTATTGTTGTTGACGTTGTTGTTGTTGTTGTTGATTTGACGTTTTTGTTGTTGTTGATGTTGTTGTTGTTGTTGTTAATTTGACGTTGTTGTTGTTGTTGTTTATTTGACGTTGTTGTTGTTATTTATTTGACGTTGTTGTGGGTGACATTGTTGTTGTTGTTTATTTGACGTTGTTGTAGTTGTTTATTTGACGTAGTTGTTGTTGTTGACGTTGTTGTTGTTGTTGTTGTTGTTGTTTATTTGACGTTTTTGTTGTTGTTGATGTTGTTGTTGTTGTTGTTGTTGTATATTTGACATTGTTGTAGTTGTTATTGTTGTTGTTGTTTATTTGACATTGTTGTTGTTGTTGTTGTTTATTTGACGTTGTTGTTGTTGTTTATTTGAGGTTGTTGTTGTTGTTTATTTGACGTTGTTGTTGTTGACGGTGTTGTTGTTGTTGTTGTTTATTTGACATTGTTGTTGTTGTTGTTGACGTTGTTGTTGTTTATTTGACGTTGTTGATGTTTATTTGACGTTGTTGTTGTTGTTGACGTTGTTGTAGTTGTTGTTTATTTGACGTTTTTGTTGTTGATGATGTTGTTGTTGTTGTTTATTTGACGTTGTTGTTGTTGTTGTTTATTTGACGTTGTCGTAGATGACGGTGTTGTTGTTGTTATTTATTTGACGTTGTTGTTGTTGTTTATTTGACGTTGTTGTTGTTGACGTTGTTGTTGTTGTTGTTTATTTGACAATGTTGTTGTTGTTGACATAGTTGTTGTTGTTGTTGTTTATTTGACGTTTTTGTTATTGTTGATGTTGTTGTTGTTTTCGTTGTTGTTTATTTGACGTTGTTGTAGTTGTTTAATTGACGTTGTTGTTGTTGTTGTTGTTTATTTGACGTTGTTGTTGTTGTTGTTGACGTTGTTGTTGTTGTTTATTTGACGTTGTTTTAGTATTGTTGTTTATTTGACATTGTTGTTGTTATTTATTTGACGTTGTTGTGGGTGACATTGTTGTTGTTGTTATTTATTTGACGTTGTTGTTGTTGTTGTTTATTTGATGTAGTTGTTGTTGTTGACGTTGTTGTTGTTGTTGTTGTTTATTTGACGTTTTTGTTGTTGTTGATGTTGTTGTTGTTGTTGTATATTTGACGTTGTTGTAGTTGTTATTGTGGTTGTTGTTTATTTGACATTATTGTTGTTGTTGTTGTTTATTTGACGTTGTTGTTGTTGTTTATTTGACGTTGTTGTTGTTGACGGTGTTGTTGTTGTTGTTGTTTATTTGACGTTGTTGTTGTTCTTGTTATTGACGTTGTTGTTGTTGTTTATTTGACGTTGTTGTTATTGTTCTTTATTTGACGTTGTTATTGTTTATTTGACGTTGTTGTTGTTGTTTATTTAACATTGTTGTTGTTGACATTGTTGTTGTTGTTGTTTATTTGACGTTTTTGTTGTTGTTGATGTTGTTGTTGTTGTTGTTTATTTGACGTTGTTGTTGTTGTTGTTGTTTATTTGACGTTGTTGTTGTTGACGGTGTTGTTGGTGATATATATTTGACGTTGTTGTTGTTGTTGTTTATTTGACGTTGTTGTTGTTGTTGTTGTTTATTTGACGTTTTTGTTGTTGTTGATGTTGTTGTTGTTTTCATTGTTGTTTATTTGACGTTGTTGTAGTTGTTTAATTGACGTTGTTGTTGTTGTTGTTTATTTGACGTTGTTGTTGTTGTTGTTATTGTTGTTGTTGTTGTTTATTTGACGTTTTTGTTGTTGTTGTTTATTTGACGTTGTTGTTGTTGTTGTTGTTTATTTGACGTTGTTGTTGTTATTTATTTGACGTTGTTGTGGGTGACATTGTTGTTGTTGTTTATTTGACGTTGTTGTTGTTGTTTATTTGACGTAGTTGTTGTTGTTGACGTTGTTGTTGTTGTTGTTGTTGTTTATTTGACGTTTTTGTTGTTGTTGATGTTGTTGTTGTTGTTGTTGTATATTTGACGTTGTTGTAGTTGTTATTGTTGTTGTTGTTTATTTGACATTGTTGTTGTTGTTGTTGTTTATTTGACGTTGTTGTTGTTG